>JAUTXW010003680.1:0-625111 GCA_030620095.1 Kuschelorhynchus macadamiae | reverse complement strand
CATGCTAAAACTTTTTACAAGAATATTTTTTGAAACTTTAAAAATACGTCATATTTTTTCAAATACGATGCGAACTTTTTGAAATCGAAAAAACTTGGTTAAAATTTAAACCAACATTCCTAAACCTAAGTTTAAAATTATAAGAACTTATATCTTGAAGGCTGCATTTTATTGTAACAAAAAAGTTTCAATTTTGAACAAAAAAGATTAATATGTGTAATTAAACGCACACAGAAGAGATATGGACAATGCCGTGCTAAAGCAAGCCGGTCGCCGAGTGACGTATATCGCTCACACCGGGTTGGGATAAGTCAAGATCGCTCGAGGCAATCTATAGAGTTAATGGGCCTTGCTGATAATATGGGTTTCAATTTAAGATGGCGAGGCGAAATAGCGGCCAATTAAATTTTTTGAAAAATCATCGTAAAGAAATTTTATTCAATTGACTTTAAATTTTGCAGAAAAATTAAATGTGCAAATGGTATAAACTGGAACGAATTCAATATAACGTAACAATGTGTCAATGTGAAAACTATTTATTGAATTTATTTTAAATTATGCCCAAAAGTTAAGTGTGACATAGGTAGAAAGAAAATGGTAAAATAATGGTAGGAATCCAATATCATGAAACAAAATGGCGGCCAATAAAAATTAGAAGTATATGTAACACTTATATACCGTGACTGTGTACTGAAGTAAACTGAGTCACACTTCACCATTCCGAACAAATGGAAAAAGACGAGGGAAGTTTCGGGTAAAGAAAATTTACGGATTTTTTTATTTATATAATAAAAATATTGTAATCTTAAATTCGACTAGCAGGTAACTAACAATCTAATATTAAATACACTATATTTAAATAACATTTAAAACTGTAATTGCAAAATATTAAACTAGTCCGACGACAAAATTCGATAATTTTTGTCTAAAGTTATTATGTATACTTTTTAAATTCCATGGTAGATAAAAATTCGTAGCGCGAAGCCAAACTACCTTTAAACAGCTCGGTAATAGAAAGCAGTGTCGATGGGATTTGAAACTAGGCTCGCCTTTTATCTGCGATTTTCAAAGTACCGACGGCCCAGTGCTGCAACTTATATTTTTATTCAGTAAACTTTGCTACTACTAGAATGGTTAACGCCGAAGGGCGCGGTACTTTCACTAATAAGTATAAATATAGCACTTTTCAAAATAAAAAAAATGCTTACTGGAAAAGTAAGCATTGGACCAGAAAGCTTACAAGGTCTTCTTGATATTGTTGTTGTTCTTGTGAGTGATAGAATTGATCGACTGATAAACACAAATTTTCGTCCAGTATAAATACTAATTTTCGAAAGAAAATATTGTGACGTCCAGTATTCCTCACTTTGAATCGAAAATTTTGGCGAGATAATTTTGAAAGAACTAATTACGTTACTTGAGCTTGCAGACATAAATCACGTGGCAGACTTATGTTTGTGCAACTTCTATTAGATATTTTTAATGAATAAAGACAACTATAAAACAATGCACCAAAACAAATTGTCCACAACATTTTCTATTTCAGAAAATGCTTTTCAGTCATTTAGACATTTTATTTTCTAAAAAACTTATTTAGTTATTGGTTTTCTGGTACGCAGAAATAGTCTTTAAAACTTCTCTAAGTTTATGTATACCTAAAATAAGTGATTTAAAGAAAATATCCTTTTTAAAATGTTTTTATTTCTGGAAAATTTTACTCATATAATTTGTTGCAAAATAAGTTCCTATAATTCTAAAACAACGCAACCTAAAAACCTATTTTTAAAATTGTCCTCAATATTTACACAATTTTACAATACAGATATCGCTTTACAATAATTTAAATATTTTTTAAATCTCCTTTTTTACACTGTTTTTTCTTTTTTTATCCCTGGAAGATTTTACCGCACTTTGTTTCAAACACGCTGCTTTGGTGTGTTACCGAGCGCAATGACGGCAAATACTAAATAACAAATTTATCTATAAATTACTGCAAATCTTCAAACAATTTATTATTTTTATTTCAATATATTTGTACACATTTATGCAAATAAAAATATTAGGTTAAAATGTATGTTTCTTTTAAATATTATGCTAACAAATATGTATTCGCATAATTACCTGTTGAATCAGCCATCGTTCAATTTTAAGTGGACATTTTCATAAAGGTCTAAAATGAACTCTTGACATAAGTAAATCAATATTTTTTAAACTTGATATTTTCACGTATGGAGTCCGGATCTGTATCAGAATGTATGTCAATAGCATTGGCTTTACAAAAATAATTTTATATTCTAATCGAGAGCTTCCAGTGGTTTATAGAATCGAGGTATATTTTGATTGAAAAATAAATTATAAAGTCTCTTAGGTACTACTGCAAAATTTCTCGCCATCCACTAAAACATCCGGTCCGTCAAACTTAATTTCTTGGGTTCCCATAGAAAATCGTTAAACTTATCTTTAAACACTTTTGTTGCATTTGTCTCTAAAGTAGTTGGAAACATTGTTTTTGGAAAAAATTAGCTTTTTGACAGTAACAGTTATATTAGTTATCCGCAATTCGTTAAAATAAAACGATTAGGAAATACAGCAAAGCAAGATTATAAACGCCACGCCATTGTCAGTTTTTAATAAAAATTAAACAAGTTCTGATTCTTAAAGTTTAAGCCTTACTTTTTGTGCTTGCTAAATAAGCCTTTCTGAAAATTGTAATGTATACATTTAAAGCATTAAGTTAGTTTTGACAATTTATTAAAACTATTACGTATTAAAAATAAAACATAAGTTGTTTTTGAAAAAAGGGCTTTTGACATTATAAAGTACGCGTTTAAAAATATTTTCAGTTCTCGCACTTTGTTATAATAAATAAGTTAAGTAAATAAAACTAATTCTAATCCTAAATAAGTTTTAATGCAGGTCTACTATTTTGTCTTTTGTAAGCTTTTGAAACTTATGAAGTTGTATTTAAAGAAATTAAATGTGCCTTTAAAATGAAAACCAAATCAAAACCACGCTGGATATCCTAGAATTCAATTCAATACCAGTTCTTGATCAGAAAGCAAAAAATTAAAATTGTCTTAGGGTGTTTTTTTGGAAAAATATTATTGATATTATGAATTATGCGTTTAAAATTATATCAGTTATCACAAAGTAATTAAATCAGTGTTTATTTAAATGTATGCAAAGTTTTTATCGATAATCATTGTACTAGTTCTGTATAGTATTTTTGAATTCCCTAATATTTTAAAAATTAAATTATTTTTGAAAAAGGTTTAAGTTGCTTAAAATACAAAACCATGTATAAAACCATTAAAATATCTTAATGATCTGTGAATAGTAGGCTCTAAAAAATCTACCTATGTATACCTACATCATTATTATTAAAAAAAAATCTTTCAGCTTGTTAACTGTTCAGTTATTTAATAATAAATATGTAAAAAGATATTATCTCTAATAACTTAATATTTATAATAATATTTAATGAACTAAATGGAGATTTACACCAGCGTTAAATAAATCTAAAAATATATTAAAACTGATAGCGTTTGTGAACATTGATAATTAAAATATTTTATTTATTTATATTTTATTAATTCATTTTTTTCATTCAATTATTAAAAACAAAGAAGATTCCCAATCTACAAAAAAATAGCTAATGTCTTTTTGACAATTGCGCAGATGACTAAAATTGATGTTTTCTGACTATACATGCGCACAGAACAGAAAAAATTCTCTCGAAACCTGTCAAAAATTGACATAGCATATAATATATGTTTATGTTCTCTTGGTAATCACATATGTATTTGATCCTGTTGGTGGTTCTGGTGTAATTTTGTTTGTTAATATTTGGCACTAGTTGAACTCGTCTCCCAACTAGTAACTGTATTGATGAAGACCTTAAGTCAGAAACACGTGTCTACGGTTGGCCTAATTCCATTTTGCTTTATCGATCATTCCAAAGAATTCCTTTTTCTTCTCTAATGTAGTTCTTGCCGCGTTAATGCCTTTCTTGTTTTGATTTCGTTAGTCATGGGTTAAGAGCATCACCTCAGGTGGCTTTATGCTGCTCCGTGGTAATATAGTACCAAGTCCGGAGAAGATTTCGGATGTTCTTTTAGTATTCTCAAATGTCGGTTTTACTTCTGTTGGTGACTCTGGTGCTTATGTACTTATGAGTTATTAATTATATATTGTAGTATCAGTCACGACGAACAAAATGAATTCTCGCATCAAACCCTGCGATTTCTTGCAGCGCAATTATTGATTAACAATGCTTTCAGGAATAAAAAACTTAGACATAAATCGGCAACAAATTGAGTCAAATAATCAATATTTTACACACATATTTAGCATCACGTAGACTATATTTTTATAAAGTTTCAAATATACCGAGTTTCAACGAGAGCATTTTGAACAAAGCCATTCAATTGTTTTAACGTTAGAATTTTGATATTTGGCTTGAAGATATATGTTATTGAGACACATTTTTTCATGAAAAACAATTATATATTATTTTCGGTTTTTCCGGAAGTAGGTCTAAATCAAGAATTTCAAATAGAACCCTGTATATTCTTTCATAGTTTGATAGAGCTTAGAATTCACTTTTCAACAATATATCACAAGTTGTATATTTTTTCAAATTGGCGGAGCAAGAAGCGTTATTTCAAGATTCAATGTGGCGGCCGTTTGCCGAAACCGATGTACTTTTTATTAAACTAATTATTGAAATAATAAATAAAATGGTTTTTTACTAGTTTTTTTTTATCAAGTTAATACCCAAAAACTTACTTTGTCACAAAATGGTACAAGTTTAAGTTTTTGTTTAAAATGTTAACTTTTTCTTAAATGTTCTTAAAAGTTTAAGAACTGAAAATATAAATCACATTATTAACCGGACGATACGGTGAAGAAAGCAGACTAAGGTAAATATGCTTTGAAAACAAATTAAGGTTGGATCTAAGAAGGTGTTGGGGGTGATCACCCCTCAGGCCCAAACCCAAAAAACAATGAATATTTATAACATTCATCTGTGGACTTAATTAATGAATATCACTCGAAATGCAAGTCACTGAAACATTACGCCCATTACGGTAAACAAAACCTGGACACTACTAAGAACTACAAGGGTATATTATGTAATCGCTACTGGGATTTAGTTGGCATTAGTAGAAATTACTGAAAAATTACTGCTAATTAATTCACTTTGTTAAAAACTGTAAACAATATAAATAATATACTCGACCAAAATAATGTAGGGCGCAAATCATAAGCTTGGAAATGAACACAAATTACATTTAAACGTTTAAAATATAAGAGGCATTCAAACGCTTTTTTACTTCCCTGGTAAAATCGAAGTATTGTAATAGTGTAAAAATCACTCTCCGAGATTTTTTTAGGTTTTCACGTTTCAGGGTCCTTAGATGACCAAAAACATGATATCTCAATTCCTTCAGTCTGTCTGTTAGCAGCGTAGCTGAAAAACTACTTATCCGATTGACTTCAAACTTTGGTCAAAAATTAAGGGTCATATGGGGATGACCTGGTAATATTTTCGTAAAAATCCAATATGGCAAAACAAAATGGCGGCCTAGCCAAATTTTTCAAAAACATCAAGTATAATGTTGAAATCAAGTGGTAAAAGATGGCAGAAAATGGCGACAATAAAATATTTAAAGATTCAGCCTGAAAAAACTGCTTAATGATTTGATTTCAAATTTTGTGCCATAACTAAATATGATATAGGGATCAACTAGTAAAATAGTGGTACTAATTCAGGACGGCATGGCAGCCAAATAAAATATTTGTAATCGTGAAAAAATCACCCTCTCAGGTTTTACACATCTTTACGTTTTAGCGTCGCTAGATGGCAAAAAATATGTTTTATCAATTCTGTCGGTCCGTCTGTCGGTCTATCTGTCAATTCGCGGCATAGCTTAAAGACTACTTACCTGATTTGCTTCAAATTTTGGACAAAAATTAAGGGTCATATGGCGATGGCCTGATAATATTTTGGTAAAAATCCTATATGGCGGAACATTGTTAAAAATTGTTTGTTAGAGTGGTGTATTATTTGGGGTTAAGTTTCAGTAAAAAAACAAGTATTTTTTAAATCGTCGGCGTTTCGCAACTTAATTGTTGCATGCTCAGGACACATATGTAGATCTTATATCCTGCATGAAACCCATATTATCAGTACTTTTACTCCGTTGTTCCGCATATATTACCCAGGTATTAAGTTTCTAAATGGTTTTCGTTAACAAACCATTTGTTGTTATGTTAGAGTGGTGTATTATTTGAGGTTAGGATTCAGTAAAAAAACAAGACTATTTCCAAATGGTCGACTTTATTGTTGCATCTTCAGAACGCATGTAGATTCTATAGCCAACATGAAACCCATATTATCAGTCTTTACATATTCAATTTGTCCGCAGATATTTCCCAGACATTAAGTTTCTAAAAGTATTTCGTTAACGATCCTCTTGTTTTTATGTTAAAGTTCGGTGTTATTTGGGTTAGGATCCAGTGAAATAACCAAAGCATTTTCTAAATTGTCGCTGTTTCGAAACTTTATTGTTACATTCTCAGGACACATATATAGATTCTATATCCTGCGTGAAACAAATATTTTTAGTCTTTACCTACTACGTTGGACAGCAAATATCTCCCAGATATTAGGTTTCTTGATAGTTTTTGTCAACGATCCTCTTGTTTTTATGCTCGAGTGGTGTATTATTTGGGGTTAGGATCTAATAAAAAAAACAAAAGTTTTTCTTAAATTGTCGGCGTTTTGCAACTTTATTGTTGTATTCTCAGGAGACATAAATTTTAAATCTTGCATGATACCCATATTATTAGTCTTTACATACTCCGTTAGCTCGCAGATATTTTCCAGATATGAAATTTCTAAATGGTTTTCGTTAACGATCTTCTTGTTGTTATATTAGAGAGGTGTATTATTTGGAGTTAGGAAATATCTGCGGACCGATGGAGTAGGTAAAGACTAGTATGGGTTTCATGCAGGATATAAAATCTATGTGTCTTAAGGATGCAACAGTAAATTGGCGAAACGTCGACAATTTAAAAAAGAACCTTTGTTTATTTGTTGGATCCTAACCTCAAATAATACACCACTCTAACATAACAACAAGAGGATCGTTAATAAAACCGTTCAGAGACATAATATCTGGGATATCTACGGACCAAAGGAGTAGGTAAAGACTGATAATATAGGTTTCAATTTAAGACGGCGAAGCAAAATGACGGCCAAATACAATTTTTAAAAATTAATGTAAAAAAATCTTGTTCAATTGATTTTAAATTTTGCAGAAAAATTAAATGTGAATATGGGATACTTATTGAATTTATTTTAAATTATGCCCAAAGTCAAATGTATCATAGGTAGAAAGGAAATCGTAGACATATTGGTAGGAATCCAATATGATGGAACAAAATGGCGCCCAATAAAAATGAAGAGACAGCGTATGTGACCCATATATAATGTGACTATGTACTGAACTAACTTGGATCATACTACACTTTTCCCAATAAAATTAATAATTCATAACGAGGGATGTTCCGGGTAAAGGAAATTACCGATTTTTGAAATTTGCGGCCAGCAGTAATTATTTACTAAAATAAATAGCTATCTATTTTATGTTATTTTAAAGGTTGTCATAAACAATGTAAAAAATGTGTAAATTTGTGTTACTTGAGAAATAAAACACCTGAGAATATAAAAAAGCTTCAATTATTAAAGTACCATCTTGTTTTTTATTATATTAGTAATTATTATCAAATTATAAACAATCATTACAAAATTCGAAATGGGTAAAGACCACTTACACCTTTCCATTTCTCTATCAACTAACTTTTTCCGTTTGGGGGTAGAAAATATAAACGGTATCAATATTCATCCCGATCGTAAAGCGAATAAATTTGCTTCATTTTAATTTCAAATCGAATTACTATTATTATTTTAAAATAGACCAAGAATATAAATGTTTTAGCCATTGGATCCAACTTGTGACATAACCGAGAAAATTAAAAGTGCTCTCTTTATATTCAAAATATTTTCAGTAATCAAGCCTGCGAAAAATTGATGAATGAACTGATCCATTACGTTGACATTCTCAATACTAATTAATTTCAGTGTTAAAGGGTTCACACCGCGTTTTGAGTGCAGGGAAATGATTAACTTAGTGTTTAGTGATTTCTCCAAAACATTTATTTTTCAACGAGACGAAACAAAACAAATTCGAACAAAAAATATCACGCAGTACCGAAGAGTTGCTAAATTTAGATATTGGGGAATTCAATTAATTAATTATTATCAATTATATAATAATAATAATAATAATAATAATAACAAATCGGCTTTAGCTATTTCTCTGAAGAGGAGACTTTTAGTCTTCCACTTAACCCTTGAAAATGTACACACAACCACAATTCATTGATTTTACAAAAGATTGCTCATCATTTTGCTAATTTTTAAAGCTACTTTAAAAATAAAAAAATATAAGCCCAATATAAAGAAGCTAAAAAATGACCTCAATAGGTCACTAAGTAAATCAGAAGGAATCAAAATAAAAGACAGTAATAAAAATAAATACATAAAATACAGATACATACCAATTCATGCATCAAAAATCCTACTCAGTCAGCATGTTCCTCTTTAAATAGCTTTAAAATGCTAATAAATTAAATGATTTTACTTCTGAAAAAACGATGATCTATGTCTATTCCATGTGTACAAAACACAAAAACAAAACACCACGACGTTGGTCCCTATTCAGCCAGTTAAGTAGTAAAATATATATAGAGACGTGATTAAGTTTTCGAGACCAAGGATAAAGCGAACGCATGAATTCTGCACCCTCTGGATGCTGTTATTTTCCAGAACGCACGAATAGTTTCCATAATTTTCTGCGCCATAAATTATACAATATTTTGATTACAAACGTGGAGGATTTCAATCTAAATTAATAGACATTAGAAGCGCTCCAAATGAAACTTCAGAAACAATTTCTGACCTAATATTAGATGGTCTGAAAACAAACAATTTAGAAAAAAAATGTGTAGCGTTTTCAGGAGATAACTGCAATACAAATTTTGGTGGCAAGGATAGAAAAGGTCAAAATAACGTTTTTAACAAATTAAAATGCAAAATTAATCCAAATTTGGTAGGTGTAGGTTGCCCATCCCATGTAATTAATAATGCAGCGCACTATAGCTGTGATAAATTAAAAGTTGATATAGAAAGCATATTACTCAAAATGTTTAACTATTTTAGTATTTATACTGTACGAGTTGAATCACATAAAGAATTTTGTGAATTTATATGCACGGAATATGAAATTCTTTTATATCACTCAAAGACTAGATGGTTATCTTTGTTTCCCGCTATTGAAAGAGTTTTAAAAATGTTTGAAACACTTAAGGCATATTGACACAAGATGGTCCTAATATACTTAAATTATTTTTTGAAAACGATTTTTCAGAAGCCTATCTTTTCTTTGTTCATTCTTTAATGTCTGTTTTTCACACACATATAGAAAGAATTGAACGTCAAAACAATACGTGGTTGAAACAATGGCAATTTTAGAAAACGTTCTTTCGATTTTAGAAGAAAGGGCAGCTAACAAATTCATACCTCTAAAAGTTCGCGAAATTTTAATTAAATTCGTTGATAATGGTTCAGAATGCAAATGTGACCAGCTAAAATCAGAGTTTTTTGATTTGTATAATAATGCAATTCAATACTTAAAAAACTGGCTGAAGCCATTTGAAGAATTCCAATATTTTAAATGGATGAGCCTGAATGATATTACTAAGTGTGATTGGTACAGTGACGTTATGCCCTCATTAGTATATTTAATATCAAAAGGAGTCGAAATAGATGACTCAAAATTTTTTGATGAATTTTGTAATTTAAAAAAATATATTTCAAACAATTTTGACTCCGATGACCACAATCTGCCTATTCACGAAAAATGGGCAAAACATTTTAACGCAAGTATTTCTGGAGAAATTTTTCCACAGTTACTAAAAGCAGCTGAATTTCTTTTTGCCATCCCATCTTACAATGCCAATGTGCAAAGAATATTTTCACTTATTGCCGCCCAGTGGACTAAAGAAAGAAATAGACTGCGATTATCTTCTGTGAAAGGAATAATTATGACTACTTATAAATTTAAAAATATCAGCTGTTCAGAGTTTTACGATTTTGTCCTTTATCTAAGAAAAATCTACCTTTTAAATAAAATACAAAGTAGCGAAAAGTACCAGCAAAGTGATTTAGTTCTTTTTATGTTTTTGTCAGTTGCTTTAGTTTGTAAGTTTTAAGTTTTGAAGTGTAAATAAAAAATTTTTTTTCATTGTTTTATTAGTAAAATAAGGCGTCCGGATTTTGTCCGGATTTTCTTAAAGACTTGTCCTGGATAGACCAGTTTTCATCTGGTAACCCCTACTTAAAGGCCCCCTGGGTGGTCAAACGAACCAAGTTTTCGTCAAAAAGAAAATATTCTGGAAACGCATACATAAAAGAAAAAAATCGAAATTTTCCTGAAAATGTAAGCAAATTAGATTTATCGCCGCTTCTTTAAAAAAATTCAATTTTATATTTTTTCTTTGCTGTCGTTCACTACAAACTAGTTCTATTGAAAAGTACCAAAAAACAAAATTAATGAGAAAACAAAAAGGTATAAAACTACGTTATAAGTATGCATTTAAATTGTCTAGGAGAAAAGTAACTTACGTGCAAAGATTTTTTTTTTGTTCAGGCATTTTCCCCTACACTGACCAATATTTAATTTTATCATAATTCAGCCATACCATTCTTCTGTATTTGTTTGTAAGGCGGTTTACTTTTTAACAGAGGGAAAATGAATTTAAAGACCTCAATCTATTTTTTACAGCTTTTAGAATAACTATTTGATTCCAAAATGTACCGAAATACCAGAAAGTCTAACTTGAAAAAAACGCACAATTCTTGATTTTTAAGGGATATCGTTGCTCACTTGTAATTGAAATTGGCTTGAAAGACCTTGGCTGGATCATTCTGTCATGTGAGTGTCACGCTGTTACTGAATTTGGCGCGTTGAATTTTTTAACATGGCATGGATGGAGCAATATGCTCTTAAAATGCTGCAAAGAGCGGTCATCAGGCATCAATTGACAAGCAAGCTAAATTTCAATCATTCCGGATACATTTTATAAAATCGTAACATACCCGCTCGAAGACATTAATGTCAATGTTTAGACGTTTCATGAAATTTTCCGTTGTGAAAGAAAGAAATAATCATCTTATACGATAATTTTTCCTAAAGAAAGAAATGTGTGCCACTTAGAGTATCCTCCAGACAATTGAATTTAAAAACCAATTACTTGCACATTGCTTATTTTTTAAAATCTGTTGGATGACTTAGTATTGTCAAAAGATTTGGAATCGAATAAATCAATTTGACGAAGTTATTGAATTTATTACAGACAAATGCTCCATTCTGCACTTAGTCGCGTGTAAATTATTGTATTAAATTTCACTGACTTTCTTTTAAGATAGTGGTGACTTTTGTTATCACTGGTGATCTCAAACCTTTTTAACACATTTCAATATATCTTTCTCATCTTCTTGGATCTATCTAAGAACAGGTAATTATTGTTTGGAGGCAATACTATGTCAGATAATAAATATCTAATTTTCTAGTTTAACCAGTGCTTAAAAGCTTTAAGGAACAGTCGAGGGAGACGTTTTTGTAGAAGAAACAAATCAAATTTGGTGTCTTCCTGTTTTTCCCTGTAGTTATATGGAATTTGGGCCAATTTACCACCCAATATGTTAACAACTTGCCATAGACTTAGATTGTGCCCAGGTATATTTTGCTAAGAAGGTCAAGAACTACAACATACAAAAATCAGCAAATCTTATCGAAGTCGGTTTTCCATAAGGTTTGTGCGTTCTTAACACACTATTATCCATTTCATTAAATAGCAAGATCATCATCAATTTGTGGATATCTCATCACAAAATACAAAGCTTAAACCTATAATATGTTATATATTTTACTGATTGCGATTTTACAGCTCATTGGACAAAAATATTGTTACAGTTTGTCCTCTCTGAAAAACCACACTTTTACGTTAGTAGTCTAGTCAACCAGAATACAAAACTTATTTAAAATAATATTAGATGTGAAACATATTGGTTTCTGATGATTATTATGCTGTATCAGAATAAAAATGACCTCATAGAGACGCACCGTCCTATGCCAGGAATTATGCTTTGTTTTAATTGCCAGAAGCCAAAAAACATTCATTCTGAGGTATCAAATATACAACTGGTAACCCATAAAGCATAAATGACGAATATACAGGGTGTTAACGTATATTTTGATACCCACTTACATAGTTTATTATCCAAGAAGAAAATGTTGAATATAAACGTTATTTGGTTGTACTTGATCTATCAGAATCTGTCAACAAAATAATTAAAAAACGAATTGAAAGTAAAAAATCATAAGCATCGACTTAGTTATTTAAAATAGATCACCCTGTATAATACTTTTTCAATAAATAGCATCTTCTTGCTGATTATACAAATACCATAAACAACCGATAAATTTGACAAAAACCCTGCCATAAGGGGCAATGTGTTAAAAGGAAAGAGAATAAAGTTAATACAAATGAGCACAATGCCTCTTATGGCAGGGTTCTTGTCAAGATAATGGGATCAACCTTGGTATTTTTATAATCAGCAAGAAGATGCCCAATTATTAAAATAGTACCATACAGGTTTCATTTTAAATTAACTGAGTCGATGCTCAGTAGTTTACTTCCCAATTGTTTTTTGTTTATTTTGTTGACAGATTCTGATGGTTCAGGTAAAGCCAAACAAATTTTATGTTCAATATTTTCTTTTATCGTATCTTTAATATACGTAAACACTCTGTACTGTTTGAAGAAATCATAAAATAGCTTATGCTAGAGGCTGTTTGACTATTCAACAAATTTTTGCTAACAGACGAATTAACTCATTATTACCAATTTGATTAAGTAATAAAATAAATCGTCGTTTAAAACTAATAAGATTAAATTACAATAACAATTCGATCCAAATATAGAGCACAAAAATAAATCATACAAATGGTTAAAATCGGTGAATATGTGTTCTCGTATATGCATAATACATCCCATACACGTGCCTTTCAAATCAGAGAATATAATGGACAACATATTTTTCCATTTGGTTAAAATATCCAAATAAGCTCACACTTGAATAAATCCATACCAAACAACTTTATAAACCTTTGTTCAAGGTTCTTTTCTATATTCCTGAATACACGTTTCTATTCCGTTAAACGCAAAACTGCTTCCATACAATTCTCTTCGGTATTTATTTATATTCTGTTAAGGTCAATCGTAAAACTCGTTACTCGTTAGCTTGAGCTATAAACTTGTATGCTATTATGTAGTATATAAAATAAATATCCAATATTATATTGGAATTCATATTACGGTAACATCGGTATTCGAAATCTTTCTATATGATCGATAATACAAACACCATCACTATTAATGAATTTTTTATTGGAACAATTTTTTGGATAATATGCGGTTTCGTTCTACAAACTTTTTGAGCTAAGGTATGTTACAAAACGCGTGTCTATCCTTTTATATCAATATAAAATATTAAAAAAAATAGAACCGACTTCAAAAAAAATCGCTAATAAGTAAAAAATTATATATTATTTTATATTTCTTTAAATATAGACATTTTAAAGTCGACGCCGACGCCCAAAACAGCCTCACCTAGCCATTACAAAATATAGTTGATGTATTTTATAGTACATTACTTATAAAGCAAACATATAGCTAGCATTTAAAACTAATACCCGAATCACTTGCTCTCAGGGCCTCTTTATGGAACTGCGCAAGCACATACTGCTATTTCTATCCAATCGCTGAGTTTAAAGTCAAATGACTTTCTATAGGACATTCCTATAGGGCATTATAAATGTCCAAACTGACCAATAACGAATTTGCATTTCGAGACATGCGCAGAAATATTTTGGGTGGCCTTCCAACTGTTGGCTAGGTTAGTGTATGAAGAATTTATTGTGTTATACAAGATACACCTAGGTAAACTAAATATAAACTATAAAACAACTCAAACCCCAGCAGCGACCGACTTTACTCGGTAGTTCGATTCAAAATAGTGACGTAACCATAAACATCCAGGGGCTTTCCAATTTAGGCCGTAATAAATAAGTGAGGCTCACCTTTTTTATTTTTAAGTTTTAATTTTTTTCCACGCCCACTCTCCGGAATAAAGAAGCTTAGGGCATTGATATTTGATACTTTTGCCTGTTTTTTACGGTTATAAACCAGAGCAAGGGTTGCAACATAATACAAAGAGTAACGAATAGAGAAGTAAACGGCACTATTAAAATTAAGATTTTATAATAAATACTTATGAAAAATTATTAAAAGTAAATTATTTTTATACATTTTTTGAGTTAAACATATTTAACACTTTCGATATATTTTAGTTTTCATTAACTATTATGATAATGATAATAATATATATGTACAGCAAATACTAATTTATTAATTTGAAAATTTAAACTCGAGACTTTCATATTAATAAAATTACATAACGGGATAGGAAGAGAGATACCTTTTAGAAAATGAGGTTGTATGTCTATTACACACCTCAATGCTTTAGTTTGAAAAGGCTATTTAAAACAATTTAAATAAAATTACAAAACGCGCTGCCTTTATCGCCCTTATACCTGTATTTTTTAATATTATTATTGCAAAAAAACGGGTGTTTTGCTGCCAAGCCGTTTAGACAATATGCGCGAGCAAACATAAAAAAATACATACACAAGTCGAATTGAGAACCTCCTCCTTTTTTAAAGTCATGTTTCAATTAATTGAGTTTTTTATTTTCCCTAAATAATGTTTTTTCGAAAAGTTACAAATTCAAACTGAGTTAGAAAGGTTCTGTGTCAATACAGGGTGCTACAAATTCGATGGGATAGCATTGGTAACTCAAAAACCGTAAGAGATACGAGGTTGGTTAAATTAGAGCAAAGTTGCAATTTAATGTGGAATAATATGCCGGTAAGAAAGTTAGAAAATGCCGACTACTTATCCGTAAAAAATCCAGAAAACCGTGATTTTCCTTTTTATTTTTTAAAGCTGCATTTCACGAGTTTTTACGAGATAAATTTTACGTCTTTATAGCCATCTTTGCTCCTACAATCCATTAAGATCCAAAATCCGACAATTTTTTTATTTTTAAGAACCGCTCGACCTTTCAAAATCAATGATGTATCACACTAAATGTTTGAACAGAAGATTTAAGATTCCTCCAGAAGAGACGATGTATTAGGGAGACATGAAAAACTAGAATCTCGATAAATTTACAAAGGAGAATTTGTAGAGGAGGATGTAAAATTTATTTTGCAATATGTCCTTAAATGCAACCCGAATAAAATAAAAAGGAAAATGACGTTTCTCTCAAAGAAGTAAAAATTTTCCAACTTTATCAGTGACATTAAATTGCGCAATTTTGTTCTAATTAAGCCTTACGACTATTAACTGTTGCGGTTTTTGAAATGTCAGTGCTATCCCATCGAATTTATAACATCCTCTATGTTTAAATATGATTGTTTTTACCCCCCTTTAGGTGGTTGTCTTATGATAATAAGTGGTTTAGATGTAACTTGTATTCAACTGTTTGCAACCACAATTTTAGATAACATGATTATTTATTAATCATATTTTATTCTATGACGGTTGTGGAGTGCTTTACAGTCTTGGCAACTTATCTTTAACCACGTTGTTTACTAACCGAATCAACTTTACACGCTGAAATATTTTCCAGATTAATCATGGCACCCTAAATTAATTAGCTTTTTAGACATTTTATTACTATATTTCAGAATGTAATCAAGAATTTTTTTGCAGTTAGAATGTTAACATTACAAAAACATTTTTCATTACTTATTACTCATTACATTTTTATTACCAACTCTTTATAGTTGGATGACGTGCTTTGTATTTGAGACAATACAATAAGAGAATTAAATCGGTTTTATTGTTCATAAATCCCAAAATTCACTTTAAAACGGAAATAAAACCAAATTAACATTTTAGATATAAGCAACCAGAAAAAAATTAAGTTTTAACTCTCAATGAAAACCAGCTTCAACGGACACTATTATCCACAGCAAATTACGTTAATACTGGAAAATCAGAATGGCATCTTCTCATAATCTAGTGCCCGCCTCTTAAGTGTTTCTTTATGCAAAAATTAAACTAAATTAGTTTTCGTAAACTACATAATAAAAACTAATGGTAACAAATATAGTTAAAAATATACTGTAAAAACAATTAAAATTCCTAACTACGTTTGAAAATTCAGTACTATGATTTTCTAGTGCAGAATAAAAATAGTCGACTACTTGGTTAGTAAATCATGTGTTTCAGTACAAAATGAGTTTCCAAGACTTTGAAGCAGGCGCCAGAAATTTCCGCCAATTTGATATGAAATATCCATTTTTTATAATTAAATAATATAAAAAATGTACACATTGAAAATAAAGGAAAACATCTTATTAAAATACATAAACTCGTCTAATTTGCTAGTTTTACACAGTGTAATAATAATAATATATAAACAACCTTATGTTAGCATAATAGAACCGTTTAAATAAGATTGTATTTATAGACAAAAACCTTAACTTGTATTTATAAATCTTGAGAAATGCCTAAAAGGCCGAAATATAAAATCAGACTAAAAAACTTTATAAACATAAAAATAACCTAGCTCAACTTTTACTTTTTATTTACTAACCGCGAATTCATTCAAGTGAATACTTTGATATGTTTTGGGATAACGAAGGGTGAGAATACTTCTATAATTTAACTTGGCTAAAATATAGTATAGGAAAATATATTTATTTCTATGTTGAATATTTTTTCTTAAGGGAGAACTGCACGCAAAAAGTGAAAAACCAGCGACAAGGTCTAGTCAAGTTCAAAGTAAGATCAGTGTAAGGCGTTAAAGAGCCACTTTATGGAAAAAAAATTATATGTGACGGCATTTGCGTCAAAAAATGGTCGAAATTGGACAAATATATATATATACAATTCTAGATTTGATTTTTACATAAAAATTCTCATTTAGCACCCAACTATACATATTTCCCTATTAAAATCACATTAAAGCTAATACATATCTCTTATAGTTTTAACATAATATTGCAGCGGCGGAAGGCTTGCAAATGATCCATAATACTGCGTGCAGTTCCCCCTTAACAAAAAATAGTTTTTGTTTCCCGGAAAACTACTTTTCAATATTTTGTCTGAACTATAAACAGGATTTATTTATTTTTTTCTAAAAACGTGTAATGTATTTACTTTCCTCGCAAAGGGAAATTTTATTGTAATCGTGAAAAAATCACCGTCCGGGGATTTTTAAGAACTTCACATTTCAGGATCCGTAAATGCCGAAAAACAGGTTTCCTCAATTCCGTCGGTCTGTCTGTTCGCGGCACAGCAAAGAAACTACTTACTCGATTGACTTCAAATTTTGGTCAAAAATTAAGGGTCGTATGGTCGACTTGATAACATTTTGGTTAACATTAATATGGCGAAAATAAATGGCGATCTAGTGAAACGTTAAAAAAATTATTATTAAAAATCTACTTCCCAATTTATCTCAAATTTTGCAACAACATCAAGTATTATATTGGAATCAACCGGTACCATCTTGGTACAAATTCAAGATGGCGGAACAAAATGGCGTCTTAATAAAATATTTAAAAATTCAGCCTGAAAAAACTGTTTAATGGTTTGACTTTAAATTGTGTTCTATAACTAATTGTGGAATAGGGATCCACTAGTAAAATAGTGGTACTAATTCAAGATGGTGGAGCAAATTGGCGCCCAAATAAAATGTTTCCAGTCGTGAAAAAAATCACCCTTTTAGGTTTTACATATCTTCACGTTTTAGCGTCACTACGTGCCAAAAAAGTTGTTTTATCAATTCCGTCGGGCTGTTTGTCTGTCTGTCAAATCGTGGCATAGCTTAAAAACTGTTTACCCGATGACTAAAAATTAAGGGTCATATGAGGTGACCTGGTAATATTTTGGTAAAAATCCAGTATGGCGGAACAATGTTAAAAAAAATTGTTAGAGTGATGTATTATTTGGAGTTAAGATCTAGAAAAAAACAAAATTCTTTTTTTAAATTGTCGCAATTTTATTATTGCTTCCTCAGGACACCTATCCTATATCCTGCATGAAATCCATATTATCAGTCTTTACCTACTCTGTTGGTTCATAGATATTTTCCCAGATATTAAGTTTCTAAATGGTTTTCGTTAACGATCCTCTTATTATGTTACACCACTCTAACATAACAACAAGAGGAACGTTACAGAAAATCATTTAGAAAGTTAAAAAAAATTATTACTAAAAAAACTCATTTTCCAATTAACCTCAAACTTTGCACAAAAGTCAAGTGTAAGATAAGAATAAACTAGTAACATTTTAATATGAATCCAAAATAGCAAAACAAAATTGCAGCCTACTAAAATATTTAAAAAATCAGCCTGAAAATATTGTTTATTAAATTAATCTCAATGTTTATGCAAGAATTAAGTGTGATATAGAGATATAATGGTAAAATTGTGGTACGAATTTGAGATGGCGAAACAAAATGGCGGCCAAATAAAATTTTTAAAAAAAACGTAAAAAAATCTCATTCAATTGATTTAAATTCTCTAGAAAAATTAAATGTGCAAATGGGATAAACTGGTACGAATTCAACATGACGTAACAAAATTGCGGTATGTGTCAATGTAAAAACTATATATTGAACTTATTTTAAATTGTGCCCAAAAGTCAAATGTGGCAAGAAAATAGTTAAATATTGGTATAGGAATCCAATATGATGGAACAAACGCCCAATAAAATGTTTAAAATGACAGTATATGTAACACATATATACTGTGACTATGTACTGAACTATTTTTTTTTATTAAATTATTAAAAAATGAAAACTTATTTTTTTCAGGTAAATGTCAACCTTGGATGAATTTCAGACTTGCTCACTAAATTAATTGCGCTTTTGTTCAGTCACCATTATCAACCTTTCATACTGTAGATTTTATAAGTGCAACAGTCGAAATTCATTAATTCATTAATTGAAATTAATGTTTTTCAATTCCTCGTTTTTAAGTTAAGCGCTTTAACTTTTTCATGAAAACGTTTGAAGCGCTATTAATGAGCAAGCAGAGCTTTTTCATCGAGATGTAAAGATAATGAAACAATGTTACTAAGGCTTCTGGAATAATTGGCTGATCCGTTTTACTGCTGTAGTCTCGATTAGAATTTAGTTCAAATTGTTAACATTTAGCATATTTGTCTTATCGCATATTGCGTAATTTAATTTTGAATTCTATGCCGTGCTCATATTTTAAAACAAAAAGACAATTACAGATCATCAGTAAAAATTCATTTTCAGAAATTAAAAAATGCATTTTGGCAAACATGGTACGAAACATCAAGGGGTCAAAGTTTGGTGTACTTGTAATGAGGCTCTCATTAGTCCTAATAATTAAGTATGCCAACACCCTGTAGGAGGCGTTGAATATGTATAGCTCATCATTTTGTCTGACGTAAGGGCAAGAAAGAAGAAATTTTTTTTTAAAACCCTGTAAGGGATTAAAAACAGGCGAAATAAGTTTTTACAATATTTCTTCAACTAAATGAGATTTTAGCACTATTTTTTTCCTCTGTGGCTTTTGACAATAATTATCTTAAAGTTAATTTATCTATCGTTCTAAATTTTATCCTAAAGCCGGAGAAAAAGAATGAAATCTGTTTATGCTTAATTACTAAATTTGATTTGAAAACTCTTCTTTTGTCAATGAGACCCAAAAATAATAATCTAAATATATATTAAATATTATGTAATGTAGGTGCCACTGGTGATAGATTAAAAAAAAACGCGCACCTGAGAAAAGGGTTAAAATGTATTCAAGGTTTTTACAATATATCTATTAAGAAAATGAGATTTTTAAGATGATTCATTCGTTAATAATTTTCATAAATAATGATTTATTAATCGTTACCTGAATTTTTGCAAATTCCACCCTTAAAGACTGCAAGAATGTGGTGAAATGTGTTCAAAAATTAAAGATAAAATGTTTCTTTTGCTATATAGACGCTCAATAAAAAGGAATTTTTAAAACTCGCCCCTAGAAAACTATAAAGGGTCGAAATTTATTTTTTTCTTTTTTACGATAAACCTGCAACTAAACCAAAATTTAGAACGATTATTTCGGTCGTGGCTTCCAAAAATAATTATCTACAAATCAATTTCTAAATATTTCAAAAATTTCACCCATAAGAGGTCGAAAGAAGAGAAACGAAAAAAAAATACAATGCCTTTCAGACATAATTATCTAAAATTAATTTCTAGATTTATCGAAATACCACCCCTAAGGGAGTGAACTGCGGTTTTACTTTATTTACAAAATCTATTTAATTAAATGAGAGTTTATGACAGTTCTTTCGTTGATATCTTTTAAAAATTAATATTTAAAAATCTATTTCCGAATTTTTCGAAATTTTTTTTATAAAATGGTAAACAGCGTTTTTTAATTCATTTAAGATATGCCTTCAAATTAATGAGGTTTTAAGCCAATTATTCTCTCAATGATCTTCAAAAATAATTATCCGGTTAGATTTAATTATGGATATTTCGAGATTCCACTCTTGAGGAGGTGAAATGTTTTTTTTTTACAATACCTTTACAACTAAATGTGATTTCAAGACGTTTCCTTCGCCAATGGCTTTCAAAAATATCATCTAAAAATTGTTTCTGGATTTTTCAGAATAAATTCATTGGCTTTCAAAAATAATCTTCCAAAAGTGATTTCTGGATGTTTCTAAATTTCACTAATAAAGAGTTAAAATAATATATTTTAATGTTTTACAAATTTTCTTTGGCACAAATACCATTTTAATTCGATTTTTATGTTAAAACTTTTTCAATAGTTACTGAAAAATTTATTTCAGAATTATTTAAAATTGTATCTATTAATTTTGAATTTCTCTTATTTGTTAGTTCAAAACACCAAAATAGTTTTACGATTAATAACACAATGTGAAAATACATCTAATAAGTATTTGTTTTTCATATTATTCAATATTTTTTTATGAAATTTAATACAGTTCTCTTTAATGGGTTCTTAACCCAAGGACGTACTAAGATTTATTGTAAAAAAAATAGCTAATATGTTTTTCATAGTTGATCTTGATTTTTGTAGAATATAAAGGCACTATGTCCTAAAGGTATAATTTTTAGCCCTCTATAACTGATTTGCTTTTGAATGGGTCACACTGTATTCTGCAAGAGAAAGATAAGTGTGTGTATAAGTGTTACAAACATATATAGCTGCTAATCAAACCAACAAAGCTGCCTGATATAAATATGTTAAAACGAAATAATATTTTTCGAGCTTTTTTTTATTTTAGAGAGTAGTAGTTTCAGTAGAGTTCGTGAAGCCGGGTCGGGCTTTTCTTTAGGGATCAGAAGGAATTCACCATATGAATTTTTTCTTAAAAAATGCATATAGATATGCAGCAAGCAACTGCACACAAGTAATTGGCATGTTCCGTAAATCAAAGTGAAAACATGACACCGTTTCCTTAGTAACTTCCTTTAAAGTGCCTATTTAGCGGAAAAGAGCTATAAATAGAAAACCTTCAAGACGGCAAAGGTTGTCGACATGTCGTTTAATGTAATTTTGTGGGCCGCATTATTGATTCATTCTATATTGTCTTGAAAATGCTTTTAGAATCTACAAACGAATCCACCCCTAGGTTGGAGAATACATTAAAAAAGATTTAAGAAATATTATGGAAATATACAATAACATGAAAAAAAAATTTAGTGCATTTTGCTATAAGAAAACGACTGATATTTTATAAGGTCTCCATAATCAAATGCTACATTAAACAAGTCATCTTAAAAAAGGGTGGCGAGAAACCGTTTTTTTTTTATTTTTGAAAACGGTCAACTGCATTACAAAATCGATAAATCGATTTTACCAGGAACTTCTCTCGTTATGAATCCTTCTCTTTATCAGGGTAGTGAGGAAAATAATAGTGATACAGATAACATTTTATAAGGGTGCTATGCGTTTGATAGTACTGAAAGATTCAATTGTAATACTTCTAAGGTACTCTAGGTGGAAAAAAACATTCCAAAATCTTCTAAATTGCTATAAGAATTATTTAAAATAAATACTTGATATTGAACTGAACTAGCCGTTACTTGATGGAAATCCATTTTAACCCAATTTAGTTTATTTTACAAAAATAAAAAACTTTACGATTGTTTCGCCAACACTGTGGCTTCAATCAGAGATGTTAATAAAAGTATCAAAAATAATATAATTTTTCCAAAAGCAGATAAAGGTAAAACTATTATTGCTTTGAATAAAAATCAATACGTTACTAAAACACTGAACTTCTTAAGTCCTGAAAAATTTGAAAAAATTAATTTTGATCCGACAGAACTTTTTCACAAATTGGTAAAAACTGTAATCAAAGATCTTGGCATATTTACCAAACAAGAGAAATATCAGATATCTTTAATGAATCTTCAAGCCCCTAAATTATATTTTTTCATTAAATTACATAAAAACGATATGCCTGTTAGACCAGTAGTTTCATATATTTCAGTCCCAGCAATAATTCTTTCCAATAAGTTAATAAACATTTTAATAAAATATTGTAATTTTAAACCTAAATACAGTATTTAAAATAGCTTTCAATTATTAAGTAAAATTAATAATTTAACTATTCCAAATAACGCTAAATTAATAACCTTTGATGTCCAAAATATGTTTCCAAGTATACCGCCATCTGATGTGTTAATATTAGTGGAAGAACTTCTTACAAAAAATAATGTTAGTGGGATTTATAAACAAGATATCTTAGAAGCTTTATCTACCTACTTGGATCAAAATTACTTTAAATTTAATGAGACTATGTATATTAGTAACGAAGGTTTAATAATGGGAAACCCTTTAAGTCTTATTTTAGCAGAGATATTTATGGACAATTTAGAAAGGAATATACATGAATATTCCCTTAGTAAAAATTTCATACGTTGGTATAGATATGTTGATGATATATTAGCATGTTTTACTGGTACTGAAAGACAATTAAAATCTTTTTTATAGTATATAAATAACCTACACAAAAAAATTAATTTTACTGTTGAATTAGAAAATAATAAAGCAATTAATTTCTTGGACTTAACAATTAATATCAAAAACAACAAACACGATTTTCAAATTTTTCATAAGCCATCTCATACAGATATTACAATACACAATACATCCAATCATGGATTATTATCCTTTCGCACATAAAATATCAGCATATAATAGTTTTGTCCATATATTGATCAACATACCTCTAAGCAATGAAAGTTTTACTCAAGAATTAAATATAATAAAACAAATAGCAATTAATAATGGTTATATTGAAAATCTCATAAATAAAATAGTAAAAGTAAAACAATAAACAAAAAAACATTAAAGCTAGCTTATCCTTCTAATAACTTCAAAGAAAATAGTAAATTTCAGACTTTCACTTATACAGGAAAAATAACATCAAAGGTCACTAAGCTTTTTAAAAATAAAGGTGGGACGGTTGCTTTTAAGACTAACAACACCCTTGGTAGATATATTAAAAACAATAAGACAAAGACCAAAAAAGAGAACAAATCGGGGGTTTACAAATTAAATTGTGGAACTTGTTCGAAATTCTATATAGGTCAAACAGGAAGAACATTTAAAAAAAGAATTAATGAACATAAATCAGGTTACAGAAATCATAAAGATAATTCCAATTATTCTAAACATCTAATTCAGGAAAACCATAATTTTAATGAGAAATTTGAAATTTTACATGTAGAACAAAAAAGTAAAAAATTTAATTTACTAGAAAGTATGGAAATAAACAAATATAAAGATAACAACCTATTATTAAATGATCAATTGGACCTAAAAGTTCCCCATTATTACATCTTTATTAAGCAATAACTAAAAATCCAGAACACTCCTGTATGTATAATAACCGTAATTGTAAAAATAGGTTCAGGTACTTAAATAATATTGTTTGTGTTATCATTTAAGATCAAATATTTGATGAAGCCATAGTGTTGACGAAACAATTGTCATGTTTTTTATTTTTGTAAAATAAAAGCGTTTTTAATTTATTGAGTTAAATACTTGATTTTAAAAATCAAATTCATCTATGTGAAAAATGTTAAATTGAACATACTCAATACCAGAATTATTTCTTCACTGAGGTTCTTCTGTTTTATGTTCGTACGACATTTATTTTTAACTAACTTTTTCATACCATTAAATTAACAGATTGTCGTGTAACTATAGGATTGATTCTCAGCAGAGAATCTATACGAATTTCCAGTCTATGTAAATTTGTATTAAATAGAAGCAACTATTATTCAATATTTGCACAGACATTTTTTTATATATTCCCAGCTAGAAGGGCGCTTAACCGTCAGCTTAATGGAAACTCGATATTTTGTGTCTCTCAGATCGCTGCTTCGACTCCTAAAGCAGTAAATTTAAATTGATTTATGAATATGGACCTGAATCTTAATAAAGTTGTTCGCTATACCGAGTGCGCCACACTTAATGGCCTATTAAAAGTATCTGGAGAACCAGTAAATAGATTCATTTGAAAATTTGGCTTTGAACATAGGTGAACTTAAATTTTTTTCTAGAATACTTTTAAACGTGTGAGCTACCGCTTTTTATCGCATACCGGTGACAACATCAGGTTCAAATGAAATGCCTTATATATTATTGTTTTTTGTATTTTCCTGGTTATTATAAATATTTTTGTGTTATATTTCTTGTTTAAATTTTTGTAGACACTTGGCTACATTGTAGAGCTCGGCCGAGCGCAGGAACTTTTAAATATGTATTAATTTAATGATTTCCATGGACCTGGAATAATGTCTGCGTTTTCCAAAAATAATCAGTTTTATTCTAAGCAGGGAATGAGTACAAGTTTCCAGTCTATGAATTACATAGAAGCAATTATTATTCAATATTCGCAAAGGTATTTTTTATACCTGCTTGGTTAGAATAGAGCTTAATCGTTCGTTTAATTGAAACCCGATATTTTGTGTCTCTTCGAACGCTGCTTCGAGTCCTAAACCGGTAAATTTGAATTGATTTATGAAAAATGAGCTCCTCATATACTAAAGCTTGACATTTAGACATTAGAGAGTAGAAACAAGCAAACAAGTTAAAAGGATTTCAAGCAATAACAAAATACATTTTGATTATAATAATTTCTAAGATCGAATTCCTGAAACCGTATAAATGAAAAATATATACTGATTTTTAACTCCTTATTAGGCCGACATTTTGTTTCACCATATTCAAAATTTTACCAGTTCATTTTCAATTGGAATCAATTGTGATAAGTAGTTTTTGATACTGACTAATGCTATATAAATGTTTAAAACCGTCATTTTGTTCCGCCATCTTAGATTCATACCAAAACTTTACCAGTTGATTTCAACATAATGCTTGATTTTTGTGCAAAGTTTGAGATAAATCGGATAAGTCGTTTTTTAATAATAATTTTTTTAACATTTCACTAGGCCACCATTTTGTTTCTTCATATTGGATTTTTAGCAAAATATTACCAAGTCATCCCCATATGACCTTTAATTTTTTACCAAAATTTGAAGTCAATCGGATAAGTAGTCTTTTAGCTATGCCGCGAACAGTCAGACAGACAGACAGACCGACGGAATTGAGAAAACATGTTTTTTCGGCATCTAGTGTCCCTGAAACGTAAAGATCTCGGAGGGTGATTTTTCACGATTATAATACTTCACTTTTACGAGACAAGTAAAAAGATCACATCTAGAGGATCTATGTAAAGGATATTTTTAATTTTTTACCGGACCACAACCTTTTAAGCCGCACACCCATTGTACAGTGATCTCCACACAGGTTATAAATCTCAATAGGCGATATTTCTATATCTCCCAGCCAACTATGCTATTTAATAAATACATAATTTTACCTAATATGACATACATAATGAAAATATTTGAAATTTGGTAATTTTTTGCATCAAAGGTAAGTGTTTTCTATAAGTTTAAAATGTGAGTTAGCTATTCGTTTTTTAGTACGAGTATTTCAGTTACGGAAATTTTTTAGTAGTATTGTTTTTAAAAGTTCTTTTGGTAATAGAGGATGTGCAGTAATATCAGTTTTTTTATGTTTTACTTAAATAAGATAACTGTTGAATATGTTTATTTACTTAGATAGCTAACAATGCTCCCTGCCTTCCTCCTGATTGATTTTTGTTTCATTATGATTTCTTTTAATAATGAATTCTTCTTAAAATGTATTAATAATATTCTTCGAAGATTCGCGATGATCTGTACAATACTGGTCGCATCCTGCGTGAAAGGTGAAAAATAAAAATTCTTAATATGTATTCGTTCTATATATTTTAAAATCCATTAAAAATCACACAAAGTCTTAACCGAATGCGCTTCGTAAAAAGCCTTTAATTTATCTTTTATTACTTGGATAGCTTGTACATTTTGTATATTTTACTGAATTTGGTTTTTGTATCTCCAGTTCTAAAAAAAAACGAGTATTCTCAGTTTCCAGAAATTTCGTCTTTTTTTAAATTTTAATTTAAATTAATTTATTTTAATTTTAAAGTCGTGAAATTAAATTAAATTAGTTTAATGGTAACATAATTTTTATACTTAAATTTAATCCACCGTGACCCACTATTCGATAATAATAATTTTTAAAGGAGTATATCCTAAAACATCACTTTTCTAACTATTTTCGATTACTGAAAATATTAAAACGTAAACAATATTTGGTTTTAGATTAATGTCAAGATACATATCTTAAAAACCGAATAGCAGGGTAGAAAATCTCTATAAAGGGTGACTAATATAAAACAATATTCGTAACTTGAATGACACAATAAAAAAATCGGTAAATTTCTGTACCCAAAACTTCCCTCATTAAGAATCTTTTTTTTTTCATAGGAATAGTGAAAACTGACCCAATATAATCATTTAGAAACACAAAGCACATCACATTTAATTTTTCTGAGAAATTGTATGTTAATTTAAAAAAAAACCTCTTAAGATGCAATTTTGAATTAGCACTAAATTAAAAATTAATCTAATATATAGTTTTTTTTTCAAGCTGCTTTTTATCTATTATATTAGGCTGCCATCTTGAATTCGTACTAAAATGTTACCAGTTCATTTTTGTGTAACACGTGATTTTGTTCCAAATTTGAGGTAATTTGGATAATTAGTTTTTTGATAATATTTTTTTAACATCTTGCCAGGCCGCCATTTTGTTCCACCATATTGAATATTTAGCAAAATGTTTAAAACCTGTAATTTTTGACGAAAATCAGTCAATTCGATAGCTGTTTTTTAGCTATGCCCCAAATTGACAGACAGACAAACCGATAGGTAGACCGACGGAATTGATGAAATATGTTTTTAGAAAACGCTAAAACTTGCAGCTATGTAAAACCTTACAAAAATTTTATTTATTTTATTTTTCATTTGGACGCTATTTGTTCAGCCATCTCCAATTCGTACCACAATTTTACCAGTTCATTTCTATATTACGCTTAGTTCTTGCATAAAGTTTGAAGTCAATCTATTTTTAGGTGTTTTATTAAGCCGCTATTTTGTTTCACTGTCATGTACCAAAATTTTACCAGTTGATTTACACGTAATACCTGATTTTTGTGCAAAAATTCGGGTAAACTGGATTAGTAGTAATTTAGTAATAATTTTTTTAACATTTCAACAGGCCGCCATTTTGTTCCGCTATTGCATCCTCTTATGACCTTTGATTTTTCTCGAAAGTTTGAAATCAATCGGATAATCCGATTTTTGAGTTGTGCCGCGTACAGACAAACAGACAGACAAACCGATAAAATTGTGTAAACAAGTTTTTTGATATCTAGGGACCCTAAAACGCGAAGATCTGTAAAAACCTGGAAGAGTGAGTTTTCACAATTACAATACTTCCCTTTTACGAGGGAAGTAAAATAGTACAAAAATTATTATTGTGCTTTCAATATGTTTTGATATTCTCTGATATAACCTAGGTAGCCTAACCTGTACCTAAAAAAAAACAGGCTATCGAAATAGCTACAATAAAAAGATATGATCAAAGTAAAACCACGAAATTTAATATCTGGGATAGTCTACAGTATATTTGATTACGACGATTCAATGGTAACAATATATTCGAACGCCCTGTAGACTGTACCAGTAAAAAAAGTGTACTTTTTCTTTAAAACGAATATAGTGAATATAATATAATTCATGAAAAAAATTGGTGGCTGTAAGACTATTAATTAAAAAAATAATAAAACCCTGGAATTCATGTATTACTAGATGTATTTAATTATTATAGTTTAAAAGGGCCTGCTTTTTATTTTTAGCATATTTTCACACCATATTAAACCTGTTTTAATAAAAATCTTACATTATATAAGGCTTTTGTATTTAGGAGTTGGTCACTGTGCAATGGAATCCCGCACACTAAAGCGCCGGCCGTGAAGGGAAACAAAACGAAGGTTGTCTCCGTTTGAACCGCATTTCTCGACGCTTCTTTCGGCAGCAGCTTTAAAAGAACATAGCAGACTGGGCATTCCATAATACATTGGCACCGGATAATATGTATATACTTTTTGTTTAGTACCTATAGTTTTTGAACTTAAAACAAGATGGAAAAGTTCTGTATTCAAATTTTAATTTTATTAAGCAGAAATTAATACCAGAGGAAAATAATAGCGGTAAAATAAAATTTTCTAGTGTAATCACATTCAAGTTGTCCAAGAAAGATAAAAATCTAAAATTATACAAGTTGGCATTTTAGAAATAAAAATTAAAGGCAGGTATTTAATTATAAATTTTTTGAGAAAAATGTTCAATTTGACACATTCACTACGGCTCTTGTGTTTTAAAAACAAAATAAAACGTTTGCATGTCTTCTGTTTTCAGGTGAACTCCTGTGTATCGAGTTATTAAATTTTCATCTTCCTGGAATAACGTCTACTTTTCCCAAATTCAATCGTATTTATGCTCAGCAGGCAACCGTTACGCATTTTGAGTCTATGTAAATTCGCATTAAATAGAAGCAATTATTCAATATTGGCAAAGAAAATTTTTGTATCTACTCAGTTAGAAAGGGGTTTAATCGTTAGTTTAATGGAAACCCGATATTTTGTGTGTCTCTAAACGCTGCCTCGAGTTCTAAAGCAGTAAATTTAAATTGATTTATGAGAATGGAGCTGAATCAATTTGCTCCTCATATACAATTGCTTGAAATTTAGGTACAAGCACTGAGTATGCCTCGATTTGTTAAATGCTAATATTGAAATATTTTACTAAAAGTTTCTCCATCACTACAGTTAGAAACAAACAAGCAAGGTAAATAGATTTCAAACAGTAAACAGTTTACGAAAGCACATTTTACTCATAATAATTTCTAAGATCGAATTCCTTAAATGGTCCTTTTGTACTATTATTAGTTTGGTACGTATTCCGAGATTATATTTTGATTTAATTTATAAAATGTTAATAAATGTAATAATAAAGCAAAAATTGAAAAAATGTAGTGATTTTTTAAACATTTTTTAGGCCGTCATTTTTTTTCGCCCTATTCGAATTGCCATAATTTCTATGTTTTCCACATTTAATCAAATTTATTGCCCACAGGGAGTCGATACGAATTTTCAGCCTGTGTAAATTCGTAATGAATAGAAGCAATTATTATTCAATATTTACAAAAACATTTTTTAAATTTGCTCAGTTAGAAAATGACTTAATAGCTAGTTTAAGGGAAATCCGATATTGATATAAAAAAAACGTTCACATGCCTCCTCGCAAAATAAGCCCAATTTGTATTGAATTCCACGTGCCTTACTATCTCGCTTGATGCCGGTGTCGTTGTTCAGGCATTTATATTTCTGATCTGAGTACAAAAAAGCTGGTGGTGATTTTACTACTTTAGTCAGTATAACATTTACAATTAAGTGGATTTTAAAAGACTAATTTCCTGTATCGTTTTTCTGAAGATTAATGTTACTAAAACATGTTTGGTACTTACTGTATATTATTGGCTCTAAGAGCAGTAACCTCTCGCGGGCAATGCTAATGCCCAGACATTTCATGTGTATCTTATTTAGCGTATTTTGTAATATCACTACAAAAATTATAACCATGCTTCATACCTCCCTCAAATTTTCGTTTGTCAATTTACTAGTTTTTCAACGATCTAGTGGTCTCTGCACATACTAAAAAGTGTTTGCTGGATTGCCGAGTCAAAACCTTGGTTGAAAATCTATAAATATAAGCAAAAGGGGCTTATAGTATAGTTTTTGATAGCAGCCTTACGTTTAATCGACATGTATCAGACTTTTCTATCAGGGCCATGAAAGAGTATGATTTCTTACTGATATTGACTGCATTATCCAGCTTTACTATTCGTATGTACGTACACTCGCCTGTTAATTATGGAATATATAAAAATACAAGTCAATTTCAAATGTAGGTAACTTTCTTAAATGTAAACCGATTTTCTTAAAATATTTTTTGATGATGGCAGTTCGTTCTAGACAGCGCAACTAAGGTCTCAAAAGGTTTTTTGTACAGGGTGGGACAAAATGTTTAAGTAGATGTTAGCTTCAGAAAATTTAAGTTGGCTGGCTTTCTTGTACAGAGTGGAGCATACAATGTTGGTTGATGTAAATTTCATAGTTTTAAGGTCATTGCGTAATTAATGCAAGCTGGAAAAAATCATATCTTTAAAGTCTACAAGTTGGGGGCTTAACTATAAATTATTGACACATGTATTTGCGGATCCAAGAACATACAGCGTATAACAAAACTAAGGAAACGGTAAAATACCTCAGGTACCGTTTACTTGAATTAAATAAAAATATATACACTTAGGTATGAAATTACGCCGGGTCTAATGGCGGGTTCGCATTGAAGCCAATTTTACCGTTTTTCTGTTAATTATAAAAGGGATTTTTTTTAAATGGAGTACCCTGTACTATATAACTTTTTTAAAATCTGCGTAAAATTCTCAATATTTTTTATTAAGATCAGTTTTCATGAAAGTCAACCGTTTTTGCGAAAATAAGGGTCTAATATCCATAACTTAATGTATTAGCTTTTATTAAAACACTTGCACACAATAAGTTACCTGATATACTTGACAATGTCAGTTTTATTGATTTACAAAAATGTATCGTTTATCTGAAATCTAGAGAATTGTAATTTTAATTATACTGGGTTATGGGAATAGAATGCAAAACCTGTAAAATGTTTGTAACATTTTTAATGAAAAATATCCTGACAAAAATCCAATTACTAAATCAACCGTAAGTAAAATCAACAAAATATTTTCCTGTCATAACGGAAAAATGGCAAACTTGGCAGCAATGCGGAACTCGCCAGTGGATCCGGCATAATTTCATGGTAGTGCGTATTTTCCCCTAAACTACACCGGCCCAAACATTTAGTGGACCGAAACTTCACTGGCCCTAACAGTCGAAATCCCGACAGATTGGAATGTGTGGAATGCGGCTCTAGCCCGACACTTTAAATAGCGAATTGGCGAGCTACGCTATTGGCTAAAAATTCTTTAAATGGGCATGCTGTGTTGTCAAGTTTTATTGATAAAAATAAATATACTGTTTATTCATTGTTAATCAAAACCACACTATGAAAAAAAGATGTTAGCGTATTTGCCTGCATTCTAACTTTGAAGTGAAAATATTTTGATGAATTCCATGCATTCCAATGTGTCGGGATTTCGACTGTTAGTGCCACTGACGGTTATGTGTAATGTAGGTTTGGGCAAGTGAAGTTTAGGGCCAAATACATCGAACCAATTTCATGATTAAGTGTACATATTTTACTTTTGTTTAGCATAAAGCACAGTTACTATTGTAACAATTTTTGCTCTGTATATTTAATTTGGCACGTTCAATTCAAAAAACGTTTGATTCAAGGAATTGAGTCTATATCAACGAAAAAACATATCAGCGACGTTGACACACTTTCGGATTCTTCTGTAGCCGCAAAAACTTCATTCTTTTGGATAAAACATGTTTTCACTACAATCTTTTACTAGTATCTGTTTAGTTATAAAAACTTAAAAAAGGCTGCCAATGATTTTTTTTTGATATTGTAAACCTTATATTCAATATTACCTCAAGAATAATAATTTCTATGATTTTTCTTGGAGATCTTACTCTTAACTTAAACCAAGTCTAAACACTTATTTGGAGTAGTTATTAATACATATACTTAGCTACGACATTTTGCGTAATTTTTATTTGTAAATATTTTAATTATTTTTAAAGAAAAGACCAATTTTTTTACTTAATTTATTTATTGTAGGTGGTCGATGGTGGTTCATCATTAAAAATTAAATATATACGAGAAACAATTGCAGAAAAAAATGTTTTCGCCTACAGGAGAACCTCTAATGCGGCAAATATCGCTGCATATTTTTTGAAATTGACGAGCTATATTAAATGTAGTGAAAATTGTTACAACAACGTAGGTGGTATTAAAGAAAATCGACAGTGCCAGTACCAAATATATTTAATTTTATATATCTGGGTCATTAATTACTGTGGATAAGGCATTAACTGCTATGCTTTAGACATAGTTTCCTTGCATTTGTTATGCAACCATCTTAAACTGTTGTAAATGTGCCTGCATCAAAATTTTACTTTCCAGTGTACTAGAAAGCCTAAGTTAATTGCCTACCGGCCAAAAAAAATGAATAAATCGGTTAACAATCAAGAAAGGCACGTGTTGTAAATAAAAAGATATTTTTAACATACCTATAATTTATGAACGTAAAAAAAACGACAGTGCTGTTTCTCTATTAAACAATAATGTTTTTTTTTTAAATAAAAAATGACAATATTATAAGTTTTTAAATTCTGCGATTAAAATTAAAAAAAAAAGCAAAAGGCCTGTTAATTTTAAATAATAAGGAAAAACTCAGAAATGTGACATCACTGAAGAATCTTATGAACTTGGCCTGCGACATTTCCTAAGGTGCAATATCTAATACAATAGCTTAGAGAATTGGCATTTCTTGCACTTTCTACTAAACTTGTATAATTTCGTGTGTACCTGGAACTGCATTACGAAATGCCTGTGCCAATAATATAATTGTTATAGAAAAGTCCCTACTGAGGCATAATAGGTGTAAAGTTTTCTTTAGCTGGCATTTGCTAGGCAGTTAACTTAAATTTTATAAAATTTACATGAACTGGAATAAATGGTCTATCAGTCAGAAAATAAGAAAATTGGGTTACAATTGAAAAAAATTACCTGTGATTGAAATTGACATTTTTATATTGGAAATTAACTTGCATTGTATATTGGAGTATGCTTCAGTCATCTGAATATTGTGCATGCCATGAGTATACTATAAAAATAGTCCAAAATACTTCTTTAAGATATCTACTATTCAAGCATTCTGGCCCATATTCACTTTTATTTCAAACCTATAATTTTCAGACATTGTCGACATTAATGCACCTTTACAAAAATTTTGCAGGGTTCCGTCGATGCCCTTGAGTTTTTTTTGCTTGTTTGATTTAACATGCCCTCTTATGTCACCAGAAAGCCTTGCATGCCTTTCCTCACAGCCACTGCTAGAACAAACAATGAGCTGAACTTTCCTTTATACGGAATATTGAACCTATATAATAAATATCAATATAAATGTGATATTTTCTTAACATGTTTCAAACGATTTAGACCAAATGTTTTTCGAATGATAATTTAAAATTAAACATTCTTAATTTATTCTTGGTCTGTGCTTTGTATCAAGAACGAACTTGCCCTTGTTGTTCATTGGTTATTTTAATATCTGATTTTCACAGATATCTCTCTGTTTAGGGTCCTATTGTCCTAATTATTCTTCAATCGATTTATAGAAAATGTATTTTTTTTAATTTTTGGTCCTACCTTTAGTTCTTTTATTATAGCATCGCTAGAATTTTGACTATAGGTTTTCTTACATATCATCAGAATTTTTCATCAGTAAGGTTACTATGCATTAATGATTTGTAGAATCGACGACCACTTAAAAGGTTTTGTTTAAAATTATACTGGTTTGTTTTAAATTATTTATGCTTTTTTTTTATTGTTTATGCTTTTTTTCCAAAAATTATTTTTACGAATAGTTTTTTTGAAAGAAATGTGAAAAGGAAAAAACATCTTTACATTGAAAATATCTTTAGCTTGTCATTAAAAATGTCTATACCAACTTTTCTTTCCTTAAACCATACAATAGATCCTTTAATATTTTTAGTAAGTCCTACTTTTAATAAACTTTTGAAAATACAGTCGATCAGTATTCCCGCAAAAAGTTTTACTTCCTTATGAATTCTAAAACAGAAATCAATTGCTTATTTATTTTGTATTTGAAAGCGATAAAACTTTCTTATAAACCTCAAAAGGCAATCTTTAAAAAAGTTTTTGATTTAAACTGGGCCTGTAGTAATATTTATTACACATTACAGTATTAAAAGCAAGTGTTTAATAAATTATTAATTTAGTAAATGTACTCGGATTTGGGAAACTATAATAGATATAAGTACGGTTACACAGATTGCGTTAAGAGGGTTTCTCACCAACCACTTTTTTTTAAATACGGATTAAGATTTTTCATTTAGTTTTTTACCAACATTATACCTTCAAAAAATGACGTATCATATTTAATAGTTAGACAGCAAATTTACACATTTGCTTTAGGAGACGACGCGACGCTTGTAAGACGAACAAGAAAGAGGGAGAATCAAAATCTTACGGAACTCGTAATACATTTTACTTCTCTCGTAAGGGGGAAGGAATCACCTTCTGAGATCTAGGTATTTTCGGATTTTTAGATAAAAGAAAACATTTTGTACATGTCTGGTTAAATTTTGTATAAATATCAATATATACCGGGTGTACAACTAAGAAGGGAAGGCGATCGTATCTCAGGAACCACTTGTCTTACGGTTTCGCGAAAAAACTATATAGTAAATCGGCCAAGAGAAATCGCTGGAAATTATTTATAACCTTGAAAAATTGTCGCTAGGGGGCGCCACAAGAACTTTAAATCGTAAATGTCGATTTTTTGGTGAATTTGTATAGTTAAGGTGTGCCGAAAAAATAAGCAAAGTATGCTTCAATAAGTTACGCAACTTTTTGCTTTTTATAATTTTTTTCTATTTTCAATAATAAAGTGGTGGGGGAAGGTCAAACATTTTTTGTTTCAAACGTTGATATCTCTGTTTGGAAAGAACCGATTTTATTGAACTTGCTCCTAAAAAAAAGGGCCTTTTTCGCTCAATTTGCGATGCTATTAACGGTTACCAAATTTATTCTGCTACTGGTCGCTAGATGGTGTTTTTCTGGAATAACTCAAATAATACGGATTTTCTCAAAAAATTAAGTAGTATGTATTTTATTTTATGGTTATGAAGGGTATAAGATAGTTAAATAAAAAAACCAGATCCATATTTAATTTAAGAAAGTTGATGATGGTCGCTCAAATCCGAAACGTCCTATTAAAAAACTAACTGGAATTGTAGAGGAGAAAAAGTGCCAATGGTAAAGTGAAAGTTATTTTTTTCTATCATTTCAATTTAACCTAAAATGTGAAAAATTTTGAGAAAAAAACGCTGCAAATTGAATCACTACTTCCACATCATCTTTACGAGATATAACACAGTAACTCTAGATATACCCGAAAACCAAATCGACATATTACTCGATTTTTTACGAAATTTTGGATTTTCATGATAGTCGCTCGAATCTGAAAGTAGCGTTGGATTAAAAAAATAATTTCACCAACTGTTAGAGGAGGAAAAGTGCTCAAGGGTGAAGTGAGAGATATTTTTATCCATCGTTTAAATTTTACTAAAATTTTAGAAAAAATATATTGAAATGAAATGATATTATATTTATTGTAAGCCAGGACATAAAAAACTAAACAGTAAAAGAATTAGCAGTTTCACCAAAGAAAGGGTTTATGCTTTATTCTTTGCTTTTCTGTTTCCTGCTACTCCATTTATTGTTGTGTAAAAAAAGCAGGGATGATATAAAAAAATGCTATAAATAATAAAGGAATTGTTTATTAATCAACTATTGATGTCGAGTGAACTGTTGGAAATGTCTACTATCATACTCGCTACATAGACGAAGTCTTTCTTCTGTAGAATTTACTGCAGCTTCTATTTCTGCAGCTGGTATCATCTGGATTGCGTTTCTAATTCGGTTGATGAAGTCCCCCCTTGTTGTTGGTCCATTTTGGTACACACACAAGTAAAAGTCTAGACCCGTCAAATCGGGGGAATGAAGGGGCCAGGGAAATATACTGCCCCTACCTATCCAGCTTCCGGGAAAACGCCCATCTAGGAACCGTCTGACACTGTTTAGGTAGTGAGCTGGGCAGCCATCATGTTGGAAGTATAGGGTGTCTAAGTCGATGCCCTCAAGCAAAATTGGCAGCTGATTTTCGAGAAAATCTAAATAAGTCCGTTCATTTAGTGAATTATCGAAAATTACTGGGCCGATAATTCGGCTGTTTATTATGGCGCACCAAACGTTGACGCTCCAACGAACTTGACTCTGGACTCGCATCCAGAGAGAATTGTGGACCGACCAATAATGCAGGTTATGCGAGTTCACTTTCCCATCAGAGCGGAAAGTAGCTATATAATAAGTAATATATGGATTTATAGATTTTCGGGTATACAGATTTCAGTTTTTGAGTTAATTTAATGTTATATGGAAATGTAAAGATGATGTGGAAGTAGCGATTTAATTTGCATCATTTTTTTCTCAAAATTTTTCAAATTTTAGGTTAAGTTGAAATAATAGATAAAAGTAACTTTCACTTTACCATTGGCACTTTTTCTCCTCTACAATTCGGTGTAGTTAGTTTTTTAATCCGACGTTTCGGATTCGAGCGACCATCATCAATTTTCTTAATTTAAATGCGAACCTGGTTTTTTTATTTCACTATCTTATACCCTTCATAACCACAAAATAAAATGTGACAAAAAAGTCATAACCTATTTTCTGATTTTTTTAAGAAAATCCGTATTATTTGTTGAATTCCAGAAAAACGCCATCTAGCGACCAGTAGCAAAATTAATTTGTTAACCGTTGATAGCACCGCAAATAGAGCGAAAAAAGCTCTTTTTTAAGACCAAGTTCAATAATATCGGTTCATTCAAAACGGAGATATCAACGTTTGAAACAAAAAAAGTTTGACCTTCTTCCACCACTTTATTATTGGAAATAGAAAAAAATGATAAATAGCAAAAAGTTGCGTAACTTATTGAAGAATACTACGCTTATATTTTCGACACACCTTAACTACGTAAATTTACAAAAAAATCGACATTTACGATTTAAAGTTCTTGTTGCGTCCCCTAGCGGCAATTTTTCGAGGTTAAAAATAATTTCCAGCGATTTCTCTTGGCCAGTTTATTATATAATTTTTTCCCCGAAATTGTAAGATAAGTGGTTACTGAGATACGGCCGGCCTCTCTTTTTATTTGTACACCCGGTACAATATAGGGGCTTAAAAAATGTCTAAAAAAATTCATTATTAAAAACAACTTATTTAATTGACCTCAAATTTTGCATAAAAATAAGTAAGATGAGTGATAAATTGCAAAAATTTCAGTGCGAGCCATTATAGCACAACGAAATGAAGGTCTAATTAAATATTTGAAATATTAGTATCAAAAAACTACTTATCCAACTGACTTGAAATTTTGTGTGAAAAAGGATCGACTGTAAAAATTTTAAAGCGAATACTACATGGTCAAACAAACTAGCCTAATAAAATATTTAAAAATATCAATTCTCGAATAAAACCTTCTTTCTACGAAGAAAAAAAAACAACGCGGATCACTATTAAACAGCGCTGCATAAAACGTATTTGCTCACTAGGAACTATCAAAAAATAGTTTAACAAAGAAAATAAAGGAAATACGTAATAACAATACAATCCACGGAGATGGAACACTACTGGAAAGGAATCAATGCAAGCCCTCTTAACGTAGATAACTTAGCTTTAAGAAACATCGTAGACTAGGAATTTTTCAGTACCTGGGCCGTATGGAATCAACAACTATTGGTGACAGAAATTCCTTTTTCCGGTCCACATCTTTCCATTCTTGGCTAGATCGAGATCAACCAATTTCTGTTTGGGTTATAAAAAGAAACTTAGACGCGCTTAAAAAGTACTGGCCCATAACCTGCCTCAAAACTTGTTTTAAGATATTTACTTGTATGATCTCTCTTTGGAGGACAATTGAACCGTTAATTTACTATGTAAATCACTATTTCTCCAAAACATAGAAAACGATTTAAAGAAAAGAAGTACTCTTAAGCTAGTCTTAAAAAATTTCATTTATACATTTTAGTTTTCGACAACAAACGGTGTATAATAATAGCTGCTTCGCTGTGGCAAAAAGTCTAAAGTTTTTGATTATGAAAATCGTTTTCATCAACAATTTCACAACCTATTTGATTTCGGGGCATATTAAGATATTACGTTTCATGTTTCTGGTTGAAACTGACACAAATGTTGTATTATCTGAAAATAATTTCCCATAAATTGTTGCAGCTAAATGAGCATATGGTCACGCTTGACTGTCAATTAGCATATTTAACTATTATGTTTTCAAATACACATGAATATTATTCTAGCACATCTCATCTCCGTGTCTAAATCACATTAAGTATGTAAGTAGAAAGAATGGCTTCTGATTTATGTATTATTTTGAAACTGAACGTTTCCAAAAAAGCCTCTTCGAAGGGCTATATTACCAAAATGGCTTGTACGATTTTACCGTACAGTGTACCTTTTGTTCAGAAGGTAAAAAAATAAAATAAGCTAATTTCACTGAAGCTTTTATTGTTTTCTGGGTAGTCCAATATTGTTTTGAGAGATATAATAACACATTATAATACGTGAACTAAATATCTGCTTAACATTGGAATATTTTAACTCTAGTGGAAAGCTTTCAGGTAGTTAATACATATCAAATAACAACAGGTTTGTGTTCATTATGCTGCCATTCTCGAAAATTAATTATTTTTCATTGCATTGTTGTTACAGGTGAAGTAATTAGCTATTGGTTAATCCAAATATGTAGCTCCAAATTACTCCGGGCTTTAATATAGAATAATAGCTCAAACACTGAGCGTATTATAAACCCCGCTAATGTGAAATAAATGATATATTATGTTGTAAACAAAAAGGTTAATCATATGTTTCATTTATTTATGAAACCAGGGCTAGTTTTTAAAAAACAGTTAAAATTACATAACCAATATTATTAAGTTGTAAAGTGTGCTCCCTCGATGGTTTGAATCGTGAAACCATTATTAATTTTAACTATATTCTTTATGATTGTCCAGTAGTTCTGATATATATGGTTTCTTAGTTAGATACTGATTTTCGATTAAAACGCAAAAACTCAGCCATACTATACGGAAATGACTATAAATATTTTAGTAGGTAAAAGTACAGACAATTTAGAACAAAAATGTTTTATAAACACGGAAACAACATTCAAAAGCTTTTAAGTTACAACAGTAAATAAATGGTATAAAATAACAAATAACAACGAAGGACTTTATCAGATTAGAGAACAATTAATTATTTTAGGTAGACTTATTCATCTCTTGATTTTCACCAGTTGACTTCTTCCGTCAACTGTATAACTGTAAGCTAGATTAGTTTTTGAGTGCGAACAAGATTGAGTGCAGAGGCGACGCTTGATTCGTTTGTTTGAATTACAGTCGATCACTGGTCTTGTTTATACTTTTTCCAGCACGTAAAAATGCATGAAATATTTGACATTTGAAACATCCAATATATAAGTATACAGGTTTTCACCGAATGGCTTAAATTTGCCACGAGATTTTTCTTGTCAATGTTGCCAAATTTTCCCATTTATCCTAGGATCGCGGAGAAATACCTATTTTTTGGGACTAAATTACTGTTTTATTATAAACGGGACACCCTATATATTTTTATGGTCTTGAATAGCCTGACATTTCTTCTTTTCAAAAATACTTAGTTTGGGGATATTTATTTTAAGTTCTTAGATTTCAAAATTAACTTTGTAAATTCTTGTTTTGAACCTAATTTTAAATTTCTTTATTGCTACAAAGACAATTTAGTAAAATAACAAAAGGTAAAAAGTTTTATTATCGTGAAGATAAATAAAAACTATAACAATTGTTGTATGTGACCTCCATTAACTTCCATACACTTTGTTAATCTATACAGAAAATTTCTATATGAGTTTTGAGACATTTCCTGTGGAATTAATTCTATAACATTTCTTATGTTGATTTTAAGTTCTTCCAAATTTCGTGGTAGAGGATTGTAGCACGCTTCTTTCACATAACCCCACTGAAAAAAGTTTATGATCGTTAGATCTGGGGAATATGGAGCCCACGGTATAGGACCCCCCTGCCTATCCACCTGTTTGGAAAAACTCGATCCAATGAATTTCTCGCAAAGTTTGTATAATGCGCTGGGGCGCCATCTTGTTGGAACTATATGTCATTAATTATCCCTTCTTCTTCAAGTTCCGGATAAAAGAAAAGTTCTAACATATCAGTGTTACAAAGACGGTATTCTCCATAAGGAAAAAAGGACCGTATACCTTGTTGGACGACACCGCACACCAAACATTTACTTTTGGCGAATCCCTTTTAAATTTGACAAATTTTCGCGGATTTTCCTCTCCCCATATGCGGCAATTATGTTTATTAACCTTTCCGTTTAAATGAAATATTGCTTCGTCTGACATTATTATTTGCGTATTAGGAAATTGTCTTTAAATCTAGAATTGTTTCACATGTGTAGTATCTTTGTTCGTAAGCGTGGGATATAATTCGTTGAAATATTTAAATTTTGTATGTCTTAAATTTAATTATTTTTAAAAGTCAATCTACTTTACTTTTCGACATCATCAATGTGCTGGCTATTTTACGAATAGATATTTTATAATTATTATTACTTAAAATTTTTCTTACAGCTAAGACTTCGTTCAGTAGCACGTTTGCTCGATTGTCACGTCGCTTGATTCTCTCCAAAGAGCCTGTATCTCTAAACCGTTGCACCCATAACAAAATCGACTTTCTGGATGGGGGATTTCTTTGGTGTACTGTACGAAGTCTAAGAAATTAAAAATCTGACAGCTGCATTTGACAACAAACTTATTTTTAATGGTCGACAGGACGACGTCTACATATTTTTGTTCCGAAGCACACTTGATAGTTATGGTGTCGCATAACTACGAAGAATTGATAACGATGGGTAAAGCCGAAAAGTAGAGCGACTTTTAAAGATTATTAAATCTAAGGCATACAAAATTCAAGCATTTCTAATGCCTAATTAATGAGCAACATTTCATATAAACAGAAAGGTTAATTATTATGCAAGAGTTTACAAAAGTTAATTTTAAAATCTAAGAACTTAAAATAAATATCCCCAAACTATGTATTTTTGAAAAGAATGGATGGGCTGTTCTGCTTCAGTAAGGTCTTTGGGAGACACATTTATTACAGTGTCATGTGGCGGTTTTACTGGTTTTTGGTTGTTCAGTTCTTGCATCAATCTCAGAATTCTATAAACGGAAAATTAGAGAATCTATTGAAATGTATAAGCATCCCAACACTTAAAAGAAATACGGGCATCAGTCTACATAATACGTGGAAACCGATCTCGTGAAGTAAAGATCCCTGAAGATGACTTGTACAATCGAGGACGAAATGAAGGAAAATGATTCCATTTGACACGATCTAATCCCAAGAACCATGATTTCTTAATTAACTTTAACCGTGAAAGTTTTCGTTCTGTTACTATGAGGAACTTATTATAGATATTTCAATCTAATAAATAATTTAAATATCCTTGTGAATCAGTGGTAGAAATTGTTATTATTTCCTATATTATTTTTCAAAAAATGCAAAATTTATTTAACTTACAAGTAGGAACTTATCATAGAGATATGTTCAATCTAACAAATATTTTAAATAGAGCTGGATTTAAATATCCTTGTAATTCATTGATAAAAATTGTTACTATTTCTTATGTTATGTTTCAAAAACTGCTCAGCGAATATGAAGAGCAATTTTTAAACGTTTTTATCTGCTCTGATCTTTGGATATCTTTATATCTTATCTTTATCACATTCCCTAGAAACTGTTGTTAATATGTTACATAGTAGTATTTCAAATACACTTATAAAAAATACAAACAAAACGATAGGATGGATAAACGCTCAAGCAATAGGAAACTCAACATTTATTTAAAGTAATGCGATAAGTAATACTTATAGTTTTGTTCGTTGTACTTGCATGTAATATTACACTACTTACATAATTATATTTTTATATTTTGCATTAGCAGAATATATTTGTACTTCCTAAATAAAAAAAAAATTATATAATATATAACATATATAAAATACTATGATAAATTGCGTATTTTTTCAATATTGTATTTTATTGAGCTAATCATATTTTGCTATTTGAGCATACTGGAAATGTTTTTATTAATTTCGATTTTTATTTACCATGCCTTCAAGATAGCACATACTTATATTATAACTAATGAGTTTGCTAATAAGTAATCCAAAAATATTTAAATCTCAATAACTAGGACTTATACAATAAACGTATTGTAGCTACAAATTTAGGACTTATTTTAAAAATTTAATAGATACTATTGGCATTTGAATACAACATAAATTAATTATTCAAATGCAAATCTATATCCTTATATGGCTGTATTTCATTTCAATATCTCCTTATACCTCTATTGGTGCATTAATTATTAGTTTATTTATTTCCAATAATCAAATTCAAAGTAAAGATCTCGCTTAGAATCAGTAATAGTGTAGGCCTCGTTAGCGTATAGTTTCACCTACGGACGATGGCTTTACTCTGGAGCACTGTCCTTCTCTTCTAGAAGTTGTTGAATAAACTCTAATAAATATGTTGGCGTAATCATTCCACCCACCTAAAATACTAAAGGTATTTTAATTAGTCCGAGATCAATTGCAAAAAATACAATTTAACTAGTGACTTTTAAATAAACCTTGCAAGGTAAACACAGTTGCCACTCGCGAAATGTCATCGCGCTCCGGATGAAGCTAAGCAATCTGATCAAGTTTCTACGAAAGAGGAGGAGTTAACTTATTTTTAATCAACACAAGGGAGCCAATTTATGGGTCGGTATTTTTTATGGTTCACTTTAACCTCTGCTGCAGTGTATTAAGATGAACCGCATGCCGCCTTTTCCAAAATCTTGATGCTTCCATTGGAGGAGCTGCCAGGCACTGCACAAGTCGGTTAATGTCTAATGTAGTGAGATCTGCATCAAGAAGACAAACGACAGGCTCTAGAATCAACACCTAAAGGGCAAAGAGGACGGAAAATTTAAGATCGACAATTGACACAAAATTGTGTAGGATTCTTCGTGTTAGCTTGTATGTATATTTATTTATGTAGTAAGGTAGATTTTGAAGTAGCTTCGAAAAAAAACGTTTTCAAATTTTTTCGCTCAGACATTGGGCTTGCACTACTTACCAAAACTCTCAATCTCTCTTTCTTTTTGCGAAATACATTTTTTGATGTGCGTGTGACTTATAAAGTGGAATAAGTTGGTTAGTCGCTTGTTGTAAAATTCTTTTGTTCTTTAACATCATATTAACTTTTTATTTTTCTATTTTTGCTATTTTTATTCAAGAGCATTCAGTTGTTAATAACCTCCAGATAAATATTATTTTGTAAAAACTAATTTTTAAGCATTTATTTCCCACAAAAACATTTTAAAAGCAAAATTACAAAAAGCTCACCCTGTTAAAACAAGTTTCAATATACTTTTTTCCCTGTTTTATTTTTGTCCCCAGGACTTTAAGTTTTAATTGTAACATTTTATATTCCTATTCGTAGCAATTTGGTCCTCAGGATATTTCTTTACAAAGTCAGTGTTTGTTTAAGGTTTTCTAGGTCAAAATACTTTGCATTTTATAAACTAATGACAGGATGAACCATCTATTATAAGTCGAACATTTTTAGTAGAACAAGACAGGTTTAATCAAAGACCAAGTAAGTGACTAGGATTTTTTTAATAAACTGCAGATCCCTTGAAATACTTTTTTTAAAACTTTTGAAAAGTTATCTGAACTTTTGCATCAGTGTGATTATGAGTAAAAAAATGAGAACTTTGTTATAATATTATTTGACTTACAGCACTTATTTTCCCCATTTCGCCTTCCCTCCGCTGACAGAACACAATTAGCATATTTGGGCAGAGGCTACTCTCAGTTCTCCGCAATAAATATGTTTAATTTTCAGACCAGCGACTTGTCTTTTTTGAGACGGATACTAAGTGTCAAGGAAGTAAGCGGGTAAATAGTGGAGGAACCTCGGCAATTCCCTTGGGGCTTTTCACCCTCGATATAATTAACCCTGTGCCTGAATAAAAAACCGACCAAATAAAAATGAACCAACAAAAATATATTAATAGTTCCGCTATTTAATAAAATATACATGTAGGACCGAACAAAAACCTCTACAAGATGGAAATGGTATCTTAAGATTTCCTAATTCACTGGTCAGCCGTTGTCGTTCTCTTTTGTAACAAATTTACTGAAAGTTCTACATATCAATGGCAGTTAAACTTTTAAATCCTTGTTTCAATATTCGCTTGTTTCAATGGAATATAGTACACGTGATAGTTTCTATCGAAGTACTCAAGTCAACAGTGACACATTCGAGGTACACAATCTTATTGAATTGGATGACCGCGGGTGGATCATTTGACCCAAAATAATACTAAAGGGCAAAATAATAATTTTAGCTAACTTTGCGCCACATAATGCAACGTTTCGGTTGGCACATCTCACCATTATCAGGTTCAGGTATATCATCCTGACTAAATTAAAAAACCTTTCAGACGGTTATACAGAACAAGATATGTATATAACTGTTGGGTAATGACTTTCTACAAATATTATAAACTGTAATTTATTCCTTTTTTTTCAGTTTTTAATTTATTTATTATTGTTATTGTTATTATTTATTTTTCATAACTTTATTTATATATTTTTTAATAAATAAATTATGTCCCTGTATGTACTTTTTTCCATAAATAAGAGGTATGTATCTCGTTTTGGGTACTGACTTTTTAAAATTTCATTAGGCCGCGAAAATGGCTTTATACAAAATATTTACCCTTTTATCTCTATATCACATTTTATTTTTGTGCAAATTTCGAAGTCCTTCCGATAAGTAGTATCTTAATTATGATTTGTTTCGCATTTTATAAGGCAGTCATTTTGTTCCGCCATATTGGATTTTTACCCAATTTACCCAAATGTTACCATTCCTTCCCAACCTAGTTTCTGACCAAAATTCAGTCAGATCAGTAGTTTTTGAACTATGCCGATTAAAAACAGGTCGATAGATTGATTAAAATGAGAAAATATGATTTTCGATGTCCAGGGTCCCTAAAACACAAATATCTGAAAAAATCTCTGTGGCTTCATCAGACGATACAAATAGAATTAAAATAAAATTAGCGAACAAAACCTTATTTATCTAAATCTATATTAATAAAAAATATTTGTTAAAGGTGAATTATTCAGGTCAATTTAATCGTTAAGTAATAGACTTGTGTGTTTGAGTTTGTTTATTTCTAAAGATTCTAGTAAGTTTAATTTTATGCCTTTCTTTTCTGTGTGTAAAACTAAAATTTTTATTGATATAATGATTGTAATTAATTAAATGAAAAGCATAATTAAATCCCTGATCCCCCTTGACAAAGCATTTATAATGTTCATTTGTCTTTTTGTCGAAACTTCTGCTTGTCTTACTTTGCAAGTGAATTTATAGAGACCTGATTTATTATTATTTAAATTTGTTATTTATTATTTTTAATGAATTTGCCTAAGGAGTTATTGGCTTTACATGCCACATTCACATTTAGTTTTCTTAGAAAATTGCTTTTCTGTGGTACGTAATACATTTGTATTAGTGGAAGGGTCTTTTAAATTAAGGTAAACTGAACAGACAGCTTTTTTATAATTTTTCCTCTTTAAAATATTATTTATCATATTTGGACTATAAGCATTGTTTATTGCAATTTGTTTCGGTAAGTTAAGTTCATTTTGGAATTATTTATGTTTATTTAGAGGTAATGTGATTAATCTATGGATCATACTATGAAAGGCTGCTAACTTATGTTGTATTGGATGACAGATCAAGAAAATTAAGAGACAAATTAGTTTCATTTTCAGTAGTGAATTTTATATTGGAATGTAAATTAATAATTAATTCTAAAAATATATTTCGTTGTCTTTCTGTTCCAGTGAAACAAACTAAAATGTCATCTACATACCTGTGCCAATAAAGAAATTTGGTAAAAGGAGGGTGTTGGCTAATTTTGATTTCAGAAAATCCATAAATATTTCAGCTAATAACGAACTGAGAGGATTTTCCATAATCAGACCATCATTATTTGTATATATATTATTATTTTCAAAATAGTTTTGTTCTAAACAGATGGAAAGTAAATTCATTATTTCTTGTTTTTTAATAATTTGTACTCATTTCAAAGATAGAAGTTTGTAAACATAAGTCAATGCATCTAGAACCGGTACTTGGAAATAAATTAGTTACATCAAAAGAGATAAGTTTAACATATTTTTGGTAAATTGATCCCTTGAGTTTTTTGTACTAAGTTGTATGAATTTCTAATCGAATATTTGGCTGAAAAATTATTGCTGTTTATAACAATATCTTTAAGTTTTTTTGAAAGCTTGTAAGAAGTTGCTGAGACAAACAGGACGGATCTAATCGGATAGCCTGTTTTATGAAGTTTAATTAGAGAGTAAAATTTAAGAGGTTGGGGTTTCATTTATGTTAGTCTATTAGAATCTTTATCACAAAACAAACTTTTACAATTTTGAAACTAGTTTTTTAACATTTTTTTTTTGAAAATTATTCAATATTTTATATTTATCCGGGTCTAAAATTTCTAATGTTTTATTGATGTTTGTTGCCACAACAGTATTATCTTTATCTGCTTTTGTAAAAGTTATATCTGAAGATTTATTTTTAATGCTATTCGCAATTTGTATTTCTCGTTTTGGATTGCTTTCTTTTAAAAATTCTTTTTTAATGAATGTAACGGCTTCACATTTTTTGCTAATGTTTTTTCTAGATAACAAAATTAGCCATCCCTCCCCTCTTTTTAGCAAATTTAGTTACTGGCGTAGGAATGTAGATGACAAGTTAGCTTTTTTCACTTGAACAGAAAGACTATATATGTTTTTAAAATTCATTAATAATTTACATTCCAATATAAAATTAACTACACAAAATTAAACTAATTTGCCTCTTAACTTTCTTAGTTTAACTATAAAAAGAGAAAATAATAAACAATTTTTTTCTGTTTCTCACAAACCAACACACACTGATACAACTATACATTACACTTCATGTCATCCAATACAATATAAGTTAGCAGGCTTTCACAGTGTGATCCATAGATTAGTCACAATGCCCCTAAATAAACAGGATTTCCAAATTGAAATTAACCTAATTAAACAAATTGCAATAAATAATGGTTATGGTCCAAATATGATATATAATATTTTAAAGAGAAAACCTTATTAAAAAACTATCTGTTCAGTTCACCGTAATTTAAAAGACCCACTAACTACAAATTTATTACGTACCTTGGAACAGGCGCGTATACAAGGGGGGGGGGTAATGGAGGTAATTACCCCTTCATACGAATCTATGACAAAATTATTTAAAATTTACATTTGCGGATTCTGATCATTGAAGTTCATATAAAATTAAGTGTTTTTTTTTTGATCGTCAAATTTTACTTAATGTAGGAAAAAACTTGTAAATTACCCCTCCTATAACTCCAAGCTGTACACGCGCCTGCCTTGGAAAATCCAGTAATAAATGAGGCAATTTAAAAAAAAAACTAAATATGAATGTGTCGTATAAAACCAATAACTCCTTAGGCAAATTCATAAAAAATAATAAATCCAAAACAAATTTAAATAATAAATCAGGTGTCTATAAATTAACTTGTAAAGATTGTCCAAAAACGTATATAGGGCAGACAGGTAGAAGTTTCGACAAAAGGATTAATGAACATCGTAAATGCTATGTCAAGGGGGATGAAGGATCTTATTATGCTTCTCACTTAATTAATTACAATCATCATTTCGATAAAAATTTTAAAGTTTTACATACAGAAAAGAAAGGCATAAAATTAAATGTACTAGAATCTTTAGATATAAACAAAATAAACAAACAGGTCTATTACTTAGCGATCAGACTGATCTGAATAACTCACCTCTAACAAACTTTTTTTGTTAATATAGATTTAGGTAAATAAAAGATATAATATAAAGTTAGGTAAATCTAAAAAACCTGTTGTAAAAGCTGTTTTGTACGCTAATTTTATTTTCATTCTATTTGTATCATTTGATGAAGCCAAACAGTGTTGGCGAAACATGTCATAAGTTTGTTTTCTTTAATATAGTGAAAGTTTTAAGTAAGGATTATTTTTTACTTAGTGCCATATATCTTAGTTATAGATTTCCACCAAGTATTGGCCGAATCAATCCAATTTGTGTTTTTACTGTGTCTTGGGATACCTGTTATTTTTTTAATTTTAGGAAGAATTTTGGCGGTATATAATGAATTATAACTCCAAAGTATGTGATCCTTCACTTTTTTTAGATAAAATATTTTAGCTAGATTTCTTTTTTAATACAGAAACGCTACAATTTAACTATTTTTTAAGTCTAAAAACGATATTAGAAATTTAATAACTTATAAACAAAACAAAATACGTAATGCATTAATTTGTATGCAGTAAGTATTTAACAACTTAAAATAAATATAATTAATGTTATATTTTAAATGTCCGACATATTCGAATTTAAACTTTGAAACATTAATATTTCCCTCATATTTTCAATTAATTTCTAAAATAAATTGGCACGTAAATTATTTAAAAATTATTTGGAACGAAAAACAAATTTTGTGTCCATCAATCTTTAACAAATGCGTTTACATGTCATGAAAAAACTAAATTGTAAACTCAAAATATATATTCACAATTAAATTGAAATATTATTTATTCGATTTACTAGATAAATGTCATTAATAATTTTCAGTATCGGACTGGCTCGGGGGCTAGCAGTCTTGCGAAATCGGGGCCAATTCTAAATCAGAAGTCAAAATCGCAAATATTCCTTATTTTGACTTCTCAATAAAAAGTGTAAATAAATAGACCATTTGAGATCCCTTTTGGCCAGGATGGATTTATAATTAAAATGTAAAGAACTAATTTTTGTTGATTTTTGGCTACGGTTAGAGTAAGCTTACTTAAAATATTTAGGTTTTATTTTTAAAGATGTTTTAAATACTCTTAATTTTCCCATAGATTTTTCTGTCTGTTGCCGCTTTGTAAATAACTTAGTATAAGTACTATTACAAATAATGTTTTTAATAGCATTTGAGTTTGCTAGTATATCATGAAACCAAATTTTTTTTCTTTTTGACTTTAATTGCCGTCTAATTTTCCAAAAACCAATTATCCAATATTAAAAACTTTGTTTAATTAATTTGCGCCAAGAAAAACTTGTACAGTTAACGCGGTAAGCGGAAACTGATAAAAGTATTTGAGTTACGTTTAGTTTCCACTGGACTTTAGTTGGGAATAACTCTTGCTTGATGATGATGAGCTTGACAGTGAAACACTATTCCTCAGACAAAACTCTGTTATAAAAACAACAGTAAGACTGAATAACCAGTGCTAATTTATATAATTTAAAATAGATAAAATGCGTAAAAATGGTCTATATGTAAATGAGTATCACTGAAAAGTTTTGGTATAAAAGATAATAAAAAATACTAAACGTACTGATTACCATGAGACTGAATAGAAGGGATAAACATGACAAAATATCCTATAGGCAATAACCGTATTTTATCTACACAAATTTCGAGGTTATTCTGTTGGCGTAACACCCAGACTTACGAGGCATCTAACTGATGGCCTTTCTTCTGCTCTCCCTTCGTCTATTCTACAAGTGGGTATGGGTAACTGATCTTGTAGCAGAATCTAGTAACGGTGCATACTTTGATACAGAAAAGAGCACATACTGGAACTGTAATCCATAAGAATGAAGAATAGTGTTTAACAAGGTCCATTGACTTCAACTTTAACGATGTAACATGTTCCTCTAATGCTGACAAATTTAGATAGAATAACTTCATAATTCTGGCTGGTAGGACTCTTCAATAATAAAATATTTCCATACCAATTTTAATATGACATTGTTTTGGTATTGAAATTAACTGACTGGTTGCTTCTTCTCTAACAAGAGCAGTGGTAGGAGTATTAAACAAAAAGTTATTTGACAAGTTTGACTATTAAAATGAACCAATAGAGCACTGCAGACAGTGACTTAATTCTTTGTTACTATGTAAACAACACAATCTTTGTTAACTTCTAAGTGACACTTGTAGTAGAAGCGTCCTTCGATTTTCTCGCAAAAATCCTCTTCATACTTTCCGGTTCGCTAAGTAAGGATAAAGTAAGCTTTAGGTGGGGAAATAATTTTATTTCAGATAGAGACAGGATTTATGAAGTTTCTTTTAAATTGAACAGTGATCAGCACTAAGAAATTTAATCTAGGTTTTGTGGTAAAAAAACTCATTTTGTTAATCCTTGATTTTAATTTATTTAATGTCAAAAAGGATGAAATTTGTTAAGATTTCCAAGAGCTTAAGAAAAAGTGTACCTAGTTACATATGTATACCTTTTAATTAGTAGTGTTTAATTTTAGGTTCTCCCAAAAAAAAGTTAAAGTATTGGTATGTTCTCTCTTATAAAAATTATACAAAAAAAACGGAAATATTTTGCCATTACAATATGGTCCAGGAAACTGCGAATGTTAAAATTTGTTTTTTATTATAAAACAATGTATATTATTGAGCCCATCAGCTACCTATTTTTTTAAATAAAGACCTGTTTGTTTTCTGAATATTTTAAACCTAACAATTTATCGCCCCTAATGTTTTAAACATATTTATTTATCTCACTGGCACTTATACAAATCTGATAAACTATTGATTTGGAAGATCTTGATGTTGGAACTGAAACGTCAAATTAGAAAATTAAAAAATGCCATTTTGTAAAGGACAAAATTTTTAATAAAAATGTTAATGATGCGCCTTAAATATAGTCAGTAAGAAATTAAAAGGATTTAAAAAATGTCTTTCATTTGCTCTCGATATTCTTAAAAAATAAGTAAAAGTTTCTCGACTAGTAACTAGTAACGATTGCGTAAAACAAACCTACAATGTGTAACTTTCTCGCTATTTATTTCTTTACATCTGCAAGATCCCAACGAGCACGACCATCGAGTTTGCTACTCTCTGTATAAAGCTTATATTATTTATATATTTTTTATAAAACCAGTATCGAGAAACTAGTGATAAGGAACCACATATAATTATAAAAGTCCCAGCAATTTTAAATTTTAAATAATATATACGTTAACATAATTAAGTTTAATAATCAAAATTATTCCGCCTTTGGTTAACATTTGCATGACATTTAAAAACTGTCCCGAGCTGATTAACTGTTCTCCAAGATAACAAAAAATAGCAAAAATGCAATTTGTCGAATTTAGGAGAAAACTGTAATTATAGAAAATGAAGAACATGTTAGAAAAGATATAATACGATCTAAAAAAGTTAATTAGTACACCCCTGAAATTTAATTGATATTTGGAAAACAACAGTTTTATTAACTTTTATTGAATTTGTCCATAAAACCCAGAAACGAATGAAAAGTCTTTTGAAATGAGTGATTAATTTAGAGGGGAAAAATGTTGGAAAATGCATGTTAAAAAAATAAATTCTCAAAATATAAATCAGATATTAAAAATTTGTGCAATTAGTTATATTTTTTTATAACTTATTTGTTAAGTAGACAGAAGTAGTAACTAGTGGTACATACACTTAAAAATCAATTTAATTTCAGATTTGCAAATTCTGGCTATTGTCAAAGTTCGTATATTCCATATAAATGTTCCCATACCTCAATATACCATATAAAATTCAAACTCCACCCAAATTTTAATAAAATATAAGCCTGTAATATATAAAAAAGCGTTTGCAAACAAACCCATTAAATTAGACCTGAATTTTAATAAATTGCACTTTCAAATGCGATTCACACTTCTGTATTCCTAATGCAATAGTTGTTTAGTAATTTTCGAATTTTATAGTAAATGTAATTATGCCGTCAATAGGTATCGCCTAATAAATCTAAATTTTATTGGAGACTTCAAATAATTATTAAAATACAGGGTATTTCATTTAAAAAAATATAACTTTATATATAACTTCAAAAATATTTTAAAATTGAAGCTCTATCTGATCTGCATATATCCTGCAAGCCTCATTTAAAAAGAAAGTACTGTTTAGTAATTCGAGACCAACGAGTAAGGGGTATAATGGTTTTTAAAATTATATATTTTTTGGACGCTCGGTGTATGAACTCAGACTCAATTTACTGGTAATATTAAAAATGATTTTGTTTTTACTCGTCGAAAAGAAAAGGAAGTAGATAAATAAGTTTAAACAGTATAGAACATGAGCATACACCAATCCTAATATAAATCAAAGACTCTAAAAAATATCTTAACCATTGGCGGCTCGTGGGGCTGAGTGCCACGCCCAAAATGACTATTTTTTACCACTAATAGACTGTTTATTTTATTCATTTTGCCCAGAAGGAATTGAAAACAATAGGTACCTAGGTATTTAATTAAATTAATTAAACTTTAAAAAACTCTCAAAATGCTCAACTTATGTGTTGCCATGCAATTATGTGAAACGCCAACATCTCACTGAAATAAAATATGCAAAACCTTACCGAGCCGCTCAATCAGGCGGTCCCGTTTATACGAATTTTCACAGTATTTCTACATGCACAGCGTGACCTGGCGCAGTAGACATTGCCTCGCGCAATCTTTCCCGATGTATTCCAGCAGGGCCGTTAATGATGTGCTCGGACAAAGAGTTTATCTGTTGTTCTAGGAATAAGTTTTTTTGTTGGGACCAAACTACATAATAGGAAATAATTTATGCATTATTGTTTAGTCATTTGATTCGAATATTATTGAAATTAAAACTATTTAGAAAAAATAATATGTTTAGTGTTCAGCATATTTGGTGGTAGTGCCAAGACCCTTCGGCCTCTTATGACAAGCCGCCACTGATCTTAACTAATAGTATTTAATTTTCTGGTTTAATTTTAAAAATGTTTTAAGTAGAGATTAGAGAGGGTGGTAAAATTAAAATTAAGGACGTGCACGGGTCTTCCTCAGAGGAGAGAAAAGTAGAATGCACCTTTTTGAATTCATTGTGTTTTTAAAAGTTTCCACATTTCCTGTTCGAGATTTCGAACCCTGGGTGACAGCACCTTAAAAAACTTTAAACCAGCATATTGAGCATCATCCCTGGTTCTTAGAAGTCTGTGAAATTCTGAAACAATATTATATTTGTTTTTGGTCAAATAACCGTGCACATCAAAATGAATAAGATTCATTCAAGTTATCCCTGATAAGACACAGACACCGATCATGTAAAGAGATTATAGCATCAGGATCCTATAGCGACAAAACTATTCCCTACAACATGATTTATAAGCAGGCCCGGTAATTATTCGAATGCATTTGTATGAATTATATGAACACCTATTTATAAAGAAAAAAACATACTCACTTGGGTAAAACTTTATTTTAAAGTGCCTAGATTTTGTAAATGAAAAAAAAGTAATTTTAGTGCTAACAGAATTAAGTTTTAAAAAAATTACTCAATCTGTAGGTAACACAAATCTATGAAATTGAAAAACCGTACCGAGGTTTGAAATCCAATTTTTCAAAAATAATAAGAACAAGTTACACTACCCTTTACAGAGTTCAAGGTACAAAGTAAAATTTAAGAAAATAAGAAAGATATAACACGGTCTAGAAAAGTTAACTAGTGAGCCCCTGAAGTGAAATTAACATTCGGAAAAGCAAACTTACTTTTACTTTTTGAAAACGTGTTGGGAAATCCACAACGATAAAAAAATACTTTTAATAACAGAGTCTAATTTAAAAACTTACTTTAAGAAAAAAATGAAATAAAAATAAAGAAATTAGATATCCAATAACCATTTTTTCTAAAAACCCATTTATTAAGTAAATACATAAAATCAAAATAATTTCAGATTTTCAAATTCTCACTCTTGACAAAATTCATTTAAAAATGCTGTTTTATCCCTCGTAGACACCAAAGAAAAGCAACTCTTAACACTTAGATAACACAAAAAGAATAACAAAATACATACGTAAAAACCCGTTTCTAAATAACTATTTGGTTTATAAGATATAGCCATTTCAATTTAGGTTCAATTTTATAAAATCGGTAAATTTCCCTTACCCGGAACTTCCCTCGTCATGAATCTTTCCTTGTAGTACATATATATTTATATATATATATATATATATATATATATATATATATATATATATATATATATATATATATATATATATATATATATATATATATATATATATATATATATATATATATATATATATATATATATATATATATATTTTACTATACTAATAAAAACTAAATACTAACTATACATGTTTTTATTGTAGAAAATAAAATATCTTGAAAAAGCTCAATATAATGAGCGAAACGTCGATTAAATTATAGTTTAACTTCTCAATGAGTTAACCTATGCCCAAGAAAATAATTAACAAAATATATATATATATATATATATATATATATATATATATATATATATATATATATATATATATATATATATATATATATATATATATATATATATATATATATATATATATATATATATATATATATATATATATATATATATATATATATTTCATTTAGCCATCTTAAATTCATACTAGAACTTTGCCAGTTTTTCCCTATATTACACTTAATGCTTGCACAAAACTTGGAATTAATTTAATAGGTAGTTTTTTGAGACTGAATTTTTAAATATTTTTTTAGTCCGCTATTTTGTTTTGCTGCCTTGGATTCATACTCAAACTTTATTATTTTTATGTAACACTCGATTTTTGTGCAAAATTTGAGTTAAAATGGATATATAATTTTTTTGAAATAATTTTTTTTACGTTTCACTAGGCCGCCATCTTGCTATGACATACTGAATGTTTACTAAAAAATTACCAGGTCATGCCCATATGACCCTTAACTTTTTAGTAAAATCGAGCTCAATCTGGTAAGTAGTTTTTAAAATATGCCGCGAACTGACAGACTGCCAGACAGATCGACAGACAGACCGACGAAATTGATGAAACATTTTATATGGCCGCCATTTTGTTCCGTCATCTTAAATTAGTACCGCAATTTTACTAGTTCATCTCTATACTACAATTAGTTATGATACACAATTTGAAATCATTCCACTAACTAGTTTTTCAGGCTGAAATTTTAACAATTTTATTAAGCCTTAGTTTCTAAGTAATATTTTTTTCCTACGAGGGTGCGCGAAGTGACTACTTTGCGCAATCTTTTGCGTGCACAAAGTTGAACTTTGCGCACAGAAATTCTTTGTGCACACTTTTTTATTCGGAGAATTATCGTCTTTAAACAGGACTTTTAGATATTTTAATGTTTTCAGCATTAAATAATATTCAAAAAATAAAGATTTATCGTGTTTTTGTTACGCCAAATTTACTCCATATTAGATTATCATAATTTGATAACTAATTAAACGATCTGTATCATTATTTGTCAGTATCAAATAAGACAACAATAAGTTGTCTTTACCACCTTGCTATTTTGAAAATTTCAGTCTTTTTGCTATGTCAACCAAAATACAAACATTCAATCAAAAAAAGCTTAAAAAAGTAATTCTGCTTAAAATGGATAGTTCGGATGAAGAAATTCCAGAAGAGGTACTAAAAGCCGCAGAATCATCAAATTTGGAGTTACTGCCAGTAAAATCAAAACAGACTTGTTCGGGAAATGGTCCAAAGGAAAAGGTGCCAAAACGGTTAAAGAAGTGGTACTATTGCTTATTTTCTTGAATTAAGCAAAGAATTTAGACCAAATACTGTGTGTATATTTGTTGTGTTGTATTTGTGGGCTAAATACTCAATGCTTAAGAGCGTTTTAAAAGTTAAAGAAAATATAGATATAAACAAATTCTACAAATTAACTGCTTTTATCGAAAAACAAAATTTTGGCTTCAAACTAAAGAAAGCTAATATTTTTGCATTTTTTGTTGGAAGTTGCGACTATTTTTGGGCTTGAAGGCGCCTGCAGAAGAGAGGAATTAGCAAAACTAATAACAATTGACATTAAAGACTAGGGAAATTTAATTGTGGTCAAAATTGCCCAACCCTGAACTCTACACGGGGCATAGTTTTCGTCGCTCCTCTGCAACTTTGCTGGCCGATTCAACTACATACAAAAAAAAGTTATGCAACAATATTTTAAGTCGCAGTGCAAAAAATCATCCAGTTGAAAGACCAAGTTTGTCAATTGCGTGAAAACCATTGAAGTTCTATGTCATTCATTAAGGCCGGATAACGAACCATCTCCATCAGCTTTCCCAAGAAACCAGTTGCACTCAATTTTGAATTTGCAGCATGCCACAAAATTTACTTTCAATATTAATAATATTAATAATAATTAATAATAATAATAAGTAATATAATTTCTGTTTTTAGTTAAAATAAAAAGTTTTTCTAATTTATTTAAGGTTTTTTACAAATTTATGACGTATAAGAAGTATTGTTTTACCCGAAAAGAAAGAACCTACCTATATAAATAGGTAAAAAATGTGTAACACTCGTAGAAAAACTATTTCTTAACACTTGCGCAACGTGTCTTTCCCGCAGTTAAAGCTTATCCTAACTGCTTTTGCGTGCGGGAAAGTATCACTTTTGTGCACTTGTTAGGAAAATACATATGCCAGGAAAAGTCAGACAGATAGACCGACGGAATTAAGAAAACATGTTTTTCGGCATCTAGGAACCCTGAAACGTAAAGATTTGAAAAATCTCGGAGGGTAATTTTTTTCACGGTTAGAATACTTCTCTTACACGAGGGAAGTAAAAATTGCATTTCAATTGCACAGTAGTGTATTTAGATGTTCCGTCCCAAATCATGTAAAGGGCAGTTAGTTACTAAGCTGCTAAATTACGCCGCTTTTCTCGAGAAAATTTATATTTTATATGACTTTGACGTGAATAGGGCACTCGGAGGGTTAATTATGTTTGTTTTGTTTTGCCGCTCAGCCCCGCTTAAATTGTTTGCTGAAGTTTTGTTAGAGCATCGTATATTCTAAGATTGTATAGAGAATGTCTATAGATAAGGACATTGGCTATGAGCTGACGCCGTAGGATAGATTTTAGTTTGCTTAAGTGTATAATTATAAAGGTGAAAACCTGCAAAATAATTAGTTAGGTGACCGTAAAATGTGTAGGGACTAGACAGAAATAATGCTCCAAGAGCCCCCATGCCAAATTTGAAAACCCCGAAATATAAATTTATTTATGATTAAATATGATAAAAATATTTTGGAATGTTTAGCTTGCAACCGAATATATATATATATATATATATATATATATATATATATATATATATATATATATATATATATATATATATATATATATATATATATATATAAATGCAAACTGTTCTCTTCTCTGCTCCTCATGAATAATTTCCATGAGCTGGAACTTTAACGTTAGATAGTTATTTGAACTTTAAAGGTAGAAGTCAATTAATTTTAATTTCGTTGCTTGCCGTATCATTATTTTTAAGTCGAAAGTTGCTGTCCAGCTTAGACGTGTAGAAAACTTTATGAAACTTCGCAAAACTTAGGGTAGCAACACATCTACTAAGTTTCCGTTTTCTGAAATTGGTTGAAAGTTCAATATGAAACAGCGTCACAAAAACGCCCTAATAAAAAACTGTATTTTGGCAAAAATAGTGCTTTTCCATATATCTATGTATAGGGTGTTTTTTATATTTGGCATGCGTTTTTACATTTTGTTTTTTGAGGTACAGAAATATTATAAATAGAAAACTTAAAGAATTTAAGGTGAAATATAATTTAGATATATGACAAAAAAGCAAAAGAGCATCGAAAAGTTGTGAAAATTATACGACATGTGTTGTTTAAATGGGACACCATGTATTTTTTATGATGATTGGGCATATCTTTTCTTACTGTTTTCAAAAATATATTATATATTGGTATTTTCTTTAGCCGTTTTTGAAATATTTAGGTTTAAAAATTGTTAAAAAGGTAATGTAATAAATATTGAACCAGCCATGGACAATGGTAAAACAAACAAAATGGGTATATCTTGGCACCTAGAATTTATACTACAAAACCCATTTTGGTTTGCACCAGATCTTATTTAACTTGCTTTCTTCGTATGTCTGTCGTTGCGTTTAAAAATTTGAAATCCACTTTTTAAGCAATTGCTGGCACCCGATTGACAATGCAATAATATGGTACCATGGAGCTGGTTTGATGATAGAACCGGAAGGAACTACTCATCCACACAACATTACCCCAGTGTATTTGGACTCGTTGGATATTAAATCTACAGAACTAACTGATTAAAAGCTCAAGCAGTAAATGTTTAATGGAACTAAAAACATAAACACAGAACCCCTAAAATATTGAATATTATCTTAAAAGCTTGAGGCGTGAGACTTCATCATACCTGAATTAAACTCTCAAGCTTTTACGAACATATTCGAAATTAAGTCCTGTGTTTATGTAAGTTTTATTAAATATATATTGCTTGCAACTTTAATCAGTAAGGGTGGGGTTCTTCTGTAGCTTCACTATTATTTTTTTATTTTTATTGCAATAGTTTATAAATAATAGCTTATTCTTAAAATATGTTTTACGTTTATATTATTTAAAGTTATCTATTGTTACTTCGATTTTTTATTATTATACTTTTTACCAATTTTTAAGTCTTAGTGTTTCAAAACCGGTGAAAGCAAATGTCATAATTTCATTTCTAAAATCAAGAAGAAAACATGTTTCCAACCGTCATAAAAATACAAGGAGTCTCATTTAAAAAAAACACATGTTTTAGTACTTTCACATCTTTTCGATGTTTTTTTGTAATATCATTAAAATATTTCCCATGATAAATTTTGTATTTACACTTCTTTTGTATCTCAAAATATAAATGGCGAAAATGCATATCAAAACATAAAAATCCACTGTGTACATCAATGGCTATTTCAAATTGACGTTAATATGCAATAAGTTTAATAAATTGATTGTTTCTTGCTATATCCTAAAAATATAAATAGTTCAATAAAATTCGGTGTTTTACTTCATTAAATTAACCCCTACATAAAGAAAAACTTTAGCTGTACAAAAAAAAATAAAAAAGCTAAGCATTATAGAAATAAAAAATATTAGCATATTTAAGGAACCCTTGTACTTCCTAGGACCTCACTGCATAGTGTAGTTTGGCAGCAGTATACTGGAACTTTGTATAAAGGTTTTTTTATACAAAGTGGTGATGCCACGAGACTCTTGTACTCTGTATTTCTAATAATAATCCAGAATATTGACAAAAATCATGTCATAAGAGGCAATGTATTCCTAATAGAGCCAAAGGACCACACACAAACCTTATCTAAAGCCGGTTTTTTGTAACTTGAAGTTTTTGACCTCCTGGACAAAAGATACCAAAAGCGCAATCTAATCTTATGACTAGTTATTAATAGATAGGCAACACGTTGTTAAATGTTGCTCAAATACTATATAAAATACATGGAGAAAACAGGATAAAAAAGTTTTTCAACATATTTTTCAAAATAACAACAAATCTAATATGAACAAATGATTTATTCTCGACATATAGGGTGATATATTGCTAATGGTATTCGCCAGATATCTCAAAACTAAAGGGTTTTGGATTCATATTCATATAAAATGTATTCTTCTTCTGGAAGTACTATAAGCAAGAAGTTCCATTCATTTTCCAATTGCCATTTCTTTATTTTATTTACAAGGGGCGTCCCAGAAAAAATGTTTAAACTTTTTTCTCTGGTTTAAAATATAAACAGAAATTGAACAGGAGTACCATAAGTTATTATCATTTAATGTTGATACTATTAATTTGTCTGTATGAAGGGTAGTCTTAAAAGAGCATGAAGAACAATAATTAATATTTTTTAATGAAACTGCTTAAATAATATTTATCTCTAAATTATCTATAAATTTCTATACAAATTTCGAATTGGGGAGAATGGAAAAGTCAAAAAATACTTCACTATGTATTGAAAACTGTTCAAAGCTTCTTTCTGATACCCCTTTATATACCAAATAATCTAAAGTTTCCTTGATAAATCGTACAATTATTTGTATATAATTTTCTTCCCTTGAGGCAGAGTGGTAGTCCCTTTACAAATGGAATACCCATCTTCTTTTAGGAAAGACCATTTCTAGTCTTACGTTTAAAAATTACCATATATCTATTGTCTTAGAGATTCATTGGCAGATTTAAAAAAGTTTTTCAAGTTAACATATAACTTACAAATTTCTAAAATTTTTATTTTGTCGTTTACATATTGACATTATCATTTTTAATATTATTATAGGACAATGCTCCGAACACCTTAAGATGGCTTAAAGAAATTACCTTATTTAAAAATTAAAACTCATCTCGAAAAAATACCATCCAAATAAAACTTGATACGATATCAGTATAAAATACAACAATTAAAATTTCAACCCATATCAAGTAACATATGTTTTAAAATTAATAAAAACAGGCATCAAATGAAATAATTATTCAATTTTTGTTTTTTTTTTCGTTTGTTCTGTCCCATTTGTGTATCTTTACAAAAGAGTTAGTAGTTACAAAAAAAATTTATTTATTATATATATATATATATATATATATATATATATATATATATATATATATATATATTTTAAAAGCAAAAGAAAAAACGTTGGGAAAAGATCTACGTTTCCGGTTACTAAAATTTTTAATGTGTCGTTTTTGGTAGTGACATTAGCATTTTGAATATTTTCATTGAGCAAAGCACGGAGAACCTTAAGGTGGCTTAAAAAAGTTTATTTAACTATAAATCTCAGGTCGAAAAAACATCATCCAAATCACATGTAAAATTAAAGCAAAATCTGAAAAGAAACGCGACTGCGAATTTTTCTTTAACTAATAATTACATAAATGACGTTTCCCGAGATTTTTATGCTTTAGCATAAGTAATGCTAGTATTAATAACAATAATATTAATAATAAATTTAAATTAGCATTTAAAAAAATAGCATAGTTTAGTACGTAACGAATTAAGAAGTTTTAAGGCCTTATATATTTCAATACTTACTTGCTGTGAAGTTATTCAATAATGTTTCAGAAATATTCGAATATCCAATATTCGAATTTGGCTAAAGTGCTCATATTGCCTCGCTTCGCGTCTACCTACGCACATATAAGTAACGTATCTATCTTAAACTATAATTGAACTAGGCTGGTTTGAATATGCAGACGGAATTGTCTTTAGTTACATAAACAACTAATTTATCAAATCCCATATTTTAAATCACTGAACTTTAAAAACTATGTCTTTAAAAACTAAGAAGATATATTACATAGTTCCTTAATATAATACACAAAAATCAAATTTATCAAAAATTTCAAACTGCTTATATCAGTCAATTAAATTTCTATTATATTATCTCCAAGCATTTAATTAAAATTTGAACAATCTGCGATAGTAAATAAAATCAAATAATTCCATATTAGGGATAAAAATTTAAAAACTCGATATTGATTGTGTGGGTTATACATCACAATTAAATTTTAAATCTGTAATTAGTTCTCGAGATCACGAACAAATGATCATTCCACAATTGTCAAACTGGCAATCTACATACTGGCCAAAGTTTACAGAGCTAGACCCTCTGCAAGTACAAAAAGATATATTTTTTAAACGAACAACCCTGCATTTAATTGCTCTCTCATAAAATGGAAGTATTGTTATCGTGGAAAAAATACCCTCCGAGATTTTTTCAGATCTTTACATTTCAACATCCCAGGATGCCGAAAAACATGTTTTCTCGGTTTCGTCGGACCGTCCGTCGATTTGTGTCTGTCTGTTCTCGGCATAGTTAAAAACCTACTTACCCGATTGACTTCAAATTTGGATAAAAAATTAGGGCCCACATGAGCATGACCTGGTTACATTTTCGTAAAAATTTCATATGGCGAAACAAAATAGCGACCTAGAGAATATATATATATATATATATATATATATATATATATATATATATATATATATATATATATATATATATATATATATATATATATATATATATATATATATATATATATATATATATATATATATATATATATATATATATATATATATATATATATATATATATATATATATATATATATATATATATATATATATATATATATATATATATATATATATATATATATATATATATATATATATATATATATATATATAAATATATAAATATATATATATATATATATATATATATATATATATATATATATATATATATATATATATATATATATATATATATATATATATATATATATATATATATATATATATATATATATATATATATATATATATATATATATATATATATATATATATATATATATATATATATATATATATATATATATATATATATATATATATATATATATATATATATATATATATATATATATATATATATATATATATATATATATATATATATATATATATATATATATATATATATATATATATATATATATATATATATATATATATATATATATATATATATATATATATATATATATATATATATATATATATATATATATATATATATATATATATATATATATATATATTATATATATATATATATATATATATATATATATATATATATATATATATATATATATATATATATATATATTTATATATTTATATATATATATATATATATATATATATATATATATATAATTACGAAAATATTTCTTGGGTCTAGGTTTATGCAATGAAACAATAGTGGTTATATTTCGCTCGACGTTTCGCTTTTGATTAAAAGCATTCTCAAGAGCATTTATTTTAACTAAAACGAGAAAGAAAAAAAAACAATATCAGTTCGATACAAACTGGTTTGTTAAAATTGCTGTTTTGTCAATTATAAAAACACTGATAAACTAAAATTTCTTCAATTAATCCTAAAACATTTAGCAGTCGAACACTTTTCTAAAATGACTTTCACAATTTTACACATTAAAAAATATTAAAAAACTTGTTTACATTATTGACGAAAAAAAACACAAAAACATTTGTACAATTTGGTTTAAAGCCGTTAATTAAAAATAGGTAACCTACCTTGGAAAACAGAGCTTCATTTTTAAATCTATTATATTTAAGGCACCTATAGTATCAGTATTATAATGTCTAGGTTGGTTTTGGGTGACATTACTTGATCTTAATAATTGTAAAATGATACTGATATACAAGAAACGGTACAAAGTGATGGCGATAAGACAAGTAATTTTTATTATTTTGTTAGTTTTTTTTTTAAGGATTGGAAGCTAATGTTATTATTTATACCAGGGTTACTATTTTCTACTTATGGTTAGAATATACGGGTGATGTTGATTGAGTACTATAGTTACGTTATTAAATTAAATTATAATAGATTTGACTTAAATTATTTATGTCTTGCTTATCGTTAACAGCGTTTGGTTCTTTCTTTATGTGGAACATCTTTTTTATAGCTAATTTATGATAGTTTGACTCCTGGCATAGAATTTCAGTCTCTACAAATCCAAACTCATGTTTTTCATTTTTTTCGTGCTTGTGCAGAGCAGTCGAAGCATTTTTTGTGTATTTGTGACCATTGAGACGGTTTTCTAAATATTGAGTTGTCATACCAATGTATTTTTTTGGACAGTTTATACACGGCACAGAATAAACAACATTAGATTTCTTTTTCTTGGGTATTTCGCTTTTTAATGAGGTGTATAGGGGTGTTAATAAATTTTGTGCCTTGTGGCTTACGATTATGTTATGTTTAAGCAATATATGTTTAATTTTTTCTGACAGGTCTTTAGTGTATGGTATGGCTACGTGTCTGCAATTTTCAGTAGAAATTGTTTTATTTTTATGTATTGTAAAATTTATAGGTACGGTTTTTGAAAATGCGTTTTATAAGACTAAGGGGGAAGTTGTTGTTTTTCAACGTTTCTTCAACTTTTTTTAATGCGTCTGGTCGAAATTTAGGTAATGTTAAAGCGATTGCGCGATCTGTAAGGCCAATTATAACACTATTTTTTTGATTGTTTGGGTGATGCGAGTTATAGTTTAGGTATCGGCCTGACCAAGTCTTTTTTGTGTACCATTTTGTATCAATTTTATTGTTATTACGAACTAGGGTTAAATCTAGAAAATTTATTTTATTATTTTGTTCAATTTCGAATGTAAATTGAAGTTTTGGATGAAAGTTATTGAATGCATTTAAAGTGTTTATGATTTTATTGGCAGGTACGGCTGATAGACAATCATCAACGAAACGCTTGAAAAAAACAACATGAAAATCTAATTTATCTAAAACATGTTCTTCCAAATATTCCATTACTAACTGCGCAATGGTGGAAGATATTGGGGACCCCATGGCGCAACCATCTACTTGTTGATAAAAGTCACTTTTGTATTGAAAATAGTTGTTATTTAAGGTTAAATTTATTGCTTCTATGAAGTCATTGCACGACAGTTTGGTGTATTCTTCTAACAAATGCCATTTATTTTTAATGATTTCAGTCACAAGCTCGGTTGGAATATTGGTGTAAAGTGAAATAACATCTAGTGAAATCAGTTTATAATTTTCTGGAATTTTTACTGTCAATAAATTTTTTAAAGGAGAATGAATCCTTGATATAAAAATCGTTTTTTCCTGTTATGTTGGATAAGCATTCAGATAAATATTTCGATAAGTTATAAAATGGTGACTGAATACATGATACTATTGGACGTAAAGGTATTCCTGGTTTGTGTAACTTGGGGAGTCCGTACAGTTTGGGCGGTACCGCATTATGAATTATTAATTTTTTTGCTTCAGTATCGTTAAGTATTTTTTTGTTTACTAACTTTTTTATAAAGTTGTTATTTTTATTTTGAAAGGTATTTGTAGAATCTGATTTTAATTTCTTATATGTTTTCTTGTCGCTCAGGAGTTCATTCATTTTTTTATCTCTAAAGACCTGTCAGAAAAAATTAAACATATATTGCTTAAACATAACATAATCGTAAGCCACAAGGCACAAAATTTATTAACACCCCTATACACCTCATTAAAAAGCGAAATACCCAAGAAAAAGAAATCTAATGTTGTTTATTCTGTGCCGTGTATAAACTGTCCAAAAAAATACATTGGTATGATAACGCAATATTTAGAAAACCGCCTCAATGGTCACAAATACACAAAAAATGCTTCGACTGCTCTGCACAAGCACGAAAAAAATGAAAAACATGAGTTTGGATTTGTAGAGACTGAAATTCTATGCCAGGAGTCAAACTATCATAAATTAGCTATAAAAGAGATGTTCCACATAAAGAAAGAACCAAACGCTGTCAACGATAAGCAAGACATAAATAATTTAAGTCAAATCTATTATAATTTAATTTAATAACGTAACTATAGTACTCAATCAACATCACCCGTATATTCTAACCATAAGTAGAAAATAGTAACCCTGGTATAAATAATAACATTAGCTTCCAATCCTTAAAAAAAAACTAACAAAATAATAAAAATTTCTTGTCTTATCGCCATCACTTTGTACCGTTTCTTGTATATCAGTATCATTTTACAATTATTAAGATCAAGTAATGTCACCCAAAACCAACCTAGACATTATAATACTGATACTATAGGTGCCTTAAATATAATAGATTTAAAAATGAAGCTCTGTTTTCCAAGGTAGGTTACCTATTTTTAATTAACGGCTTTAAACCAAATTGTACAAATGTTTTTTTTTTTCGTCAATAATGTAAACAAGTTTTTTAATATTTTTGAATGTGTAAAATTGTGAAAGTCATTTTAGAAAAGTGTTCAACTGCTAAATGTTTTAGGATTAATTGAAGAAATTTTACTTTATCAGTGTTTTTATAATTGACAAAACGGCAATTTTAACAAACCAGTTTGTATCGAACTGATATTGTTTTTTTTTCTTTCTCGATTTAGTTAAAATAAATGCTCTTGAGAATGCTTTTAATCAAAAGCGAAACGTCGAGCGAAATATAACCACTATTGTTTCAATGCATAAACCTAGACCCAAGAAATATTTTCGAAGTAATTATAAATAAAAGGTTTAAGAAACAATATATATATATATATATATATATATATATATATATATATATATATATATATATATATATATATATATATATATATATATATATATATATATATATATATATATATATTTATATATTTACAAATTTTACGAGGCAACTTAAATGCATTTCAATGTTTAATAGCATAGAATAAAAGTTTAATTATTTTGCTGTAGGTGTAAAGTTCTAAAATAAGATATAATTTTGTTACTTAAAACTTCATTCTGCATTTTATTGTTATGGAATTTATGTTATGTACATGTTCATCAATGAATAAATACTTAACCGGTTAATTTCTACTTTGAGGTTTGTAGGAGAAGATTTTAAAATGGGGTAATTAAATTACCTTACCAAATAACATTGAAAGAACCTTAAACAAACTCTTTCTTGGTACTACACTATCACAGTATTATTGTTATTTATATAAGACATTTACAGCTTTATTGTGGAATTGAAAACACTGATAATGTTTTAATTATGACGTACCTGATGAAATTCGCAGTCTCAGGCCTGTTGGAACAACATGTTTGTCGCGAAGCAAAGTATAAATTTTATTCTTGGTGGTGAAATGATATTTCGAAAAAATAAATCTCTATCTAAAAATTGTAAATTTCCTTTACCCGGAATTTCCCTCGTTATGAACCTTTCCTTTTATTAGACACAGTGAAGTGTGGCCAAATTTAGTTCTGCTCATATGCATTTACTGACATTTATATACTGTCTTTTCAAATATTTTTATTGGGTGCAATTTTTTGATTTTTTGATTTGTACTAAACAGTTTCTACCTATGCTACACTTGATTTTTGGGCATAATTTAAAATAAATTGAATAAGCATTGTTTACACCGATTTTTTTTAGACCGCCGTTTGGTTCCATCATGCTCAATTCGTACCAGTTAATTCCTACACCACGTTCACTTTTTGTGCAAAATTTATTTTATTGTCAATTGAATAAGTAGATATTTATTACGTTGATTATTTAAACATTTTATTTGGCCACCATTTTTTCCGCCATCTTGAATTCATCCCACAATTTTACCAGTTTATCTCTATATCGTACTTAAATCCTACACAAGACTTGAACCCAATCTAATAAGTAGTTTTTTATGGCTGATTTTTTAAATATTTTATTTTGGATTCTTACCAAAATTTTACCAGCTCATTGGTGCTCATGATGTAAAATTTGAAGTAAATTGAATAATTAGGTTTTTTGTAATAGTTTTTTTTTATTTTGGTCGGCAATATTGGATTATTACCAAAATCATCCCCAGATGAACCTGAATTTTTTACCAAAATTTTGAAACAATCAGCTAAGTACAAGACTAAGTAGTTTTTGTAACTGTGCTGCGGACAGACAGACAGACCGACGTTATTGAGAAAATATCTTTTTCGGCATCTAGGGACCATAAAAAGCAAAGATTTTTTCCTATTACGATAATTTCCTTTTACCAAAGAAGTAATAAGAATTGCCCTAATATTCCAGTACAATCGAATTTACAAAAATAGCAATAGAATAATAAAATATTTTAATAATTATGCTGAAAGTATCTTAAATTTGTTTATTATTTAGATAATTACGTTGCCTATATATATATATATATATATATATAATATATATATATATATATATATATATATATATATATATATATATATATATATATATATATATATATATATATATATATATATATATATATATATATATATATATATATATATATATATATATATATATATATATATATATATATATATATATATATATATATATATATATATATATATATATATATATATATATATATATATATATATATATATATATATATATATATATATATATATATATATATATATATATATATATATATATATATATATATATATATATATATATATATATATATATATATATATATATATATATATATATATATATATATATATATATATATATATATATATATATATATATATATATATATATATATATATATATATATATATACATATATATATATATATATATATATATATATATATATATAACGTAATTATCTAAATAATAAACAAATTTAAGATACTTTCAGCATAATTATTAAAATATTTTATTATCCTATTGCTATTTTTGTAAATTCGATTGTACTGGAATATTAGGGCAATTCTTATTACTTCTTTGGTAAAAGGAAATTATCGTAATAGGAAAAAATCTTTGCTTTTTATGGTCCCTAGATGCCGAAAAAGATATTTTCTCAATAACGTCGGTCTGTCTGTCTGTCCGCAGCACAGTTACAAAAACTACTTAGTCTTGTACTTAGCTGATTGTTTCAAAATTTTGGTAAAAAATTCAGGTTCATCTGGGGATGATTTTGGTAATAATCCAATATTGCCGACCAAAATAAAAAAAAACTATTACAAAAAACCTAATTATTCAATTTACTTCAAATTTTACATCATGAGCACCAATGAGCTGGTAAAATTTTGGTAAGAATCCAAAATAAAATATTTAAAAAATCAGCCATAAAAAACTACTTATTAGATTGGGTTCAAGTCTTGTGTAGGATTTAAGTACGATATAGAGATAAACTGGTAAAATTGTGGGATGAATTCAAGATGGCGGAAAAAATGGTGGCCAAATAAAATGTTTAAATAATCAACGTAATAAATATCTACTTATTCAATTGACAATAAAATAAATTTTGCACAAAAAGTGAACGTGGTGTAGAAATTAACTGGTACGAATTGAGCATGATGGAACCAAACGGCGGTCTAAAAAAAATCGGTGTAAACAATGCTTATTCAATTTATTTTAAATTATGCCCAAAAATCAAGTGTAGCATAGGTAGAAACTGTTTAGTACAAATCAAAAAATCAAAAAATTGCACCCAATAAAAATATTTGAAAAGACAGTATATAAATGTCAGTAAATGCATATGAGCAGAACTAAATTTGGCCACACTTCACTGTGTCTAATAAAAGGAAAGGTTCATAACGAGGGAAATTCCGGGTAAAGGAAATTTACAATTTTTAGATAGAGATTTATTTTTTCGAAATATCATTTCACCACCAAGAATAAAATTTATACTTTGCTTCGCGACAAACATGTTGTTCCAACAGGCCTGAGACTGCGAATTTCATCAGGTACGTCATAATTAAAACATTATCAGTGTTTTCAATTCCACAATAAAGCTGTAAATGTCTTATATAAATAACAATAATACTGTGATAGTGTAGTACCAAGAAAGAGTTTGTTTAAGGTTCTTTCAATGTTATTTGGTAAGGTAATTTAATTACCCCATTTTAAAATCTTCTCCTACAAACCTCAAAGTAGAAATTAACCGGTTAAGTATTTATTCATTGATGAACATGTACATAACATAAATTCCATAACAATAAAATGCAGAATGAAGTTTTAAGTAACAAAATTATATCTTATTTTAGAACTTTACACCTACAGCAAAATAATTAAACTTTTATTCTATGCTATTAAACATTGAAATGCATTTAAGTTGCCTCGTAAAATTTGTAAAGACTAATAACACACTGGCTTGAATTTTAAAAACGTACTACCTGTTAAAATATTTACCGCAAATGAGAGCTTAATTGGACTATTAGTGCTCTTAATATTTTTTATCCAAAACTTCTCATCGATCAAGCTATAAAGTACACATATGTCAGTTAATCGAACCTCAGCCCTCGTTGAAAATTATATTAGAACAATTGTAATCGATCTTGAGATTTTAATGTTAAGCAACGTAACCATGAATTAGTAGTCGAGCACATTAACCCTAGAAAGGTAAGCATCGTAAATTTTACGACCTGCGATTCTATTGGCTGGCGTAATTTCGCACCCGCGCAAGAGAATGAGATGCGCGTCTAGCTAGTTTCATTCGAGCTGCCAACCTGTGCGTACGTTATTGCGAAATTAATTTAGCGTGCCGCGTATGGTGAATTTTAGAGTGTATAGTCGTAATTTTACGAGGGTTATTCTTAACGTAATTATTTCTTGCAAATCAAGGAATTACGAGTTGTGAATTAAAGTTATCATGGAGAGAAATTGGAGACTAAACAGACCTTTAACAGACAAGGAATTAGAAGAGGAGATGGAGGATATATATAAGGCGGAAAAGTCCCGGAAGTTAACGCAAGTGATGAGAGTGGAAGTGAAAATGAAGACTTTATAGATTTTGAAGAATCTGACTCAGAATTTTTACCATCCGACGACAATTTTGACGAACCTGGTGCTAGTAGAAAAAGAAAAAGGATAGTTTCACAAAATACCACTACACAGAAAAAAAATATACGCAATATAGTGAAGAGAAAAGTGACTAATATCGACGCAGTGATAAATCCGATAAGTTACAACAGTTACAAGGCGCAATAACGGTAGGTGACATAAGTGATGAAGAGGAAGAAAATAGCCGGACAAATATAAATGAAGAAGAGAACGAAAATATTGGCGAAAAACAACATATGGAAACAAAAGAACCATCTATATCCCAAGCAAGTCTGAAACAAAAAAATGGCCATAGATGGACCACAGTTGTAAAAAAAGTAACAAGCAGAACACCACGGAGAAATATAATTCACATAATGGCATGCCTCAGAGACGTTCCTAAAGAAGCTCTTACACCTTTAGATACATTTAGTCTTTTTTTAACAGATGCAATAATTGACATTATCGTTACCATTTGCCTACTACCGAGTTATTCGATATAAAGTTATGTGGATCAAATTACAAATCATCCATGAGCGAAGCGAGGCTCAAGTTTTTAATTAATTGTCTAAAGTTCGACGATAAAAACATCCGCGATGAACGCAAAAAACAAGACTCTTTTGCAGCCATTCGGGAAGTATGGGACGAATTTATTCAACACTGTAATCGGCGTTACAAACCCGGATCTTATTTAACAATTGACGAACAACTTATAGGTTTTCGGGGCCGTTGTCCCTTTAGAATGTATATACCCAACAAACCATCCAAATATGGGTTGAAGATTGTCATGGTTTGCGACGTACAAACTAAATACGTGATTGACGCTGCTCCATACTTGGGAAAATCTACTCAAACTAATGGCCTTCCACTAGGAGAATACTTTGTTAAAACGTTGACTAAAACTGTTCATAAGACGAACCAAAATATTACAATGGACAACTGGTTCACGTCAGTAAAACTAGCGGACGATTTATTAAAAGATCCTTATAACCTTACACTTGTTGGTACTCTTCGATCAAATAAAAAAAAATCCACCTGAGATGCTAAGCTTGCGTCATTGTCCTGTTGGTAATTCAAAATTTTGCTATGACAATGAAAAAACCCTGGTATCTTACAAACCCAAGTCAAACAAAAATGTGCTTTTACTGACTACCATGCATCAGAATAATAATATTATTGTTTCCACTGGAAAACCAGAAATAATTGAGTCATATAACGCAACTAAAGGTGCAGTCGACACATTCGACCAAATGTTTGGACATATGAACACTTCAAGAAAAACCAAACGCTGGCCGCTTTGTATTTTTTACGGGATGTTAAACATGGCCAGTATCAACGCGTACGTCATATATTGTCATAATAATTTAAAAGCGAACGGGAAACCAATGAGCAGAAGGTCTTACATGTTGGAATTACACAAGACCATGGCTTGGACAGCGCTTACAAAGCAAAACTTTGCAGTCATCGGTCCGTTTAAATATCGAAAAAACATTACCTATACCTACTCTCGAGGTTTAAGAACAACCTGGTCCTTCAAAAAGAAGCATGTGTTACATCTGCTCCACGAAAAAACGACTCATGACAACCCATTTTTGTAACCGTTGTCGCCGGCCATATTGTCCTGAACATCGAGAGGCTTTTTGTAACAACTGTATTACCAATATTTAGAATATATGTTTTGTTCTTGATTGATATTGTTTAATAAAGAATATTGTACTACAAAATATATTTGTTTTATTTAAAAATAAATTTGATAAAAGAAAATAATAGTATTAAATTATTATATTAGGGTTAAAATAGGGAAGATGTCTGAACAAATTATCACTAATCAGATATGTTTTATAGAATTTTTTGGATTTTTTTATGCAAGTTTATGTAACAGAAACTAGTTTGAAATCACTATTTATAGTTATTTAATTTTTTGATATATACAGGTTTACTTTTAGGATTTGATAAGGCTTGGTATAATAAAATAAATAATGTCTTTATTATTACAAACAAAAAAACACATGCATTTTAACTGGACAATTAACTTAGATTAGGTCTCGGGCGCAGTATAGCTTAGTAGCTACTCTCCTGAACCAGAGAATCACCAGTAATTTTTTTAAAACCAAGTTATTACTTATATTAGCATTATTAAGGCCTTACAGTGAATTAAAACGCGCGATTTTATTCATATTCTGTTTATTCGAAATGATGATGTTTAAATGAATATTTAAATATAAATATGTTTGTCATTATTGTCTAGAACAACTTGGTATTTCTGAAGAGATTTATAAAGATCACTCTCGTAAATCTGTATAAATAATAAAAAAATTCTGGCAACATTGCACATAAAAAATGCGTATTTAATATCTAGATGCAGGAATATTGAATGTGTAGTAAATTTGTTTAAATGGATTACAAATACAATGTTAGGTTAGTTGTTCGACATGCCTTAACCCTACACGTTTCTTGACTATATTTTTATTCCTTTACATTCCTTAACCCTTCAGTTTAACAGTAGAAACATGTCATGCCATTTACAGCTTTAACAATGCGGATAATTAATTTTTTTTTCAGAAAATCCTTATAAGCTGGGCGTTTATATTTAAATACATAATGCTTTATCGTTTTTTTAGTAGTTTAATTGCAGTGACATTTTTGATGTAATTTTCCTTAAAACTGATTTTGTTTGTAAAACTTAATATATTACAGTGATGTTTAAATATATAAGCAATAGTAGTGTGTTTTATAAAAAAAAGTTCTAACAATAATTGTTTATTAAAATACAAAAATTAATTTGTTTATGGCTGCAGTACTTAAAAATCGGCTAAATAATGTAAGTAATTAGATGTACTGTGAGTACTTAAGTATTATAGATCAACTTTAAGTACTTAGTAGATGTACTTAAGACTAAATAAGAGCATGTACTTGCTTTTTAAGTAAAATACTGAATAATATAGGTACGTTTACAAAGTAGATTTTTAAGGTCAAGTACTTAATACTGGTTATTTTAAGCACTTTTGGTGAGTACTTATCACAACTCTGCTTGTGAGTGAATAAAATCGTGAGAACGCACGCCTTGTGAAATAATTGTTGCTTTCAACCATTTTGCTTGGGTTACTATGCTTTTTTGCCCACAAATACGCTACTGGAAAGGAATTAAACAGAAATAGCCCAAAGGCAAAAGCTTAAGCATTAGAACACACCATTCGACATAAACTCACATTCCTTTCAAAATCTAGTAACGAAATATTAAAAATATTTTTTATCACAAATAATGGTAACAATTTGTCTCACTTTTTTTATCCCTTGTGAAAACCTCCGGTTTGCACAGAATTTTTCGTCTTTTAAGGGTCTCCAAAATTTGATAAGGTTCGATTTAGGGTTGCATTTAAAACTAAAATGTTCAAGTCTCTTACGCCGCCCCCAAAAGGAATGGAAAAATCTTAAGCACCAGAAAAAGTTGATTTGAGTAGTTGAGATATTAGCCCATACGTAGATCTTCAGACACCCTGTATGATACGTTCTTAAGTAAAGGGTGTCTCAGAATATTTTTTGTAATTGCTTTGACCATTACGCGCTAAATACAGATAGCGAAGGAAGGGGAGTGGTCTCAAACGCGTCTTTAAGTTAATAAATGACGCTAAGACACTGTTTCACAAATCAAGAATATTTCTATGGAGTCTACAATCAATTTACTTAAAATATTAAGCATTTCATAATCTACATTTCTATTATAAAAATGTATAAAACGTTTTATATAAATGCACATTATTTACTTAATTATACCACTCTTTTCTATCAAAACTAGTGCCTTATATACTCAAAAAATAATGACTTTTCATAAGAGCGACCCATTGAGGAATTACAATCAGCAGTAAAAAATTCCGCTTCAGACTTCCCCCGCACGCTTAGATTTGTTTACGGCGGTTGCTGTGGCAACGCAGTGGTGAATATCCATAAGCCAAATAGAGATCAGGAGCGTCATAAAGTGCTGCTGCAGGCTACAGGCGCTTATTCGCTTGTTATAGAATTAATGTGAATTAGTGCGTTCGGATCATCGGAGGCGGAATCAGTTTTGCATCGTGTCGTGTATCGTGGGATTTGTGGTACCGTAAAAGTTAGACGAAATGTTTTCGTTGTACGATCGGGTCTGCATTTTATTAGAAATACCATTGTCCCGGTGGAAAACCGAGAACAAAAGATACTTTTTAAATACGCGGACCGAAGGATCTAAGGCTGTCCTTGAAGTAGAAAAACAAGGGAAGTCAAAGAGTTTTCTTTCCTAGGTTTCGAAATCAGTATATAAAAATGTTTAATGACAATGTTCTTCTAAATAGAAGGTTTATGCAGTTACCTATTCATGCGACTGTTTTTTTGGGTAAACAAGAAATTCTTCTGACAATCGTAGGAATTTTCAAAAAATTTTTGGACTCCTATATAGCGATAAGCAATATAGACATTCAAGAACACTACAAAAAGATATCTCTATTTTTTTCTGCAAATTCAAAGACAATTCAGAACGCTCCAAAGCTATGGATAATTAACATCATAAAAAATCTTAATTCCACGAGCCGCCACTATCTACAATAGATACTTATGTATACTGTATACTGTACGTATATAACTTCTAGAAAAAAAATTAAAATGAAAAAATGAAAAAGCACACAGGTGTTAAAAAAGAAGCTAAGTAGAAAAACAAATGTGTTATATAAAATAAACAAAATTTGTGCACATTAAACTATCTACCTCGATTATCTAAAAGTCACTTTGTGTATTTATATTTAAATCTTAAATAATCTAAGTTTACCAATTCTTTCGGTATCGAGTTGTATAAACAAACGACCTTATAGCTGAAAGATCTCCGAAACAAGGCACTCTGTTGAGTCGGTACCGTTAATCTAATTAAAGATCGAACTTTAACTTTATAAATATCTCTACGAAAGGCAAGGCGGTCTCTAACGGAAGCAGGAGAATTAGGATCGTTGATAATCCTAATAATAAAATTACAAAAATGTAGATGCCTTCTGGATTTCATATTTACAAACAAAAACCATATACAAAATCACATAGTGAAGTTGGATAGGACTAAGGAGTTACACAAAGATATTTTTAAGTCTAAAGGTAATATTTGTCTATTACTATACAGTATTAAAAAAAAATGCTTTTAGGATAATTTTTTTAAGATGTTCGTTAAATCTAAGATCACTGTTTACTAAAATTCTGAGATTTTTCACTGAATCAACCAGAGGAAGCTTAGTACCGCTGATAATGATATTAATATGATTACGCAAATATCCAATCTTATTCTTGTTACCAAACAGTAAGCAACATGATTTGTTAGGATTAAGATAAAGATTATGATGACTACAAAGTTGGTAAAATGTGTTGAGGTCGTTGTTAATTATCGCCTGGCCCTCCAAATAATCGTCGCCTCCAAAGCAAAAATAAACCTGGGTATCAACAGTATATGCCTGGATCCTGCAGTTAATCGTAACTTGCAAAACATCAGAGTTATAAACCAAGAAAAGCAAAGGAGTAGTTATAATAGGGGAGCGCCTCCTCCTCCTCCTCTTCCTCTCTCTCATGTCCCTCATTCTTAACTTCCTCCCCTTTTATTCTCATTCGCATCATATTTTTAATTTTTTCTCTTTGTTCTCCCACATTTGATTTTGCATTCTTAAGTCTTATAAATAGGTGCATCAAGATCATTTTAGTATGTTAAGGTACGAGTGACTGTTAAAAGAAAAAAATCTGTTGAATAAATCTATTAATAATAATATTAAAATAAAATGAGTGAATCAGTTGGAGAAAGAAATCGATCCATTCCGCTTCAGACAATTAGCCTCGAAGAAATTATACCAGGAGTTCAAGAAGAAAATATACCATTAGTTCGAGAAGAAAATAATGGGATTGTTTTAAAAAATTTGAACAAAACTGAGAGTGAAGAGAAAAAAGTGTTTTGTGCTATTTGTTTTGAAATAATCGAATATTATGATTCATGTAGACCAAATACATGTTCCCACATTTTTTGTTTAAAATGTATTTTAAGATGGAATGATGAAAATTGTTGTTCTATAATGGTAAACAATTGTCCTGTATGTCGCACTAGATATTACTATTTGGTACAAATCTTCAAAGATGTAATTAGACATCATTTTGTTGTAATTTTAAAAAGAGGATAATATTTTTTTTATAATTTGTGTTTGTGAAAACTCTGGTAACAAATAATTTTGTAAAAAAAAGTAAATGTAAATATATATATAATAATTGACACACATTTTTTCCTTTTCCTATATTGAAACGACAACAATGATCTAACAAGTTTTTTAATACATACTAATTTTCACATTACATAACAAAACAATTGTTATGGGTTTACACAAAAAGTGCCACGCCCTAAAATGGCACCACTTTTGCAAATCGAAGCTTAAATTTTCTTATGGGAATTTACATGTAAAAATGACGGTTTTGATTGTCGGACCGGCATAGCCTAATCTACTACTTTTTAATTATACTAATAATATTATATAATAATATAATTAGAGAAAACTCAATTGAATAGAGAAACAAACGTTAACAAAATGTTATGCTAATATATGAGTGCTTGTAGTGGCAGTTGACATAATCGACACTTTTTTTTTTTTACATGTGATTAGCTATTTCATTTACAAATACAGTGTCAGATGTTAGAATAAAAAGAGAGGGGGGAGGGGGAGGGGGTAAGGTTGTTGATCGGCTTGGGAAAGTGGTTTTTAGAGATTGTCGTTCAACTTTAAGTAGGACACATGTGATTAACTTTTGCATATAAAAGAGACGAATGCAATTGATTTCTGCATTCACACTGTGCATAGCTCGCAAGTTTTCTGGTGTTTACATTGTGTCTATTTGGTAATTTTTTAATTTTTATTTTTATTTCTAACATTTTTATTTGGCAAGATTTAATTCTTATATATATTGGTGACATTTTTATGTACATTTGTGGCATTTTTATTTGTTATTACGATTTTTTTCATAATGGACAATTTTTTAGCATCGAGTAGCAAAATAATTGACAATGACTTTGACTTATACACATGTACTCAAATGCAAAATTTTGCAAACCAACAAAACAATGAAACAGACATATTTACAACTAGTCAACAACAAACTATTCAGGACTTGGATGAAATTATTTACAATAGCCAAGTTCAGAATAATGCCAACAAACACAACAACGAAAAATATTTATTTACAGCTACTCAACAACAAACTCTTGACGATCTTAATGACATTATTGACAACAAAACGGACTTAATTACAACAAAAACTAAACAAACTCTTGAAGAACTGAATGACATTGACGAAACTCAAAATTCTAGCTATGAGGATATTGTTTGTTTTCAAAAATCTAATCCAAATTATTTAACATTAAAATCGCCAATTAATTCTCCGAGACCAATTTGCTCTCCCTTTTTGTTTAGTGAAAATTCTGATTCGGAAGAAGAACAAATTGATCAAAATTTAAGTTTGGCTATTTGTCCTATTAATTCACCATATGATATTGTAAATTCTGATTCGCAAGAAAAACAAATTGATCAAAATTTAAGTTCGGCTATATCTTCTATTAATTCACCATATGCTATTGTAAATTCTGATTCGCAAGAAAAACAATATGAAGCAAATTTAACTTCGGATATTTCTCCTAATAATTCACTAGTTGAACAAAATTCAATTTCGAAACCATCATTTATCATTAAAAAAAAATTTTAAATTAATAAAAAAAATAAAAAACAAATAGCAAACCTTAAGTGTCTGGGTTTCGCTATTCAAAATTTAATTTGATCACAATTAAAAAGGGAGACGAAAGTACGGTGAATTATGTTAAACAGGCCTTTGACAAATTAGTTGACTCATTTGAAGAAATGGATTCATAAAGTCAATTAATTTCTATTGCTTTTTTCAAAATTTGACTATAACTAAATAAAAATGCACAATATTAATTTTATTATTATACAAAGAACTTCAAAAATGCAATTGCTTTTTTCAAAATTTTACTATAACTAAATAGAATTGCACAATATTAATTTTATTATTATTATTATCCAGAAAACTTCAGAAATGCATAAGTGTGTAACATGTAATAAAGTCTTCACTAGAAAGGATAATTTATTGCGACATATTAAAAAACATGTTAACGGAAATTCCACAAAACTCAACATTGTAAAATATTGTAAAGAATGCAAGAAAAATATAAACCAAAGTCTATGGGGTGAACATCTTCGATCTAGTGTGCACAAGAACAATTCCAAAATAGGCTTGGAGGAAGGTGTTGAAATTATCAAGTCAGCATTCAGGGAACGAATAATATCTTATAGGATTTCCTCACACCAAAACTTCATAAATGTGAAAGAATATTTTCAACATTTGGAATACAAAATTGCACATCTAATAGATCAAGAACTGCAGAAACATAAATGTATCAAGCTAAATATGGAACTGTTCGGTTTCTATTTTAACCCCAGCAGCGACAGCTATGATGTCAAATCTTTTAATGCGCCGTTCCAAGTCATTTGCCAGGGATATCAGAAAAAAGAACTGTTAGAGCAAATCTGCACCATTATTGACCAGAAAGCTGACGAATTTGCAGAAAGAGATTCAGGTAAAGAATTTATTTTCGATTTTACAACAGCAACAAAAAAAGTAATTTTTTAATTTTTACGTTGCAGGATGGGCTTTGATGAATTTACTTCATTTGGAAATTAATGTTAACAAGCACAATCCGCTGAGAGCCTCATCTTTTATCGAACTTCCTCAAGAGATCAAGAGACGTCAAGCTGTGATCAACATTAGCTGCTCTTCACCAACCAAGCGGATTAGATTTTGAAACTTCATCCTACCCACACTACTCTTCTGTTTTGGATATGTCAGGTATAGAATTTCCAATGTTGCTAAAGAACATTAAGATTTTTGAAGAAAAAAATAACATTTCTATTAATGTATATGGATTAGAAATTATAAATCCTAAAAAGGGGTATGAAGTAATTGGTCCACTTTATTATTCATCGAATAAAAAAAATCAACATGTCAATTTATTGTTAATAAGTGATGATGATGAAAAAACTTTTCATTATTGCTATATTAAAGATTTATCAAAACTAGTTTCTGCACAAATTTCTAAACGTCACGGAAAAAAATATATTTGCGATGGTTGTTTACAATATTTCCCTACATAAGAAAATTTATTACAACACAATAGCTATGATTGTGATCATTTACGAATTAACCTACCTTCTAAAGAATTAATAAAAGATAAGTTTGGAAACTATTCATATGATAATATTTTGAAATTTGTAAATTATCATAAACAAATGAAAGTTCCTTTCGTGGTGTATGCAGATTTTGAATGCATTTTAAAGCCTTTAAATAATGACAATGTTGATAAAAATCCTAATACTTCATACACCTTAAAACAATATGAACATATTCCACATTCATTTGCCTATTACATTAAATGTTCCTTCGACGATAATTATTGAACGAACTGGACAAAATTTATCATAACTATGAAAAAGTTTGTCATATTTGTAATAAACCTCTTTTAAATGACAGGGTTGCAGATCATTGTCATATAACCGGTCTTTATAGAGGTTCAGCTCATTCACTCTGCAACATAAATTACCGAATACCTAACTTTATTCCAGTTATATTGCATAATTTCCGTAATTATGATTCTCATCTATTTCTTAAAAAATTATGCTTAAACAAAGAACAACTAACAGTTATCACACAAAACAAGGAAAAATATATTTCATTTGAAAAGCTTATTCATGTGGATAACTATTTTGATAAAAAGACACAAAAGGCTAAGAAAAAAAATATATCATTAAGGTTTATTGATTCTTTTCAATTTCTATCCCATTCTTTATCAAAACTCTCTGAAAGCTTAAAAGATGAACAATGTAAGGAAATAAAAAAAATTTTCAATGATGAAGAAAGATTTAAACTTATTCGGCAAAAAGGTGTATTTCCTTACAGTTATATTGATGATTATTTAAAATTAGAAGAAACAACTTTACCTCAGAAAGACCAATTTTATAATACTTTAACGGATGAGCACATCAGTGATGCAGAATACCAAAGAGCTGTAAAGGTTTGGCAATTGTTTAAATGTGAATCTCTTGGTAAATACTCCGACGTTTACTTACTCTCTGATACTTTACTTTTGGCAGATATTTTTGAAAATTTTAGAAGCACTTGTTTATCCACATATAAGCACGATCCAGCTCATTTTTACACTTTTCCAGGTTTATCCTGGGAGGCCTGTTTGCGTTATACTGGAATAGAGTTAGAATTGTTAACTGATCCAGATATGATACACTTTTTCAAAAAAAGCGTTCGCGGTGGTGTGAGCTCTTGCATTTGTAGAAAATCTGAAGCTAATAACCCATTTCTTTTAAATTTTGATCCTTTAAAGCCAACTAAATAAATAATTTATTATGATGCAACAAATTTGTATGGTTTTGCAATGTCACAGCACATTCCAACGGGAGATTTTGTTTGGTTAACAGATAAAGAAATCAATGATTTAAATATTATGAATATTTCTAAAAAATCTAATAAGGGATATGTTTTAGAAGTTGATTTAGAATATCCTATAAGTCTACATTCCTATCATAACGATTTTCCGTTTTGTCCAGAAAACTTTAAACTGCCAAATTCTAAATGCATAAAATTAATACCCAATTTAAATGATAAATCAAAATATGTTATTCACTATCAATTATTAAAACAATGTTTGGAACATGGACTCAAGTTAACTAAAGTTCATAGAGTTTTACAGTTTTCTCAATCTGATTGGTTGAAAAAATATATAGACTTCAATTCAAGATTAAGAAATGATTCAAAGAATGAATTTGATCGTAATACTTACAAGTTGGCAAATAATAGTATTTATGGCAAGACTATGGAAAATGTTGATAGGAGAATTGACGTAAGACTTGTTACAGAGTGGGAAAAAAATAGAAGAAAAGATGGTGCTGAGAATTTAATTGCAAAACCATATTTCAAGGACTTAACAATATTTTCTGAAAACTTGGTAGCTATTCAAATGCAAAAGATTCAAGTTACTTACAATAAACCAATATATGTAGGCTTCTCAATATTAGATATATCTAAAACTGTCATGTATGATTTCTTTTATAATTTTTTAAAACCTCTTTATCAGGAAAATATTTCACTTTTATACACCGATACCGATTCGTTCATTTTAGAAGTCACAACTCCAAATATTTATTCTGACATGATAAAAAATATTCACAAATTTGACACATCTAATTATGAATTTAATAATATTCATGAAATGCCTATTACAAAGTCAGTTATAGGAAAATTCAAAGATGAATATGCTGGTGAACCCATTACTGCTTTCTTTGGTACTGGAGCAAAAGCATATTGTATTAAAACGGAAAACAGTTTAACAAAAAAAGCAAAAGGTGTTAAAAAAAGTGCAATTAAAAAGCAGTTGGATTTTATTCATTATAAAGATGTTGTTGAAAATCATTCTAAAACCTTTTGTTCAATGTATGTTTTTCGATCTAGACAACATACAATTTTTACAGAGTTAATTAATAAATTGGCTTTGAGTTCCGAAGATGATAAGCGGTATAAAATTCCCTATAGTTTTAATACATTAGCTTGGGGACACCAAGATATTGCTTTGTATCAATGGAATGCAGAACATGAAGATTTAGATATATTTATGTAGATATTATAAGGTATTTAAATTTGTTGTTTTTGAAACCAAAGTTAGTCTTCATAAGTCTTTCACAAAATGTGCTTAGAAACTTTTGACAAAGAAATTGATAACAGTTATTTTAAAACATATGAAAAACGACTTTCCACTTTTAAAAAATGGAAAGGAAAATTGAGACCAGAAGTGTTAGCTGGAGCTGGCTTTTACTATACTTCAATCAATGATATTTGTAAATGTTTTTATTGTGGTATTGAAATTTTTGATTGGTTAAGTTATGATGATCCTATTGTGGAGCATAAGAAATTTGCTAGGAATTGTGATTTAAATAACTGTTTATGGAAAAATAGGAATCGAATAATTGTAACCATTCAAAATAAGTCTTCAAGCTACACATTTTATATAGTATTATTAATATCCTTATTTATGAACTTTTACATATATTTAAATTAAGTATTTTATTGTTATTTTTTTACAACTGCTTTTGCTTTCGTGGTGAAAGTATCTGCTTAATGTTAATAAATTTGGAAAATAATTATTAATTTGTTTTAATCAGTAGATCTCAATTTATTCTTCTTTATTTTATTTTCCAAAATGTTTTTTATGTTCATCATCCCCCTGGCGTAACACAGTGTGAAATATGTTTTTCTAATAAAACAGACGTCACTCTAAGTAAATATTGTAAATTTATGAAAATTGGATTAATTAACAATAGTACGATTAGTTGGATGGAACGAATAAATGGAAATGAAAATGCAAGTAAATTTTTTAAAATTTTGTATCATTATCCAAATCGATCTATTTTTGATGCAAATTGGATAGAAAGGTTAGAGTTTAAAAATAATCAGTTACAAATTTTAACCCCCAACTGTACCAATTATTATGACGGATTCAAAAATTATTACTTTTCCATCATTAGTGTTACATTAAACTTTGCATTATTTTTATACATTACCATTTTAATTATTTATCTTTATTACAAATTTCAAACTGGAAATCTATTTTTTCATTAATCCATTTTAATCGAAACTTTAAAGAAAGTGGGGATGAGAATATTTAAGTACAAGAATAACACAATATGTTTCAGTCTCGTTTAGTCATTATGAACAACGCCGTGGTTCATAAACCTTTGGAAACGCTTCTTAATTCAAAAATTTATTTTTTAAATAATTCTTTGTCAAAATTTGTTCTTGTTGGCATTAGTTTAAATGATTTTTCTCCAAAAATTGTAATTGGTGGAAAAACTGGATTTTCAATCGCACTAACCGAGGAAAATTGGAAAGACATTTGTGTTCATCAAGGAATTATTGTAAACAATTTCTACTTTCCCCAAGTTGATCAAACCAGTGTGAATATAAACAACATTCATCTGCAGGTTCAGAAAATAAATGATACCCCTGTTCTACAAATTACAAAAGGCCCACACTTCATATACTTAGGACAAGAGTTTTGGACAATTTGTGTCGTTTAAATGAAATTATTGATTATAGATTATCTATACTTAAAAGGCAAGAATTCAATACATATTTCAAAATATTTCAAAATAATATTTCAGCTGATTGTGGCGACTTGTGTACGCATGTTTATAATATAATAAGTCCAACAGAAAATCCTAACAGTGAAAATGTATCAACTATGATGGAATTACTTGCTTTATATCCTCAACAAATGGAAAACAAATTGAAGCAAAATGGAACAAAACGAAAATATTACGAAGAAAACAATGAAAATGGATCAAAAAGAAAATATTACGAAGAAAACAATATCTTTTCTGGAAGAGAACAATAAGGTGCATGTGTTAGTGAAGTGGAGCTTTGCTTACAGACAAGCCCGTAGGAGTAACTTTCAGATGTGGTACTTAGATAGACTCCGTTTTGAAAAAAGAATAAATGATTGTAAACTTAATCTAGATTCGATATTATCTGAGGAACATAGAAATAAAATATATTTTAAACTTTTTAATAAAAATTGTATTTGATGTTTTACTTAATAAAATTGTAGTTTCCTAAATGTGAATTTTATTTGAAATTAATTAGCACATTAAGACTTTGTAATTTGTATCAGCTAAAGCATAAACTGAGGAACAGAAATAAAACAAATTTAACTAAAATTTAATTTCAATTTAATTAAACAATATTTTTTTTATCAATCCATGTATTATATTTTTTAACAAGTCCTAACCATTTCACATAAACTTTGTTTCCTTTCCTTCTCAAAATCTTCTCAATAAGATACACATCGGTATGCTTTACTTTTAGTAATTCTTGCTCATAAAAACCACCCAGAATGTCCTGATTATCTTCGTCTTGAATTAAATATGTCCAAGGGTTTGTCATCTTAACTTCTTTAATGTGGAATATCTCATTTGACCAATTTGGTGTGTAACCTTTTGAAAATGCCTCTCGATGCTTGCTTATTCGTACGTGATCACCCACTTTAAACTTTGGAGATTTTATATCTAACGTTTTAGCATGAGTAAATGCATATTTCAAGATTCTATTTTCATTTGTTTTATTTACTTGTTTTGGCTTCATTCCTATTGAAGAATGTTTTGTATTGTTATAATCTTTCCATCTAATCCATTTCTTTCCAATCTAAACCATTTGTAATTTCCTTGAATGCTAAATATTTTCCACATATTATTCTTTAAAGTCCTGTTCACTCTTTCTACTATACCCGCTTTCAAATTGGAAAACGTGCTATAATGGTTAATTCGAAATTGTTGCATCAAATTTTGAAAATTTACATTGAAAAACTCTCTCCCTCTGTCCGTTTGCAAGTTTTTTGGTGGAGTTTTTGCACTGATTAATATTTTTTTCATGGCCGCTGTTACGTCTTTTCCAGATTTAGATTTTACCGGTTCGGCCCAAACATACTTAGAAAATACATTTATGATAATCAAGATATATTTAAATCCCTTATTAAATTTGGCATAGGGTAACATTTCAACCAAATCAGCTTAAAAAAGATCATTTAACCCTTTCACTACCACCCTTCTGCGTTTGTAGTTTTTTCTAGCAGGTTTATGTAATTCATTAACGACTTGTTGTTTAACGGTTGTCATGACAACAAACTTGTTTATTCAATTTTAAGGAAGTTCACTTTCTATGTTTTGTAATAATTCGAAATATAACTTTTATATGTTTTTTCCCATTCATTCAATTTATCAATTTGTATTGTATAACTTTTTTCATTTAAAACTTTACTAATTTTAGTAATCTCCTTTTCTAACGCATTAAAGGATTTTTTTATCTCTCCAGTTAAGAAAGTAGTTGATCTACTATCACTATTTTTGAATTCCTCCTCTGTTTTATTTAATTCTTGTTCTAATTTCTTAATTACACTGGACATTATATTTTCCAAGGAAATATATTGTTGATTTTCTTCCAAAGTGAGTTGGTCAATTGTTCTACTGTTAAGAATGCTATTTTGATTTCTTTTTTTTCATCATCTAACCTTTTTATAAAAGTTCTTAATTGTTTAATTTTTTCCTTGTGTTTTTCAATTATTACTTCTCTTATATTTGTTTCCATTATTTTATTAATTTTGTTGATATCATCACTTAATTTTTTGTCTTCCTTTTTAACATGTTCATTTAAAAATTGCAAATCTTTACTTATTTGATTTAGCGTTAGCAACTGTTTTTTAACGTTTTCAATTGAGGTATAACATCCTTTAATCTGGTTTTCATACTTTAAAAAATTTTCATCAAAAACCTTAAGCTTTTTAGCAAAGATTTCATTATTTGTTTCATTTTCACCTAATCTCCTTTTTAAATTATTAATGTCACTTATTCTCTCTTGATTTTGTTTTGAAATATGGCGTCCAAATTTATCAACTGTCATGTTGAGCTTTCATTAAACAATAAATATGATTATATTTGATAGCTGTTATTTATAGTATTACTTTATCTTCTCTTAATTCTTCAATAATAGAGATAATCTCGTTACTATGAGCATTATTTCCCGCATCACTTGATGAAATTAATAAACGTAGCCTATCAACAATTTCGTTTACATTATTCCAGTATACATAGTCTGTATTTGATCTGTTTGTTTTCAAAATTAATCCCTTTCCTGTAGATTTGGCTCTAGTTGTTCTAAACGGAGGTTTTGGTTTGTTAAATGCTGTAACTAATCTTGGCAAGGTTTTTGTCTTTGTAATCCCCTTTCTTTGTAAATATGGTCCTAGTATTGTAACATATTTGTGTGATGTATTTCCTTGAACTTGTTCATTTGAATCAAAATTCCTACGATATACATTTGTTTTAGCTAGAATGTTCATGTAATTATCTAAATTTTCCTTCTTATAACCTTTCGGTTCTTTTTTAAAAAGCAATTCGTATAAACCTGGCGTGCCTGTGTACGTTATTCCTCCCACTTTAATGTCTTTTCCAATAATTTCTACCGGTATCTGTGTTAAACCAAAAGAAAACTTCTCCGTTTCGAGGTCATGAACTATTCCATAATAATGGTCAAATTTATGTTGTGTATCTTTTACACCCTCATCAATATATGATCTGGGTAATTCATGAAAATCTGCTAAGTAATCTTTATATGATGGTGTACCAACATAGGTTTGAATTGTTTTTCTAGTTTGTTCCAATATGTCTGACAAGTTTAAATTTGTTGTTGTGTCACTAGAAGGATCTGAAGTTTCTGCTATAACAGTTGATGACAATGGTTGTGCTACAGGAGAGGAAGAAGTGATACTACTGTCATTTAAAAATGTTGGTAGTTCTGTAGGGAGTAACGGAGTTTTTCCTGTTTTCTGAATATTTTTCGTCGGAGTTGATGTTTTATAAAGCTTTGTAGGTGTTTTGAAATCTTCATACTTTGAAACTCTTTCTTCTTTTAAATCGAATGGTTCGGATTTACCAATACTTGAAATTAGCTGTTTAAGTGGTTGTGTTATTGGTCTATAAGTTTGTTCTAATTCGGACTGAGCAGTAGAAGTAGCTAATTTCAAGCTTTGATATTTCTGCTTCACGGCTTGTCTCGATCTTATTAATTCTCGAGCTAAACGTTTATCCATGCAGTACAAGTTTTAAATGAAATAAAACTGCAAATTTTTTACTTTTATAAATATATAAAGGAATCGAATTTACTCCTATATCTGCCGTGATTTACTTCACAATCTTTGTCAATTACAAGAAAGCCATATGGATCCATCCAACAGTTAGCACAAATATTTTTAAACTGATCAAATGTCATATCCAATATACAGTGGTCATTATATATATGTTTTAAACTCAAACAGTCCTGTTTAAATAAAATTAATAAGTTTGCATTTTCTCGAATTAGACGTTTAAGGATTGAGGAATATCCTTGAAAAATAAAAAAACAATCGGTGTTTCTATGCCTTCCATGCGTGAAATAGTCCCTAATAATAGATTGATTATGACAAGGAATATCATCAAAAATGATAACGGAATTTGGCTTTATCTCATGAGGTGAAATAATGTTCTCATCGCTATCATATTCAAAGTATACAATTTCTTTCATAGGCTTTAACAACTTTCTTAAATATTCATATTTTGGTTGATCTAATGACTTTGAATAAACATAGACATTTTCAAACCTAATTCCATTAGAATGCTCGAGCAGTGTAAGCATAACGTTGGTTTTACCGCTACCACTGCAACCAACTATAAGCCCTCTTTTTGAACCACCGCAAAATAAGTCACCATGCTTTCTCAACTGTTTACTTAAAATTTTTTCGTCATGATTATTTACTGGTAATGAGAATTTTTGTTTTTCAATCCTCATTCTTAATCACACTAGTAAATATTTTTAGCTGTAAAAGTATTTATACCAGAAAAATGTCAATGTGCTTTTAGTATAAAAAGAACTTCAATGACTGTGGGTCGTCATAAGTTGAAAAAAACTATTAAAACACGTAATAGAAAAGGCTCTGGTTTAGTAAATAAATTAATTAGTAAACTACCTTTCGAAGTTCATATACCAGGATATAATTATTGTGGTCCCGGCACCAACTTGGAAAAAAGATTAACTAGAGGTGACGTTGGTATAAATCCATTGGATTCCGCTTGCAAAGAACATGATATATCTTACTCTCAGACTGAAGATTTATCAAAAAGACACATATCTGACCAAATATTAGAAAAAAAAGCCTGGGATAGGGTAAAAGCTAAAGATTCTTCTATTGGTGAGAAAATTGCAGCTTTAAGTGTTGCAGGAATAATGAAGGGTAAAAGAAAGTTCGGTTTGGGATTAAAAAATACAAAAGGGGGTAAACTTAAATTGAGAAAAAAACGTATCATTCGAACACCCAAAAAAATTGGAGGATTTCTACCTCTTTTGTTTGCCATTCTTGGCGCCCTGGGTTGACTAGGTGGAGGCGCGGCAGGAATTGCTAAGGCAGTAAATGATGCTAAAGCAGCTAAACAGCAACTAGAAGAAATACATAGACATAATATTGCAATGGAAAATGCTTCTAAAGAAGGCAAAGGATTATATATTAGACCATATAAAGGAAAGGGACTATTTATTAGACCTTATAAAGGAGGATCCGTCAAAATGAAAGCAATCAGACAAAAAAAAACTCAAAATAAGTTTTCCAAAAAGAGCACTTACGAACAATGATATTATTAAATATGTAAAGCTGTTAAAAATAACTGGCTTTAGAGGTGTTTTTATGCTCGATGAACTTCCAAAAAAAATTAATCTGAAAGAATGTGGTATTGTAAATTTGGATAAAAAACAAAATAAAGGATCTCATTGGACTGCTTATATTAAAAATAACAAAAATGTAATATATTTTGATAGTTATGGAAATTTAAAACCACCTTTTGAACTTCTCAAATATTTTAATTCGAATGGCAAAGTGGATGTATTTTATACTTATGAAAATAAACAAAAATTTAATTCATATAACTGTGGTCAACTATCCCTAAAATTTTTGCAAAAAAATATATAAACTCATTATTTATTGTAATATCTCATTCATAAATAAACTGCAATGTCTACCACAATTGCCATATCAGGAAACAGTTCTGTTTTGTCTGCTGATTTTAATCCGCCCATATATTTAGAGGATGAAAAACAATATTACCTGGGTTTAGCTGATTTTGAAACGTTTATGACTATCCCCAATATAAAAGAAGGATATAATAAATTGTATATAGATAAAAAAGTAATTGTTATTCCCGACGGAACTTATGACATTACAGATATAGAAACATACATAAGAGAAAGTATAGAAGATTTATTTCCGAATGAAAAAATTTTTTTTCTTTTAAAAGCAAATGTTAATACTCTAAAAACTTTTTTAATGTGTAGTAGAATAATTGATTTTACCAAGGAAGATTCGATAGGAAAAATGTTGGGTTTTAATAGCAGGATACTAGAAGCTATGAAAGAGGAAGAATCAGATAATGTTGCAAAAATAACTAAGGTGAATGCTATTTGTATTGACTGTAATATTTGCGTCGGTTCTTACAATAATGGTAAGTTCATATTATTCACCAGTTTTATCCAACTGTAGCTCCAGGGTATAAAATAGTTGAATCTCCTTTGCCCATTTTGTATTTTTCAGTTAGCGTCAAAGCAATTAACAATATAACAGTTAAAACAGTTGATCAAGACGGAGAACTTATCAGTTTTAGAGGAGAAACTATAACAGTAAGGTTACATTTACAAACAAGTGAAATATAAAATGGTTGTTAGATATAATAGAGCCCTCGGGATGAGACTTGCCCCTACCACTATCAACAAAGTAAAAACTTATAAAAAGAAAAAGCCTAAACAACAGTTCAGTATCAAATCCAACACCAACAAGTTAAGACGAGATAATCGTAAATTTCTCACATCCTTGGGTTTCACTGTTTTAAAATAATGAACATATTAAACGTAAACGAAAAGCTTTATGTAGACAATTCCATCGTCAGTTCTGAACTTCACACATATCAACCATATATTTCTTCAAAATTCGATTACAATGATGAAATAAGGATCCCAATTCAAGAACTCGATGCTTACACTCTACCATCAGATAGTTTACTTTATATCGAAGGAAAATTAACTAATACAGAAGGTAAATATAAGAAAGAATTGCTATTTATTAACAATGGTATAGCCTTTTTGTTCAGAGAATTCCGCTATGAACTAAACGGAATTACTATAGATTCAATAAGAAATGTTGGATTAGCATCAACCTTAAAAAGCTACCTTTCTCACAATACCAACGAAAGTTTAAAACTGGAAAATGCAGGTTGGTTTCCATATCGGAAAGAAGGTGATACAATTTTAGTTGATAATGATGGAAAATTCTCCGTATCCATACCACTAAAAATGCTTTTAGGATTTTTTGAAGATTACAGAAAAATTATTATGAATATGAAACAGGAATTGGTTCTTATTAGATCAACTGATGATTTAGATGATGTTATTTTCAAAGAAGATCCGGCACACCTTGTTACTGCTCCTGACACTCCATTGGTTACTTTCGATAAAATTTATTGGAAAGTTCCTCACATTCTAGTTGATATGCCACAACAACTTGCTCTATCAAAAATATTAGAATCAAATAAAGATATATTGATAGGATTCAGGAGTTGGGAACTTGTTGAATATTCTTCTCTAACCGAAACAACCCGTCACACATGGCCGGTAAAAACAACTAGTAAACTAGAAGCTCCTCGTCATGTTGTGATTGGCTTTCAAGAAAACAGAAAAGGGAAAATTGTTAAAGATATGAGTAAATTTGACAATATTACCTTGTCAAATATTAGAGTATATTTAAATTCTGAAAGATATCCTTATCACGATTTGTACTTAAATTTCGAAGAAAACAAATTTTCTGCTTTATACGAAATATTTGCCAACTTTAGACAGTCTTACTATGGTGTTCCAAATGAACCCATTTTTAATCCTGAACAATTCAAAAACATTAGTCCTATTACACATATTGATTGCTCCCATCAAAAAGAAACAATTCAAACGGGATCCGTAGTAATGAGAATTGAATTTGAGACACATAATGCAATTAAAAAAGATACTTCTGCTTATAGTCTTATTTTACATGACAAATTATTTAGCTACAACCCTCTTACTAAAATTGTGAAACAATTATAAACTTTATCCCCACTATTTTCATATTTCGATTTAATTTAAAGAAATTTTCAAAAGCTTTTAGTTTTAGTCATGACATCAAAACTACAACTACAAATTGAAAAATTTATTTTTAAAATTAATCAACTGAAAGAAGAAATTGCAAATTATTCAAGTAAAAAAAGTGTCATTAAAAAATTTGCTGCTTTGAAAATATGAGATTGGTTATAGATATTCAAGGATTCAAGGATGAAAAAAATAAATTTATACCGAAAGAGCTTGCAGCTTTTGATGGTTATGAAATGACTCATTACATTTTTAAAAAGCCTTTTCCAATGGAGTTTCTTTCACCTGATTGTCACAAGCAGGCGGTATGGTTAACGAAAAATTATCATTGTATACATTGGAATAATGGATTTACTCCATTACATCATTTCCCAAAAATAATTGAAACACTTACGAAGAAAGCAGATTTTGTTTTTGTAAAAGGAAGCGAAAAAAAGAATTTTATACAGAAATATTCTAAAAAGCCTGTGATTGAAATAGATGAACAACCAGCGCTAAAGCTAATGGAACCAAAATGCTTCTATCATTCAAAATCACCTTGTATGTGTGCTTTGACAAATGTGTTATTTTTATATGACAATTGTTTTATGAATGAATAAAAATATAAAAAAACTTAATTACCTTTTTATTTTGCATTAACCAACCATGATTGAATACAATTAATATGATACCTTAAATCTAATTTTCTAAATTCATTTAAAAGTTCATACTCATTTTTATATTTTAAATAATCATTACAAAATTTAGCGGCTAATTTACATTGTTCCATTCGATCTATATTATTAACATATGCTGACAAATCTTGTGCTTCTGCGTCTTCTTCGCCTACAATAATTGATAAATATTGGAAGTATGCAGCAGATATAATAAACTCTTCATACATTTCAGTAACCATTTGCTCCATTGTAAATATTATTAAATTTATTCTTCCTTTTCAATTTCTTGAAGAATAGTATCCTCGTCAATAAATTGCTTCAAGTCTTTTAAATAGTAACCAGAGCCAATATCTTTTAGATCTTGAATAAGTTGAAAAAAATTTAATGTTTCAATGTATTTGTTGCAACAGAGGGCAGCCTTTACGAATTCCGCAGATTGATTACAATAAAAGTCTATCCACTCCGGACCACTTGCCATACAATATGAGAAATATGTTTTTGAAAGATTACTAAATTTCTCCTCTAATAATTTAACTGCAATCAGCAACTCAGCCATTTCATTTATTTAACATAATATTTTAAATATGTAGGGGGACGTCTCTTGCGAATAGGATTAACTTTCCTTGATAATACCTGTTTTTTATCTTCGTATAATTGAAACCTCTTTTGGGTTGCAATAATAGCAGGTATAAATTGGCAATCTTCTCCTATAAATTCTATTAGGTGGCTTAATTCTCCTACAAAGTATGATTTCCCAAATGTATTGAAAAACGTAGTAAGGCTTTTAATTCCTTCTAAATAATCATCACAACAGTTAATTGCTTCCAAATAATCTCGTTTCAGTGGATAAAACAGCTTGGTGTATTCATCTTTCGAAATCACTTCAAAGAAATTGAGATATTTAACTTTTAACTGTCTGATAGTTGTAGTTAATTTTTCGCGATTACACATAATTCACTTATTACTTGACACATTTTTTCTTTTTGTTTTATACAAAATTGGTGGAAAAATTCAAAAATAACTTTTTACGCAACTCGAGCACAGCTTAGTAAATGTGCCTCGGCATACTAAAATAATCATGATGTATTTATAAGACTTAAGAATGCAAAATCAAATGTGGGAGAACAAAGAGAAAAAATTAAAAATATGATGCGAATGAGAATAAAAGGGGAGGAAGTTAAGAATGAGGGGCATGAGAGAGAGGAAGAGGAGGAGGAGGAGGCGCTCCCCTATTATAACTACTCAAAGGGCCTTGAGGAACCTCAGATAGAATCTGCCACTGTTCGGAAAACCTGTTATCTGAATATATTTTTTGACATCTGTCTGTTAGTAATGACTGAATAAGATTAAATGAATCTTCACTAAAATCGTAATATTTTACTTTAGATACAATAAGTGTATGGTGTATGGTGACAAAAGTTTTCAAAAATCTAACAGGATTAACACAGCAAGAAGTTTCTTATCAGTTCCACGTATTATATCATCAATAACATTTGTTAGGGCTACCGCCGTACTGAAATTCTTTCTGAATCCACATGAACTATCAGGTATTATTTTGTTATCAACGAAAAATGAGTACATTTAATTATATAATACCTTTTCAAAAAATTTCGATAAACTTGAAAGAATGCTTATAATTCGAAGTTTTCTATTCCCTAACTTACCCCTGCTACAACCAGATGTCATTATTTGGTACTGCATTATTATCTAAAAAACATATTTTGGGTCTATTTCCATAAAAGTATTTTACAGTGGTAAACAAATTTACGAGGATTAGGAAAGAATTGTGCCAAATTCCGAAAAATTTGAGTTCTCAGTAATTGCAAATATCTGGCACCATTCAGATTTTTTCTTAAGCAAAAGGTTCCAATTATCCCCCGACCTATTATCCCAGCCCAAAACATTACCGTTTTTTGAAATTTGGGTTTGATGTTCTTATATCCAGTGAAGAGTCTCCCTCGCTTAATATCGACAATTATGCCGATTTTAAAGTGTTTTTGAGAAAACATTACTTGACGAATAAAATTTGGATTACAAAGTTATATCATTGTTTCACATAATTCTAAACGTCTGTCGTAATCATCATCAGATAGTTCCTGCACTAGTGTTATTTATTACGGTTATGATTTTTCACCAAGTAGTAGTCGATGCACGGTCATGTGGGATATGTCCTGGTTTAGACCCATTTTCTTCAGTCTTGTTGAAAGATGTGGATTCTCCTCCAAAATGACTAACATATACAAAGCCTTATCGCCGTATGTTGCTATTTAAAGATGGCCAGATCTCGCAGCATTCTTCACATGTGTTGTTTCATTGAATTTCGCCAAAATTTTACACCTAGTAGATATTGGTATTGAGTTTCGACTAAGATATTTATTGTTAAATATTTCACATATTTGCTACAACGTTTTTGTTCGGTCCTCATAACCATATTAATAGATTTTTTTCTATATTTAATGATAATGGTTCGGAATCCACTTTAAGCTGTAGATCCCGTAGAGTTAACCTCTTCGCGAAAAGCAGACGTTAAAAGTTAGAGAAATGATATATACATATATTAACACTTATGAAAATAGAGTAACATTTTTCGCATATTTGGCTTAAGAAGTGAATATACATGTTATAAAGAAATTTTAATATAAGAAACCATGTGACTGCTATGTTTGCACAGAAATTGCCAATACTTTGCTTAATATTTAATATGTTGCTTAATATTTAATATGTTTAGCTTCTTTTTCAGGGAATATTTCTCACCTTTTTTATTTAAACAATTTAGTTTGGTAAATTACATTTTCTTAAATTATTTTTTATAACCTAAGCCTATCTTAAAAATGCATGTATCACATTTAGTCGAGAAGAGAGGTAGAAGAAATAACTTAACTGATTCATATTGAGAAGGGGAGAAATACGCTGTTGATAACTTAGGCGTAAAAATCTTGATTAAAAAGAATTATGTTATTTATTCTAGAACATTATTGGGGAAAACTTACAAAAACATTCTGAAAAAACGGGCGCATTGCGCATTTCCAGAAAAAAATGTAATACCAAAATAAATCAAAATAGATTCCTATATTAAAAAATACCAAAAACTCACTTTAGAATTAAAAAACTTTTTGCAAATATTTAAATTTGATGGTAAAAGTACAGTGCTTCATTTGTATAATATCTTACTCTCTTTAGTAGTCTGGTCCGACTTCACAGAGTAAAATTTTCCAGATGAAATAACATATTACTTTATAATCTTCAGTGCATTTTTTTGAAGTCAGTTTTATTTTTGTATATAAAAAATTGTATTCAATCCTTTTACTTCCCTCGTAGAAGGGAAGTATTGTAATCGTAAAAAACCACCCTCCGAGATACCGAAAAATATGTTTTTTTAACTCCACCAGTGTTCGTGGCATAGCTAAAAAACTACTTGCCCGATTGATTTTAAATCTTGGTCAAGAGTTAAGGATGATATGAGGATGACCTGGTAGCATTTTGGTAAAAATTTAATATAGCAAAACAAAATGGGGGCCTAGAGAAATGTTAAATTATTACTAAAAACTAGTTATGCAATTTATTTCAAATTTTGCACAAAAATCAAGTATTATGTAGCAATCAACTGATAAAATTTCGGCACGGATACAAGATGGCGGCTTAGTAAAATATTTAAAAATTCAGCTTAAAAACTATTTAAGGGCCTGATTTCAAATTATGTGCCATAAATAATTGTGCTATACAGATGAACTAGTAAAACAGTGGTACTAATTTAAGATGACGGAACAAAATGACGGCTAATCAAAATATTTGTAATTGTGAGAAAAGCTCTCTCTCTCAGGTTATACATATATTCAGGTTATAGAGTCTCTAGACGCCAAAAAATATGTAAAAGGTTTTAAAATTATATGTGTTACTAAATGACTATGTTCTGAACTAAATTGGGTCACATTTCACTATTTCTAATAAAAGGAAAGATTCATAACAAGGGAGTTACCTGGTAAAGGAGATTTACCGATTTTTTAGTTCTCTGTTTTATTGTAAAAATCAAGTTTAACAAATAGCCACTGGGTTCACTATATATTATGTACCATCATTATACAATAACATGTCTTATACAATAAACAATGATAACATACTTACTTTTTTTCCCGGTTAAAATGGTAAACGCATATATTGTTCAATGTAACATGGAGTAAAGGGAGTAAACAGTTAAGAAATCACTCCGGTAACATCTTAACGATGTATATATATATATATATATATATATATATATATATATATATATATATATATTAATTAATTATTTTCTTGGGCATAGGTTAACTCATTGCGAAGTAAAACTATAATTTAATCGACCGTTCGCTCATTATATTGAGCTTTCTCAAGATATTTATTTTCTACAAATAAAAACATGTATAGTTAGTATTTAAATTGGTTAAAACATTATTAAAAAAACATCACTCAAAAAAACATTACATTTAAAACAAACTATGACCATGAAAACTTGGAAACATGTCAGTTTTACGAATGTTTTGTGATTGTAATAATTTCGACACGTCTGGAATTCTAGTAGATAAAAACGAGACAAATTTTTTCTTTTTTTTATATTTACTTAGATTTTTATTGCTGTACCGAGTTTGGGTTTATGATCTTACTGAAATGTACAAGGTTTTATGTAGGAGTAGTTTATTTATTTAGATTAATTTACTTAGATATCAGATTATAATAAATTTGGCTTAAGTTATTGATGTATTTTTATCGTTGACGGCATCTTTCTCTTTTTTAATTTCTATCATTTCTTTTAATGTGAGTTTTCGATAATTAGTTTCTAGCTCTAAAATTTTGGTTTGTTTAAAATCGAATTCATGTTTTTCTGTATATTCGTGTTTGTGCAGTGCAGTAGATGCATTTTTTGTGTATTTGTGGCCGTTTAATCGACTATCTAAGTATTGTGTTGTCATTCCTATGTACTTTTTTGGGCAATTTAAACATGGAATTGAGTAAACTAGGTTTGATTTCTTTTTTTTTATTACTTTGCTTTTCAAGGGAGTGAAAAGACAGTTTAGTAAATTCTGGGCTTTATGACAGACAGTTATGTCGTGTTTAGACAAGATATGATTTATTTTTTCTGAGAGACCGCCTGTGTAGGGTATTGCAACGTATTTAGTATTACCGTTTTTTTCTTTTGTTGCTTTCTTTAAGTTATTATAAAAAACATGAGTTCGTTGTTTAAAAACTCGTAATATGTTTTTTTCCGGATAATGGTTATTTATTAAAGTCTCCTTAACCTTTTTTTAAATCTCAAGACGATATTCTGGGGAAGTAAGTGAGATGGCACGATCGGTTAGACCTATAATAACGCTATTTTTTTGATTCTTTGGATGGTTGGAGTTAAAGTTTAAGTACCGCCCTGACCATGTTTTTTTGTATACCACTTGGTTTTTATATTTTGATCTTTCTTGTTTCTAATTAGGGTTAAGTCTAGAAAATTAATTTTGTTTTTGTCTTCAGTTTCCATGGTAAATTTTAATTTGGGGTGAAAATTATTGAAAGCCTTTAATAGGTCATTAATATGGTTTTTTGAAATGGCAGTCAAACAATCGTCCACATATCTTTTAAAAAAAGGAAGGTTAAAATCAAGTTCACTTATCACACTCTCCTCCAGATATTCCATAACTAATTGTGCGACAATGGAGGAAATAGGAGAACCCATAGCGTAATCATCTAACTGTTGATAATATTTGTCCTCATACTGGAAATAATTATTATTTAGAGTAATGTTAATAGCTTCTATAAATTCTTTTAATGGAAGTGTTGTGTGGCCCTTTAATTCATCCCATTTTTGTGTTATTATGTCATATAAAAGCTCATTCGGAATATTTGTATATAGAGAAACAACATCAAGAGATATTAGTATATGGTTGTCTGGAATGTTTACCTTGACAATCATATACTAATATCTCTTGATGTCGTTTCTCTATATACAAATATTCCGAATGAACTTTTATCTGACATAATAACACAAAAATGGGAAGAATTAAAGGGTCACACAACACTTCCATTAAAAGAATTTATAGAAGCTATTAACATTACTCTAAATAATAATTATTTCCAGTATGAGGACAAATATTATCAACAGTTAGATGGTTGCGCTATGGGTTCTCCTATTTCCTCCATTGTCGCACAATTAGTTATGGAATATCTGGAGGAGGTGTGATAAGTGAACTTGATTTTAACCTTCCTTTTTTTAAAAGATATGTGGACGATTGTTTGACTGCCGTTTCAAAAAACCATATTAATGACCTATTAAATGCTTTCAATAATTTTCACCCCAAATTAAATTTTACCATGAAAACTGAAGACAAAAACAAAATTAATTTTCTAGACTTAACCCTAATTAGAAACAAGAAAGATCAAAATATAAAAACCAAGTGGTATACAAAAAAAACATGGTCAGGGCGGTACTTAAACTTTAACTCCAACCATCCAAAGAATCAAAAAAATAGCGTTATTATAGGTCTAACCGATCGTGCCATCTCACTTACTTCCCCAGAATATCGTCCTGAGATTTTAAAAAAGGTTAAGGAGACTTTAATAACCATTATCCGGAAAAAAACATACTACGAGTTTTTAAACAACGAACTCATGTTTTTTATAATAACTTAAAAAAAGCAACAAAAGAAAAAAACGGTAATACTAAATACGTTGCAATGGCCTACCCAGACGGTCTATCAGAAAAAATAAATCATATCTTGTCTAAACACGACATAACTGTCTGTCATAAAGCACAGAATTTACTAAACTGTCTTTTCACTCCCTTGAAAAGCAAAGTAATAAAAAAAAGAAATCAAACCTAGTTTACTCAATTCCATGTTTAAATTGCATAAAAAAGTACATAGGAATGACAACACAATACTTAGATAGTCGATTAAACGGCCACAAATACACAAAAAATGCAACTACTGCACTCCACAAACACGAATATACAGAAAAACATGAATTCGATTTTAAACAAACCAAAATTTTAGAGCAAGAAACTAATTATCGAAAACTCACAATAAAAGAAATGATACAAATTAAAAAAGAGAAAGATGCCGTCAACGATAAAAAAGACATCAATAACTTAAGCCAAATTTATTATTTATAATCTGAGATCTAAGTAAATTAATCTAAATAAATAAACTACTCCATACATAAACCCCTGTACATTTCAGTAAGATCATAAACCCAAACTCGGTACAGCAATAAAAATCTAAGTAAATATAAAAAAAAAGAAAAAATTTGTCTCGTTCTTATCTACCAGAATTCCAGACGAGTCGAAATTATTACAATCGCAAAACATTCGTAAAACTGACATGTTTCCAAGGTACGTACTCTGTATAATATTAATGTTGTTTTAAATGTATTTTTGTTTTTATGGTCATAGTTTTTGAGTGATGTTTTTTTAATAATGTTTTAACCAATTTAAATACTAACTATACATGTTTTTATTTGTAGAAAATAAATATCTCGAGAAAGCTCAATAATGAGCGAAACGTCGATTAAATTATAGTTTTACTTCGCAGTGAGTTAACCTATGCCCAAGAAAATAATTAACAAAATATTTATATATGGTTAAAGAAAAAAAAAACGAAAAAAAAAAAAATATAAAAATATATATATATATATATATATATATATATATATATATATATATATATATATATATATATATATATATATATATATATATATATATATATATATATATATATATATATATATATATATATATATATATATATATATATATATATATATATATATATATATATATATATATATATATATATATATATATATATATATATATATAAATACATAATGCGACTAAATATTATTAACATTTTTGTTTACTGGCCAAAAGTATTTGTACTCAAAGTCATGACAGTGTTCATATTTTTCCTTTTTCTCTAACTTCCATCAGTTAAAAATGTTCCTTTACGTGACACAGGCTGATTATTACTTTTCGTGTCTGAATATCGTTGTGCCTAAGCAAAGTCTGCACATTTGTATCGCTTTATTTTAATAGCATAGGATATTTTAAAGTGTCCGCCTTGAATATCAAAGAATACATTATTGACAGTTTTGAGCAAAATACGACAATACGGCAAGGAACGGTTTGCAAAAAATTATACATAACAAATTTTTTCTTTATTTGGTAAAAACATAACATATTTTAATCATACATTTTGTTACAAAACTGGAACCATCAGAAAGGTTCATAACATAAGCTATTTTCTTCGCAAAACGTGCATAATAAAACCTATTATACTTTAGATGGAATTTCATTCATTCATTCAGTGTTTCGATCTCGTGCAGTAAATATTCCTGAAAGTTTCTCCTGCAATCGAAAATGAAACGTGGGAAAACGAGTGCTTTTGTCATAGTCTTATCTATAATTTTTTTAATCTATTATACTTTAGTTACATTCTTGAAGATTAACTTTCTCGATGCATGTATATCATCACCTGTGACCAGAACCATTCTAAGTCACATTTATAAACCGTGGACATAGGCTAATTCTGATCTCAAGTGACGATATTAATAACACAATAGTCCACAATAGTCTTCAAGCATTCACGTTGACAACTTTGAAATGTTTATACCCATATCTTTTATTCTAAACAAATTGCATTTTTTCGTAATATATGTAGCTTAGATAGCTACAGAAAAATGTTGTTCGATTCTGTTATAAGGGTAGAAGCAAAGACTATGGTAGAAGCTTTGCAGACTGACAATTTGTATTTAATCAACTTATATATGAATTAAACACATATTTCAATAGTATATATTTTGACTTTTACTGTTTTAATTGTTGTTCTCTGTTTTCTTTTTCAGTCCCTGAAACTAAAGAACTAATGACTTTATGCCCTCATAGTGTAAGTAAGATGAAGTGTGTCGATAATTTTATGCTGAATTTAAGACATCAATAGAGTACTTCATTTAAAAATGCACTACGTTTAGGCCATAACTTTTATGATCGTGTGTCTAAAATATAATTGAACAAAAATACAAAATATTACAAATAACTCTGCTTCTAGTTTTTTTTTTAATCTAAACCACAAGAAACATATAATCAGACAACTGCATACTTTTCATGACTAGTTGTTACTACTTTGACTAATGACTAATAGTTGATAATATTCGTCATTCCTTAATCCTTGAAAATATCTTTATACAGGGCAGGTTAAAGTACATTACTTTTAAGATGTCTGGCCAATCAAGTACCAAAATTGAAACACCTTTCTTAAAAAATTACTATATGAAAATTTTTCAGAAAATTTTCCAGAAAATTTACTAAAAAAAAACACACTTCTGACGGGTACGCTCCAAATTTGAGCTCTAAAACTCTCCGTGTAAATTAAAATCCAGAAACTGGTGCACAAGACGCCGAGCGCGTGGTCTTGGACTCTATATCATAATAATACACAAATAATGGTACATTTGGCAAGCCCCCAAAATCTCGAGCACACTACCAGTATATTTGATAAACATTTGAATCCATTTACACAGAACCCTTTGACTTGTGCCATGTTTACCTACAGCCAATGGCAAATAAATAAGTGCTGTATATTTGTACAAGTGTTAACAAGTGAAGATTATTTGTCAAGTACACCAGTCGTTTGAATCCGCTTTGAGAGAATACAATTGCATTCACAGAGCCACTCTGGTTTTCCATATTTGGCATTTGTTGTTTCGTCCAGTGTGACACTTCTTCGCATATTTGCAGTTTGTATAAATTGTTATGATGTTATGAGTACAAGATATATTGGAAAAATGTATAGAATTATATACAGAAATTCCATGCTTTTGGAAAATTACCTAAGATGAATTCAAAAATTAAAATCTAAAAAAGATGGCATTCGAAGAATTAATAACTTTTTCAGGGTGAAATAAAACAAGAATCAAACCAATACTTCTCAAAAAAAACCAGCAATACGCGATTCTTTCCAAGAAGTATTACCGACGAAGATGAACTGCATGAATCAAGTCTTTGCTATCGCTGTTCACTAGAGGTCAAGAGGAGCTAGCGCCTAGTCTCAATAACATGTACATAGTGCCATGTAGCGATCTCTATCTATCTATCTATTTTTTGACCCATATTTTCTTTTATTTTATCTTCGTGAAGAATATCATATACCATATAACCTATTGCCCTCGTTTTTCGTTTTACTTTGGAAACATATAACTTTCTTTGACACATATATGCATACACAAAATTTATCGGCAACTACAGAAATCTTTGTCATGTGGTCCTTGGACTTTCCAACTCAGCAGAAATTCCACTTCAAAATTTCACTATTTTGCATTTACACAAAAAGTGTTAGGCTCTACAGTCCAAGCCACTAATCCAGAAGTGCGGGTTTGGAGTGTTAACAGTTAAAAAAATCCAGCATGGCGCTCCGGAGAGGCACTCCAAAACCTTTGGTTTGACATATCCGTGCAAACGAGCCTAAAATTAAATTAAAGTTCACCCTATTCATTTTGATTAAAGACAAGATAAGGTCATATACCTCGAGTGGTGGACAGGGGTAGTTGGAGCAGTTGCTGCAGAGTTGAAATCTTGACTTAATAAAAAACAAAAGCTACAACTTAATCTAAAAGTGAATAATGATTCAAGCTGCAGAACCCGTTAAGTTGGGCTTTATCTTGGAAATATAATTTGGGCAATATTTAAGGAAATAAAGTGAAAATTTAAAAACAAATGAAAAATGTTACAGAATCTGGTTCATATGAACAAGTTCGGATAGTTGGCTTTAGAATTGTCATGCATTTTTGGACATCAAAAGTGAATTTTTTTGTTATCAATTTTTTCTTGTATAAGAAATGAGAGACTGGCATGAATATGGAATTCTTTTCAAACATTTTCGTTAATATATGCCAACATATGTGAATTACTGTAGTGACATCTAACCAAACCGTTCTTACTTATAATATTTTGAGAGGAAGAACATTCAAATTTTGGGTTTCTATTGGTTTGGATTCTGAAGATAATCTTAACAAAATCACATCGTATGACATTTCATACGATGTGAGTTGGTTTTGATTTGTTTTCCGCTTAATACACCTTTAAAAAAATTCTTTGCCCCTTATGAAAATCTAAGAGATGTTTCTTTGCTTTTATATTAAACCGTACCATCATGTAACATTTGCATGCAAACAAATAACGTAATTTTGATTACTTCTCCAGCAACATTTTTTTTCACTTACTTTTTCAAAACCAATGATATATCGATTGACAGTTTTATTGCAATTCCTCGTTATAAATTCGGCAGGATTTTGGTTTTCGGAATTTGAAAACATCATGAAGCCAATAGGGAGATTGATGTAAAAAATGTGATAAGTTGAATTAAGAGGAGATTTGAAGAAACTAATTCGGTATGCTGTGGACAAGGACGGAAGAGATCAAGCATTCTAAGAGAAAAACGGCAAACGGCATGTTACTTTTACTACAAGAAGGTTTTCCACTATTTGATAAATCAGCTTCGATTATTTTGTGGATGATGAATAAATGTCAGAACTGTCAAGTATCGTCCTCAAGAGGTTGATCATTTTTCAAGGAGCCTTTTGCATCATGTTCCATTGCGAGCTCGTTATAAAGTACAAATAATGAACTGTGTTTATCACCATCTAGATTAATATCCCGAATGGGAAACTACTTGATTTACTAACGAAAGCAAACATTGATTACACATAATTTCATGAAGTAGGTCAAAAGGTACATCCTTATGGTGGAGGTTCAGATACGGTCTAGACTGGTATTCGACATGGCGAGCCTTGTACATTATGGATGAATACTTACATTAACCATACCAAAATTGTTAATGGCATAATCCTGCCATTAGTTCCGATAAGAGAGCCATTAGCTCTTGAACTTGATTAGACATTTATTTTTGTAGACGAGAATGCTTGACCCCCTAAAAAAGGTTGATGATGCGGATGCCTAACTTAAGCATCTTCTGCTGCCACCTGCGTCGCCGAGTTTAAACATTACTGAATATATGTGGTGTTTAATGGAAATACCGCTTGAAGTGCATCAGCTTCTTCTTCTACAAGTGTTCAATTAAGAGATATTTCGTTCCGTCTATGAAAGAACATTTCTCAACAATATTTGGACAATCTTGTTGTTCTCAATATGTCTCACCTATGTAGGGCCGTTTGGGGATCTAGAGGTATTTTTTGTCTAGCGTTGTTATAAAATAATTTATTTAATATAGCTATGTAGAGGAATTAGCCCTAAATAAAATAAAATCATAAATACATATAATTTTCATAAAAAATTCTCTCTTATCGGAGGTAACAAAAATAAAAAAAACAAAATAATAACGACACAAAGATTATGCTGCACAGTTCAGCAAATTTAAAAAAGAAGACATGAAAATCTTTATATTTTAATTTACCCTGCATAGCACCCACGACAGTTTTGCGAATAACCTCATTTACAATAAATAAATGAATATACAGCTATTTGCAATACAAAAGTTTTTGAAAACCCGATAAATCGTTCTTGTTTCATCCAATTTGACATATAGACATAAAATATTAATATTATTTAATTTTTTCCTTAATTTTTTTTCGAATTATCATGCATATTAGGTAATTACCTTGTAAAAACCATTACAATAACATGTACATGTTCCTTTTAAGCTTTTTACAACTGGCACGATGCAGATGTTAGCTTTTCAAAATTTTGAAATTGACTAATGCGCTTAATTACAGAGATTTACGTCAGTAACTTTAGAAAGATATCTGTTCTTTTAAACTCTTAGTCAACCTAAAAGCATCATTTGAAGAAAGAGACAAAAATGTTTATTTCATTAAAATTGGGCGAATGTACATTTTAAGCGCTTGTAACGTCCTTTACTAAGAAAATATTTGAATGGTTTCCCTTGCGGATAAACTTTTAGTAACGGTATTTTCTAAGAAGCTTTAAGCTAAGAAACCCGATTATAAAGTTCCTATTTCCTCGACAGCATTAATGGTTGGATTTTACGAATTTGAATTCTGAATTTAAGAGCAAGATAAACGATTGTTTCTAAAAGTTAGAAAGCTGTGTTCAAAATTAAAGCTGAAACTCGTAAGCGCGGATTAAAAAAATATCAAATACTTTTGTAGTACTTAGGAAACTTATTTTAATTTAAATACTTTTATTCTCAAGATATATGAGCTATATATTCACCTATAGATTTTACATTTTGACAGTTAAATACGATAAGAAACTCCTTTTGCGGATCAGTCTATACACATTTTCGGAGGTTTTCTGTATTTTGTAAGGGGTGGAATTGCTCGTAATAGCGTTAATGCTTAAGTCTTATTGGGCCTCGTGTATATTCTCGTAAAGTGAATATAGTTAGGCACAGTTATACTCTTGCAGTCTTAAGAACCAATTTCCAAATACCACTTACACGGAAAAAATTATATAGTATATTGTAATCGAAATAATTTAGTAAAATTTTTATATGCATTTTTTCGACAAAATATTTTAGTAAAAGCTTCTTAGAAAAATTAAAATTAACATAACTATATAAATTCGTAAAACGAGGTTTTTATAAAAATGTATGTTAACGGTTAAAAAATAATTTAGAAAATGCCATTTATTATATAATTTAGTGAAATATTCGAATATTTTTTGTACATTTTCCTAAATTAAATATTACATTTCAATAAACACATGGTTCATTCAACTAAACTTAAAAAATATTTGCTAAAATTAATTATTATACTGCTTTACTAAAATATTTGGTAAACATTAAAAATAAAGTGGGGTTAATAAAAAAGTATAGCAATTTTTGAATTATGCTTGGAAGAATGTCTAATATTTGAGGTTCGAAATTGGCAATATTTGAAATTATTTCCCACAGTGCCACGGTAGAGAGCGCCCCGGCGCGCGGCGGCGCTGTTGTTAAACACACCGCGTTTCTGAGTTTTTTGTGTCATTTCCAAATTTTTATTTAGAAAGACCAGAAACGAAATTTTTCTTTGATGAAGACTATGTTTCGTTGTTTGCTTCGTGATGTGATGTGATTAAAACTATTCTTTGTCTATATATTAATAAGGTTTTGGCTAATTTTGGATAATTATCACAAAATATAATCATGAGGAAGAAGAGAATTTAGGTGACATATTACGGAAATGGGGTTTCGCTGGTTTACTAACTGTATGTAAAGGTAAGCTTTCTATATCTTATCAATAATATCATTTTATGTAAATTTGTATAGTGTATAGTGTATATCTGAGTGGCGTTAATGTCGAAGTAGTATTTCAATATAACTATAACCAAAAAAAGAAATATTTCATTGTTTTCGTGTGTACGAAAACTATATTTTCTATTTTTGATACGAAGATTGTCTTGGAAAGTGCAGCAGCGTTATGAGGGAGAGGTATTATATAAATTGACTTGATATCTAATAAAAGTTACAAAAAATGGTATTTTTAACGGCACAATATATATTTTTTCTAATACAATAATGTATTATATGTTTTAAAATATAGGATAGTAAGGTTTTTAAATATGATTTTAACCGTTAATAGTTTATTATTAAACAATTACAAAACAGTATAATAGGACTTAAAAAAATAAGTTGAAATAAGCTACATAGTATTATTTAGGAAAAATAGTAAAATATATTTCATAATTAACAATGTGTTTTTTTATTTGCATTCTGACTTAGGTTTACTATATTTTTTGCAGGCCTTTTAAAAATATTTAGTTATCCTATATAGATCTAAAAATTATAGTTAAAGATAATATTTTTTTCGTTATGTTTGCAATATTTTTCTTTTCGTATATGGCTAAAATACTACCTCCCTATTTAAAACTTATAACTTCATAAGCCTCTTAAAAATGGATTATGGTCATTTCATTTACAACTAGAGAATGATATCTAAAAATTTTAGATTTCATTCACAACCATGTTATTAGGTTATCAGTAGGTGCCATTTGTACTTTCCCGCTTTTCAGTTGTGAATCCGTAAAGCGGGTCATACAAGTTGAGGCCCAGATAGCGACATCATGTCTCACGATACAGTCTCAGAATCACCAGCAGACACACACTGAGACTGTACTTGTAAATTTTCAGTATTCGATACTCATGATGCCGTCGGCGTCACCCGGCAGGTATCACTGTACCGCCAAAGTCAGTCTCAACGCGTTTAACAAACACGCCTTCCCTTGCAAATCGCTAAAAGCCAGACTTGTTCTAATTTACCGTAACAAATTCTATACCATCTATACAGATGACTCAAAAATCCGCGAAGAAGTAAGGTCTTGTTTTATTACAAATTGTTCTTCTTTTAGGTTTCAAAATTAAACGCTTTTCAATCGAATTATTCAACATCCGAGAAAGTTTACGACACATATTAAAAGTTTTGTGGTCCAAAAAACTACGTTTTTGCCTGTAATTCTTTGAGTGCTCTGAGAGCAATTAAATCCCCTCGTTCCACTTACCCATTAACAACTCCTATCTTGGATCTATTAAACATAGCAAACACATGCTTTTTCAGTATTACGTTTCTCTGGATTCCTAGTCACATGGGGATTACAGGAAACGAAAAAGTAGATGATCTCGCTAAAGCAGCAATATCCACTCTTTTACTAAATTTCGATTTAAAAATTATGAAATAAATATTTCCAAAGCTCTGAAATTGAATGGAACATGCACAAAGGCAACAACAAACTAAAGATCATCAAACCCACTATTAAGAAACTCTTTTATTTCCATGAATGATCTAGAAAACAGTGACACTTGGAAGCGACTGACATTGGGCCACTCCCTGTTTTTTTTGTTGAGAAATGAAGCTCCCTCAACTTGCCCCTACTGCAAGAATCAATGCCTGTGTTACATATATTTTCCTGCTTTAGCCATTTAAAGACAAGGAACCCATGTTATAGGAAATTTTAAAACAGATATGAAATATATAAAAGTTTGCAATATTTACTACTAAATCTAAAAATCGCAGTAATAATAAAAAAATATTAAACAAAAAAAAATAAATCTAATAGTTCTAAAGTCAAAAATATCTATAAATACACCCATAAAAATATTTAATAATAAATAAAAACGCTAGAAAAAGATGTGTTGTTGCAGGTGACTAGGTCGACTTCTTTGCCCGAGTGTAATAAATAATACGAATAAAATGTTAAAACGTGTAGCCTTGAGAATCTTAATATTATCCTTATTTTAACCTTATTTTCAAATACACACAGATATATCTGTAAATTTTCAGTATTGTCACCGAGCTATTTCTAAAATCATATTTATGACCTCTGTCGCACCTGGTGTATCATTGTTGGTAAAAAAGTAAACGATGAGTTGTTATTTATTGGTTTCTTTGTTATAACAAACATTTTTACATTAAAGTCAAATCGTCATCAATTTTCAGATCAAATTTTATTTTAAAGTAATACTTATACGCCTGTTAGTTAAAGATTGATTGTCTTCCAAATTGAGTTCTGTCACCTTTTGATTTGGTTTAGTGTTTGTGAGGCCGTATGTGAAATTTTAAGGCTTCCAAGGGTGCACCACCAAAAATCAATATATTTTTATGCTGGCTTTACCACTTCTGTTACCTGAAGTATCTCATTCCAGTTCATAAGAAGAGAGGAGTCAAATTTAAGGATATTTCCGATGTTTTACCTAACATAAATAGCTTCTAAAACAGAATAAAACCTACCTAAAAATATTGTATTGTTTCTAATATTTAATTTTTTTCGAAAATATATACAAATGATTTATACAGAGTGCTGATAGTCTGGAATAATCGACTCTTTTGGAAAACGAAAATGTTTTGCGGAAAATACTCGGACCTGTCAATTTTATTTTATTTTTTACACTTTCTGAAGTTATCCAGTTATATACGAGATGCGCCAAAAACATTAGACAGTTGTCAACTTCACTTTCATAAATGGAACAACCCATTTTTTTTAAATATTCAGATTCTTCTTAAAATTCTAGACATATTTGCTATAACAGCAATACATCTAAAGTTAACAAATTTTGATAAACAGGGCACCAAAAGAATTTAGTTTTAATTTTATATTCAGCCTATTTACCATCTTACCGGTTATCACTTAATTACTTGTTGACTAAAATGTTAAAACATTTAATAATTAATACAAACTATCATAATCACCGATAATAATGGTTTAACACAAACTGATAAAATCGAGATTTTAATAATAGCTGGATGTGGAAACCGAAACATGAAGTTTGCGAGTATATTAACAATACGTATCCAAATAGTGCAACCATGAATTAGGCAACTCTTTCAATGAATTCAGAAGAGAACGCCTTAAAATTTCCTTGAATATCCAACTGGCATTCTAGATTCGTTGGAAAAAACGCTTCATTCCAGCGCAAGAAGCATTCCTTAAAATGTTGGAAAAATATATAATTAAAACGTCTTTAAATTCTTGAAAAAAGAAAAACGACGTGCATAAAATGTCAAAAAGTACATGAACTTCCTGAGGACGACCCGGAGTGAAGAAACGAGTTTTGTGAAATTATTATGGATATTTACTTGGTTAATGAACCAACATTTGTGATAAACCATCATTGCATGGTAACACGTCAGAATTATCGGTGGTAATCGAACGGGAATCCCCTTTGTTTTCGAGAAATTCATACCTAGGGGCCGGAGAAGGTGAATGCAGAAATAATTCGGAATAGTGTTATAAGCCCCTATTTTTTTGGAGGAAATTTGACAGGCCAAAAGTATTTACAATTCCTTGAAGGAGACGTTACTCCGTTGGTTGCTTTATATCCTAGTCGGAACACTCCGTTTTTGACGCTAGACAACTGGCTATATCTATTTATAGTAATTGTCAATAGTATCCTGCATAGTCAGCTTGAAATTAATACATAGCTAGGTAAGGTGTTCATTGGCAAAAGTAAATTATAGTCTAGTTCACAAACTCAAAATGGTGTTAATTCCTGCTACTGCTATTAAAAATATAATGACGTCTTTATTGCCACTTTTCTTCCTCTATGAGATAATTTACCAAGATCGAAAATCCGACCTTTGTTTTCGAGGGCTCATCATCAACTCTACTTATTTCATTTTTAACAAGCGTTCGACTTCCCAAAACCAACAATGTATGACAATTGTTAATGTTTGGAGAGAATATTTAAGATTTTCCTATAAGAGGCAATGTGTTAAAGAGTGACGGAGGACCAGAATTTTGCCAAATTCACGAAGGACAATTTTAAATACTCTAAATATATGAGTGCATTACTAGGTCGAATATTAGATCGGAGTGCATCATCTCTTAGAGAGAAAGTGACTGTAAAGACGTAAAATTTAATAAAAAGTTAACTCTCCAAATACCAGAACTGCCCTTTATTCCTGTATAAACCAACTCTATTTAACATAAGGGGTTCCAAAATGCTTATCGATTGTAATAGTTCTCGTATCATTTAACAGTTCAGAGTACTATTAGCTATAAATTAAGACTTTACCTAAAATTTCCATATAATTCTAATATCGCCTTAAGAATTCAGCGCCATAAACAACCCATATTATATATTTCCAGACTGACTAGCTAATTTCGTATAGTCCTGATGGAAGGAAAACCACTTGACCTAGTAATTAAATCGTAATCAAGTTGATAGCAGACCACAGCGTAAATATTTAAATATTTTCGTCTCTTATTATTATGTATTCGCATTGTTCCGATATTTATATACTTTAATTTGTCTGTAGCGCTTAAAGGTACGATTTATATTTCTTGGAAATATTTTCAGGGCCCCTCGATTAAACAAAATCTAGATTTATATTAAATCTTCTGTTAAAAATCTTTGAAACTGAGCTAATTATAACAGTTTGTCTGCTTATTTTTTATTATACAGACAAACACGCAATATCAGTAAATAATTCACGACCCAAACTCTATCATATACCAGAACTGCTTTCAAGCCCTCTATAAATCAATAAAATAAGGGGCTTCAAAGGAAATATCGATTTTAATAGTCTTGATATCATTTAATAGTTCAGAGTAATATTAGTCTTAAATTAAGACTACCTAAATTTTCCATATCATCCTTCTTCTCTAGAGTTTAGCGAAATAAACACTCAATATTATAAATTTTCACACCAACTATCTAATTTCGTATAGTAGTGATGGAATGAAAAACCGCTTGACATTAAATGATAATCGAGTTGATAGCAGACTATAGTGTAAAATATTTTTACCCTATTTGTTATTATGTGTTCGTATTGCTCGTATATTTATATAGTTTATTTTGACTGTTGCGCTTAGAGGTACGATCTTTATCTCTTGGAAACATTTTCATGGTCGCTCGATATTAAAATAAAATATTAATTTATCATCAATTTTCTGTTTAGAATCTTTGAAACTGAGCTAAGTATATTAGTTTGTCTGCTTATTTTTTTAATAAACAAACAAACACGGAATATCAGTAAAAATTTCAAGACCTAAACACTCTCACATATCAGAACTTCCATGCACCCCTCTATAAATCAACTTTATATAAAGTAAGGGGTTCAGAACTACATATTGATTTTAATAGTTCTCCTATCATTTAATAGTTCAGAGTATTATTAGCCTTAAATTAATACTACCTACATTTCCCATATAATCCCTCTTCTCTAGAGTTTAGCTGCATAAATACCCAATAATATATATTTCCCTACTAACTATCTAATTTTGTATAGTCCTGATGGACTGAAAAACGAGGTGACATATTAATTAAATAATAATGGAAAAATGAAGAAAGTCGCTTTCCATAATTTTCTTGTGGAGAATGACTTTCTTTCTTTTTGCATTGCATTGTACTCTTACCTAAATTTTTCATATAATCCCTCTTCTCTAGAGTTTAGCGGCTAAAATACCGAATATTATATATTTCCACATCAACTAACTAATTTCGTATAGTCCTGATAAAATGAAAAACCGCTTGACATAGTAATTAAATAATAATCGAGTTGATAGCATTCTACAGCGTATTTTTGACCCATTTATTATTATGTGTTGGTATTTTTCGTATATTTATATAGTTTATTTTTTCTGTTGCGCTTAAAGGCGCGATCTATATTTGCTGGAAACATTTTCGAGGCTACTCGATATCAAACGAACTCTAAATTTATCTTCAATATTCTGTTTAAAATCTTTAATACTGAGCTGAATGTAATAGTTTGTCTGCTCATTTTTTTAATAAACATCTACAGAACATCACTAAAAAATTCAGGACCTAAACTCTCCCAGATACCAGAACTGCAGTTTACCCCTGTATAGATCAACTCTATATAAAATAAGGGGTTCAAGTACAGGGTGCTTTTAAAAATTTTGATATGCATTTTCACCCTTAATTTTTTTGAGATACGAAAAGTGTAAATATAAAAGTTGTAGGCCTTGATGTGTGATATATTTTTGTGATGCTATAAAAAACAAAAGAGTATCGAAAAGCTGCGAAAACTAAACAACTTTTGTTTTTTTTTAAATAGGACACCCTATATAACATTAGGTATTTTAAAAGATCTTTTCTTGTCGATTTAATAAATATGATATGTGGCATTGGCTGTAGCGGTTCCAGAAACGACACCATTTAATGGAATTGAAGGTTGGCTTTTACTGAAAATAGTTTTGTTGCCACGAAACAAAGAATATATCTATTATGGCCCATGAAGTGCTTTATTTCGACATTTTCATGTGACATTTTTTTAGTAAAATAAATGTTAGGGAGAACTTTATCAACCAAAAATTAAATATTTTTGCAAAAAAAACATATCATAAGTTTACATATTTTTTTATATTTTCAAATACTGTATTCTGCCTAGTAAGTAGTGGCAAAGTTTACCGAAATACTAATATTATTTCCTAAACTTTGGTAGTGGTAAGTGCGTTTGAGACATGGCGTTATGGACACTTTTTTAATGCTCAGCAGTACCTTCCAGAGGTGTTTTTAGTCTTTAGGATAATAAAATAACGACTCTGTTTTTGGATTTTTGACTGGGTTTGAACTATGGAGAGAAACAAGGCGTCCTACTCCACAGATAAACTGCATGACACGATAACTTTGTATGAAACGGGAAGCCACTTCATGGTATAATGATCTAATACAGTACAGTAAAGGAGCCAAATACATTTTCATATAAGCTGAGATTCCAATCAAACTTAAGTCACAAAGTTTAATAGAACTTTCCTTATTTATAAATAACATTTTTAGACTTAGCAATTATGAGCCCCAATTTTACCGTGCAGATGGATCTTATTATTAAAATTAATATGTGAAATTCCAAAGTGAGAAAGAGCGAGTTGACAAGCCCTGTTGTTAGTATATCGATCGGTTTTTGACAGGGCATCGTAAGCAATACAATTGTCAAAAATCAGGTTTCTTAACCAAAATGTTACAAAAACAAAAATTAATTTCTAAGTACGTTTGAACCCACTTTTTAGTTAGTGGTCTCAAAACATTTCTTTATTGTTGTAAACGACAGTTTGTTCCCATAAAATATCAATAGAGACACATTAATATCATAAGCACAAATGTGTTACCGATAGATATGCGTAAACGGCGTCAGTTACAATATTCTTTTTGACGCTCAAAATGATTCTTGACTCCCTAATTACGAAACAAAGCGAAATTTTATTACAATATATTCATTGCTAAAATGTGTTGGCGGCGAAGGTGAAAACGGCTATTAAAACAGTGTATTACATCACATTGGAACTTAAAATACATTGTAATATTATAAAGGTCACACTTCAAAATGAAAGAGACTTAAAATATAAATGTCAATGTGTCCTTAAACGGTTCATTTTCTAGAAACAGAGCATTGAGGAATAAAATGTCATTAATTAATTAAAACGTATACGAATATAGCGTTTTTTTAAATAAAAGTTTCACATCTTGTAAATTAGAAGAGATAAATATCTTCTGCTCTACATCAAATAGTCTTTTAAAAGACTTCTACATCAAGTAATTTAGTTTATTGTCAGACAACTAAAAAAATAGTAATTTTTCACTTCTTCTTACATATACAGTGTGGTCCAAGAAGTGTGCAACCTATGGAAAACTTTTCTATGTTTGATTTGTCAGAAAATATTCTTAATAAGAGTTAGTGCATCAACAAATGCTGTATTACCAGTAGTTAGTTTTAGTAAAAGTCAAAAGGTATGCAGGTCAATACTGATCAAGTTTAAACCACACTTAATTTTAAAAATATGGCAAAATTAAACTTGTATTCAGATTTGAAATCCTCCTATTAGAAAAAATGGTTTCTGTAAATTTTGAATATCCCGATATTATTGGACTTTTCTCCAATAATAAACGAAAACATTATATTTAAACAAGATCAAGTATATTTGAAATAGAGTGCCGACAGAATATCGTGTTACAATTTACTATTAGAATGTAAAACTTACTTTTATTATCTTGGGGTTTACTATGTTTTGTCAAAACCCTATCCGCCAGCAAGCTTCGACGCTCGAAAAAAAAATTATATAGTGCTGTCTGCTTTATTATTCTTATACCTGCTTACAAAACTGAAAATTGTAGTTGCGCATTTATTAAAAAAAGTAGATAATACTGGCTATATAAAACTCTCTAAATACAGTAAATTTGCTTTCCCTGTATCTTGTTTTATCCGGATGGGATGACTAAAGCATGTTAAAGCGAGGTTTAAAGCTCTGAAAAATTTGATTTTCAAAATTGGAAAGCTCTTATCGATAGTTACCTTGTTGAGCAAAGACAACATATTAGTTTATTTAATTATTTCCCTCAAACTAGAAAAAATTGTATATTTAACCGTTTCTCTGTATTATTTAATTTAGGGCTTTGTACAGGGTGGTCCAATAATAGAGGACGTCGGCTGTAGCTGGGGAACCGTTAATGACGGACCTTAAGGAAAAAAATATTTATAGGTAAATTGGCTAAGAGAAATCGCTGTAAATTATTTTCAAGTTTGAAAGTTGGACGCTAGGGGGAGTATCATTAACATAAAAACGTAAATACCAATTTCCTCTTAAATTTCTATAATTACGCACTTTTTTGCTTGAGACCATTTTTGTCTGTTTTCAAAAAGAAAGTGTTGGGGTTCAAACATTTTTATTTTCAAATGCAGATATCTCTGTTCTGGATGAACCGATTTTAGAAAGAGATTTTAGATTTTGAAAGTCGGTTTGATGTCGAAAAAAAGTGCTTTTTTTACTCTACTCGTGAAGCCATAAACTGAACCGTAATGTTAGTGGTCACTAGATGGCGTTGTTTCGAAATTCTCCAAAAAATGCTGATTTTCTCAAAAAAATCAAATCGTGCTCCATGACTTTTATACCACAATTTACTTAGCAGTTACGAGGGGTATTGAATAGTCGAATAAAAACTCCAGATCCGCTTTTAAATTTAGAAAATTGTTGATGATCTCTAGAATCCGAAACGTCGGATTGGAAAATTAACCTATCCATTTTGTAAAGGAGAAAAAGTGACAATGGCGTAGTGGAAATTAGTTTCATCTTTTATTTCAATTAATCCTAAAATTTTAGGAAAACAAAAAAACTTGAAAATCAAGGCTCCTGAGGAAACTTTAGAAGTTTTGCATAGCTCTAATGAACAAAACTAAACAAAGGAACCAAACAAAAAATACTAAAACTCCGTCTTATATTCACATAGGCTTTGCCATAAAATAGCTAAAGCTAGGACGAGACAGGGCAGGATTCGGTTTGGGCAAAAAGATTAAACCGAGTTCTAACAACTAACAATAAACTAACAACAAATATATTTAAAGTTACTACTTACAGTAAAAATATTTAGTATATGTGACTCAACCTACTAGAAGAAACGTTCACCAGACCGTATTAGGAATGCCATCCATATCAGTATAGCAGAAGTGGAAGCTGCAGTCCAATCGGCACAAAAAAGATTGCAACTTTATATTGACAATGACGGCCGGCATTTTGAGCATTTGTGAAAGTAGTTCTCAGTAACTTTAAATATATTTGTTGTTAGTTTATTTCATCATTTTTCTTTTGTTTTTTTATTGAAGCAGGGTAGAGCTCGGTTTGATATTTTTGTTCAAACTGAGTCGTAGCTTAAGCTATTTTATTGTAAAGCTTTTGAAATTATGAGACGGAGTTTTGTTTTGTTGTTGTTCCTTAGTTAAGTTCGGTTTTTTAAAGAAAATTAGGATTATTTAGTGGTTTCCTAAACCACGCCATGTAGTGACCACTAACAAAGTTATTACTGTGCAGTTTATGACTCCACGAGTATAGCAAAAAAAGCACTTTTTTCCAAAACAAAGTTGAATAAATTCGGTTGATCTAAAACAGAGATATCTACATTTAAAAGTAAAAATATTTGACCTTCCCCAACCAATTTATTTTTGAAAATAGGGAAACATGGTCTGAGGCAGAAAAGTGCGTAATTGGTTGATGAATGCAATGCTTATATTTTCAACTCAATTATAGAAATTTAAGAGAAAATTGGTATTTACTTTTTTGTGTTAATAATACTCCCCCTAGCGGCCAACTTACGAACTTGAAAATATTTTTTTTCCTAACTTTCTGTCATTAACGGTTCCCGAGCTACAGTCGACGTCCTCTATTATTGGACCACCCTGTACATTTTTCCTGAGCGCAAGTCTACATTACATAAAGCATGAAGTACAAATATGGAGAGACACGTTTATACTTTTGCGGTACTAAAAGTCTTTTCCAACTAGGAACTGTACCTTGGAGAAGCTTTAAGTGAAATCATGATATTTTTCATTAGTTGATTGCTTATAAGGCCGAACAGAACTATAACACAATTTTCGTGAGAGCATTCAAAAATGCAAAGGCCAGTTAAGTTATAATATTATTTATTATAAATTTAAAAGTATAAACAGCCCTAATATCGGAAACAACTGTTATAATGTAGTTATTAATTTATTTAACTAAAAAATGCAAATAAAAAAGCTTCAAATTTAACCAGTAACCCGCATGTAATATGTTGGGGTCAATTTTCAGATTAACACTGTCAAAAGTCTTCATTGCTATGTACTAACAACTAATCTAAAGGACGTAAGCTCTTCAAGCCAGTTAACAAAGTCAAAAATCCTGTTAGAAAATTTTACCGTTACAAGTTTTAATCTACAGATAGGTTCAAAATTTATGATTTTAGTATATAGTTCGACCTGCTTTTATTAAGCAAGTTCAAGAAAAGTGCCGGAAAGCTTACGTTCGACAAAAACCTAGTTTCATCCAGAATCTGGCTAGATAATATTTATTTTTCTTCTGTGAAAGTATACAAAAGTTTCATTTCGTGTCGATATTTCCAGTAGGACAACTTTAACCTGTTAAAATTGTTTAAACGATAATAACAAGCTGAATATAGTTTTACATATTTTATTTCCATAGCAAAACTCCAACACAGAAAAATTACAGCTGCTATAAAGATATTTAAGATCAGATAAAACGGAATCAAGCTAGAAGCAGTAAAACTTTATTCTCCGTTATGGAACTACACAGTGCCTCCAATTCGTTTAAATAGATCTTTTATATTATGGCTTTTGGTACACATATTTAGTCAAATTATTTCAAAATTATTTTTAAATCGTCTATACGGCATTACATTTTGTTTATAGAACTCCCTCGTAAGGTCATTCAAATAAAAAAGCCAGTCCAAGAGCAGCGGACAATAGTCGATAGTTAGATTGGAAGCAGACACTACGCTTGTAGCGGCACGGCATTACACCTGTGAAAGATATCATGTAAGATTTTTCCAATTTACTAAAATTGATGTTTAAACAATTCAGATTATTTTATTATGATATATGCTAAGGTTACAAGCAGTAGGACTCTTTAAAGCCACGTGGTCGCGCACCCCTCTTAAAAAATTAACGCACTATTTCAATTATTATGAATTAATTTTTTTACGTTAATTTTTTTAACATGTTATTTGGCAGCCATTCTGCTATCTTCAAGCAACTTTACTAGTTTGCCTCTATATCACACTTAATCCTTGCACAAAATTTGAAATTAATCTAATAAGTAGTTTTTTAAAAAATTTATTAGGCTGCCATTTCGTTTTGCTATCTTATATGCATACCAAAATGTAACCAGTTAATTTTTATATAACGCTTGATTTGTTTTACAAAATTTGAAGTAAATTGGATAATTAGTGTTTTCACTAATAATTTTTTAACGTTTCACTAGGCCGCCATCTTGTTTCAGCAAATTTGATTTTTACTAAAATATGATCTTAATAATAAAGTCATCCCCATATGAGCCTCAATTTTTTTCCAAAATTTGAAGTCAATCTGATGAGTAGTTTTTAAGCTATGCCACGAACTGACTGATCGACAGGTGGAACGACGGAATTGATAAAACATCTTTTTTTGGCATTTGGGGAGGCTGAAACGCGAAAATATGTAAAACCTGCTAGAGAGCTTTTTGACATTACAAAAATTTGAATTGGCCGCCATTTTGTTCCGCCATCTTGAATTAGTACCACAGTTTTGCTAGTTCAATTAATTCTGGCACACAATTTGAAATTAGTTAATTAAGTAATTTTTTCAGGCTGACTTTCTAAATATTTTATTAAGCCCCCATTTTGTTCAGCCATCTTGTATTCGAACCATAATTTTACCAATTGATTCCTGCATAATACTTGATTTTTGTGCAAATTGGATAATTAGTTTTTCAGGTAATAATTTTTTAACGGTTCATTAGAATGCCATCTTGTTCCGGCATATTGAATTTTAACCAAAATATTACCACGTCATTCCTATATAAGCCTTAATTTTTGACTTAAATTTGAAGTTAATCTGATGAGTAGTGTTTAAGTTATGCGCGAACTGACAGACAGACAGACATGCCGACAAACGGGCCGACTGACTTGATAAAACATATTTTTGGCATCTAGAAACGCTAAAACCCCAATAGGTGTAAAACCTGAGAGCGTGATTTTCTCAGATTACAAAAATTTTATTTGGTCGCCATTTTGTTCCACCATCTTGAATTAGTACCACAATTTTACTAGTTCACCTATATACTACATTTAGTTATGGCACACAATTTTGAATCATCATTTGAATTGAAATCGGTTTATTAAATAGTAATTCAGGCTGAATTTTGAAATATTTTATTAAGCCGCCGTCTTGGATCCGTACCAAAATTTTACAGTTGATTCTAATATAATACTTGATGTTTTTGCAAAATTTGAGATAAATTGAATGAGTAGTTTTGTAATAATGATTTTTTTTGAATTTCACTAGGCCGCTATTTTGTTTTGCCATACCGGATTTATACCAAACTATTACCAGGTCATCCCCATATGAGCCTTAATTTTTAACAAAAATGTGAAGTCAATCTGTTAAGTAATTTTTTAGCTATGCCGGGAACAAACAGACTGGCAGACAGACAGACCGACGGAATTGAAAAAAAAAACATATTTTTCGTCATCCTAGTACCCTGAAACATAAAGATCTGAAAACATCTTTGTGAGGGATTTTTTTACGATTACAATACTTACTTCTTTTTTATGAGGGAAGTAAAAACAAAATATTAGATTCGGACGAATGGTTCGGTATCGCCGGGCAACAAAACGAACAAATGAACCGGACCCTCTACACTATGTGGACGAATAAACGAATGGAAAAATCAACGAATGTTGAGTAACGGGCTTTAGGAAAGACGCAACCCTAAGAAACATAAAACATGAAACATATTTCATGAAATAGATCTTGTTCTACTTTTGGTAAACAAATTTGTTGGTACAAAAACAAAAAATGAGGGACGATCAAGAATATAATGTGTCACTTGTGCTAATAATAGAGAAAGATGAAGTATTTTACTATAATATAATACTATTAAAGAAAAAGAATTGGTCTGGAAATTAAAAGTAAAAGTACCCACGGCAAAAAATCATGGCGTCGTTCTATCGTTCTGATTTGTTTTTAATGCGAGTTTTGAAGTTGTTTTATGGTCCAGGGTCTTTAGGATGCAATATATAAAATTACCTTTGAACAAAATGATAAAGTAGGTAGGTACTTAACTTAAACCAAATAAATTTAGTTGTAACTACAATTGAATCCTTAATTTCTGAAAGGGGCTAAGTGCTATTTCAACCGTTTTAAAACAAAGCTTGGTGTAGAAAGGGGCCAGAAGCCTATAGTAATATATTAGAGCAAAATAATTTGGTCCCTTTAAGAAATAAACCCAACAAATTAAGACTTGGTTTTTGAAAGAGAAACGGTGTGACGAAATAGCTGTCAAAAGGAAATAAATTAGTAAAAATTACTAAACAAATATAGTTTGTTTATGTATTATACTAGTGATAATGAATTTCCATCAAGTAACGGCTAACTTGAAAAATTACTTAGTTTATAGAAGTTATTAAATTTTACTATGGCCGGAAATGTAAACAGTTGTGAGGTTTTAGAAGAAATAACTATTTATCAAATAAATACTTATACGTACATATTATGTTATTTTCTAAATGCGCACCTTCACGTTTAAAACATATTTCATACTGAAGTTCCAAGTTGGTCGTCATGTCAATAAATAAGTGTTTTGTCAGTCCTATGAAAAAATTGACGTGCTGGTGCAGCGTGTGGCATGTGGCATGTCGTGCTGTGCTGTTACAAAAATTTTGAAATCAATTTATTCTTTTCACGTACATTCAGTTTAGTTGTTTTTATTTACTATTCGCAATTGAAAATTTCGCATAACGTGACAAAAGCGGCGCTACGATAAGGGGTGTTAAAATGTGCATAATGTAAACTGCATACCAGGCCCCTACCTATGCACAATGAAAGAAACTTCTTGAATCTTAGCGGACTTATCAGAAACCGATTTGTGCATGTTCTGACAAAGAAGGTGTGCTTCGTCAGAAAGACAAAAAATCATTATTTTCACACTGTAAAACGGATGCCACTGTATACCCCTAATATACCCGGTTAACATACGAAAATGCATCCAATTCTTTTAAGATTGTTATAAAGTTCTCCGTTGGCTGACTTTCGGAATATTCAGGACGTGCATGAACACTCGGTCGTGATTCACGTTGGTGTTAATTGTCTTGGGACGCACTAGTATCCCTTTTCGTCGGCACTATACATTGCCGAACTTCTCAATCAATTCTAAAATAAAAATCTTGTTCCATGTAGTTTCTGTAACTATTCGGTAAACTAATCACGACATGTATTGCAGATTCGCAACATTATGTCGACCCTATGCTTATGAGCTCCACTAAAATCGTTTCTTCCTCTGGACTGAACATCATCATTAATCAATTCATATTTCCACATAATTGTCAAAGGTTAAAGTGGCATGTTTACAATACGTCTTTTGTCGAAAACGTTGCTCGCAGAGAAGCACAGCCAACTTTGTTTCGGCATTGTTTATTCCCGGCCATACCGTAGTTGCAAAATAAGATATTTAATTTAAATATTTCTTGAAATAAAAGAGGCGCATTCAAAAAATGATTTTGGATATTAATGAATTTACACTCTGTATATTAGATATTCAAAAATTGATGAAGGGGCTCGATGTAACACAATGTTGATATTGCTAAACCCACTTCGACAGGGTGTATAAGTATTGCAATTGAGCAGCTATTTATTTCCAAAGCTTTAAAATTTTTAAAAAGTTTCACCAGAAATGTTTAACTACAGTCTCAGTCTACAAGATATTTCAAAAGAATAATTGAAGGACTATCTGTAATTTGTAAAAATTTTTTTCAGCAAAAGCAAAAATGTTTTTAGTTGATACTCGGCGATATTATCTTCGAAATAACTGGAAACAATTTGTTTCCAATTAGCATTTTTATACATTGTCGATGCGGTTGAGAATTTTATGACACTGAGTCTGTCTATTTTGTCGCCCTTTTTAAGTATAGGAACGATATTTGCGTTTTTTAAATAATTAGGAAATTGAAATGTGGGGAAACTTTTTTATTATTGATTTTAGCAAAAAAAAATTCTTCATAACAAGTTTTGTTTGCTCCAAAACTAAGACTGGCATAAAAAAGTCTTATACAGGATTTGTAAAAAATGTTATATGCAACTTTGGTGGCAATGCAAAGATATGGTATATATAAGTAAAAAATCGTGAATATCTCAGTATCAATACAGTATGCATCGAAAATTTGAAATTTTAGGAAACTTTTAATTATTGTATAATTTTTATTAAAAAGTCCCTATGTGTAAGTTGCTAAAACATTTTTGCAGCAAATAAGAAATGTTTTTAAATTAAAACTCAATGATATTATCTTCGAAGATATAAGCAATCTTGAGACGAAATCAAATAATTAAAAAATTAAGTGCTAATACTTCAAGAATAACTTAAGACATAAAATCATCAAAATTTCAAAACATGAAAAAGCCAGTTAGAGACTTTTTGCATAGAGCTCTTCAATTTCAAAAATTAGAAGAAATAAAGAAATGTTATCTTATTTACTTCCCTCGTAAAAGAGAAGTATTGTAATCGTGAAAAAATCACCATCCCATATTTTTTAGATCTTTATGTTTCAGGGTCCCTAGATGCCGAAAGACATGTTTTCTCAATTGCGTCGGTCTGTCTGTCTATTCGCGGCATAGCTAAAAAACTAATTAGTCAATTGACTTCAAATTTTGGTCAAAAATTAATAGTCATATGGGGATGATCTGGTAACAACAAGCATCAGGTATTATGTAGGAATCAACTAGTAAAATTTTGGTATGAATCCAAGAAAAAAGAACAAAATGGCGGCTTAATGAAATATTAAAAAATTCAACCTGAAAATTTACTGAATGGACTGATTTCAAATTCCGTAGCATAACTAATTGTGGTATAAAGATGATATAGTAAAACTATGGTACTAACTCAAGATGTCGGAACAAGATGGCGGCCAAATGAAATGTTTGTAATAGTGAAAAATTCACCCTTTGAGGTTTTACATATCTTCATGTTTTAGCGTCCCTAGTTGCAAAAAAAGATGTTTTATCAATTCCGTCGGTCCGTCTGTCGGTTTGTTTCTCTCTCTGGCAATTCACGACATAGCTTAAAAAATACTGATCAAATTGACTTCAAATTTTAGTCAAAAATTAAGAGTCATTTGGAGATTTATTTTGGTAAAAACACAATATGCCGGAACAAGATGACAGCCAAGTGTCACGTTAAAAAATTATTACTGAAAAAACAAAATATCCAATTTACCTCAAATTTTGTACAAAAAGTTTTATAGAAGAATGAACTGGTAACATTTTGGTATGAATATAAGATAGCAAAACAAAATGGCAATTTAATAAAATATTTAAAAAATTAGCCTGAAAAACTACTTATTAGATTAAATTCAAATTTTGTGCAAGCATTAAGTGGGATATAGAGATAAGCTAGTAAAGTTGCGATACAAATTCAATGTCAATTCATTTAATGTGATATAGGGATAAACTAGTACTAATTCAACATGACGTAACAAAATGGCGGTGTGTGTCAATGTAAAAACCACTTATTAAATTTATTTTAAATTATGCTCAAAAAACAAGTGTGGCATAGGTAAAAAGTGGTAAGTATTGGTTGGAATCCAATATGATGGAACAAAATGACACCAAAATAAATCTTTAAAAAGACCGTATATATTTGTTACTAAATTACTATGTACTGAACTAAATGGGGACATATTTCATTATTCGTAATATAAGGAAAGATTCATAACAGGGGAAGTAATATAAATTATTTAAGTTACACTTTTTGGAAATTTTGTAATTTTTGTTATTTTTAATGTGTTACGAAACTGTTTTACAATTTTAAAGCGAAACCTACTTTTAAATTTCATTTTTGATAAACTTACATTCGATTTTAAGATACACTCAATCGAAGTAGAAACAAACAATAACAAAATTGTATTATATCATTCCCTTTTCATCAATTGTAGAATATCTTATATGCAGAGTGTATATTAATTTAAGTTTTATAACTTTTTGGTTTCGTTGAATGTTTTGGATATTTTGCACCACATCTAAGAGATTAAAAATGTACAGACCATAATAAGGAATCTGATTTTGTTGTAAAAATTGCCAGTCCGTCGGAGTACAAAGCTCTAGAGAGTTCAAGGGCACGCAATCCAGAGAAAAAAACACCCTGCAGAACACTTATTTAGAAGCTTCACGAACTTTAGTGATGCTATAAGGTGTACCAAATTTGGTTCAAAAACCTCTAAAAATATAGAAGTTATACCGAAAAAACTAAAAATATATTAACATTTTAACAACCTGTATTTCAAACACAAAGCATTTTTTACAACTATAAAAAAAATAAATAATCTTTCAGAGTAAGGGTTATTATGTATTTATAACAAGATTAGAGCAAAATAAACTTTTTAATTTTTATATGTTAAATAATTGTTATAAATATCGTGAATGTTTTGACTATTTACCAATCATTTATAAATATTAGATATTTTCTATTAAAAATTTTGCTAAAACGTTTCTAGAATAGTGTGAAGAAATTTAAATTCAAACTTTGCTCCATATTTCGTTTTATTTAGTTCTGAAGTTCGTATAATCCAATTTCGTTATCCGTTTAAACCGTTTTGCACAATTTAATGAAAAGAGAAGCTGGTTGAGAGAAAACTAATGAATTAAATTTTACACAAAAACTGCAAGTGTGTGCGTTGGGAATAGAGGTTAAACTTCATACTCACGTAGTAGTGGATTTTATTATGAATTAGTATCACCTCTCATAAATATAATGTATCTATCATAGAATTTCATAAAACATATATTTCTTAATAATATAATGCTATTATTTTTTATTTAATATTTTTATTGTTTTATCAATATATTTAAAATTCCCGTTAGACCTGTAGTCTGATGTCAGTAGTCGGTAACTACGGCAACTAAGTCTAAAATGGCCGAACTTAGTAAATCAGCCGGAGCTCCATTGAATCACTAATAATAATTATTTTTTAAAATGTAATAAGGAACTGATAGGAAAAAGGCAACATAAACTAATAAAATTTGAGAATAACTATAAATATCAACGTTGTGTTTATTCCCCTCTTTCCACCTCTATAAAAATATTAGGCTGTTTGGTTAAGTTTATAATTATTTGTTGTTATTTTTTACTATATTACGTATGTACAGGGTATCCGAATTTTGATGATTTTGCGGGGTATCTCCCTTATTACTGAAGATAGAAAGATAGAAACACTGTGCTACTTTTTTGTGAAACCAAAGAAGCCACAAACATATTTTTCCTAGCTCTTTTCGTTTTTTAGATACAGGGTGCAATTGAAAATTTTGCGTTTTTAGGTACCCCTCGTATCTCGATGGTCTGGCAACTTACCGAAAAGTTGAAAACTAACATCGATAAAGTTTTTTGCGTACAATTCAGTGGCGTAGTCTGTTTTTGGTTAGATACTATCTTTTTCGAGGTATAGACTAAAGTTGGGTTTTTTTTAAATGGGATACCTTGTATATTTTGTAATATTTGATTTCCGCTCATTTTTAGCTTCTCAAAAATATACAATACTTGATGTTTATTTCAATCCGGTACCGACAATAAAGTCAATTTAAAGAACTTTTTTATCTGTTTTTCTAGTAGGCCGTGAAAATTGTGTGTTAATTTTCTAAATCTGAATTATGTATACCAAAGTTTCTTATAATATCATAATTAAACACTAAATCAATAGACATAATAGAAAGATACGTAACTACTATTTAGTATTTACCCTGGACAACACAACTAACACAAATACTTAGGAAATCTAATAAAAAAATGTATACCTATTATTCACTAAAAATGTTTTATTTACAAAAAATGACGTTGGATTTAATACTTTTCTAATGTGGACAATTGTGTTGTTAGAAAATACTTACTTACAACTACTTAATTTATCCCTTAGAAATACCCAAGATCTCTTTTAAATAAAATAAGGCGGCCATGACTTGATTAAACAAAAAAATATATAGATTCTGTTGAGCTATTGTAGAAACTAATTGACATTTGTCATTGTTAAATTATTTTATTCAAATATTGCCTTTGTCCATTTATTAAATATCAAATGGCTGAGAATTTCGAAAACTTGGAGAAATATGACATGCTTGTTGGTTTTATACAGTGCCAGGAAAATCCGGACGAAGCGTCAGAGATGTATCTAATTCGGACAGTGAACAGGAGTTATACTAAGTAAACAAAATAACTTTGCTTCTTAAAGCAGAGCTTTTCGGAACTAGTGATAGCCGATGTAGAAGGACTCTCAGTATTTTTGAGAAACAAAAGTATAGATAATAATAAAACTTTAGTTTTGTGACTTTTTTTTTCAGGATAATAATATTAATATTTCAAATTATGCCTATCGTTCCTAATAGGTTACAATTGTGTCCAAAATTTGCTTGTAATAAAAAAGCATATTATTGCAGCAACTCTGTAACATTAAAGATACGATATCACTAAATCTCCAATAAAATTAATTATAATTAAAATATTTAAAAAGTAGGATAGCAGTTTTGTTGATAAGTGATCGTGAAAAAAACATGTTTTACATCGCCCTGTATAATAGAATAATTCAATTTAATTTATTTTGAATATGTAGTTCTATACTCTATATATCTGTAAATAAGCATTTAAGCCTAGGTTATAGATTGAAAAAGTTTGCGTCTTGCGTCGTCGGTTTGAGCTAAGTGTTTACGCTGGTTCTTAGCCCGAGTTATAGATTGAAAACGTTTGCGCTTTGCGTCGCCTGTGAAACTAACCTTACTTTAATGTTTATATTTATCGCCTTTTTGTGTAATGCAATTTTGTCTTGCTTGTTGTTCAGTTTATGTACGTTTTTTTAATTTGCTGAGCGTGGATAATCAAAATCATAGTAATGATGCCTAGTAAAGACTAGGCATTGTGGATATATTAATGTGTGTCGCAGCTGTAAAGTTGTTGAAGAGAAGGCGGCAAAGAAGATGGCGAATTCGGCCTGGTAATTGGGGTGGAAATACTCAAAACTCCTACAAGCATTTTCTTAAAATTAAAGACAATGACCCCAAGCAGTTTTTTTTTTAAATGAGCGAGGGTGTTATGTATATATATTAATGTCAAATTTATTATGAAGGACGAACGTTTTAAAAGGCCCTCTAAAATCCAGAAATTTCATTGATTGCAGCTTAACGCAAATTTCGATTTTCGCCAGCCGCTTCCGTCAAAGTTAAAGAACGCCATCTTTTCGACGGCTACCGAAAACTCAAACGGATGGCGGCAAAAATATAACAGTACCCACTGCTTTGCGTTAAGTAAACTTCAAGGGCAACACAAACGGCGACGCAAGACGCAAACGTTTTCAATCTATAACCCAAGCTTTTTTCCTTATAGATACCCAGAATGAGATAAGAGAACAATTTCAAGAATAAAAGTAAATCTGATCAATCACGGATCATTCAAAGTACCGCGACCGAAATCATATTACAAAGAAAATCGGGAAATTGAAGAGATTAATGTTTTAGCTGCCGTCGCAATCAATCCGTCAACTTCCTGTCAAAAAGTCGAGGATGAAGCGGGAGTACCTAGTGTAGTGCAGACTATTCTAAAAAAATACCATTTCAAACCATATAAATATAAGTTAGTGCGTCTCATAGATTTCTGCAATTGGTACATTCATATGACTTATACCGAAATAAATTTCGAAAGAAGAGTTATATGGTCTGACGAGGCATATATCTCAAGTGCAGGTATTCTAAATCAACACAATAATAGATACTGGTCCAAAGAAAATGAACACGTTATATTTCCACGCGAACAACAAGGCAGGCTTGGATTTAGCGTGTCCTGCTTTATCCTTGGCACAAATTACAAAATATTTTTCTTCAGCAAGATGGTGCCCCGGTTCATAATGCACGGACTGTTAGTATCTTTTTGGAAAATGAATTTCCAGGTCGCTGGATTGGTACAAATGGGGCTGTAAGATGGCCGCCTAGGTCGCCAGATTTGTCGGTCCTAGACTTTTTTCTATGGGGATATCTTGAAGGCATCATCTACCAAAGGCAACACCACACGATTGAAGATCTACAAAACGGCACAAGAAGAGCCTTTAGATATTTACAAGCTCGCCAAATGACTATGCTTAACGCACTAAGTAGAATAAGAAAGATGTGTGATATGTATATAAGGTATAATGGGGAACAGTTCGAACAGTATCTGTAATTTCTACACCCTGCATAGCCTTTTTTCTAATTTAGTCAATAGTAATTATTTGACAGAATATAATTCTATTGTCAACATTAGAAAAATAATTAAATTATCGTCATATGTATATATTTTTAGTTTATAATATGTATTTTCAGTAGATTTCTTAGATGTTTTTGTGTTTCCCTAGCGTAAAAATTAAATAGTATGAATCTTTGTTAACTGATTTATTGTTTAATAATGATATTATAACAAACTTTGGTACAGATAATTCAGATTTAGAAAATTAACACACAATTTTCATGGCCTACTAGAAAAACAGATTAAAATTTCTTTAAATTGACTTAATTGTCGATACCGTATTGAAATAAATATCAAGTGTTATATATTCTTAAGAAGCTAAAAATGAGCGGAAACCAAATATTAAAAAATTAACAGGGTATCTCATTTAAAAAAACCCAACTTTAGTCTATACCTCGAAAAAGATAGTAGCTAACCAAAAACTGACTATGCCACTGTATTCTACGCTAAAAACTCTAACGAAGCTAGTTTTCACCTTTTCGGTAAGTTGCCAGGCCATCGAGATACGAGGGGTACCTAAAAACGCAAAATTTTCAATTTCACCCTGTATCTCAAAAACGAAGAGGGCTAGGAAAAATTTTGCTTGTGGCTTCTTTGGTTTCACAAAAAAGTAGCACAGTTTTGCAAAAACCGCATCTCTCTATCTCCAGTAATAAGGGAGATACCCCACAAATCCATCGAAATTCGGATACCCTGTACACGTTGCTCTTCTTACCAAACAATGAACCCTGAGACTATTAAAACAAGAGAGACTTAACTATTTACATTTAACACGGGATCATAGATTGAATTTCTTCTCTCTCCACTACATCGACAGGTGTCTGTTGTCACGTTTTAAAAATTGTCAAATATTGTCAAGCGTTATTGAATTTCTCCAATATGTTTATATATTTTCATAATACAGTTATATGTATATCAAAAAACTACACACAATAATTAACCTTAGACTATAAAATATTGTTTTATTTCTAAGTAATTAACCAAGGTCTTTAAAAAATTACAAAAAAGTAATAATAAAAATATTACCAAATAGAACTGGCAACGACGCTACGCCAAATTTACGTACCTTACAAGTAGTTTTACAACTATGCATTCATAGCAACCATCATAGTACTCTTGTTTATAGTCTAATTACAAAACAGACGCTGCATTGTCATTTTTGTAACCGCGTTCGATGGTTGTTGTTTATATATATATATATATATATATATATATATATATATATATATATATATATATATATATATATATTTTTTAATGATTTTGTAAGTTCTGTGTGTTGTAGTACTTAAATAAATAATAAACTGTGGTGAGGAATTGTATTGTTTGTGGAAATACAGACTACTTAAGTCCAGAAGTATACTATCACAAGTAAGTCTTGACATAATTAAGGTTAGATATCAGTGGTGTCCGAATCGTAAGGCCTTAGGGTTTACACATATTAATTTGATATTTAAACCATTCGGGTATGTTAATTTTCATGGAAAGCAAGAAAAAAATGGATACTAATTGAACAAAAACAAATGTTTTGCCATTTGGGTTGGGTTTAACACAACGTAAACATTAAAATACATACTAGCTCTCCAAATACTTAAATGCGTTATTTACAATACAAATATACTATTTTGGATGTGAATAAGTTCTATATTTCTATGGCTAAATGCTTTAATTTAAAAAAGAAACGTATTTTTTGCGGTTTTTTAAAATGCCTTTTGGTTATAAAACGTTTTGTTTAAATCATATTGTGATTTTAATCTTCAGATACCTAAGAGGAAGTAGCTCACGTTATTCCTCTACGTACCAAATTCCAAACTACTTAGTTCCTCGAGTTATATCTAATATATAATTAAAATATAGTACAATTCCTACCTAACCTTTTTAGTATATAAAACCTTATAAAATAATTATTTTATGAGTCCTTTATATTTTGTGATACACCAATCCTGTTAATATTCAAAAGTTTAATGTATTTCTGATATACTTTTTGTTTTATAGTTTCTCATATATAGACAATACAAATTATGTATATGTATAAGTAAATCAGATATTTGGAAATAACTGAAGCGAGAACACAAACAAATATTAAATTTTTATTGAACTTTCTAGTAGATCTACAATAAATGCCTAATATATTCAAATTAAAGTTAGTCAAATAGTTATAGAGACATGTAGGGCAGCTGAGAAGTTTTTTAGGTTGTTCCATAAAACTAATAGTCTTTTTAATAAAAACATCAAAGATTTAGTTACCTTTTTAATATTATGAAATACTTGCCATCTTCAACTGAATTGTGAACTATTTGAATGTCTGGGGGGTTACATGTATGACGACGAAGTCCTCAGCGAACATCCAAAATTAATTTTAAAAAAGGATATCAATACAAAAACCCTATAAGAAAGGAGTAATTATTTCTAAATAGGGAATTTTTTTAAAGCACTAGATATTACCTTAAGTTCGTTTTGTCTGGTCTGTGTTTCGGTTAGTCGCACGGATCTAGATATTAGAGTATTTGCCACAGCTTGAATTTGTGCTGGGTGATGATGTGAAAGTATGACAATCTTCTAAGAAAGTCGAGTCAGCCACAAAGATCATCAGTAGACGTCGATAAATTAGTACATAATATATCATCCTACAGTCTCTCGGAAAGTGAAAAATCCCTACTGAGTAAGGGTTTTAATTTTGCGATATCTCCTAAGGAAATCCCTAAAAAAGAAATAATAGCTGGAGTGGAAGCTGTTCTTGACTCCTCTGAAGAAACAAAAGCAGAGGAGATTCGACAAGAGGTGGCAAGAATTTTAAGATCAAGCAAAACACCAAAACAAAACCTAAATGCCACTGAACAAAGGGCCCTAATAAACCTTCGAAAAAATAAAGACATCACAATCCTTCCAGTAGATAAAGGAAACGCAACTGTGGTTATGAATACTCAAGATTACGTACAAAAAATGCAGGATATCCTACAAAACAATTGTTATAGGCCTGTTCCAAGGGACCCGACAACGTACCTAGAAAAAACAACTAAAAATAAAATAAAAAGTTCACCAATAAACCCCGAAATTCAACAAAAAATCATACCACGGGAAAAGTCGAGCAGATGTCCTAAACTCTATGGTTTACCAAAAATACACAAACCAGGGGCGCCTATCAGATCTATTGTTAGTGCTGTTAATTCGCCGCTACAAAAACTGGAGAAATACCTTTCTGAAATTATGCAACCAACTGTAGAAAAAGCTGATTCATTCGTAAAAAACTCGGAGCATTTCACTCGAATTATACGAGATATCGTCCTTGAAAAAAACGATATCATAGCAAGCCTAGATGTCAAATCGTTATATCCCAGTATTCCCATCGACGAAGCATTGGACAAGATTGCTATGAACGAGGATTTCCAGGCACATATAATAGAACTCTCGGAGCATTGCCTCAAAAATAGTTATTTTTCTTTCAACGGGCAAGTGTATAAACAAATGGATGGTGCTCCAATGGGGTCCTCGCTATTACCAGTAGTCGCGAATTTATTTATGATATACTTCGAGCTCGAAGCTCTTGAGAAAGCAAGTTTAAAACCCAAATTATGGATTCGTTATGTGGATGACATATTTATTATATGGCAACATGGTCATACAGAGCTCGAAAAATTTCTGACTCACGTAAATTCAATCCACCCCAGAATACAATTCACTCTAGAGTTAGAGGAAAACAACAAACTACCATTTTTAGATGTTTTGGTCACAAAACTGCATAACGGACATTTCGAATACACCGTGTATAGAAAACCAACACATACAGACAGATATTTAAATGCAAAATCACATCATCACCCAGCACAAATTCGAGCTGTGGCAAATACTCTAATATCTAGATCCGTGCGACTAACTGAAACACAGACGAGACAAAACGAACTTAAGGTAATATATAGTGCTTTAAAGAAAAATGGGTACACAAATCGCACCATAGAGAAAGCTATTAATGCACAGGTTTCCCGAACAACGAACCAAAAAAAAATAAGAACCGGGAAAGCAATGAGTAGTCTTACCATATGTAAAAGGCACAACAGACAGAATCGGAAGAATTCTGAGGAAACACAACATACAAACAATACACAAGCCACAAACAAAGGTAAACTACTCGGAAACCCAAAAGATAAAATCATGCCAGGACTGTGAAAAGTTGTACGTAGGGCAAACTAACAGGCGAATATCAGCAAGAGTGGAAGAGCATAAACTCAGCATCAGAAATAAACAAAAAACCTCAGCTTTATTCCTACATCATCAGGAAACCGGCCATAAAATAAATTTCGATGGGTGTAGGGAGATTGCCAATATAGAACATTATAAGACCAGAATAATCCGAGAAGCTATAGAAATTGAAAAACAAGGTGATTTGAATAAAATCATTAAAACTACCAACAGTATAGAAGACAATAATCCACAAATCTAAAATCGCAAAAACTCAAGCGCAATTAGCGCAACAACAACAGCACCATCCGGAAAACATAAATAACGACCAACGCCTGCGCGGATATAACCTTCGGCCTCGAGTGGGGGTATAAAAGGAAACGTCGCAGTCACCAACACTTCAGTCTCTATTCGGTGCGAGAAAGAAAGCTTCGAAAATGCCAAATATGATTTTGGCGAAACGTCAGCAAAACTGTTCTTTTCAGAAAGACAGTAGTGAACGGATGTACACCCGGAATGAAAACACATTGAATTTTTCCATCCGTGAAGGAGTAAAAATCAACACATATATATATATATATATATATATATATATATATATATATATATATATATATATTAACCTTAACCTAATAGCAACAAAGCGTTGTCAACAAGGTCACGACTACGCAACACTTACTTAATATTTTGTCATATTCTTTTGTCCTATAATTCCACATCTTTATGCAGTTGTTCTTATAAGTAAAACATATGTATACGCACAAATTAGGGGGGTCTGCTCATTTCGTTACAATAAAATAAGTCCACATAAGTTTTTTAATCACAATTAATATTCGAGGTGGATCCTTAGCATTCACCTGATTCGGCTAATGTAACAAATGTTGAAAGTGATGTCCACCTTTTAATTGACATGCACTGTCAGCTAGTAAATTAGTAACCTCCATCCTTATTCTATCTTGTAGGTTCTCAAGGCTATTTAGTTTATTTTTTAACAGTCTCTGCTTCAAATACCACTATAGAAAGAAATCCATTGGTGTAAGATCCGGAAACCTGAGTGGCGATTCAATGGGACCCCGTCGACCTATCCACCGATTTGGAAAAATTTTGTCCAAGTACTTTCGAACATTTATATCAAAATGCGGTAGTGTGCCATGTTTTTGAAACCATATTCTTTCTTAGGGAATATCTGGATTACCTTTGTAAGGAAAAATTACTGCTATTGCAGGTATTAAATCGAATGAAACGAAATCTAAGTAACGCTCAGCTGTAAGACTTTCTTCAAAGAAAGATGGTCTTAAAATTCGATTATTTATTATGACAGGCGCCACATTGACGTTTTGGGGATGTTGTGTATAGCCTTTGCGTATCTACTGTGGATTTTGATCAGACCAGAATCGATAATTATGTTTATTGATCATTCCACTCAAATAAAATGTAGCCCCATCGGAGATAATAATATTTTGAAAAAAAATTTTATTGTCATCATATCTTCCCATCATTTCTTCACAGAATTGTAATCTCTCATATGGTCGGTCGTCAACACAAGTTTGGGTAAAATAAAACAAAAATTGACACTAATGTTAGTAAAATCTCTGAACCAAAGCAAATAGCAAATTATTTTTCTTCTTTTTTGTGTTATGTATAAAAAACTAAAGAAAAAATTTCCTAATGAAAGATCAGTGCAATGCACCATGCCAGCTCCTGAAATTGCAGAAACCTTCTACTTTCAGCCTTGCGATATTGGGTAAAACATAAAAAATAAAAAAGTGTAGGTAGCGATGATATATCGATAACTATATTGAAAACAATTAAAGATTTCATAGAGGGGCAATTGGCACATTTGATGAATAAATCAGTATGCACTGGGATCTTTCCAGATCAATTGAAAAATGGGAACGTAATCCCAATTTACAAAAAAACAGGATACAAAATGTGCCGAGAACTGTAGACCAATCACTGCTCTAAACACACTATCCAAAATATTTGAAAGGTTATATTATAATCGCATTATAAACTGTTATAAATCTACAGCGAGGGCTGCTTGCGAATGTATGCCAATACTGTATAAGCGTCTGGATGAGGGTCACTGTGTAGCGGGTCTTGTTCTGGATCTGTGCCGTGCGTTTGGCAGTCTCGAGATAGGCTTCATCATGGATAAACTATTAGCCAACTGAATAAGAGGAAATATGATGAATATATTGTACTCATACCTCATGGATAGAAAGTTCTATGTGCAAATTAACCGAGAGGTTTCCGACATGAGGGATATTCATATTGGAGTGCCCCAAGGCTCCGTGCTGGGACCACTGCTATTTCTCATTTTCTTAAATGATATGCCCAGCCACATCAGCAAAGCAAATGTCCTCATATTTGCTGATAACTCAGTAGTAGTGGTGTCAGCACAGAGGCCTGAGGAACTTCAGGACTTAATTCAGAATGTTATAAGTGACTTTGACACTTGGTATATAAATGATATACTATAAAAGTATAAATAACGTCTAATACTTAATCTACAAAAATTAGTGTATATTAACTTTAGATGTCGAAACAACTCGCCGGTTAATAATATTCTTTCATTGCCATCTTCAGAAAGTTGTAAGTTTTTAGGCCTGCTTATAGATCAGTTTTTAACATGGGAATGTCATGTAGATTATGTTTCAAACATATGCAATTCCGCATATTTTGCTATACTTCGGCTGAGAAACATTCTAAACGAGAGAATTCTGATTGAGAAGGGTCACTACTCTCCTTAATGTTTACTATTCACTCGCATATTGTCATTTAAATTATATTATTATTCTTTGGGGTGATTCAGTCGACTCTAATAGAGAGTATTTGTGGCACAAAAGCGCATAATTTGCAGCGTACATCGCAAAAAAAATTTGACACTTTACATTCTTAGAGTCTTATGTATGTACAAATAAACAAAAGAAAAGTTGCAACAAATTCTGCTTTTCATGATTACCAAACAAGACATGCAAATAAACTATCCAAAGATCAAAGTACAAGTGTTCTAACCATACCACAACTTGTTACGTTCTTCTACAGAATGTAACAAGTTGTGGTGTAGTGTGGTCAGTACTCTTGTATTTTGATCTATCTTCCATCACAGGTTCCAGTGTTTGGACTTAAACTGTCAATAGTTAAAGATAACTTAACTAAATTTGAAAAATCGCCTGATTATGCTAGCTCTATTTTGTTTAATAAATTACCTAATGAAGTGAGATCTTTGATATTGAACTGCTTTAAAACTAAAATAAAAAAATTTCTGATTGAGAAGGGTCACTACTCTGTTTCAGAATACTTAAATCATAGTGTATGTCCAAGTGACTTTTAAAATGTGCAATTTGCTTTTAATTATAATTCTACGATGTCTATGTTTAAAAAATAAATATTTAATTATAAGTTAATAATTTTGGCGTCTACATTCGTCATTAATACTACATACTGACATCATTATTTAACGCTAAAGTGTTAGTTGAAGAATGTGGACTTTCTTGTACTGATAGGAGTATATCAAGTTTTTTGTCTTCAGTTAAAGCGGGTGGTTGGCCCGTTTTAGATAAATCCTTAATTGTCCCATGCTCTCCAAATTTGTAAATTATCCTACTCACACTTTACCGCGTAATTGTGTTGTTGGGATGCTTTTCATTGAACAACACACAAACTTCATTCTGGCTCCGTACTTCGTCTCCACAACTCAACAATATCAAAATTTAAATACGCTGCTCACTTTCTGAAGGCAAAATAATTCAATAATGTCAAAGTTTCAAAATATTAACACTTGCTTACAATTTAATGATCAAACTGAAAGATCAACTGAATTTATTATTTTGTATGTGTAAGAATTTGCCAAAAAAACAACCAAATGTAGGAAAAACTGTCCTAGAATTTCAAGAATTTGGGTACGTTTTTATCTGAATTTTTCAGTGTAAAAATTTGTCATATTAGGAAGTTCTTAACCTATCGGGCAATAATACCACTATCGTTTAATCAATCCTCTCAAGATAATTTAATGAAATTCTCTCAAGTCACTGGATATGCTGTTGTCGTCTAATAATAGATGGTAACCAAGGTCGTTCCGCATTACACCACAAGGATCAGCTTTGATAGTTAATTCTAATTAAGAACTTATGTGTACTTTTATTTCTGTAACGAAATGAGCAGACTCCTAATTTGTTGGTAGTTTTCGGATCCAGTTTTAGAAGACCTTCTCATAGAGCCCCCACATGACATAGGTTGCCATTTGAAAAAAAAAATTGGGGTGTCTACTACTTAAGTGGTTGCAGGAAGGAGGCTGAAAATAATACAAAAAGGCGAACAACCATTAAAACCATTTCACGTATTCCAGAGTTTTTGTGAAAAATGGCTCATACAGAAGATATAAAGTGTGTGCGTTTCTTTTGAACAACCCTGTATATACGACTTCAAAGGTAGTAAAAAACTATATACATACCTCAGGAGGAAAATGTTTTTTTTCTCTCAAACTATCCTTGGGAGGAAAAGCACTATTTCCTCCCTTGATATGTAAATAGTTATTACTTCTGTACATTTTCATAATCGAAATATCAATTTTTACTTTACTTACACGTTAAAGGTAATTGTGACAAAATCGCCTACCCCTGGTTATGCCAAAAACATATTTTCTCAATTCTGTCGGTCTGTATATCTGTCTATCTGTTCGCGGCATAGCTAAAAACTACTTACCCGAATGACTTCAATTGTCAGTTAAAAATTAAGGGTCATATGAAGGTGACCTGGTAATATCTTAGTAAAAATTGAATATGCCGAAACAAAATGGCGACCTAGTTAGATGTTACAAAAAATATTACTAAAAGTTACTTATACAATTTAACTCAAATTTTGTACAAAAATCAAGTATTATGTAGGAAACAACTGGTAAGATTTTGGTACGAATCCAAGATGACGAAACAAAATGGCGGATTAGTATGATATAGAGATGATATTGATAAAATTGTGGTACGAATTTAAGATGACGGAACAAAATGGCGGCCAAATTGTCAAAAAATCAGCCACCTAGGCTTCACATATCTTCACGTCCCTAGATGCCAAAAAATATGTTTTCTGAACTTTGTCAACGTGTCTGACTGTCTATCATTTCGCGACATAGTTAAAAAACTAATTATCCGATTGACTCCATATTTTGGCGAAAAATTAAGCGTCATATGGGGATGACCGAGAATATTTCACATATTAATTATTCCTAAGAAAAGGAAAGATTCATAATGAGGGAAGTTTCGGGTAAAGGAAATTTACCGATTTTTTTATAAAATCTTTGAATTAATTACAGAAACATAAAACATATCCTTAATCCTTTCTTGACTATTGGTATAACAATCTAAAATAGTACTATTAACACAATTAAGTTGTTTTCCAGATTAGTCAGAAAACTTCGTCGGCTTTCCTACAGAAATTCGAAAGGAGTCGTTACATATTAAATCTAATAGCAAGTTATAAAATAATAAAACTTGATTGCAGCTAAATTAAACTATTAAGTTGTAAACTAGGAAAGTTTAAACCTGTTATTTATTGCATATCTTCATCTAGAATAAGCTAGGTCTCTTTTTCGTCCTCTGACTAATATTTGAGTCAGAAACCCCTTGAGAACAATTCTTAATTCCCGCACCAGAAATTATGTTGAAGGCACTACTTTACGTATCTAATGTCAAATGAGAGTTGTTAACCGTTTCTGCATAGTTATTTGGTCAATATATACAACTGAATAATATAATGAATAACAAATGAAAAACTTGTGTGAAAGCGGTGTAAAACATATCAATATTTTGGAATTATTCACATTTTCTTCTTTATTAGTCGACTGAAGCCTGACTCTAATTTGAACTATCCATTCTTCATGTTTCCGATCATTTAGTGCCAGATATTTACTAATTTATTACTTAGTTTATTGAACTTTTATTGCAACATAAGTGGACTAAGCACTAAAAATGTTTTAATATGTTGTCAAAAACTTGACGCAGTCATAGGTTCACCAATTATCCACCTCAGTACGTGCACACCCGTCGGCTGATTATTTCGATCATCTGTAGTTGTAGTGCATAAAATCACGACATGGATTTTACGACAAAGCAAAAAAACTGCTACCTGGGGCTGACCAAAAACCCAGTTTGTTCAGGGCAATTAACTTGATTTTCTTATATATAAATACATTTTACGTCGGAAAATAGAAATGGGATATTACTTGCAGTAATTGGTGAATTTATTCCGTACTATTGGACAATCGGCTCTAGAATGTTTTAAAATAAATCAGGAATATAACCAGGGATTCAGTCAAGAGGATAAGGCAAAAAATTGACTACTTCTTTTTTATTTTGATAGATCGCAAAAGCCTGAGATCTAAGTATAATGTTTCGTTACAATATACCGTGGTTATCTTAACGACTTCAAGTCCTGCGTTACAGAAGCGCGAAGCCGGAGTTTCAGTCGGCGTTCTCCAAATTCTGAAACACGTTTTCGCACTACACAGTATTTTTATAGGGAACGTGATAGAACTGCCACGGCCAAAATTGAAACGATTTAAATTATAGCAAAACAAATTGTACATTTATGCCATAGCTTTTTATAGTTTTTCTTATGACATCAATTTTCTTGGTTCAGCAGAAGTAAAAGTTTTCCTGATTTTCCGAAAGGTCATGTACTGGAAAGTGATATCATAAGAAACATGCTTAACATTAGAGAGAGATTAGAGATTAACAAGTCAAGATATAAATGTGTAATTCGTTTTGTTCTAATTATTACCGTTCGATTTTATAACCTGTCACAGATTCCAAAATGACGAATCTTAAATCTCAATATCTTCAAAACAATCGAACTTAGAGTTATGAAATCCAGTTATCCATCCAATATGCTTTCTTAGTACTACTTACTTACTACATGGCTTATTCTACATATTTTAACTTGGGGTAAAAGAAGAATTGACGGATCCAGACGATTTTTCCCAAAGTCGTTGGATTTAAAATTATTTCTATTATTCCAGACTTTATCTATACCTTGTATATTAGTCCTCACTTACTGATTCATAAATTAAAAGAACATTTTTGCCGCCCATTTCTTAGTTTTTCAATCAGCAATATTATTTAATTAATATTATTATAAAGTTATTATAATAAACCCTACAAATAAACAGCAAAAAGGCGAAGTGTAATGTGTGCAGATGAGTTCTCGAATGAATAGTGTGGTTATTCTTAGTAAAGGAACAATCCTTAACAGAGACGACACTTTCTATGCATTTCAATTTAAATTGTTCAATCAATTTCTACCAGCAACAGGTGTTAAAATTTATGTCCGAATATTTGAACCGAAAATATTTGTGAATTGTGACATCAAGATTAAATCCTTAGGCAAGGAGTCTGGTCTGAAATCGGGAAAATAAAACGTTTTTTTTTCGATTATATGATTAATCATAGTTAGACATAATAACATTTCTGAGCATTTAAATCATTCAAAGACACATAGGCGGAGCGGTGACGAGACCAGATAAACCAGAAAAAGAAATACAGGTGAAAGAGTTATAAAAAGTTGCTTTTTAACATTTGATATTTACTTGACAAGTAGTAGGACAACATTAACAAAATGCCAAAAAATAAAAATCATTTTTAAGCTAAAGTATTTCTTTGTGGTTTCTCTAATAAAATACTTACTTCTTATGTTACAAAAAGACCCATTTAGATTTCTCATCACCCCATGATAAAGATTTACAGCATATGAGACAAAAACATACATCTCTGTTTTAGTGCTTCGAAAGAAAACCGATAATTTATTGCTTTATTCGAATTTAATGTAAAAAGCAGCCGTATATCTTTTATATAGGTCACAAACAATGTGATCATTCTACGAGATTTGGGCAATTTTTCGTCATTCGCGTATAAAGTTAGAGAATCTGAATGTCTGTCCAAAGATAAATTAGGCAGTTAGCCCCGTTTTTCTTTAAAATATGACAAGACGAAAAGAAATATTCTGCAGAGTTTTTAGAGAAACAGTTTCCAAAATAAAATTTAATGCACTGCAAATCACCGGAACCGGGAATATCTTGCGAAAGATAGTTTTACTAGACTGTATTATGAATGACACAACTGCAAAATTCATTGCGACTCTTGATACCACAGTTTTGATCGCACCTTCTCTGGCAATATTTTGGAAAACTAACTTTAATATCGTTTATATGTAATTTGCAATGCATTAAAGTTTGATGAATACAAACACAAATAAATAAAAATATATTTACGGACTAGCCAATAGCACACAGTCACAGTAGATTATGAAGTAGATTGTGATACAATTAATATAAATAATAAGAGTACCGTCGAATACGGCTACTTTAATACCCGGGGGCTACTTTGAATTTTTCGAGCCCGCGCCAAAGTATTTGGAGAGGGATACGACCAACCGGATATCCGAACGACAGTTGGTAGTTGACAATTGACCTTTAAACATCGGCTGTATTTCGAAATCGGCGATTGTATTTTTATTAGTCGCAAAACTTTTAGTGTGGAACACGTATTAGAATCTTTTCAAGGTGAGTGTTTAGCATGTTTTTAAGTGACATTTACTTATCCAGCTTCCATTAAATTTAAATGATTTCTTTCAGTAACTCGCTGAAAAACAATTTGCCAGGAAAAGACTGGGCATTAAATATTCTCAAAAGACATAAAAAAAGTTATGGTCAATGGCTGGCAAAAAATACCAAGCATGTTCGTTCTACTATCTCACGAGAAAGGATTGAATCACAGCTATCCAATCTGGAAGAGACATTAAGGGATGTTCCAGCAAGCAATATATTCAACTACGACGAATCTAACGTTGTTAACAATCCAGGTAAGGAGTGGGGCATTTATCGGAGAGGAGTTAAATATCCGTCAAAAATTTGTAACTATTCAAAAACTACCACAACAGTTATGGTTTGTGGCACAGCTGATGACACACTTCTACCTCCATATATTATCTATAAAAGTATGCACCTGTATGATACATGGAAGCAGCATGGACCTGTGAGAGAACCCTGTTGTAACCAGCCTTGCTGCTCAAGAGGAAGCCGATATAATAGAACTAGCATTGGATGGATAAATACGGTAACTTTCCGGGATTGATTTCTCACTAGTTTTTTGCCACATGCAAAAAGACTGGAGGGTCGGAAAGTCCTAATTGGAGACAACCTTTCTGCATGTGCCTAATCCCCAACTCAACTCATATCTGTCAGCCTTTGGATGTAAAATTTTTCAGGGCAATGAAAAGGGCACGAAGGACCATTTTAACCGAATGGAAAACACAAAATTTAAGATTGACTAAAATAGCAAAGTACTCTTTTCCTACCTTGTTAAAAACATGTCTTGAGCATGTGGATGCAGTCAAGAAGCTTCCCAATGATAAACGAGAATTACCGGGCAATACAGAAGTTTCATTAGTTCGCCGTATATTGAGAAATAGTTTTGCTGCAACGGGGATATATCCTTTAAATAAATTTGAGATTTTGAAAAAATCACCTGATTTTGAAAATGACAAACAGTTGAAAACGTTGAGAGTGTCCTTACTGATTTTCTAAAAGAGAGAAGATTTGAAAATTGTGACGACACCGTCAAAAAAACAAAAAACGAAGATTAAGAATGGAAGCCGGAAAAAGCATTGCGATATTGAACGTAGATGATAGTGGAAATTCCGAAAGCGAAAGTTCAGTCGAAGACCGAGACGAAATTGAGAACAATGATAGAAATGAACTTGGATAACCTTCTAAAACAAAAATCGCGAAAAGCACTCCTACTTTCACAACACCCACCATTATCAATCTCGAAAAAAATTGTTTTATTTTGGCCAAGTTAATATACGACGAAAATTCTAAAAAGGAAAAAAATAAGCAGTGTCGCACAAATCCAAAAAATGATAGACGATACATATATTGTGAAGTATTTGAGGTCGTATACGCAAAAAAAGATACTTTCGTGTTTCCTGATGTGGACGATATCTGTGAACTTACGTTGATAAATATAAAATACAAGTTATGTCAACCAATCATTAGTAGGGGTCGTCATTACATGCAGCCCTAGTTTCAATTTGAACTGTTGTTTAAAAAAAAACCGGAAAATATTTTTATTTCATTTTAAAAATATAACTAAGAGATATTCCTAGTTCATTATCTAATATGTATATTGTATATCCTTTTTGTAAGTTGACATGTTAATAAAGAATATTTAAATTTAACTTTCAAGAACTAAAGCATTATATTTCAGTAGTAGTTGAGTTTTTATTGAAAAAAAGTGAAAATATTCAAAGAGATTGTTGCTATAAATGAATATATGAGTCTGGGAAACCCATTTAAAACCGATATTTCCAATTTTTTCTGAAATAAAAATACCAACTATTGAGGAATATATTAGCAAATATTTTTTAATTTTGATCAGTTTAGACCCACTCCACGGTACAATAATATGAAGATTACACTACTAAGATTTGAATAGTGATAAGCTTTCATTGAAGACATTTATATCCCTTTTTTTACTAATCTAAGCTGAGGACAATCCATAATTAGTTCTATGGGAGGACGGAGTAAATAGATTGAATTTCCTTTGAACTGTATGAGGTATATTTAAATTAATAATATTCAGTAATTCAGGATAATTGATGTGCACATATGGATATAAACTCTCCGATTTTGGAGACCAGCCAAATAAACAGTTTTAGAATTTCAATCATAATCAATTTCGCAACTTTGAATACTTTTTTGTAAAATGGTGACCATACTGGATTGGAGTATAATAAGGCTCAGCAATAGTTTTTTAATAAACGCAATAATTTTAGAGCTTTATTAGTTACGCAGTTAATATAAAAACAAAGTTAACGCCAAGATCTTTGATGACAATTTCATTTTTAATATTTGTATCACCTACTTGATACTCCTATTCAATACATTTCTCTGTTCGATAAAAATTGACTACTTTGTATTTATCCACATTTAGTTGTATGTCGTTTAAGGGACACCATTCATGCTCATTTTGGACAATTTGAATATTTTTAGATCATGAGCACAAAGCAAATATTCTGCGCTTTTTACAAAATTTGAAATGTCCCTGATATATAAATTGAACAATAATTGAGCTAGATGGGATCCTTAAGGTAGTCCAGAGGTAACAATGATTTCATCCGATATAAAATTCTTAATTTTGTTCTTCTATTAGCTAGGTATCTTTCAAACCATTTTAGTAATTTTCCAAATATTCCATACAACATATTGAAAAAGAATGATTAATCCTATCGAAAGTTTTGAAAAAGTCTGTGTATACGGAATTGATCTGATTTGTATACTCCAAAGTATTTCTAAGATAAGTCTAACAAATTAACAAGCTAATGCACTCAAAAACCGTTGTTAACAGGGAGATTTTGCAGATTGCCCTATAGTTTATGACCTGAGTTCTATTATGTCTTTTAAAAACAAGCCTGCAAGATAATAATTTTCTCTAATCTAGGTTAGTGGGTAAGGCTAGCTACCTGCTCGAAACAAAACAAGAATCAAGCTGAAAGCAACCAAAAACAGGCCTCGGGGATATAGGACGGATACCAAGAATTACAAAAATAAGCGCGAAAACAAACGGAAACACATTGTTAGATTGACCACATGGAACGAAAGAAAAGGAAAGCGAAAGTAAAAGAAAATGTAAAGTAACAACTGGCGGGTAAAAACATGTAAGAGCACACGCAGATGTACGAATACAGTGACGATTGATTTTGATGGTAAAACAACAAACCTTATAACAGTCTACGCATCCGATGCTGATTGAAGAAGATCAGAAAGAGAATACTTTTATGAATCTAACCAAGAACCGAACTCCAACAAGACAGAAGAAAGAAAATATGATTTTAATAGGTGATTTATCTAACGGACCAATTGGAAAAAACGAAATACCTGAATTAAAGTAAAGATTTAATAGAGACATGACAAATGAAAGGAGTGAAGATCTGATAGTATTCTGAGCAATAAATGAACTAAGGATTAATAATACCTTCCTCGACCACCCTATACAATAAAAAATTACCTGGAGTTACAGTAGATGACAACGCTTAATGATAGATTGCATTTTAAGCAATAGAGATTTACATCCCCAGACAAATACTAGATGAATGAACATTAGCATCAGCCAATATACGAACAGAGCATGGGCTACTTTTACGCAAGTTACAATAAGAAAGCCATTTCCAAATTTTGTCAAAAGAATTAATACCAAATATATAACGGACCCAAATACAAAAAAAAAAACTATACTGCAGTAGACTGAAACAAAAATTAATATAATGTAAAAAAGAAGAATCTAGACCTTGAACAAATGTGAATAAACATCAAAACAAATATACTGGAGGCAGCAAATGAAGCACTAGGTAAGAGAAAAGTGATTTAAAACAGAACCTCAATAAAAATATTGTAGTTCTACGAGAATATAAAGAAATTATATGAGGAAAAAAGAAGGCATTTATAAAATACAAAAATCATACCACATCGTAAGATAAAAAGAAGTAAAAAATAACCTATTGGGAAAAATACACCAAGAGCATGGAACACGACTTATACTCAGAAAACAATGTAGAGAACATTACACGAAAAAACAAATTATCGAAAATATAGGGATTAAACATATACCTGGCCCATTAGTTGAGACGCACTGGGGCTATAAGATATCCAGGTCTTGTTTTGTGGTTACGGAAGCAATGATTTAGGTGATTAACTATAAGTTTTTACGCCACTGCACGCCTCAGTAAAAAATCTACACATGTTTAGATACCGTAAGTTTTTCATCAAATATTTATTTGATAAAAATCAGATTTATTATGGAATCCTAATATTTAAAGAGATGTTTCGTATGTTGTAGTGCGTTCTTATTGTGCTACTTTATGTAAGGCCTGGTGGGACGTCCATACTATAATTAATGAATAGATGTTCTGGAGCACCTAACCAGTACAAAAGAAGATATGTTCTGGGGCACCTAAAGCATTTAAATATAAAAACACTGAAGTATGGTTTATACGTAGTGCTAAAGTTATTATTAATATTCTTTACAGCCATGTCTACAAAATACAGATGACAGTGAAGCCCAGAAAATCTACTGAAAGCCACTAGCCTTCATTTTCAAGATATAGAGTTGATAAAATTGTCAGTTTTTTTATATATTTTATAACTATGAAGCTACACAGGATATTGAAACAAAATGTGGTACATTACGGTCAATTTTAATTTTGACTTTTTTGTACTTGAATACTTAATATTCTTAGATTATCCTATTTTCTATTTTTACTTATTAGATGTCAAACTTAAGATCCAAAATTATAAAATAAACTACAAAAAAAAACCAGATGATTTTAACATACTGTACCTTAAATATGGATAATCTTATAGAAAAAATAAAATCATTTATACGTGTTTTGGCAACGAAATCTACCACTCCTTAAATTTAATGTCAACTATCAACTGAAACATAAGGTATGTTTTGCTGGGTAGGTACGGATGACCTAAAATAAATAATTTGGTTGAACACTTTTTTATCTTTCAAAATCTCTTTTCTTCATTATCTTGAGATAGATACACATCTTTTGAATAAATTAATCTATTTTGATTTTTTTGGATGGTTTTTTGTTAGGTGGGGCAACTCTACCGGAGTTATTTTAAAGAATTAGAAAACATAAATAGCAATATGAAGAATGCAAACAAACAATTTATACCAGTAACTAAAGAAGAGGTAGAAGAATAAATTGGAAATTTAAGGAGCCAAAAATTACCATGACTCGATAGAATACACATTGAATTATTGAAATATGGCGGAATGACACTGATCACAAGACTATGTACCCACTTCAGCTCAGTATTGAAAGAAGGAAGAACACCAACCGAATGAAAAACAGCTACACAATCCCAATATTTATGAAAGGTGACCGGAAAGTCCCTGAGAATTCTCTCAGAATTAACACTAAAAACTAAAAATAATTATAAAAAAGAACAACATATGCCAATAGATGAGGAACAGCAAGGATTTCGGAAAAACAGTAGCACAGCTGATTTATACTCAGGCAGTAAGTTGAAAAATCTATAAAATATGATATTCCAATGTATTTATGCTTCGTAGACCTTACCAAGGCTTTTTACATCAGCATCGGTCAACACTTAACTGTGAATGGGTATATGTATGTATTTTTCTATGCCTTCGATTCGTGGATGTGAATTAATTGTTGCATGTGTTTTACCATAATAATACTTTACTGGTGTAAGCTTAACATTCCTGACAATCTTTTTTGTTGTTGGAATAGCCTTGATAACGAGCAATTAAAAGTCAAAACGTTGGCATTTTTTTGATTAAAAGGAGATTTTTATTTGTTGAATCCAGGAAAACATGCCACTACTTTAAAGAATAGAAGGACACTATCCTGTAAAAAGCTTTTGACAAAGTTTGAAAAGACCTTAAGACCTAATTATTGGAAAAATCCCCATACAAATAGTAAACATAAACGCAGACATAAACCCTTATAATAATACGAAAACAGCAACTGACAAGGGTATTCACTCACCCCTTTGCTGTTCAATTTAAGAATTAATAAAATTATCAAAGACTTAAGAAACAGAGACGAGTACGGAATGGAGTACAGAAACCTGAACGTGGTGTGTTATGCTGATGACGCAGTATTAATTGTTGAGTGTGAAGTGAGGACAACCTACAAAGACTTCTATATCAGTTCAGCATTATAGTCGCACAAATAAGCACGGAAATTTAAATGAATAAAACGAAAAGTATGGTGATAGCAAATTAAAACTGAAAGGATATAGCAAATTAGATCTGAAAGAAAAGTTACGGCATTCCATTACCTCGGACCGGATGTATCCAGCAGCAAAAATCTAAAAGGCGAGGCACAGATACAGGTAAAGAAAGTCTCAGAGATAGCAAGAACATTGATAGGGTTGGTCCGGAATAACAAACATATGAGCATTGATAGTAAAACAACAATATTATATAAGGCAACAGCAAGCAACTAAACAAAATATGACGACTACTAAAATGAACACATTGAGATTAAATTTATGAATATCACTGAGAGACGGACAGAGAAACACGGACATACGAAGAAGATGTAATGTATGTGATTGAATGAGGAACAGGAAGAAAGTATGGAGGCAACACGTACAGAAAATGGATGGAAACAGATCAGTATCAAAATGCAAAAACCACCGCATTGTCGAAAAAATCACAAGGGAGGCTTCCCAGCAGATGGAATTAGGACTGGAAATCATCTACTACGATTTAAACAACAGGCAACAGACAACTATAAAACGAAGAAAAAGAAAAATATTGTTTTTGTGACTACAGCAATTGAGCAAAATATCTTACCTTCATCCCTAGAATCTTGAGTGCTTGCCCGCTTCGATCACATCGGAAAGTTGTAAAGTTATTAAAACCAATTTCTTCATCCTTTATGTAATCGTGGAGCCATGTCTCACTAAACACAATAATGTTATAGTCCAGTCTCTCAATAGAAGTTGATATTTTCCGTAGTTTTCTCTTAATTTCACGAACATTTTGGTGTTATACCAATAAGCCAGAATTGGTCCAGAATTATAGGCATTATGGAAACGAGTTTTGCCTATGACGAGCATTTTTATAAAACCAAATTCTTGAGAATCGTGTAAATATTCATACAAACCCTAAACAAAATGTGAAGTGCTCAATTATTAATCCGCCCTGGTAAAATAATTGACTTGATTTTAGACCTAGGTTTATTATTATTGCACTGAGGTATCCTTCTTAAACAATCTGGATTTAAAGATTAATTAAATATATTATTAGCTACAAATTATACACATTAAAGAGAGCCTTTCATAATCATCAAGATTTTTCTAAAGAACGCCTCAATTATTATACAAAGTTTCATGGCACATTTTATAATCTCTACATAACCTAATTTTAACAAAATGAGGAATTTTACTACCACGTCTTTGTGCCTTCGTCTACCTTACTCTGAAATTATGCCCGTGTGAAAATTTGATTAAAAAAAGTTATTAATGATAATTATCATTTAATGTTACCAGCATTAATCAGAGGCGTACTTAAAATGCACTTAAATATCACAAAACATTATTCCTTTGCGGTCAAAGTTTGGCTAAGAACTATAGTTTAAGCATTTGGCAATTAATTCTTGGTATGCCTTTTTAATCTCTAAGATTATAGCGAAAGAGATAATTTTGTTATTTCATTTCATTTTTGTACGTTCTAACTTATTTTCTAGCAATATTCTATTATAATTTGATAACAAAAATGCTAATGATAGTAAGTGCGATTTAGTATTACCCATTGTTCGTTTGTACTCTCCTCTCGTCTTGGCACCATTCTGTCTCAACACTCGAGACGAAACAAAACGAGAATAAAAGGGTCAAGACGAGACGAGATTCTCGCCTCATCTCTACTTTTAGTAAAAGAAATCATCGACGACTTATAGATATAGCTACATACTGCGAACATTATTGATTTGATGATTTATATTTAAATATCAGTATTAGAGGCGTCTAATGCCAATTTTTTAACTACAGGATATATACATTTTTTGTTTATCTTTTCAACGGGGACTATAAGCTTTATTTTATAAGAAAGAAAAAGATACTATATACAGATATTTTGTAGTATTTATCTAAGCCGACAGGATTTGCTAAAAAAATAACCAAGTGACTATTTGTTGAAAATGGGCATTGTTTTTATTATTTTAGAAGTTTATCTTTTTTTATTGAATTGGGTTTTTCTTACTGATCGTAAATATACTAGGTTTGATACCTTTATCTTTAAAGTTAAACGAGAAAATGGACAAAAACCTTATCATTAGAGGCACTCTATTCCTATTGGTTTCAAATTTTGAGTTAGAACTGAGAATGTGCTATCACCTTTTAAGCCATTGTGCTTTACGGCAGGGTTTTTGTTAATTTTACCGGTTGTTTTTAAAGACAAAAGATATCAACAAGAATCCAATTAATGAAAAAAACAAAGTCGATTGCCATTTTTACTTTCCAATTGCCATGACTTAAAACTTTTGTTTTACTATCTCTTAAAATATAACCAGAAACCTTGTACATCCGCACGATAAATGATTATTATGTAATTTTTACCTTTTTAAATTTTCTGTATGTAGGGTGGTCTCAAAAGAACATGGAGAACTATATTAAATGAATATGGTTGATTTTTTAAGTATCTTTGAAATTCTATAAAAATTTCCAGTTGATGAATACAAAAATCAAATACGTCCCTTCTGGACAGTTAATAACTTAAATTTCCTTAATAAATCCTAGAATTGTTTGTTTATAATTTTATTCTCTTGAGGATAGAAAGTATTGGGTCCTTTATAAGTGAGATACCTACCTTATTTTATTAAAGACGATTTATAGTCTTAAGTTTATAAATTACCATAACCCTATTGTCTAAAAAGGGATTCATTGGATAATTAAAATTTAGGAAGTTTCGTCTCGGCACCCTCCAATCTCGACACTCTAGACGAGACGATAATAAAGGGGCCGAGAGTACCTTGTAGATATAGGTAACGCCTTTTTATTTTTGTCAAAGGATATTTATTATTGCATCAACAACATTCTTCAGATATATTTTATCGAAACATTACATTGACCTACTTTTGGACAGCTTTTAATACATCAGAAACTGACATGTCTTTCTTATAATATATTATTATGAAGATTTTAATTTAAATTTTAGTTTTGATCATTTAAATAATTTTTAATAATAATAATTTAATGTAATTTTTAGCCTATTAATTTTTTTGTAGGTTGTCTCAAAAAAGACGATCCAAAATAAGTACATTTTTCTAAAGAAACTGCTTGTATATTTTTGATTTCTAAATTATGTAAACATTTAGAATTTAAAAGTCAAGTAATACTCCACCAAATAACTTTTCACGATCCCTTTTTAATATCCATCTATAAACTTAATAATTTAAAATTTCTATATTAATTCCTACAATTATTTGTTTATAATTTTCTTCTCTTGAATTATAAAGTTGTACATCGTTTACAAATAATGGAATACCCATTTTGTTTAAGGAATTATGAGAAAAGAAAGGAAGTCATACGTTTCTTCATCGCACGACGACCGTAAGTTATATGTTCTTTATCTTTGTAGCAAAATGACGTTTTTAATATTTTTTTAAAACAAAAACATAAGTACAACCGTTTCTATTGGGCCAATCAGGATAAAAAAACAATTTAGATTTTGTGCAAATGAATCCACCGCAATTTTGTCGGAAATTTAAAAACGAATAAATTGTTTTTGCCAATAGAAGCGTTTATACTTATATCTTTATTTAAAAAAATATATATATATATATATATATATATATATAACCATATATATATATATATATATATATATATATATATATATATATATATATATATATATATATATATATATATATATATATATATATATATATATATATATATATATATATATATATATATATATATATATACATATATATATATATATATATATATATATATATATATATATATATATACTATATATATATATATATATATATATATATATATGTGTTTTCATTCCGGGTGTACATCCGTTCACTACTGTCGTTCTGAAAAGAACAGTTTTGCTGACGTTTCGCCAAAATCACATTTGGCATTTTCGAAGCTTTCTTTCTCGCGTCCGAATAGAGACTCTCTATATATATATATATATATATATATATATATATATATTATATATATATATATATATATATATATATAAATATATATATATATATATATATATATATATATATATATATATATATATATATATATATATATATATATATATATATATATATATATATATATATATATATATATATATATATATATATATATATATATATATATATATATATACATATATATAATATATATATATATATATATATATATATATATATATATATATATATATTATATATATATATATATATGTATATATATATATATATATATATATATATATATATATATATATATATATATATATATATATATATATATATATATATATATATATATATATATATATATATATATATATATATATTTACGTGTTTTCATTCCGGGTGTACATCCGTTCACTACTGTCGTTCTGAAAAGAACAGTTTTGCTGACGTTTCGCCAAAATCACATTTGGCATTTTCGAAGCTTTCTTTCTCGCGTCCGAATAGAGACTCTTTATTCTCTCTCTCTCTCTCTATATATATATATATATATATATATATATATATATATATATATATATATATAAATATATATATATAACTTCCCGTCAATGTGTATAATATTTTACCTTGGTATACTTTTTATCTTGGATAATACCGTCATGGGGGTGCATGACGTCAGACAGAGGTCTATCTTTACGAAAACGTAGCATAAAGTAAAGATACCATAACTAGGCTGGATCTTTTCTAATTAATTTAATTTTGCTGTCCAAGATAACAAAGATGTAAAAGAAGCCAAAAATTGTTTTGTAATTTTATTTTACGTATGATATTTTTGAACAAGGGTATTTTTGGAAATTATGTCAATTACTTCACTAGGGAGGGAAATGAGAACTAGAGAACTATTTGTATTCGTTAAAATCAGTTAAATCAAAAATAGTGATGTATTTGATTCTCAGCATATGATCGAATCTAAAAAAATAGATAAGCATGAGAAACTTGCCTGTAATTTAGAAAATTGAAAGATTAAGTTATACTGCAAAAATTGTCACTACCTAATATGCTAATAAAATTGGTCTAGTTTTGGTTAAGAAATTATGAATATTAAACTTATTTGCACGTCTACATGAAGCGAAAGCGTTAAGCATATAAACTTTCACTAGTGTAACCCGATATTTAAAAATTTAGTACTGGTTCTGTGCAACAAGGTGCCTTATTAAAATATTAATAGAAACACTAAAGGCTTTTAATTTATTAACCCGGAAAAAAAATTAATATTTTTACTGGAAAATTTTTTAAATATTTGTTTTTATTTGTTAAGTAATAAATGTAGATATTTCCCCTTAACAAATTTATTTTTTATTGCTAACATTAAATAAGAATTGGGTGAAATACACAGTTGTTGACCAGTCGATAGTAGTTGACCACTATATAAATATATTTTTTAATAACATGAACCTCCATAATAATTCGTGTGGTATCAACAATGCTCTAAAATATAGGGAATTTGTTCTTCTTAGGTTGGTACATTTTAAAAATATAACGGCTTTTGTGATACTTCGTGCCGGGAATTAAGTTAAAATTAGTCATATTCTATAAAGACTGTTTTAACATGAGTGTTTGTAAACTCATTTTAATTAATAATATCCCTGTTAACAGTTGAATTCTAAGGTAAATATAAGATAAATTTGCATATTTAGGCTTTTGCTGATTGCTAGGTTATCCTTTTTCCGCGAATTTATGGTCGGCCAATTACTATTTTATAAAATTAGCATAAAACAGTTGGCCACATTGGCCTAGAAATGTATAATACAAAAATGTGTATATAACCTGCGTATCCATTAGTCGGCCGAAAGGGATCTTAATCACTTTTAAAGCGTTTTTTTATTACATCTCATGTCACACAACAGGACTATTATAACACTGAAAAATGTTTTTACTATGAGCCTGCTGAAAGTGAATGTGCGCTCATAGAAAATATGTTGTTCCTAACTTTTGTGAAAAATTTCTTTTCCTCACTCGACTGCTTGGCTGAAGTTTGCTACGCGTCGTTAGGTAAACTGAAATGACCTTCTGAAAAATACCACTTTCCGTACTCGATAGTTAGAAAAAATACTATATTGAAGCAAGGTACCTCTCTATAGATACCTAAATTAGTTCATTTGATGTAGTTTTTTTTTTCGGTTGTAGCTAGTAAGATGCCCAATACAAAAATACACACTTATGATCAGAGAACTGCATCACTCAAGTTTAGCAAAAAAATAACATTTTTTCCCAAAATTCCAAATTTAGTTCAATGAAGGGCATCCTGTAGAACAAAGGATAACTGATTTAAACAAAAACGGATTTCTCCTTATGCTGAAAGATGTTCAAATTTTCATAAAGAACTTTTTAGGTGACAACGCAAGGAAAAAAAGATTTAAAGAAAACAAGCCGGGTGTATGCCGGCTGCCTATAAGAGCTTTTTTAAGATGACATCCTGATATATTTTTAAAAAATAGCAGAACGAGTAACCGCTTTGTAATAATTCAGGTGAGATAGCCGCACTTTTTGCTGTCCTCTATAATATTCAAATACCACTTTCAGAAAGGCTATGTGACAGGCCCTATCATAGCAGCAAGGTTAAGTAGATTTTTTATTTATACCTAGTTATAAAATTAAAAACTAAAATTGTAATAATTTATAAAAAATATCTTTATACACGCTTTATTCTAATTGAATAAATATATTATGTAAACTGCAATAAAGAAGGCGCCACTAGCCACCACGTTTCAGTAAAATCTAAAAGTATAACTAATTAAAAACTGAATATATTTCGAATAGACAGCTTATCATGCAGTTTCATAATTTTGCCACCAAAATAGTAAAAAAAATAGAACATCGCGTTTCTGAATTATTTTAAAAAACAGTATTTTTTAAAAAGGACATCCTGTATATTTTTTACTGTTTCGATTACAAATTTTCTGCTGAACAAGAAAGTTTATATGCATGACTGGCCTAAAGTTAAAGATAACCTGGTTGTTTACGTTTTTTTTAACTTAGTATTTTATTAAAGTTAGAAATAAGAACAATTTAAATGTATGCATTTTCTTCAATACACTTTTCAGCATTGTTAAACACAGCTTCTGTTGCCTTCAAAACTGTTCTACCATCGAGAGATGTTACAATCCTCCTAATATTATGTTGAAGTTCGTGTAAAGTCAAATATCTCTTTTTATATAATCCTCTTTGACATAACCCCAAAAGTAAGTCTAACGGAGTTATGTCAGGGGATCTTGGTGGCCAACGAATCGGACCATTTGCCGTTATACATCTATTTTGAAAAAGTCCGTCAAGCAATATTGTGACTTCACGAATCATGTGGGAAGAGCTTCATCTTGTTTGAACTATATTTCATTGCGTAGTTCTAGGTTAACATCGTCCAAAAAGTTTTCCAGTATTTTTGACAACATATCAACATATCTTCTGCCTGTCAAAGTACCCTTATAAAATATTGTCCCAATTATTTTGCTGCCTATTAGACCATACCAAACATTAATACTGAATTGTATTAGTTAGTAAATTGTTTCGCGAAAAATGTTGCATTTTAAAGCACATTCTTTGGAGTGATGAAGCCAACTTTTCAAATAGGGGTTATGTTTAATTGTAAAAATGTGCACTATTGGTCAACAGAAACTTTATTGACAGCTTATTCCCGAAATCCGAAGACTTTTTGGATGATGTTAACCTAGAAGCACGCAATTAAATATATTTCCAACCAGACTGAGCTCCCTCCATATAGTTCGTAAAGTCACAATATTGCTTGACAGACTTTTTCAAAATAGATATATAACAAGAAATGGTTCGATTCATCGGCCACTAAGGTCCCCCGACAAAACTCCGTTGCACTATTACTTTTAAGGTTATGTCAAAAAGAGGTATATAAAAAGAGATATTTGACATTAGACGAACTTCAATTTAATATTTTGCGCATTGTAACATCTATCGATGGCAGAACAGTTTTAAAGGCAACAAAAGCTTTGTTGAAAATGCTGAAAAATGTATTGAAGAAAATAGAGATATATTTGCCAACTTGTTATACATTTATATTGTTCTTATTTCAAACTTAAATAAAAAACTAAGTAAAAACGTAAAATAAAATTTTATTTTAAAAATACATAGTCTTCTTTATCTAAAAGCAAAATATATGAATAACTAAGTTATCTTTAACTTTAGACCAGTAATGCATATAAACTTTTTTGTTCAGCAGAAGATTGAAAGAGGGTGTCCCATACAAAAAAGACTATTTTTTAAATTTAATCAGAAACGGAATTCTCTATTATTTTTCTTTTTTTACTATTTTAATCACAATAAAAAATACCACTAGTTTGCTAATTTAACCGACTTTGTAGCTCCCGTAATAAACAAGTTATCAATAGTGCGCACTTAATTTGATACACATTGTATAGTTGGTCCGCTGGATCTTTACTCACGAGTCATCAAACAATGAAAATATGAAAGACGAGATTTTCTAAACATAGTGTTTCCCTTATCGACTGGTATTCGATAAATCAATAACAAAATAATTATTCTTTATATTTATATTTACGCCCATAATGATGAATAATGGGATAACATCCAACGGATCAACTTTAGTGGTTTAGATCTGCTTGTTTCGAAATATGATACAGTATTTATGTTTCATAAACACAAATGGTATTGTCAGTTAATTGCAAAAAACCAATCTCTAAAGAAGTTACGAAATCTGTTGATGGACCTCAATTATACTAAATATAATACAACGTTGCGATCTATTTAGGTAGTGCTTTATTTTTCACTTGTGGGAATGTCTATTAACAGTATAATTGGTATTTCTGAGTTCTAGCTTGTCACTGTTACTAGGTCTACCTGATTTTGCATTTTAAAAATATCAATAAGTTCTTGAGACAGCCTGTACATTTGGTATACTATAACTCTATCACCCACATACCTTTCTATAATATTAAAATAATCACGGATAAACGGCTGGACAGAGCAAACGAGACATGTCGCTTTATGGGAAAAATGCAGTCACTTCATACTTGTTTTTCGCCGTAAAATTACGTTTTTAAGGATGTATCACATGTTAGCCTTTATTTTCATTGTGACTATAAAATAGCCATTTATTTTAAATAAAAACTCTCCTGATTTGTTAACAATGGCTGGCATATCATCATCTTGAACGCAAAAAACAGGATGCGACACATGTTTTTAACGAAAATGACTGTTGGAAAAATATAAAAGGTGCCGTTAAAAATATTGGAGTAAAATGCTCACTAATTAAACGTGAGGCGAAAAAAATTAAAACATTCTCTTATTACCCAAAACGATGTTTAAAAGTGTTTTAAAAAATGGAGAAACAAGATTATTGTAGACTGTTTAAAATTTATTAAATAGTTACTGTATTTTTTGTATAAAAATTGCTATTTTATCGCCATTTTGAAAACAAAAGTTAACTTGTGATATATCTTTGAAAAGCTAATTTAAGGCTGAACACCCTAGTCTGTATAGGGTGTTGCTTAAAATAAAAAAGTAGGAGTCACTTCCGGTAAAACGTTTAAATTGTTTTTTCATAGAAAATTTGCACCTTATGGAGTAATAGCCGTGTCCACAATTTTAAATTGATATTTTTAAAACAAAAAAAATTGGCAGCCTGTTACATGTTTCCTGTGTCGCCCGATAATGGTATGTTTCCCTCTAAAAGCAACACCTGTATTGTTTAAAATAATAAAGTTAGAGAGAAAATAAAAACTCTATTTGGAGACAATGTTTAGTACTCCCTAAAACTTAAATAAAAACTTTTACATTTAAATTCGTTTGAAAAGGGTGTCGAAATATACGTACTTGATTTTTAGGATCGCTAGTGCAAACCCTACAGATGATAAAAAAATAAGATCTAAGGGATTTCTAGCAGGAAAACTTGACATCAAACGGGTAATAAGAAGTTACAACTTGATACGTACGAAAAATGTAATTTAAAAAATATCTTATCACCAAGGATTAATCTGATGTAACAATTAGTACCTAAAATTTGTTTTTTAAATTTTCGGAACAAATAAATATTGAAAAATTTGCAGTCTTGTTTATCATCCTGTATAAAATAGCTTTTTAGTTTAAGTATATTTTACGCATAAAATCGGAAATATACAATAAAATTTGCAAGACATATCTGAAAATCACATCTCTTCTTGCTTCAAAAATATTCAAATATAAATTTTACCTAAAAATTCCCTTGCCCTGTTTGCTTTGTCCAGCACGGTATATTAGTCCACTTGATGGTTAAGCCAACGTTTCGCAATCAAATACATTATTTCATCTGAGAGTGGAAAACAAAAAAGTCTAGAACGCTTTTCAAGAGATAGCTTAATAAAACAACTTTATTAAAGGAACATTACCCTTATCCAAACCTTGAGGCATATTTAGCCATATGTTTAAGATAAATAATTCCCTGGGAGGGTGGAATTAAATTTCCCGATTGACAGAAAAAAAGACACGTGGCGGAAAATGATCTAAAATTGGCTGTTTTCAGGTATAGAAATTACTGATGAAATTTTTACTTCATAAAAATATTGATGGTTTTGTTGTGTATTGTTTGTGTAAATAATTATACAAAAATGGGTAGGAATTTCGAAGTTGGAACTAAATATAACCCTTTATACAAGCGCCTATATAAGGAAGGGTAATGGGGATAATTATTACCCCTCCCCATAAGACAAAATATTTAAAATGTACCTCCGCGGGTTTTGAACATTGAAGTCACATGATATGTGTGCTATATCAAAGTGTCAATTTATAAATTACTCTTCCTATAACTGCAAGCTGTATACGCGCCTGCCGTTATAACACAAAAATATCTAACAAAACAAGGAAAAACACAAAGAAAAATAACGTTTGAAGTAAATGTTTTGCGTTTAGGAAGTTGTTTAAGGATAATGATGTGCTTCCGCTGTCTTGAAAAGACTAGAACAATAACATAGAGAATCGTTCTGCTGTCGGGTTATAGGCAATTGCTATTTACTAAGAACTGTAAATACCAATAATTAAAGACATTTTTTATAATTTTAATGTGGTTATTAATAATATTATTTATCTTTTAAATAGAAGTAGATTTTAACCTGGGAGCAGTAGGGAAGTAGAAACACGTAAAAAGAAGTAGCATCATTTCTATTGCTTTTAAAACTATTAATACTCTCAAAAAACATTTAGTTAAAATAAAGGATAAAACTTTTTAAATTTTTTTTCAAAATCGGGAGTATATTCTTTAAATTGCGGAAATTGCTCTGCGGTTTGTGTAGGCCAATCAGGAAGAAAAATATCAACAAGAGTGCAGAAACACCTTAGTTTATTTAATAAATACAGGGATTCTGACATTGCAGAAACCAAGTAGGCCTTTCCTAATCATTTATTAGCTTCAGGACACAATTTTTCAACCCCCCGAAAATGTCAGTGTTTTACATGATGTCACAAAATTAGAAAATTGGACTTATTGGAAAAAATGGAAATTACTAAAGCAAAACAGTCCTTAACTGTGTTAACGATGTATTTAATTTCGAACCTCATTTAATATTCAACAATATTAAAGACTCCTAGTAATAAATAAACATACTTCAACAGGCTGGTGGTATAGTGGTCTTGATATAGGATTATCAACTGAGAGGCGCGAGTTCGATTCTCAGTGTAAGTAATAACTTTTTATGATAAATTATACAACAATATTTAATTATTTTAAAATGTTTACATTTAGATTCGTTGTTTTTATTGACGTTTTTTGGTTCGACATATTTTGTAGGGAGTAGGCCTATACTTTTTAATATTTGCACCTCAGTGTTCGTCTGTGTACTGTATACCTAGTTGTTTTATGTTTTAATTTGTAGTGGCCATCTAGTTCTAAGGGAATATTAACTTTTTTATCATTTTTGTAAATATAAGGTTTTTGGATATGTTAGGTCTGATGATGACAGTAAGGTCGAAACAAGTGTCACAAAATAAATTTTAAAGTAAAAAATCGTATGTCTGACTGAGACTAGTTTATTCTTTTCTTTGAGTTCCTTATTGCTACGGTTTATTAGTAATGAGAGAAGCGGATATTTAAAATTTGAACCTAGCAGATTTTGGAAATCTAAAAAACCTAGGCTAACGGTAAAATATACATATAGATATAAAAATCTGACAATGATTTTTTTAATAAAAATATAAATTTTGTAATTGTATTTAATTTTATATGCAAATGAAATATTTTCAGGGTATTATTTAAAATACAGTATACCGGTTGGCAACTAAACTGTTACTTATATATTTACGTAATATCTTCGTTACTGTAAGAGGTACAGCTACAGCAGCGCTGTCGCTACAGAAGTTTCAGAAACAGGCCATAAATTTACATTTAGTATTTTATTATACTAGGAAGTTAATGGTTTAAACTTTAAAGCCTCAGAGCAAATTAACGTTTGTGGCAGTGGCGTATATAAGGGGGCTTTGGGGGTAACAATTTAGTATGTTATGGTATGGTATACTACCTTATAAGCTTTGCTAAAAATTGACTAACATGTATTTTGGAATCTTCAAAATATGAATATATAAATTGCTCAACAAAAATATGAACTCTTTCAAATTTAACTTCTTTCGTTAAACAGATTTAACTTTTTTAAAAATCGACTAATCTATATTATTGTGCCGAAATTTAATAGAACGTTTTTTCTACACTATGCGATAAATAACAATTCTTCAAAAACTTGGTGACTCGAGGTGAACAACGAAGTCATCTTAAAATTCAAAAAGTTTGAGTTTTGACAAAAACAAATTTCACGCATTTCAATAGTACGTTGCTAAAGTAATATCAATATACCAAGCTGTTTTTGTTAGTTTTTTAAATACGAGCTTTAGACGGAAGTCCTAAATATAATATTTGGCTATCACCATTTTCAATATATCACATCTTGATAACGGTTTAACCTCTTTTAACGACCTTTTCAGGTCACAAATGCTTACTTCAAGAAGATTTTTCATGCTCATAGTGTTATTCTTCGGGGTTAAGTTTCTAAATTTTAATACATTAACAGAAAATAAATACTTAGGTAATAAACACATTTGTAAAATAGAACGAATAATGAGTGTTTGAAAATTTGAGTTTAAATCAATAGGTCTAAAATGCTGTACCTGGTTATCGATTATGTTTAAAATACTGGCAATTGACACATAACTCGATAATAAAGAACAACCTACGGTAAATGACACTAATCGAAAAACCGATACATCTTTTTCGACATATTGATTTGAACTTCAAATTGTCAATTTTTTGAGCAATACAAACTCAAACTACTCAGTTACTACAATAATTTCTCCTATTTTACAAAATTGTGCATTACCTATGTATTATTTTTTGTTGTCCTAATATAATTTAAAATTTTTAACCCAGAATAAAAACGGTCACAGAAAATCTCCTTGATATAAACGTTTGGAATCTAAAAAGTTGGTCGATAAAACACATTTCAATTGTTTCGCCAACATTGTGTTTTTACCAGATGTTAGGTCTTAAATAAAAGTGTAACACAAACTGTAGGTATCAAATACCTGAACTTGTTTTGCGGATATTATATAGGTAAAATGAATTTAATAAAGGGGAACTATCTAGGTTCAATTGATCGTTTAATGTGTTGTTATTTTTATGGTTGATTATTTCCATATTGTCTAGTAAACTAAGATTTTTACTTTTTCGTTCTACATGTAAAATTTTAAAACTCTCATCGAAAGTATGCTGTTCCTGAGTTGAGCCTTCGTCTTATTATTTTTGATATTTTTACCAATGCTGCTGTTAGGTCTAAAAGCAATAGTTGCAAATTTAACACTCTCTTTTATTCTTAATAGTTATTAAGAAATTAAATTCTTTATTATTTCAACCCTAAAATTAGCAGTATTTTTGTGTAGGTTATTTATATAATCTAAAAATTCTAAAAATTATTTTAATTGTCTGTTACTACCAGTAAGACATGCTAACATATGATAAACATATCAACAAATCTATACCAATAAATGCAATTTTTGCTAGGGGAATATTGCTTTTTTGAAAAATAAAGATGCAGCTGTTTCTTTTATGACTAACAACAGCCTTATTAAAAACAATCAGAAAGAAACCAGAACAGAATTAATCGTGTGTTTTTAAGTTAAATTGTAGAACCTGTTCAAAATGTTATATTAGACAAACAGGTAAAACGTTTAAAAAAAGATTTGAGAAACAGAATGCTTAAACATAACTCCAATTACTAAGTATTTAATTCATTTATTAGAAAGTATGGTAAGTCCTAACACTGGAACCTGCGGTGGAAGATAGATCAAAATACAACAGTTCTAACCACACTACACCACAACTTGTTAGCATCATCAGCAGATGATATAAGTATTATAAGTAAACGTGGTCACACTTGGTTGCACCGGATGCACCATTGTAAAGTAAGCAATATAAGACTATAGAGAATAGGCCCTCTGTCTTTATTTAGTGCTTTCCTACCACATTTAACTATTTCTATACTCTCAAACGCATATAATAATCTATTATTAGTTACATTTTAACTATTTGGTGATTATTATCCAAAGCATGTTGGGCAACGCTTGACTTTTCTGTTCTTCTTTATCTTAAATGTACCAGGTGTTCTTTAAAACGAATGTTTATGGAGCGTTTAGTTTAAATGTAGTCAACATATTTTAGATCGCAGTCATTACAGCTAATTTTCATTCTCCTTCAAGTCTTTAGGGTTTCCAAGATTTTTCAAACTGGAATTCGTATAGCACCCTTTAAATCGTTCAATGTAGAGGAATATAGTAAGAAGAGGGCAGGCAAATAAAACCACTATGGTAATTTATATCTCAACGTTTTGTGGTCAATTACTACTTTCTCAAGGGCCTATAATAAAGAATAAGAAGAAGACACATTGCATTTGATCGCACTATGATAAACCTATCTAATTTGAAATGTCAAAAATTGTACTTAACCTTAGTGAAAAAATAGAACAGACGAGGGTAATATTTTTATATTATTGGTTTAAACCACTCTGGAAATGATCTTTATATTTATTTAGTATTGATGAGAAACACCAACTTAAATTGTTTGTATCTGTTTTAAAATTAATCGAATTATTCTGGTTAATATATATCATTTCTCCAATATTACGCTTTATATAATTTTGTTCTTTATCAAAAATTATTGTCTTTGAAAAACTAAATTCATGACCCGTGCTGCGATGATGAAAACTGAGAGCAGTTGTCTCTATTTTATTATGATTGCGAAAATCGTTTGTATGTTGTCGTAGATCTTTTAAATACTGCCTCGTCTGACCGACGTAAAACGTATTCCGGCAGTGGGAACATGGAATTTCATAAATTACGTTTGATTCAGCAAGCAGTCCATCTTTCAATCTTGTAAACAAATTGTTAACAGTTTCAACATTATAAAAAGCAAAATTACATTGATTATTGATATCCTTAAAAAATTTTTGAATCTTAGTTGACAATCCAGGTATAAAAGGAAACTTATAATACAGTTTATTACTGTCCTCATATAGATATTCACCGTTTTGTAGGCTACTCTAAAACTTACGTTTTTAAATACATTTTCTAGACTTCTCGTATATCTAGGATCATACGGGATTACCAAAAACTTATTGGGAGCCTCAGGTGCTTGAAGAGTCGTGGCATCTTTTAACATTTTCTTATGCCTATGTCTATTTACCAATTTACTAACAAATTTACAAAATTATCATTATATCCATTACGTTTAGCTATATTTTTAAACCGATTCATTTCATTGTTTAAACGATCTTTCTCAATTTTATGGAAAATTGACTACCTAAAGGAACTACTTGAATTCAATAATTTGAAGAAAGAAATAACTGATGAACATTTGCTTCTCACAAAATTATGTATGAATCAAATTTTTTTTCAGTTCAACAATAAAGATTATAAACAACTTGAGGAAACTGCGATGGGCAATTGCTTATCTCCGTTCCTGGCAAATTTGTTTATGGGTAGATTAGAAACCCAATTCAAAAAAGAACTAAAAGAAGAATGTGGTATAAATACGTACACGATATATTTGCTATTTTTGATACTAAAACAGAAAATTTGGACACTTTCTTAGAAAGATTAAACAATAAATATCCTTCCATTAATTTTACGTATGAAAAGGAGAACAATAGGCAATTATCTTTTCTCGACTCGTTAGTTATTAGAAATAACCATAAATTAGAATTTGATATTTATAGGAAATTTACTAATACTCATAGGTATATTCTTTTGAAAACAATTATTTATTTCTCTAACTCTTTGTATACATACAATTTACAATTCTCTAATCAGTACCTAAAAGCTCTGGCCTCGGGAATACCTATGACTAGTGTTGAATACATTAAAGAGATACACTTAATACCTAAATATACTTTAATATGTTTAACAAATAACCTATAATTTTGAATATTTCTCATGTTTTCTGGTACCTTGTTGAATGCTTTAGAAGATATTTTGAGATCTAGTATCATGACTATGTATATTATTGGACATTACAATATTAATATTTGACATTTGCCTTTTATTTAATATTTTAAACATAATTTTAATTTGTTCTAATTCTAATACAATACTAAGTCTAGGATGCAAAGTTCATTATATAATCTATCTGTGTTAGTTAATCTGTCATACTTAAATAACATTTTCAGAACCTTGTTCTGAAGAATTTGGGCTGAGTCAAAGTTGGTTTTACAACACGACCCCCATATTGGCAATAAATATCTGAAATGTGACAGAAAGAAAGCATTGTAGATACTGTCCTTAGTTTTATTGATAAGATAGTTTCTGCACCTGAATATAATTGGAACCATGGATTTATGTGTTGTACTTCATTTATTTTTATGTTATTTATTTGTATAGTAAGATTTTGTATATGTTTATTTTTTTGCTTAAAGATAATAAAATTTGTTTTGTCAATGTTTATTTTGAGTTTATTATAATATAACCAATTCAAATAAAGGTTTAGGTCACTGTTTACAGTATCATTTAATGTCCCTTCCCTCCTACCTGTATAGATCAAGACCGTATCAGCAAAAGTGAAATACTTTGCTTTAAGTCCTACACATCTCAGATTCAACACATATAATATGTACAATAGGTGTCCCAGAACCGAACCCTGAGGCACTCCATACTCACTAAAGTATATATTACTACAAACATCACCTAGCCTAACATATTGCTTTCTACCTATTAAATATGACTTTATTAGATTGTACATAGTTCCCCTGAAACCCATATGCCTTAACTTTCTCAATAATATTTCAGTGCTGACGACATCAAATGCTTTTCGCAGGTCAATAAATACCGCCACTACTATAAGACCCTCATCCAATGATCGAGATATACAGTCGACAAAGTCCATGGTTGCGCTAAGTGTACTACTATGTTTGATAAAACCATACTGAAACCGATCAACTTCAATATATTTATTTATAAACTTGCTAACCCTTTTTTTAATTATTTTTTCTATAATTTTTGAAAAAACGCTTATGACTGAGATGGGCCTATAGTTGTTCATGCAATCTTTACTCCCAGAATTAAAAATTGGACATATTTTACTGATTTTCAATTCTTCTGGAAATATACCAGTTCTTAGGATATTATTAACTAGGGTTGTTAGAATTTTTGTAATGTCATTTTTTAGGTTTATTATGTCCCTCACTGTCACTTCATCATGTCCTGGAGCTGAGTTTTGTTTCAGCTCAGATATGGTTTCACCAATCTCTTGTTCATTAGTTTCCTCTATAAATATACTATTTTCACAAAATATATCTTCAAAATCAGGGACATAGCCTAATGCTTGAATTTCATCATTTAGTTCTAGCGCAATGGACTTCCCTATCTCTGAAAAATGTTTATTTAAGTGCCCTACAATGTCATTGATCTTATCGATTTTATTACCATTAATTATTAAGGTATCAATATGAGTTCCTACATCCTTATCTTTAAAAAATCCATTTACAAATTTCCATTGTTTTCTTACATTGGTACCTGTCGCTGCCCACTTAGTTCTAAAAAAATTGTTTTTTAAGGATGTTATCATATTATTTATTTTGTTTTTTATTGCCTTAAAATCTAGCTCCAGCTGGAGATTTTGAGGGTTCTTTTTTTTAATTTTATATAATTTATCTCTTTGTTTTATCAAATCGAGAAGCTCAGCATTAATCCATTCATTATTTCTACGTATTCTGATAAATTTTGTGTATTCAGATTTTTTTTTACATTCTTTTATCATATTAATGAGATCTTGGAATGACTCAATATTTTCATTTTTATGATCTGATTAAATGTATTTTGAAATTTCCTAAAATTTATAGTTTTAATTTCATGAGTAACTTTAGGTTTGTATGTTCTTAAATTTTCTTTTATTGAGAATGTTATCAGCCTATGATCTGATAGTGATGCATCCTCAACCCTAACAGAATCACATATATTAATGTTATTAGTTGTTACAACATGATCTATAATACTTTTTGAATGTAATGTAGTACGAGTAGCCTGATCATCACTAATTGTATTGTGCATTTTAAAATTATCTAGTGCTAACAAGTTCTTATATTTTACAATCTGACTAGCCCTTTCATCTAATACATTCAAATTTAGATCACCTACTATCACATGCTTTGTACGATATTTAGAGAGCCAATTTTCAAAATATTCTAAAAATTCAGTACTTGAATATGATGGAGGTTGCACTTAGTTTTAACATATTTTCACCTAAGGTAACAGTTATCCAGTTAATAGAGTCATTTTTTGCAGATTTCTCCACTTCTTGTACCTTAATTCCCTCTTTCACATAGATACAAGCTCCACCTCCTGCCTTCTCTGCAGCAGTGTAACACCTGATAATTGTCCAATTTATATAGAAACGTCTCCCTCTCATCAAGCCATGTCTCTACTAGAACTAGCACGTCGCAGTCCTGGTTCAACACAAAACACTGAATCTCTTCCTCCATTATTTCTTAAACTTTGTACATTAGCATATGCAATATGTATTTTACTTCGAGGCCTTTCTAATTTTTTAGCTGCTCCATATTTTGCACTAATATCACTTTACTATCTTCCGATTTCCTCAGGAGAATATTTTCATTGCTAACCCATAGAAACTTATAATCCAATTTTTTTCTGTATTCCTTTGCTGCCTTATAAAGTTCCAAGCTTGTTTTTGTCAGGTCATGGTTCAAATAAATCTTGTTGTTTTCTCTAAAACCCAAGTCCTTACTCTGGAGATCAAATTTCTTTTTTGATTTAAGTATCTTTATTTTGGTTGCCTCTTCCTCAAATATGACTTTGATGGGTTTACTTATTTCTTTAGTATGATCTGTATTTCCTACTCTATACTTGTACTTTTAACCTTTGCACTATTTTCGTAACGATTTCAGAGAGATTTTCATTAGGCTCTTGTGGAATTCCTTGAACTATTATATTATTTTTAAGGGCGCCTTGTTCTTGCCTATTAAATTGTATTTTAATCTTCATTATTTCTTCTTGCAGTCTATCATTAATGACTGCTTGCTCATTATATTTTGTAAGAAGAATGTCATACTTTCTGTCCATATCTTCAAGTTTGGCCATAATATCCTCCAAAGTACATCCCTATGTTTTTGTTTGCTTTTGATTATTTTTTGTTTCCTCTTCCTTCTTACACGTATCACAGAACCATGGGCGTGAAGATTTGTTTACCTGTTGTTATGCCCTTTGAGTCATACCAACGCATGCTCTATGTTTCCATACAAAACATTTTTCACATAATAATCCCTCTTGAGTATCCAGTACTTTTTTCCGGCAAATATTACAAGCCTCTATTTTCTGCATGTTCACTTGGCAACACTGTCGGTTTCGGCTACGCATGTAAACTATTACACATTATTTGTCCAAATTTTTTAGATTTTATGAAATTCTTTTAGTTACTAGCATGTAAAAACGCTTTATTTCTTCACTGAACACTGTTCTTTGTTTTATTTTTCACTTTTTTGCCATATATTAGGGTTAAATCACACTCATAAACACTAAACGTCTACACCTGTTGCCAGTTTTACTACTTAACATCCGACTCATTTCATTGCCGTTAACACAAAATGGCAGCATTTCATTTCTTAACTCACAGGTTAGTCAATTTTCCATTGAATAAAGAACGTTTTAACAATGAAGTGAATCGGATTAAAAACATAGTTAAAGGTAATGGATATAATGCTAATTTTGTACATAAATTAGTAAATAGACATAATAATAAGAAAATGTTAAAAGATGCCACTACTCTTCAAGCACCTGAGGCTCCCAATAAGTTCATAGTAATCCCAGATATACGAGAGGTCTAGAAAAAGTATTTAAAGGGGGGGTTTTAGAGTAGCCTACAAAACCGAGAACAATTTGAAAAATCTTGCCCTAAAAACCGACAAAAGACAAATCGACTTGAAGGAGAGGAGTGGCATCTATGAAATTAGCTGTAATGACTGCGATCTAAAATATGTTGGGCAAACTAAACGCTCCATAAACATTCGTTTTAAAGAACACATGGCACTTTTAAGATACGGAAGAACAGAAAAGTCAAGCGTTGCTCAACATGCTTTGAAAAACAATCACCAAATAGGTATAAATAATCTTTAAGTTAATTAAAAATGTATCTAATAATAGATTATTGGATGTATTGAAAGTATAATAGTTAAATGTGTTAAGAAAGCACTAAATAAAGACAGAGGGCCTATTCCCTATAGTCCCCTGTATTGTTTACTTGACAACGGGCGCAACCAAGTGTGACCACATTTACCTATAAATAGTCTCGGTTAGGATAAGTTAATTTAGTTTATATCATCTACTGATGATGCTAACTTGGTTAGCGAAACGCACGTCCTGAACGTAACAAGTTGTGGTGTAGTGTGGTTAGAACTCTTGTATTTTGATCTAGAAAGTATGGAAATAAACAAACATAAAAATGATAATACGTTATTAAACGATCATTTGTATCCAGTAGATAAATAACGAAAAATCCAGAACATTTTACCTGTATAATATCCGTAAAATGGGTTCAGGTATTTGATACATACAGTTTTTTGTTACACTTTTATTTAAGATCTAACATCTGATGATAACACAATGTTGGCGAAACAATTGCCATGTATTTTATTTCATGTAAAATAAATTAAATGGAACTTTTAAACAAGTGTTTTCTTTTACTTGGTTGAAATGGGTTTTCATCAAGCAACGGCTACTTCTCTTGTACTTCAATCTTTAATACCCTTGACTCTGCCCAAAAAAGAGCTATTCGCCTGATTGATGATCCAAACATGACAAAAAATCTCGCATCACTGGACCAGCATCGAATTGCGGGCGATCTGTCTTTGTTTTACAGATTTGCTACGGGTCCAGTTCTGATTATGCCATCCTTTGTCATTCCTGCCAGAGAGACACGAGCATCGACTTGCATGCTTTACTTTGCCGTCCAGCTTCAAAAAACAAGGATCTTCCGCTTTGTTCGCTCCTTTATTCCCAGGGCGTTTCAATTATGGAATGTGTTACCAGCAAATGTCTTTCCCTCTCCTCCTAATCTGCAAGTCTTTAAATTTCCCATTAATTAACTTTCCTTGTCTTTACTTAAAAGCAACCACGGTACCTAGTACTTAGGTTTTCAGCCTTCGTAGTCTGCTCATAAAAAAAACTTGGTAGCGTACCGTATTGAAATGCTGAAAATGTGTCTTTATTAAATGGAAACCACTCTATTGACAACCACATATAACACAGAAGTATGACACTTTAAAAAAAAATGTTGCCGCATAGTACAGAAAATGTAAGCCTTTAAAATTCAAAATCTGCATTCTAAAAACCCGATTTTTCAAAAAATTAAATCAATTTGAAGAGTGAACTAAAAATGAAAGGGTCGATCTTTTTGTTGAGCCAATTATTTCAAATATATCTCGAACAGTGATTAGTCCATTTCGGTGTCTCCTAAGGCATAATACTTCAAGCTTCTTTCTGAAAGCCTTTAGGGCTTTTATTTGAGGCCATACAAAAACTTATGAAAGGTATACAGAAGATCAAATATTGAAATGGGTCTAATAGTTTGCACTTTAAATCGTCATTCCTATAAACGGGCATAGAGTGTCTTAGCAAGTCTTAAACTTTATCTGGATACTTGTTATATAAATAATTAATAATTTATATTATATAAATTATTTTATTAGGGCTATTAACTGAATCCGAAATACAATTCCAAGCATACACATTACTCACCTTTGGTTCTCGCAATGGCCCTACGGAAGCAAGTTAGACCTAAAATAAAATAAAACTATGATAATAACATACAAGGAATCGGACTTCAATAAACTTTAGCTACAAATGCAAAGAAACGCGTTTGAAAATTACTTTTCACACGCATGTGACTGTGTGTGACTACACGATCACATTCGTGCATAACTGCTATTTTCAAAACCTGTTATACAATATATTATTTTCTATAGCCGAACAGTAATGTGCATTTGCAGAGCATTATTTAAAAAAGTTTTAAATGAAATAAAACCGACCGAAAATATTAGCAAATATTATTTTATTCCATCTGAAAAAAATTGACTTTATAAAACCGGCGTCCAACTAATATTTAATTACTAAATACAGCAGAAGAAATCATTTATGCTCACTACTTCAGTTGTAAGTCTATTCATAAAGATGAAATAAAATATTGTTTTTTGTGCTTTTTGGTATGTTTTTTAGCAAAAAACAGGTAAATCAACTTTTAAGTTTTCTACAAAATTTTTATTTGAATACACCTATACACACACATATATGGATAATTTTTTGCTAGCTCTCCCTAATGCAAGGGTTGACATTGCGCTTGAAAAGTTCAGAACATATAACCCACATATACAGTTCACCCTCGAAAAAGTGAAACACGGCATCCCATTAAGCAGCCTTAAACTACTGAAGGGTATTTTGATGGAAAATTCTTATATGATTAATACATTTTTATATAACACTAGATATAATATACCTGAGAAAATTTGCCTAGAACCTAGTCAACCTAGCCCATTACAAACATTACCTTCTCTATTCATTCACATTTTTGCTCATTACATTTTGTTAAAGATCTTACTTACAAAATCAAAGGCATATTCACTAGTCAGACAGATATCAAATTTGCATTTAAACAAACCAAAACTATTTCCACACTTTATACGAGAACTAAGTCCCCTTTAACTATGAAAGAGAATATGGTTTATAAAATCCCCTGTTTAAATTGCAATAAAATCTACATAGGCCAAACTTCTATAAATCACAATGGTCGCATCACATTACATAAGAGCGATTGCAACACTAAAAAATTGTCTTGTGCTCTGTCTGAACATGTACTAAAAAAGGGTCATTTTGTGAATTTTCAGAATCCGTCTATCTTCGAAAAAAAAAACAATTCATAAAAGAATCTTCCAGAAATGGTCCAAATAAACAACGAGCCCAATGGTATGAATAAACGTAGCGTTATACAAAATCACAGCTCGATTTACAATTATATTTTAAAACTTAAAAAAAAAACAAATATAAAAGTCTGAATTCAACAACATTCCTTTCAAGTAGATGATGGCCTATATTAACTTTCTTTTATAAGTAGAAATTTGTATATCAACTGTCTCTTCAAAAAAAAATATAGCCATCAACATTCTTTTTAGCCAATCGTATTTTTATCATTTTCTCTCGTAACCTGAACATTTATCTTTGACGCCTTTCTGTTTCTTAATTTTGTTTTCTTTAATTACTTAAATAGGTTTTTTCATTGGCTGCAGATTCATAACTAATTTTTCCAATATGTTTAGTAAGAAAAAGTTTTGAAATAATATTAACATGTTTGCACGCCTCATACTCTAATTAGAGCATTTTGAGTTTATTTGTAGATAATTAGTAATCAGTTTTTCATATTATACTACACATAATTGGCTTGCTTTTAAATAACGCATTTTCCTAAACCAGAACTTAATTTTTGTCATACATACTAAAATTATATTAATATTTGTAAATATATTGAACATATCCCGAATTCTAAAAAATCAACGGCTTTAGAGCCATCTAAAATTTTATATATACTTCGATTGATTGGTCTCCTGTAATGTCAAGAAATATAGAATGATGAAATTATAAAGTTATTATTTGTTCAGGAACATAATGTCTGCTTATTTTTTATATTTTGCCGAGGGTCGCAGAGTATAAATTAACAACAAAAATATTTCCAAAACACCATTGGGTTTGGTTGCCAATTTAGCAATGGTATCTCCGATTTTAGGTTTTTACATTCTTTAGATCGTTACGTAGCTTTCAATATATTTTTGACAGGTCAGCAGGGGAACCAAGCAGCCATTCGTCACGTGCTCCACCACGTCACCCCGTTTATACCCCGTTGTGGCCACCAAATCCAATAGGATCGATTATAAACTTTAGCTTCATAAAAAAAATATTACTTGTACTATTGAATTTACCAAATAATAATTATATCATCTATAATATAACATTATCACAGATTGAATTTAAACTTTGCCTTTTAATTTGAAATATTTCTATTCAAATTAAAAGTGCGTTTGGTTTGCTAAAGCTTTAAGGACTTCTGCCATCACGCGCGGTATATTGCCGGATTTCTGTAGTGTAAAAATATTTATTTACTATTAAAAAATCGACATAATAAAATAAATTAAATCCACGTTTGTGCGCTTTCATATGGCATCAATTTTTCGCTAATTCTTATGATATCTCTATGCCCACGTCACCTCTATAATATGGCTATTTGAAACCTAACGTTTGATATTAAGAGCTCTCGTTGACAGCAAGCAATTTGGTCGATAAGTATTTGAAGTCAGACATATCCCGACAAAGTCACCTAGGCAAAATGCCGCACATTGCCCCACTTCCAAATAATAAATAACCTTAAGATATAAAATTTGTTCACATTAAATATCTCAAGTTAAAATATAAAGAAAGTGTATTCTTCTGAAATAAAGGGAATACATTTCGGTATTAGTTAACTTGTTGATTATTTATTTCACATCTACGACTAAATAACTTCATAATTCGCAAAAATATTTAAATTTTCAAGATAATTTCTGCAAGTTCTCAAAATATTTACCAAAATGACCTTTTAAATTTATAAACATTTCTCTAGCAATAGCCCGATTTTAATTTCAGTTTATAGACTCTATTCTCATTATCCAGTAAGTTCGTCTTGAAAGCAAAATATTGCCGCATCCTTAAATTACATTGGGAGAGCTCTCAAAACTTCTTTAATCAAGTATCGACGGACTGTTTAGCTTTACTTAACTAGAAAATTCACTTTAAAATAAAGATTCATTAAAACTCTTAACTGCTATTATTAATGTCGATGGAATATTCATCTAGTGTTACTAATTGTTTTATTTTTATTACTTCCCTCGTAAAAGAGAAGTATTGAATCTTGAAAAAAATCACCCTCCGAGATTTTTTTGGATCTTTACATTTCAGGATCTCTAGATGACTAAAAACATGGTTTTCTCAATTCGGGCGGTCTGTCTGTCTGTCTGATGGTCTGTCTGTTCGCGGAAAAGATAAAAAACTATTAACCCGATAAAATTTTGGTCAAAAATTAAGGGTCATATGAGGATGACCTGATAACATTTCATTAAAAATCCAGTATGTCGTAACAAAAAAAATATTACTAAAAAACTATCCAGTTTACCTCCAATTCTGAACAAAAATTATGTATTATGGGAAAATCAACTGGTAAAATGTTGGTACAAATCCAAGATGACGGAACAAAATGACGGCTTAATGAAATATTAGTTGTGGTATAGAGATGAAATAGTAAAATTATGGTACTAATTCAAGATGATTGAACAAAGTTGCGCAATTTGATATCGATTAATATACCACTGACCGACCTGGAAAATTCCGACTACTTCCGAAAATATCTGTAAAAACCCAATTAATTTTCCTTTTTATTTATTTCAAGTTGAATTTAAAGAGATGCTACAAAATAAACTTTATAGCCGCTTTTCCCTTTACGAGATGATACACTCAGTTTTAAACTGCAACGTCTCATTTTCGAGGTCTCATCATCAGACCTGGATTTTCATTTCATTTTTAACTTAACCTCTTAAAATAATATAATCCACTTATACAATTACTGTTTTTAAAATTCACCTTTCTAAACTTGGCAAGATTCTAGTTTTCCATCTCTCTCTAACTCATTGTCTCTCATGGGAAAATCATAAATATTCTGTTCAAATATTGAAAATAATATATCGTTGATTTTGGGAGGTCAAACGCTTTTTAAGAATGAAATTAAAAATCCAGCTCCGTTTAAAAAAAAATGATGATGAGGCTTCGAAAACAAAACGTCGTATTTTAAATCTGAGTGCATCATCTTGTTGAGGAGAAAAAGCGGTTATATCTCCTCAAATGCAGGCTGAAAAAATAAAAAGGGAATGACGATTTCCAACTGTTTACGGATATCTGCAGAAGCAGTCGGAATTTTCAAAGTTTATTAATGGCATATTATTTGCAATTACGTAACTCTGCCTCAATTTAAAAAAAAACCTCGTATCTCTTACGGTTTTTGAGATACCAATGTTATCCCTTCGAATTTGTAACACCCTGTATTGACTTCCAGCCAGAAGGTTTCTAAAATCAGTAAAAATTACTTTCCTGTAAATTATCCATATCTATACATATATACAAGGTATTACAAAACTGCACAATTAGAGAATTATTAATATACTGTCCAGAAATTTACAAAATTACTTATATTCACGTTTTAGCGTCCCTAGATGCCAAAAAATTTATTTTATCAGTTCCGTCGGTATGCGTAGGTTAACTACTACTATGGTCAATTCGCGGCCTAAGTTAAAAACTAATTACCATATTGAAATTTTAGTCAAAAATTAAGGGTCATATGGGGATGATCTGGAAATATTTTTTAGTGAAAAGGTAAAAATATTATTACTAAAAAAATGGATTATCCAATTTATCTCAAATTTTTCACAAAAATCAAGTGTTACGTAGGAATGAACTGGTAATATTTTGGTATGAATCCAAGATAGTAAAACAAATAAAATATTTAAAAAAACAGGTTGAAAACAATACTTATTAAAATAATTTCAAATTTTGTGTAGTGTCGTATAGAGATAAACTGGTAAAGATTTGCACGAATTCAAGATGGCGAAACAAAATGGCGGGAAAATAAAATTTTTAAAAATCAACGTAAATAAATCTTATTCAATTGTCTTTTAAGAGTGATATAGAGACAGAATTGTGAGTAACTTGACGAAGAAGATACTTTTCGGTAACTAGTTACCTTGTATCTAAGTTACTTATAAAATTGGGAAAAAAGTAACTATAATATAGATACTTTTGTAAACTAACTTGTAGCTTTTACTTTTGAAAGTAACTTTTTGTTTCAAAAGGATCTATAGTTACTTTTAAAGTAACTAGTTACTTTAAATGTAGCAAGTTACTTTTAAAAGTAACTAGAAGCTATTATTAAAAACAGGTTAGATTTCACATGTCTGAGAAAAAAAGGGTCACAAAAAATAAATAGAAACATTGAAAACTCCGTATTTTTTCGGATATCACTGGAAGTTTTCCAAATAATATAAATATTCATTTAACGATCTCTCATTGAACACAAATATGCGTAACTTTTTCGTGTATTGTTCACGATGGTTCGTAATAATTCTGGAGTGTGCCTTCTTATCTGGGACGAGCTATATATATATATATATATATATATATATATATATATATATATATATATATATATATATATAGAGCCACTTTAACTTAAAGTAAAATAAAATGTCTCCTGCAGAGCCAGAGTTATGAAAAGATATTTTTAGTCGTCCGTTACACCACAGTACAAATCAACAGTTTCCACTATTATGCCGAAACAGTTTCCCTGTTACATAATTTAACAACCATATAATATAAACTAGATTCACTCGTGAACATGCCTACTAAAATAGTAACACTAATGGTGCGACATGCTTTTCTGCTCTAGACTATAGCATAAACAAATATTCAGATTAAACAGATAGGTATAATCGATTTAGTCTAAATTGTAGAATAGGAAATCACTTCAGATCGAAAACAGAAACAAAATGAAAATTTAGGTTTTTAAAATTCAGGATTCTTTCGAAGACTTTAATCTGTACTTATTTTTGGTATATATAGTTGACTCCGGCTATTCAAGTACAATATTTAATACTTTCATATATCAGACGACCTAAAGGATAAATCTGAGAAACTCGGGGAACTACATTGATTTAGACATACGTCATCAGATCCCAGTAGTGTGAAAACTTGTATATAAATTAAAAATTCAATTACAAAAAACAACCATTCAGAACAAGTAAACTTCGCAAAGAATCAGACTCCAAAGATCTGTAGCATGGTCAAAAAGAAAGCCTTTCCATGTTATCTCTTCTTTAAATATAACCAAATGCTCTAAATTCGGTGGTAAACAATACTGGCCGAATTTCTTGAAGAACAAAAACGTTGGTGTCATAAGCGATCCACGTCATGCACACATGCCATAAACGATCCACGACATACGTCGCCATACCTACATTCAAGGCATCAATGTAGTCTGTCTCTCTGTTAACTCAAGACCTGGATGCATTCAGAAAGATTGATGAAACCAAGAATATAAGAGTCTAATTTTGGTATTTTTAGTGATAAGCTAATCTCGAGTCATGTCATTGCCGCTTGCACTAGTTGAGTTCTACATCGGATCTCATCCTCACAATCTATTTTTGTACGGTCATGACGCTCTTCAAGAACAGCTTTCAAAATATATTAGCTATAGTTGTAAAAAGTAGAGGTGACTGTAATTCTAACGCTTTTCTCCTCGTACAATCTACGAACAAAAACGATCAGGTGTTCTGGCTTGCCTATAGATAGTAAATCTCTCCTCTGTTTGTCCCATTTTACGTTATCAATAGCCTTCTGATAGCCTGCGAAGCACAAATACACCGGGACAGAATTACCGAGACTTTTCACCATCTTAAATTTAATATCTCTTGACGTGTGGTTCTATCTTCGACAAGCCTGATCTGGGGATATTTGCGATGTTATAGAGTGCTGAAATCTGGATTAAATGTAGAAAAGCAGAATTTTGCGGGCATGTGACATTAATACAAGTAGTCTAAAAATGTCACAGTTATTTGATAGCACAAGATCGTGAAAATTGTACGCTTGCCATTACTTCAAACCACTTTCAATGGTTCAGCAGTTATTTCATCTACATCCGATGTCCTATGTATCTTCAGCTTTAGAATAGCCACTTCTTTCTCCGAGAAAAGTATAGGTGGTTCAGATACAAAGTTCGGTTGGAATAGCCTTTCTTCAGAGTCATATTCGTATAAAGTCACTATACGAAAGAAACAAATGCACAAAAATCAAGACTGACGTAGAAACTAGCTCGTAAATTTTTTGTTTAAATTTCATAAAGCGGAATAAAATAATCTCCTATAAAATAATAAATTTTTTTATTCTATATAATCATATCAAATGTATTTGAGTGATTAACTGGTAAAATCTGGACAAAAATCCAAGGGCAGAACAAAACAACGGCCTAATATAAATTTTTAAAAATCAGGAATAAAACTGCTTTCTTCATTTACTTCAAATTTTGTGCAAAAATCAAATGTTCCATATAAATGAATTTGTAATCTTTCACAACAAATTTTGCACAATAATTAGGAAGATTTTAGTACGAATCCAATATGGAAGAACAAATGGCGTCCTAATAAAACTTTTAGAAAATCAGTGTAAGAAAACTACTATTTCAATTGATAAAATTTTGCGCAAAAGACAGATGTGACTTAGAAATAAACTTGATAAGATATTAGTATGAATCCAATATGGCGGAACAACATAGCTTAATGAAGAACTTGAAAAAGCAGTATTAAAAACTCACTATTGAATTAACGTCAAACTTTGCAGAAAAATAAACCGAGATACCGAAAATTTTGATCGAATATTATACGAAGAAGTAAAATGTAACGTAAAGTAACAAGTTGTTTAAAAAATTGGTATCAGCCTAATGATATCTTTCTTTTAACAAAAGAAAAATAACACACTAAAAAAATAAAAAAGAGTTCCTTTATAAAGGGAAGGATTTATAATGAGGGAAGTTAGTTGATAATAAAAGTTAGTTGATAATAAAACTAAGAAAAAGCAAGCACTTCTTTTTTAAGAGTCTGTATTATAAAATAAATATTTACTTATCTAATTTTAACTTTTTATATAAAATTGATACCAGGCGTGCATACCAAATTTTGTTATAAAAGTTTTACTCGATGTTCAATGCTTTATTAACATGCCTTAGGATACGAAAAATAAAATTTCCCGCAAAACTCGTATTTTGTAAAACATCTCTGGGATTTAGCATACTGGATAAACCGTGCCAAATTTCTAAAACTCGTAATGTATCCCTTTTCATTCCCCCGTGTTTGAAATAAGCTTGTAATATCCTGTGCCATCAACGAACAACAAAAATTATCTAAATTAAACATATCCATCCAGATGTGTGTTCTAAATAATACACGATAAAAAGTGACGGAATGAAGTCCCTCGGGATCTTTTCAGTTTTTCGGCTGAGTCATTTCGTCTGCTTCTCGTCTCTCGAAAATAAAATATATCCGCAGTATCTTTTTTGTTGGCGTTCTGGTATATTTAGTTGAGTATTGGGTTGGAATATATTGCTCTAACGAATGTTTTTTTGTAAACACAGTGCTTGCAAGTAAGAAACAATTTGGTTAAATCTATATTTATAAGTATAGCATGAGCTATATTGTGAATCCGAAGCCGTCTTTGAAAAATATATAAATTCTTTAAATAACATACGATTCTGTACCACAGTAAGCGTTAAAATTTGCAGACCAGCTGAATACAAGATTTTGAAAAGATATATTCAATAAAGAATCATATTCAAAATCAAATCAACACTTAAGAACAAGAAAGTAATTATTAACAAACTTTTTGACTGGTTAAACGGTTTTCATAAGTTTTTAATTTCGAATGTATCTGTATTATCTGATTGCTCTAATTTACTTTAAGGAGTACAATTCTCGCCTATACTGTGGTTAATGTAAAGAAAACAGCCGTTAAACAACCATTTTTAAAAATTCAAGATGGCCATTCGGTGTATCTTTTTCTGCAGAAATTGAAAACGCTTATTAAAAATCAATTTGACTTTTAGTAAGAGCGCTGCGACAGAAAATGTGATATTTAATATATTTAAATACATTTTTAAAAACCCCTAATTTTTCTCACTCTGTAAAAGGTATCTCATTTCCGACATGTTTGCGAAATATTTCACTTATTTTTAAATATTTGTAAAACTAAACTTGCCGCTAACAGAATATTCATAGCAATCTTGGTTTTTGAGATACAGGGTGGAATTGAAAAATGTCACTTTTGAGCCAGCCCTCGTATCTTAGTTGTATTTTAATTTATTGAGGTTGACATGCATTCTTATAGAACTTTTTCGGCAGAATCGAGTGGCGAATTAAACATTTTGAAAGGATATATTTAGTAAAGAATCACATTCAAATTCAAATCAACACCTAAGAACACAAAAAAATTATTAACAAACTTTTTGACTAGTTCATCGGTTCTCATAAGTTTTTAATTTCGAATTTATTTGTATTATTTGATTGCTCTAATTTATTTTCAAGGGTACAATTCCCGGCTTTGACGTAGTTATTGTAAAGAAAATAGCCGTAAAATAACCATTTTAAAAAAATTGAAGATAGCCATTCGGTGTACTTTTCTCTGAAGAAATTGAAAATGCTCTTTGAAAATCAATTTGGCTTTTAGTAAGAGCGCTGCGACAGAATATGTGATATTTACGGCATGACCTTTATTTCAATACATTTTTAAAAATCTCTAATTTTTCCCACTCTGCATCAAATCCCATTTTCGACACATTTGTGGAGTATCTCCCTTATTTCTAAGGATTTGTAAAACTAAACATGCCGCTAACAGAATATCCATAGCCCTCTTGGTTTTTGAGATACAGCGTGAAATTGAAAAATATCACTTCTTTCTATATAGTTATTTTAAAGGTTCAAAATTCATCATTTTTAATAATTTTCTTGGTTTTAATTTAGTAGATAGTAGGCTATGGCTTAATCAACTAGAACCAAAAAAAAACAATTATATAAAAATTGGGGTGGACTTGTCAGATTTTTATACAATATTTTTGTTGTTTTCATTTTACTGACATATTTTCTTATAATAATGGTAGTTTATGAAAATTAAGAAAAGTATGATATGTTGGTAGGTTTTATACAATCTAACGAGAATCCCCAAGAAGATTCGGAATTATATTTTCATAGTAAATAATGTATTTAAAGTGTTATAATTGGGATACTTTTTCATTTTATCAGGGGATTTTTTTTATATTAGATTTCCAGAGAGAAGCAACCGTGTCTTTTAGCAGACTTGTTATCTAATCGGAAGAATCCTATTTTATCTATAATCTACAGGAAGTTATTCGAGAACTACTAGAAAATAAATCACTGCCACAACTCTGGGTTTTTAAAGCGATTTCTAAATGATAACTTCCCTCAAAGTTGGGTAGGTACCAAGAGACCTGTAAGACGGCTCCCTCGATCGCCAGATCTGTCAATTTAGATTTCTATTTATATGGTTTTATGCAAAACACGGTATGAGTCTGTAGCGAAACTTCGTGAAACAATCTAGTTAACATTTCATAGTATTTTCAAATGTGTTCGGGTTATTTGTTGCGTTAAGAAAACAAACAAAAATCTTCTCTTGCTTTTTCGCGAATGAATAAAAATATCTGTGTCTATAAAAACTTAAGGTAAATGACATAGTTTCTTATCGACAAACAAAAATCTTTTTTGGCTTTTTCGTAACTGAATAAAAATATTTAACTTTAAATTAATTGAAGCAAATATTTCATTAAATTATATGTCTCAACATGTAGACTAGTCTGTCCACGGAATATTTAAGCAAGCATAAGAAATTATGTGATTTACCTTAAGATTTTATAGATACATAGTAGTTGTACAAATACTTTCATCCGGGTCTTGTAAACAATTAAACCCACGGAATTTGATAATTTTTTAATATAAAATAGAAAGTTTACCGTCATTTAACTGTTTTAAGAAAATAAAAGAAATGGATGAATCACTTTCCGGTTAAAAAAAACCAAAAAGAAATTCGATATTTTCACTGTATTTCAATGCGCCATATTTCTTAATATGACAATTTGAAGAAAGACCAGCTTGCATTGTTGCCAAACTTACATTATTGTATTGTATTAAATTTTTCATGTTTGTCTCCCGACAGTAACGCATTTGGATCCCTGTGCCGATCCCAAATATTAGACTTTCGACATTGATGCACTTCGCTATCGTTCGCCTTTTATATTAGGGCTTTAATGATGATGCCTACGGCGCCTAACCTGGTGCCAACCCGATACCAATCTACATAGTGCGATCAACACTAATCAACAGGCGGGTGCATCACTGGCGGAAGCCTAACATTCGACATCGGCCCTCTGGGCCGAATGTTAGACTTTCGCCAGTAATGCCCTGCTCTGTTGTTTGTCTTTTAGAGCTTTAACGATGACGCCTACGGCGTCTAACCTGGTGCTAGCCCGGTACCAATCCACCTAGTGCCTTCGCGCTCCTGCTGGTACCGATCCACAACCCACAAAAGCATTTTGTTTTTCTTATATAATTTATATAGATCATATATAAAATAAACTTGGCAACGTAGCATCCCCAGCACATTGGATTTCCGTCCAACAGACGACACTCCCGCTCTCTCTTTATTTACCAGCTGTAATTATGTTTAAAAACTCTTAATAATGTCTAATATAATAATTACTTCTAACTTTTAGTTAGAAATAATCATTTTTGTGTTATAAAGCATTATAATATAATCAGTCTTTTACGTAGCTCATAAATTAAGTTTGTGAAAAATATGTTTTTAGAGATACGCCAAAAACAAGTTTTTTTGGATATAATTTGAAAAAGTGCCTCATCCATAAATTTTTTTGTATAGGAATTATTAAAAAAAGGTAATCTTTCAAATGTATATTTTAAATTTGTTAAATTCCATGGGTAAAAATCTTTACAAGAGCCCTTTTATCCTATCGGGACTCATCAGTGCGCCCATCGTAAGAGAGAAACATTAAATAATAGAAAAGAATTGATTTCAAAATTTTAAAAGTTGTCAGTTTGTTTGACGTGTAACCTAGATATGAAAAAAATGATAGTTTTAAGCCATCTATAATGTTATTTTTAAATGTGTTCAGATTATTTGTTGCGTTTGGATTGACAAACAAAAATCTTTTTTGGCTTTTTCGCAACTAAATGAAAATATTTAACTTTAAATTAATTGAAGCAAATATTTAATAAAATTACATATCTCAACATGTAGATTAGTCTGTCTACGGAATGTTTCGATATATAATATAAACAATAATTTAATGCTTCTCTCTTACGATCGGCGCACTGATGAGTCCCGATAGGATGAAAATATTTGCACAACTACCATGTGTCTATAAAAACTTCGGGTAAATGACATAATTTCTTATGCTTGCTTAAATAATATTGTTTATATTATATATCGAAATATTCCGTAGACAGACTAGTCTACATGTTGAGATATGTAATTTTATTAAATATTTGCTTCAATTAATTTAAAGTTAAATATTTTTATTCAGTTGCCAAAAAGCCAAAAAAGATTTTTGTTTGTCAATCTAAACGCAACAAATAATCTGAACACATTTAAAAATAACAGTTTCTTATGCTTACTTAAATAATGTTGTTTATAACATGTATCGAAACATTCCGTACACAGACTACATATTAGTCTACATGTTGAGATATGTAATTTTATTAAATATTTGCTTCAATCAATTTAAAGTTAGATATTTCTATTCACTTGCGAAAAAACCAAAAAAGATTTTTTTTGTCCTTTCATAGTATTCAAAGGAGGCCTATGATTCTTTTAAATGCCATTACAAAAAAATAACGAAAATGTGCCAATACTGCATTCGAGAAAATGGCCTACATTTTGAAAACCACCATTAAAATCTCTTCGTTATTTTTAAATGTATTTTTTTTTGTTTTTCTAACCTTAGTTTTTCTAACGTAGAAAATTCTTGTTTAGTTGTATATAAGCAAATTTTAATAAATTGTTAACAAAGTAACAAACATATTTCTGTTATAGTCTAAGAATAACTTTAAATTTGACAGTTTTCCCGCCCATTTCTAGTTTCATTTCATTGTATTATGTTCTCCAGCATTTGTGACGCGTCAACCATTAATTTCGTTAACAATTTTATTGACATAACATGTAAACATTTAACGTGCGTAAGAAAAACAATGTTTTCCCAAGTTTTGGCCTTTTCTTTATGATGAAATAGATATAGACAGCGAATTGATCTGTGTTCACAATCGTACGTGTGTGAGTATTTCCTCCTACTTGAATATTTTGTATTTTCACTATTGTTGAAAAATAACATTCAAATACTAAAGTAATTCGTAATATGAACTATATTTTATAATTATTACTTACGTGGATTTTGTTTTAATAGTCATGGGTTACTGCTGGTTTGCCTTTCAAAATATCTGTATAGAAATATACCTTTTTTGGAAAGCCTACATAATTCTAATAAATATAAAAAATAATATACTGGATGTTCCATTAAAAAAACATGTTCCTTAACTGGAAAACGGATGGTACAAGAAAAATTAGACCAGGCTATTTAATTCTATTGAAAAAGTGGTTGCGTGTCAACCTCTTTAGTAAGTTAAAAGACAACTGAGATATGATGGTAGGCCCAAAAGTGACATTTGTCTATTTCACCCTATATCTCAAAAACCATATTTTTAGTTTTATCTGTACGAGTTTCATTGGAAAAATCGGGTTTAAAAAATGGTCCACTGCATATTATTTTTTTCCTGATTTAATGGTGAACGCATAGAATCGAGACGCGAGAGTAGGATATTAAAAAACTTATAATAACAATATCCTGAATATGCCCTGGAAATTTCATCTAAATTGGTCAAACCATCACGGAGAAATCGATGTACAAACAAAAAAAACAACAAAACGGCCGCCATTTTTAACATTTTGTAATATGCTTGATATGGGACCACTCCGACAATGTCGTGAATATCCTCTGAAATTTTAATCCAAATTGGTCAAATCATCGCAAAGTAATCGATGTACAAACATAAAACAACAAAATGACCGCCATTCCGTCATTTTAACATATTTTTAATACGCTTACTATGGAACCACTGCGGCAATATCCTGAATCTGCTTTAAAAATTTTATCCAAATTGGTCAAACCATCGCGGAGTAATCGATGTACAAACATAAAAAAATACAAAAAAAAAATGTAAATTTAATTATAAAACTCGCTGCCTTCATCGCCCTTATACCTGTGTTTTTTAATTATTAAAAAAACGGGTGAACGGATTTTTAATCAAAATATTTGGGACAACTAGAGAAACGCCCTCTACAATTTGTCGTTTGACTCATCAAAATCCGCCAAGTCGTTTAGAAAATATGCGCAAGCAAACATAAAAAAAAATACATACAGGTCGAATTAAGAACCTCCACCTTTTTTGAAGTAGGTTAAACGGTGAAATCACTGGCATCAATCAGTATTACTCGGTGATAAAGAGATATAGTGAATTTGCTTATATGTGGATATAAATTATTTCTCGAAAATCAAATCAAATAAATCAAAAGCTGCTTCTGCTGTACCAAATGTGGCACGCAAAATATTGCCGACTATGTATTCTGAAAATGAGCAGCTATTCATAATTTCGCAACATGAACGTCTTTGTCACGACTGGATTGATTTTTCCTGTTCATCAGGATCTAGATTCGGTAATTGTTTCATATAGGTCTGTTAAAATAAATTGTTTTTCGAATTAGAAATATTAGAGATCATCATAAATTAATAATTTGCGATAGTTTTGTCCAGCACAATTTAGTATTTTTAGAAACATGGATTAATTTAGGTTTTAGATCTAAAGTATTCATATGAAACAATTACTTGTAAGTTATTTTTTCAGAAAAGCCCATCAGCAGAAATTATTTTTGGAATTTTTTTCTATTCTATTTAATTTTTTTTTCAAAATCGCACAGGTGTGCATATTATGCAGAACTAAATTTTAAAATCATTGAATGCCAAGGTTAATTTAATTATTATTTGTTGGTTATTGTCTTAGATTAAGCTGGATAAGGTTAGATTATGTAGCGTTTTTAGAGAAATGGACTCGATTTCACACTTTTCATAATTCTTAGAAAATTTAGTTGTGTGAAAGAAGAAAGATTAAGATTAGAAATGGTTATTCTCTATTAGTTTAGGTTTCGTCAGTTTGCATTCTATTTTTTTTTTAAACAAAAATAGACGTTTTACGAGCTTTTGTTTTTTAGTAAATTGAGTTTTGTTTTTTGTGCCAAAATGCAGCTTTTTATGTTAAGCGGTTTGAGCAGAATCACCTTGTATTTATAATACAAAACATAGTGGTCACCAGACGACCATTTAAAAAAAATCATATAAATTGGTGCAGCACAACTCTGTTACAAACTTGCTGAGAAAATTGACTTGTGTTTAAAATATATAGATTATGCATTATTTTAAATGTGGCATCGGTGGAAATTGAGAAAATATTGGTACGAATCCAATATGGTGGAACAAATTGGCACCCAATAAAAATATTTGAAAAGACAGTATATATGTGTTACTAAATGACTATGTGCGAAACTGAATTGCACCACACTTCATTATTCCTCACAAAAGGAAATATTCATGACTAGGGAAGTTCCGACTAAAGGAAATTTACCGATTTTATATTTACTTTTTCGCATAGCCTTACTTAAAAAAATCAGTAATTTTATTCTTCGCGTATTTATTTAGTTGAGAACATTGACTAAAAAGCATGGGAGAGTGAAAAACATAATTCACTTATATTGATATCTAACAGTATGCTTCATACAGTTAATACCACCGAATTGGAATATATGATATATGGTACATATAAATTTTAAAAATGTGTTATATTATGTGGTTTAATTTGTAATGTGTAAAATGCGATTATGTTTTCACTTTAATTTTTATTTTGGATTATGACACTGGAACATTTTTTTTAAAATTGTAACTATGTTTCAGATATTTGTAATGTGAAAAAGGCCTGTGAAGCCATTAGAAACGTTACGTCACAAGCTGAGAAAAAATAAAAAGATAATTTGACCACCAAAACTCTTTTAAGATTATTTAAGGACCCAAACCCGAGAAAAACTAATGTAAACATTTATATACGATCTTATTCAAGAAACTAAAAAAAATATATTTGGAATGGAAAAAACGAAGTTTTCTTTTAATATACTATATAGGTTACGCCATTTAAAAAAAAAATGTTTTTTTTTGCTAACACGGGGCAACGCAAGAAATTGCTTTCCAAAATGCAGTTTCAAAATTTTTAGAAACAAAAACATTAAAAGCCTATCTTGAATCTTAAAATGGTTTTTGAGCTAAAAAAAGGGGCGTATTTACTTTTGCTGGATAACCTTTATATCCTTTTAGACCTGTTAAATAATTCTACTTGGGGTATTTCTATGTACTCATAAAAATTGTTGTACTCTTATGCTTTTTTAACACTAATTTTAGCATTTTGAATACAAATATAACCTATCCTCCGTTAACATTTCTGGAATAGTTATTTACCTAACTAGTGCGGAAAGTGATACTTTTTCGCACGCGACTGCAGTTTACCAAACGACGGTAAGCACTCTAGTGCGGAAAACTCATTTTCCACACCAATTAGGTATATAATTTTTCCTATGGGCATGTATAAATTACGTACTGTATGTATCAGCAAATGCAGTTTAGTGAGGAGGGTGAAATGAAGTATTTTAAAATTATGTTTATTATTGATTGATTGATTGATTACTTCAGATTAAATTTGATCACAATTTAGAAGTTTAAAATATGTCAAATGTGATTTTTAGAATTTCCAAGCTGCATTTACTTAATTTTATTGTTGGTTATAAGGTTTATATTGAATGTACATTTTGTCAGATTGTTTACATTTAGAAGAAATATGAATTCTAAACACTGTTTATTATAAATTGCATAGCTTGTTAATGGAAATGAAACAGCTTCATCTTCAACTTTCTTTTCGGTTAAAATTTTATTTGCAATTTCTTTTTTTGTTCTCTATTGAGTCTTCCAAATAGCCTACTGCCACGGTATTGGATTTGCATCCGCCATACATCTTGATATTACTTATATTATCTCCTAACATTAGATCTCCGCTCCGCTAACATTGTGGCGAAAGAACGCCGAAAATTGAGACCCGCGTACATTTCTGGATCTGGCAGGTGTCGGGCAATATTGGATGGCATCTTCCCAAATGTATTAATCCCCACACATTGTATTGTACTTTTTCTCTGTTTAAAGTATACAAAAAAATGACAATGAGGTGTGTTCGATGGACGTAGAGCTACATATTACTAATAAAGCTGAAGGTGAACTGCATCTCCACCAATTAGAAATGTTCTGGAAATATGAGTTTTTGTATCAGGAATTTTGATGATTAGTAGGATCTCTTTGTTTTCAATGTTATCAATAGTTAATTTAGTAAGATCTTCGCGACGACATGCACTTGCCTATCTAGTAATGGTCGCAACTTTAATCAACAAATAGACATCATCAGGTGACTCGGAAAATAATTTGCAATTTCCACTTTTGAAAAAACTCTGGATTTTTTGGACGATATCCTACGTTTTTTCGTTTCACAAATGCTGTTAATTTTGAATATTTACTTATATCCACATCTTGGTTTTGATGATCAATGCATTGAAAAAATTCACCATAGCGTAGAAGATTTGCAAGTTTAAGATTTTTCGCCAAAATAGACTAGAAATACTTCTTCTTTAAAAGATTTTACCTGTTTCTTATCGTACCAGTGAGTAAAAACTTTTTTTTCATACCTATGACAGGATTTTTTGGGCAATACCTTTAAGCTGACTACTGCAGCTTCTTCCAAAATATTTAAATAAATAATGGGATGAATTTTTGAATTTTTTAATATATTGAAGAATTACAAATCTAGATAAGAAATAATTTTTAAAAAAAATAATATCTAATATTTTTGAGAGAGTCGAAAAAAAATAATTGGTCTTTTTCAAGCACTTGTGCGGAAAGTAAAATATTTTCCGAACTAGTGCGACAAAAACTAAATTTCCGCACTAACACGCTCATAGAAAAAAATATTTCTGTAAGGAAATGTTAATGATTGATAATATATCTAAATAGGAAACAATCTAAATATAGCTCTGGAAGCCGCATGTATAAATTCATAAGGCAGAAAAATATGTTTATTGCATATAAATATTCATTAGCGAATTGATTATCCCTTCCATTGATGTATACCATATTATGTTTGTTAATAAATGCGTTAATACTATAATTATAAACAGCGACAAACTTAATTGATTTATTGTTGAACGCTATATAGTGTATAGCCAAGCATTAATTAAATCCCTATATAATGCCTATAGTAATCCATCTATAAAAACTTCCCCTATTAATAATAAAGCAGGGTTTGATTTGAAACTGAATAGTTTACCGCAGTATACGGAACGTTTACTATTATAAATCAAAATTGTGCGTATTTCGTCAATGAGTATAATATAAATTTGGAAATGTATGCTTTGAATAAGTATGGAATGATTTAAAACATTTTGAAAAGAGTTGGATTTCTGTCTATCAGAAACTCCATATTCTTCTTTGTTTTTTATCTCCTTCGTAAAAGTGATGTATTGTAATCGTGAAAAAATCATCCTTCAAGATTTTTTTAAATCTTTACGTTTCAAGGTCCCTAGATGCCAAAAAACAAGTTTTCTCAATTTCGTCGGTCTGCCCGTCTGTTTGTCGGTTCTCGGCATAGCTAAAAAACTACTTACCTGATTGACTTAAAAATTAAGGCTCGTATGGGGATGATCTGGTAACGACCTAGTGAAATGTGAAAACATTTATTAACAAAAAATTACACAACCAATTTACCTCAAATTTTGCACAAAAATGAAGTATTTTGTAAGAATCAACTGCTAAAATCCTGATCCGAATCCAAGAATGATTTGAAATTTTGTGTAATAATTAATTGTGGTATAAAGATGAACTGGTAAAATTGTGGTACGCATTCAAGATGGCGGAACAAAATAGCGTCCAAATAAATAATCCTCATCATGAATTATGAAAAAATCACCCTACTTGGTTTTACATATCTTCACGTTTAAGCGTTCCTAGATCCCAAAAAACATGTGTTTTCAATTTAGTAGGTCTGTCTGTCAGTCAGTTCCCGGCATAGTGAACTGACAGACCGCTTGAGCCGATTTTGTTCAAAAATTAAGGGTCATATGAGGATAACCTGATAATGTTTTCGTAAAAATCTAATCTAAGATGAGCCTAGTGAATGTTAAAAAAACTATTACTACAAACTAATTAACCGATTTCTCTTTGCCTCAAATTCGACACAAAAACCATGTGTTATGTATAAATATTAATATTGATCAGTTTTCTTGATAAAGAGGAAATTTGTTACGAGGAAAGTTGTGCTAAAACTGCTTCTACTATTTTTGTACCCGGGTACCCAGAGCTTACCTTATAATAATACTCTTGTATTATTACAATTTATATAATATCTACAAATTTATTACAAAACATCGGTTTTATTTACATAACAATCATTCAGATTAAAGCAAATTTACATTTTACATCTCCACAACTTGTTTTGTTCAGATCTAACATATATACAGTGACGCCAAACTAATTGGAAACGACCTTCCGAAAATCTGAACCGTTGCTAGTAAGAAATTGGTTTAATATATTTCGAATATTATAATCATTGTTGCTATTATTATACTGGGTATACATCTATTACTATCGCATTAAACAACCTTATTAAGTTTAAAAAATAATTTATTCGTTACAAAATTTGAAAAACACTACATTTTTAAGGGGCAAACTAACTGGAAACTTATTTCTGAATCAACATTTTCTAACAAGTAGGCACATTTCAAAATTAAAAATCAACATTTTCTAACAAGAAGGCTTATTTTAAAATTGACACCATAGAGCTTTAGTGGGTTGTTGACTTCCGTTCTTGACAAATAATTTAATGTTAATCTTCATTGGAATTTCTGCAAATATGGGTCCGCGAAAATGTTGTAACGAAAATGAACGACAATTCATTAATTTTCATAGGAAAGGCTATTCGCATCAAAATATTGCAGAAATGGTTAATCGTTCCAAAAAGGCGGTGTTTAACGCTGTTCATCATGTTAGGATTCATGGAAACTGGACGTTCCAGAAAAACAAGTATGGAAACAGAACGTCGAATTGTTGTCGTTTCTAAGGCAGACCCTCACAAATTAGCAGTTAATATTTGGAATGAAATTTTTGTTGAAAATTCAAGAGAATTTAGTGTTCGAAGTGTTTGTAGTTAGTGTTGTAATCGTTTGAACGAGGCACAACTTTTTGGCAAGGTACCCAGGAAGGAGCCTCACCTTTCTGAAGTGAATCGAAGGAGCCGTTTGGAATTTGCTAAAAATCACCTTTCTTGGAACCTCCAACAATGGAAGTACATACTATGGTCAAATGAATCCAAGGTAAATAAAGTTAAATCTGATGGAAAACGTTTTGTTTGGCGTCTACCAAATAAAGAATTTGACCCACGCTACACCATGAAAACAGTGAAATTTGGTGGTGGTTGTATCATAGTATGGGGGTGCTTCTTTTGGAATGATGTTGGCTCTTTTTATAGAATAACTGGTAGTATGGATCAGTATGAATACATTAACATAGTAGTACGATGCAACCATATGCAGAAGAAAATTTATCAGAACTTTAGAAATTCCAACACGATAATGATCCAAAGCAGTCTGCTAGGAGGGTGACTGTCTGGCTTCAGGATAATCATGTAGATATTTTACAATGGCCATCTTGTAGTCCAGATCTCAACCCAATAGAAAATATTTGGACGATAGTTAAAAAAAAATTAGGTTCAAGAACATGAGGAAAGCTTGGACCAGTATTCCACTAGAGACTTGTAGAAGTCTAATACAGTCCATGCCTTGGAGGTGTTTAAAAGTAAGTGAAAAAAAGCTTATTAGATTAATTTCAAATTTTGTGCAAGTATTAAGTGTGATATGGAGCTAAACTGGTAAATTTATGGTACGAATTCAACATGGTAAAACCAAATTGCGGCCAAATAAAATGTTTAAAAAATCAACGTAACAAAAAAATCTTTTTAATCAGTTGATTTTAAATTTTGCACAAAAATTCAGTGCGATATAGGGATAAACTGATACAAATTCAACTTGACGGAACAAAATGGCGATCTTAAAAAAATCAATGTAACAACTACTTACTCAATTTATTTTAAATTCTGCCCAAAAATCAGATGCGGCATAGGTAGAAACTGGTCAAATATTGGTACAGATCAAACATGGTGGAACAAAATGGCGCCTAATAAAATTGTCTGAAAAGACAGTATAGACGTTACTAAATGACTACGTTCGGAACTAAATTGAGTCATAAAAAATATAGAAGGTTACCCGATCGTGGGCGACTTAGAGGAGTGGATACTCTGATGTGCAAATATGATATTAAGAATCCAAATTGTTCAAATAAAAATTTAATATCCGGCAATGATATTATTGTCAAAACACCTCGGTAGCTCAGTGGTAAGAGAGCTGCCCTTCCACCTGGAAGGCGCGGGTTCGAGACTTGGCGTAGCCGGCACTTTTTAAATAAAGAGTTCTCGATATGCCTGGTCCGGTACCTTCCCGAGGTGCCTTTAGTCGTTGGGATAATAAAATAATGACTCTGTTCGTAGACTTGCGGTCGACTGCGAACAGTAACAAGGCCTCTTACTCAACACATACACTACACGACACAACTGCGTAGAAGGCAACGGGAAACCACTACGTAGAACACATTCCCTAGTATAATGGTCTAGCGTAGTGCATTCAAGAAACTATATACATCTTGAGAAGAAGAAGATAACTGACAAAAACCGGCAGGATGACAAAGCCAACGTATAAACATTAACTACTGAGCAAAACTTGGATCCATAACCATTTCTATTTCTTTTGACGTATTTATTTTAGAGCTAGATCATATTCAACAAAGTTTTGTTCTATCAAGTAAAGGTGAAAGGCGTTACAATATTTGGCACCTCCCTCCCGTTGTGTTTACTGTAAGGATACACAATCGGAAAATTCTTCTTTACCCGGAACTTTCCTTGAAACGTGTTGCACCACATATATATAACACGCAGTTTACATATAAATATAGTTATTTAGTATTAGCTTTATATACGTTGTATAAATATTAATATTGATCACTTTTCTAAATAAAGAAAAAAATCGTTACGAGGAAACTTCTGTTAAAACATCTATAACTATTTTGGTACCCAAGTACCCAAAACTTACCTTATAATAAAACTCCTGTATTATGATAATTTATACAATATCTATAAAATTATTACCAAATAAGTTTATTACTCATTCATCTGTTTTCTTTACATATCTTCAGATTTACACAAATATCCATTTTAAATATCCGTAACTTGTTTTGTCCAGATATACTCCACTTACTATAACTAATTAAATAAAAACCACTTTTTTCAATATTCCAGCTCACCTTTATTTTAAAATTTGGTTTTGTTTGTTAAAAATATAGAATTTTACTATATATATAAAACAATTCATTAGGCCGCCAATTTAATTCTTTATAATGGAATCTCACCAAAATTGGACCAGTTTATCCCTAGAGCATATTTTTTTGAGCAAAATTTGAGGTAAATTGGATCATTTTTACCAAAATGTCATTCCCATATATCCTGTAACTTCTGACTAAAGTGAATCAGATAAGAACACACAGACAGATAGACCGACAAAATTGAGAAAACATGGTTTTCGGCATTTAAGGACAATGAAAATACCTTTTATAAGAAAAATAAAAAACTTAAAAATGATTGTACTCTTGTTTTACACCGCTAGGATTATTGCTATAATGAATAAAGTATCGTGAAGTAGAAAAGATCTTAATCACACTGTTTATGGAATGCTCTACATTTTCTTGAAAATATGTAAAGTTTTCGTTTCTCTCAGTTGAACTATACGAAATATGTTTTTGTTTGGGTTAAAGTATTTAACTATTTCTGTGGTTCAGTCTGAATTACGGCTTATCTTTAGATATTTCTTCAGTAAGAGCCGTATTTATCTGACTAGCCCATTTTATGCATATCTATTGGTAGAATATTGTTTTTATGTTAAAGTGCAGATAATCTGAACCCGCCGAGAACTGATATGGAGTGTTCTTACAGAATCGACATAGAGTCCCTGGCCTTTTTCTACCTTTAAAGTTTGTTTTTACAAAACATGGTTCTAGATGACTCTAGTAAATCGTTTTATTTTAAGTAATATCTGACCCTGCATCAAGCAGAATATTGATCTATTATTATTCCCCAATGCATGAGTGGATCTTCCATAATTTCTTTTCTTATTCGTTTATTTTACATTTACTCTAGACAACCTGGTCAACTGCGGCTACAACCTGATAAAGAAATTACTCAACACCTTCCAGAAAAGCACGTATTTTATATAACTTACGGTTTCACGTATTTATAGCAGTATCATAGGCTAGTAAAATATATATATTATATAATTTTTGTAAGTGCAAAAAGGCTACCAAAGAATTACTTTCTATACAGAATACTCATGCTATCATGATTTCTGGGCCTCTACCCACATCAGTCAGGCTAGTACACAGATCAACGTGATCTGCGAAAATTTCATTTGAATTATACGAGACATCGTTCCCACAACACATCATCGGATTCATAGGTAAACCATACGGAAATCTAAAAGTCAAAATAAAAAAATAAAATTGGGAAACCACGGAATATATGGCATTCCATGGCAAGACTTCCTATTTTAACAGGAAACAGACCACAAAATAAATTTCGAAAAACAAGATGACCTTAATGAAGAGATTAAATTCAAGCGCAATTAGTCCAACAGCAGCAACATCCGGAAAATATAAATAATGAAGACCCATCGCTCAGATATAACCTTCGGCTCCAAGATATAAAATGGAAGCTTAGCAGTCACGGATATTTTAGTTTCCATTCCAGCGAATATATATATATATATATATATATATATATATATATATATATATATATATATATATCGCTCAGATATAACCTTCGGCTCTGAGATATAAAATGGAAGCTTAGCAGTCACGGATATTTTAGTTTCCATTCCAGCGAATATATATGTATATATATATATATATATATATATATATATATATATATATATATATATATATATGCAATTTGAGATATTTATTAGTATTTTCATTTTTTTGTTATTATTTCTAAGTTTATTGATTATACACGCTTCAAATCCGTTGGTATAAAACCAAGCGTAGTATGTAAAATGTGTATATTTACCTACCTTCACCGTGACGTTTTAGAGGTTATTTTAAACAAAAATGGGTATTCAGAGATTTGAAATATCTATGATAAGCTTACTGAAAATTCTCGGTTTTATTTCAAGGAAGCTGTTTTTGAGAACTTTTGTTTTCGCCATATTGCTCTTTGTACAACATTTTAGTGTCTGCGCTTTATGATGACTAGAGATATTACTCTAATCAAAATGTTGTGAAGAAATTAAGAATGTTTATAATCAAACATTGCCTAATACTTCCTAAGAAACGTTTATAAAACTTGATATGGACTATAGTGTAAATAAACCTGTTATGTGTTTATGGTTACAAAACAATTTATAGATTAATGTTAACCTGTAGGAAAATTAACTAAAAATTATTCTATCTAAAGTTTAGTCATTAAAACTTGAAAACTTCCTGAGTGAGTGAAATAAACTTTTCGCGAAACACAGCTAAGGATAAAGTTAAAGAGTCATTGATACAAATTGAATATTCAAAATATGTTCAGATGCAAGTTAAACAATTTTAACATAAGCTGCCCATCCTCTTTTCCTTCTAAGTTTCCAATTTAAAGTTTTAACCGATAGCGTAAAATTATCCTCTTTCGGCTTAAATTAAATCGAACTGGAAATAGTCACCAAAAGTTTACAAAATAAAGTTTTATTTTTATTAAATTTTATTAAAAACTTGTGAATTATATACTTATCTCTAAAAATGAAGAAGATGATATGAAACGATGCAAATTAGGCAAAATTCGAAAGCAACAGGACGTATTATTTACTGTTAACTCTACTTGAAAGTAAGGCTAGAGTTTATGCCGGAAGCGGAGAATTTGTACTAAACTTAAATACTTTGTTTTCATGCACATCTCTTATACAAATCAAGTGTATCTCTGGATATTGTAATAGGAGATTGTTAAACAAAGTCAGAACAACCTCACGTGAGACAGCCATCCTTAGAAACCTAGGGAATAAACGTTAATATCCTCTGGTATTCCCGAACTCTATTTTTTAAGAACATAGTTCACTTACGTAATTCAAGTCTTGCCCAAATAATTTAAGTTCTTTGTCAAATTCATTAGTATGGGAATCAAAAATCATGACTTGTACTTTCTTAAAACTCTTAAAGAGTTTGTTTATAGACAACCGTTCTTCCATCTTTTTTAATTCAGAGTCCATTTTGTTTACAACATTTTCAACACTGGCACTGCTTACAAAAATACAAGCGTCACCCGCAAACAAGTTTAACATAACATCTTCAGAAAAACAGACATATCATTTATGTAGAGCAAGAACACTTTCTATTTTTTTACAGTGAATCATCATGTTCTGTTCTTTGAAGTCAGTTGTTAAGCTTTTTTAGAAAGACATCAAACATTTCAAATGCTCGTTTAAAGTCTCAGAAAAGCATAACCACCCTTTGCTTATTATCAATTAGCTCCTTCCATCGACAATATCAACTTCATGCATGATTCACAAGAGTGTCTCTCTCGAAATCCACTTTGGTTGTCACAGTAAGGATGTTTTTTCTTTTAAAGTGGCCCAATAGCTTCTCTTTAACAGGAGTTTGTATTTTTATTTTTATTAAATGGAACACTATTTATAGGGTGATGTTCAACGATTTTTTTAATTAATTATTTTGAACACAGCTGTTACTATACGTATTTTCCAATAAGCAGCCAGTGCACACTCTTCAAGATATTTTTTGATCAATTTTGTTATATACTTAATAATGGTTTAACATAGTTTTTTAAGATAATTTTATCTATTTCGTTGCTAGAAGAATCCTTTCTAATTTACTTTTTAATGCGTCACTTTCGTGTAAAATTTTCAATGTATCAAACTATGCTGCCATCACCCACATCATACTAAATTACCAAACTTCCATTAGTTAGAGTAATCTCTTCAACACTGCCAATAAAGAAGTCGTTGAACAATTCTGCTATTTGTAATGTTTCACTAAAATTTTGATTATCGATAATACCTTAATAACCTTTTTTTATTTCTGCCCAATAATTTTTGTATATTTTACCACATTTCTCTACTATTTTATTTACTTTTCTCCATAACATCCTCAAAGTATTTACCTTGTGATGATCGTAATAAATTGAAAACCTTGTTTCTCAGTATTTCAAAAAGTCATTATTAATTTACATTATTTTTGAGCATGCCTTTATATGACTAAATTTTAATTGACATTTCACAGTTCACAATTCGAAAATTGCAAATACTTCAAACTTAATCTTCCAATTTTGCCTTTTCTTTACTGATCCGAAACAGGGCAATTTCCAAACTTTTAGTTGTCGAGTTTTAAAATAGGAAAATCTAGATAAAATATTTTAGTCTGTACCTACTCAGTTAGAAATGTTCGACTCAATAGTTATAGATAGCTTCAGAGAGGATTTTATTGGGAAACTTGGAAAATTAACCTTTTGTCAGATAGTTTCTAGAAAGAATAGTCTCTGGGATCTAAGAGTTATTGAAACGAAACGAAGTTCTTGGAAACTATATTTAAACAGTTCTTTTAATTTTATCATAACAGTGCAATCGTTTGTGCGTTTAAAAAAATCATTTTAACAGGGAAATATTGTCTGCGCGTTTTTCGCGGCCTTCATATTGAAAATGTATACAATTCTTCCATAAAAATAAATGTACTGTAGCCTGCATTTGGAAATATGTCGATGCTAATTGGACTTCTATAGCGAGATTAAATATATCATTTTAAGTGTTATTTTTTTAATGATACTTTTTTTTAAACAAGCCTAGAGCTAGAAATAATTGTCAAATTTTTATTCAGAGTGTTAGTCGATCCCAGCGAAGATGACAAACAACAGTATCCTGAATGGTAGGCTGGAAGAAAATCTGTGATGACTTAGACTGTGATCTATGGGTTGATGGATACAAGATCGTAACAATAAAAATGAGGGGAAATGTACCGAGACCGCAACTGAGCATGCAAATGATGAAACAATTTGCTGACAATCTTTTCTCCACACATCACCTTGTGATATGGAAATGTAATATTAATTTTAGGATTTCAGACTTTATATTAGATGAACTTAAGATAGCCTGTAATAAACTGAAGGCTCATAAAGCACCTGTGGCAGGAAATATACCTCCTGAAATAATACAGCTGTCGGCTATAAACGGCCCTGAATTCATTTTGGCAGTCTATAACGAACTCGAAAAAAGAGCTAGTTTTCCACCAATCTGAAAAAAAAGCTAAGCTTGCTCTTCTTATACAGCCAGAAAATGCGCTCCAAAATCTAGGATCGTACCCATTTGTCTGCAAGATGTTAAAGGGAAATTATACAAACAACTAGTTCTTGCCACATCAAAGAAGGAACTAGAAAGAACGGGAGGTCGAGCATGTAACCAATATGGATTCAGAGAAGAAAGGCAGTTCGTTGACGCAGGAAATGAAGTATTGGGGATCGCAAGGGAAGCTGAATTATTTTTAAGCAAACACAGAAGACTATGCGCTGCAATAGCAAGATATAAGGAATAAAGGAATAGAAGAACACCTAATTACTACGATAGTCTCCTATCTGTCAGAAAGGGAAATCATACTAGGAGCTGAAAACTTCAAAGTGTTCGGCAGGGTCAAACTCTTTGGAACGTCATATTCGATGACCTGCTACGACTGACGGTTTCCGAGAAAGTGACACTTGTCGGGTTTGCTGATGACATTGCTAAGGTAGCGATTGCAAAAAAAAGAGCAGACGTTGATGACCAAAGCATTGCTACGAGTAAAGAGCTGGATGGACTTGAGCACCAAAGAAAACGGAGGCCGTTCTGCTAACGACAAAGAGAAAGATAGGGCTAGTAAAGCCATATCCTGGTAATATGACTAGATACAAAAAAAAAATTCTCAGAACAGAGTTGTATCAGGAGTGGTTTCTTTCCAACTACTGTTTGCTACACCTGCGTGACACGGCGTTGCACAGAACGAGCTGCTGAAAAAACTTTAAGGAACACAGAAGAAAGCGGCCATCAGGATATGCTGCGAGTATAGGACAATCTCTGCTGACGAAGTTGGAGTTATTGCTGGAGTACCTCCAAGACAGCTCCAAATAATGGAGATGCATACAAGATACAAGGGGGAACAAAGCCAAGTTACAAACACGAACCTGATAAACGAATGGCAAGCAAAGTGGACAAAAAGTAGTAAGGGCAGGTGGTCGTGAAACCTTATACCTAGTATTGAGGAGTGGTTAGCCAGGCAGTAAGGAGAGGTTCACTTTTTTCTAACACAGGCTCTTTCAGGACATGGTTGCTTTCGCAAATACCCTTTTCCATTGCCTCAAATGGGACGAGAGTAGGCAGGTCTACATGAGTGAGACGAAACAAGGTTTCAGCTTCACCAGCATGGCGGTGGGCCTGATGGCATTGGCGTTGACCTGGAAGAAAGTCTACTACTGACTGATAATAATTTTAAAATATTTTGGTATACACATGGTCGTTTCTATTACTGTTTATTTAATTTATTAATTATTAATTAATTTAATTAAAATTCTAAGCATTATTGTGCATCAAAATTCATTTGTTTTTGAGTTATTGACGTTTAAAAAAGTCACTTTGGAAACTTAATTACTCTGTAGGGCCCAAACGGTTTTTCTAAGAACAAAACGGTTTGCACTCTGCTGTCTTAATCGGAAGTCATACTTTTTGACACTTTCGGTTAAACCGGAAGTTGGTGTCAAAATATAAGCAATTTAAAACTAAAACAGCAAAGTGCGAACTGTTTTGCTCTAAGAAAAACCGTTTAGGCCCTAAAAGGTAAAAAAGTGACACTTTTTAAAAGTCAACTGAAAAACAAATAAATTTTGATGGATGGTGGATTATACAAAAATGTATTCATTAAAAAAATATGTTTGTTTCGATAATAATAAAAACGGACAATCCTGCATATACCAAAATATTTTAGAATTAGATATTTTTCGTAACATTCAATTTTTGTAAAATGCTTTTTTCGTTACTCTGCTAGATTGTAAGACACAGAATAAAGACAAAGGAGAGCAAAGAGAGACAGAATAAAATCTCTAAACCGACTCTCATGCTGAAGCAATACAAAAGCGGATTCAAGTACGAGAAGCTAGAGAAGGGGTTGTGGTTTTTGTGGGTATGGTGCTCTCTGGATCGAGACGAGAGATCTACACGTTATGCGTAAAGAGATTTCCACATCTTCAATGAAAAGAAAAGTTTTTCTAGCTAATTCAGTTTCATATTATAATATAAATATTTTTGTTTATCAAGTGTTCCTAGTATATATAGTCATAACGCTTTTTCATACGACCATTTATAAAACTTAAAACTGGCAAAACAGCACTGTAGCTTGACCAGAAATGCCTTTGTATCACAGACGTGTTGAAAGTGGTAGTTTTACAACGAGGAGGTATTTAGTACGAGGCGTTATCTACACTATTTTTCTTACAACTAGTCAAAATTTTCAGTAGAATTATTATATTCTATTATGTATATTGCAACAGTAGTGTTGAAAAAAATGTTAAGACCAGTGTTGAAAAAATTGTTACGTGTTGAAACATATTTTTTTTCAATACGCGTTTCTAGCCCAGTTAACAGTGTGTTGTTTGGCAGTTTTTTAAGAGGTCGTATGAAAAAGTACTTTTCAACACTTACTATGCAACTTGAAAGATGGTGAATCAAAAGTATGTTGGAAAAGAAAAGCATACTTTTAATTACAATTAAAGCAATTGCTCAGTTTTTCAAGACTAATGTTAAAACATTTTTTCAATACTGTTCTTGAAATGTAAATAAAAGTAAAAATGAAAATGCTACTTAAGTTTCTTTGAGGTCGCAGCAGAAATAATAAGTGTTACCAAAAAAAAAACTATTTTACAAAAATTTTATTTTATGAAAAAATATTAATTCTAAAATATTTATGTATATGCTTGCAGAATAATGCAAAAATTATTAGTTCCGGTTAAACGGGAAGTTGATGTCAGAAGATAGATACTTTAAAACTAAGTGCAAACCGTTTTGCTCTTAGAAAACCCGTTTGGACCCTACAGGATAATAAAGTTGCCAAAGTGTATTTATTAAAAAAAATTTGCTTCACTAATAATAAAAACGACCCTGTATAAACCAAAATATTTTAGAATTTTCTTAGTTGTACGTACACTCGGACTATTACTCATGTGAAAGGATTTCTGTTGTTTCATTTCGTTTGAATTCTTCGGGTTTCAGTACTTCTTATACAGGGTGTTCCTTAATGTATTGTACCTACTCAAGGTCAATCCTTGGCTTATTTTAAGACTAAATTGTTTCATTTTCGAGATACAGGATGTCCAAGAATTTAAGAAAAGTCGGTTTTTATTAATATTTTTAAAACAGAAATGTCCGATTTTAATGAAATTTGACAAATTTGATGTAGTGAAGAGCTCATTTGAACATAAAGAATTATTCAATCCAGTGACGTCCAGGATGGTGGCGTTATTAATATTACTGAAAAAAAAAAAGAATATGCCACTGACTTTTTAAAGGATTTAATTTTTTTTACACTAAGAATTTAAAACTGCAATTTTTCTGGGTGTCCCTGGTTTTTGCAGAAAGAATTTAAAAGCTAGAAATTCTAAAAAAGAAACACAAGATGCAAACCTAAGTAATACTTAAGATGTCATCGGAAGTATATAACAACAACCGTAAAATTGACTTCCTTCAGCCATTTCTAATAGGTACAAATTCAGACAGGGGCAGATCTAAGATGATGTCGAGGGAGGCGAAAAAAATTAAATACGTATGAAGTAAAGAATTTTTTCTAGTCGTCGAATTTTCTTAAGGTGTTAAAACATGTAAAACAATAACGAATTACAATTTTCAATTGATGAAGTGCTTGTTTTATATATGACATTGTAATTACTGGGTAGGGCCAGGGGAAAGGACGTTGACCCTTTCATCACTCTCCAAATCCTTCACTAAATTTACAGACTATTTTATTTATAAACTGATATGCAGTATTCATGTTGTTTGTGTACACTACACGAAAGATCTGAAATGCCCAAATAGTTAAAATGTAGGCTATTTAAGTTACCAAGGCTTCCTGCGTAATCGATATAGAAAGCACTTTCAACAATACGAATGAAGAAATTGTGTTTATTATTTTTTCACGAAAATAAGGCAAGATACGAGAAAAAAAACAAAAAATTTGGAATTTTAAATTCTTAGTCTAAAAGAAAATAAAAATGTATATAAGACAAGTGGCGTACAATGATTTTTTTTAAACATCCCGAACTCTACTCGAATGGATAATTAAAACTTTCGTTTAAATAAGCCCCTTAATATTGCTGCAAACAAATCTGACAAGTTTTGTGTATATGTTTTTAAAATAATTTAAAAATAAGCGTTTTTATTTTGAAAAATGTTGACATTTTGTATCACGAAAATGAAGCAACATAGGACACTTGTTTATAGAAACTTTAAGTCATAAAATAAGTCAAGGATTGACTTCCTTCAGTACGTACATAACATTAAGGGAACCCTTTATGATATAATATTACACACGTTAAAACTACATGTATTAATACATAAAAACTATAAAATATATTTTGGTAGTATTGCGAAACGCAATGGCGGCGTTACAGATTGATTTAAAAATTGTCCAAGTATACCGAGAAGGTCTAACTGAAAGAAAAGGATTCTATTATATGGCATCAATTAGTGATCAAAATTCCCTACCACAATACAACTAAGCTTGTTTCTGTAAGGCAGTAAACAGCGCATTTTAGAAGTTATAATGCATTAACATTGCCATTTTTCTAGTGTTGCTTGACCATGTACAGTTTGGCGCGCAAATCTGAGACTATGAAAAGAATGCAAGTATCTGTGGAAACGGTGCATTACTCATTGGTGATTGGCTAAAACCCTACATATTCATAGAAACCGCCTGCTTTTGACAAATCTCCCCCTATCGTCGAGGCTTCAGATCCGCGCGGCATACTATATGGATATACATTTTGCTAACTAAGTCCTAAACGGTGCAAATTATCAAAATAATCTAAGAAACCAAAAGTTAGAGAACAGATTAAGGAATTTGATTTTATTGTTATTATGTAGAATGACTTCGCAGTAAAAATTTCGGGGGAGCGCAGCGGTGGTAAAAGGGGTCGCGATCATGGAAAAAGTACCAACCTGTAGATCATTTCTAACATGTGTTTAAACCATTTTGTAGACATTACTCATAAAAAAAAAGACCTTAACACCCTGTATTCAAAAACGAAGGCATTTCGGACACATGTTTATATAAACTTTTAGTCCTAAAATTGATCAAAAAGTAATCCTGCATTTTTAGCCATCAATAAAAGGACACTCTGTCTAGTTTTTTTTTATTTTCGTTTTTAGTTAATATATTGGCTTTGAAGAGGTCAATTTGACAGAAAAAATTTAGCGGACGATATTTTGGCAGAGACAATTTCTCAGGTAGTTTTGAAATTAAAAAATAATAATCTCTATATATTATTTATTTATATATTTATATGTAAATTTTATTTATTGAACTTAATTATAAAAAGCTTATCTATACATAAATTATGGCTAGTCATCATAGCAATAACATAGACGAAAAAGAATGAAAAAATGGCAATATAAATCAGAATTAACAAAAAAAAACAAAACATTTATAAATTAATAAAGTAAAACCAGTTACCAATTTCTGAGAATAAAAATTAGATAGAAATGTGTTAAAAGATTTATATTCGTCCTCTGGATGTTTCAATCACAGAACGTATACGAAATAGATAAATAAGGACAATTCAAAATTTATTGGTCCTATAAAAGATGTCTAAGGAGTTGATGTATTTCTTCTCAAGATACAGTTTTGTAATAAAACATTTTACGGTCAGTGTCTCATAAAACACCTTGTTTACTGAATTTTTAAATGGAGCAAGGCAAGAAAGAATCAAAAATCTAGGTTATTAATTTTTAATATAGTAATATTAATTTATTAACTATAGAAGGTAGTATTTAAATTCTTGTTTGTGGATATGAACTTAGAAAAAAAAACGCCAAAGAACATTTAACCGGAATAAATTCTATAACTTGGAAAATATTCATAACTTATTAAATAAATAAAAATGTTTTACTTGTCAAATTGATTTTTAAATGGACCTTTAGGGCATAACCTTTATGGATGTTTCAGCTGAACAACGGTTAAATTTGCTCTGCATTAACGCGCTTATATGTTTAAGAAAATTTGCTATGCGCTGTTTACTACGTTACAGAAACAAGCTTAAATATCTTCAAAATTGCTAAAGTTAAGCTTACAAAATTTTACATATGGGAGTTTTTAGACATGCGGAATTGAAAAATTGTATCGGCACTGTTGCCAGAATTTCCAGTTTTGCGTTAGAGGTAGTCATTTTCATTTCTTAAATAGAACGCCCTTTTTTTATTCCCCTAAATTGACCACCTCAAATTTAGTAATATCCCAAATTTTCAAAATTTTATCTATACTAGTTGTTGTGATATGACAACATCACATTTACAGTAAAAAGTTCGGGAACCCTTAAATATAATTAAATTCGCTAAAGTTGTGCTTACATAATTCGGAGTTTAGGGGTTCTCGGGCATGTGGAATTGAAAATTTGTATCAGCACTGTTGCCAGATTTCTCAGTTTAGCGCTACAAGCAGTCATTTCCTTATCTTAAATGTATATCATATTTATTTTTATTGCACTAAATTGGCCGTCTCAAATTTAGTAATATCCCATTTTTTCAAATTTCTATCTGCACGGCTTGCTAAGATATGACAACACCGCATTTACGGTTAAAAGTACCGGAACGTCTAATATAAGAAGGATATTAAAAGTCAACGGACTAAAACAACAATAACCTAAGAGAATATTTATTTTAAAGACACTATTTTTTAATTAAATGTTGAAAGTGGTTCCCATTATTTGCCAGACAGTACCCAAGTCGATCATAAAACTCTTGCAGTGTGTTGCTCAACATATTCGGTGTTAGAAGTGCAACTTCGGTGCGGATTCTTTCGCGGAGCTTGTCTACATTTTCTGGTATACACGATCCTTCAAATAATCCCACAAGAAGAAGTCCAGTGGAGTCATATCAGGGGATCGAGGTGGCCACTTTAATGCATCACGCCTTTCAATCAGCCTCCCCAGTAATTAGTTGTTTAGGAACTGCGTGGCTTCCTTTGAATAATGCGGCGGAGCACCATCATGTTGGTACCACATTTCATCCACATTTCCAATTTCTTGAATTGTAGGAACTTTATGTTCTCTGAGGAGCTCTAAATACTTCTGTCTAGTTAATACACCTTCTACGAAATAAGGGCCTATAGTGTTGTTGCCTAGTATCCCCGCTCATGCATTAATTTTCTGAGGATGTTGGATATGAAGTTCTTCCATCCAAGGAGGATTATCTCTAGACCAAATTGTGCCTATTAACTTGGCCGCTCAAGCAAAAAGTAGCCTGGTTGCTGAATACAATTTTGTGCGCAAAATAAGGATCTTGGTTAATATTTTCCATCATGATTTCAGCGAATTCAATGCGGCGCGGCGGTCAGGATCATACTCTAAAAGCTCTTGGGTATAATGGATCTTGTACGGCCTCAATTTGTTTTCCTTTAAGGTAGTCCTTACAGATTTTTGACATATTTCGGCATTTATAGCTAACTGGTTGGTGCTAATTTTGAATTTTCTTCTATTTGTAATAAAACGTTTAATTCGCTTGTAGCAGTTTTTGGGCGTCCGGTTTTAGGTAAAGATTGTATGAACCCTTCTACCTGGTAGCGAGAACAAGTTCTATGGATGGTTGATTTTTTTATTGGTTTGTTACGATAGTCAAGGTACAAACTTCTTGGTATGTTTTGGTTTTATTTCCATATCTACGAAAAATCAAAATATCAATACGTTGAGTCTCTGTCAAAACAAAAGGCATAACTAAACTTGTAATTTTATAATTAAGACAATATTAAGCTGCTTAACTGGCAGTGATAATGCGTTTAATTTGTCATTGTTGTGGCATGGCAACGGCAAGTGTTTCAAAAACAACTGTTGCAGCGTCTACTTGTTACAATAGCCACACAGGGCTATTGTTACGATACCCGCATTTTTCTGTCTGGACCAGAAAATCGTCAGGGGAATATGCTTCAATATAGTGGATCGTTGAGGATGAATAAATTTAATAAATACATGAGGAAACGTCTACATTTCCTCTAAGACTGGTGTAAAAATCAAGTGATGAGAGTGAATTTAGAGAAATTTCAAACTTAAAACAATTTTTATCCGCGTATTCACTAGATTATCTTATAAGGTGAAATGTAATTTTTTATAAATAAAATACATATGTATATTATACAGGTTGTAGAAAAATTAGGTACTATTACGACATTAAAAGGAAAAAAAAGGGCGCCATTTAATTATAATTTTTACTCACGTAAGGTTAAGATTAATACTTTAAGGTTAAATGTATTTTTTTAATAATTAATTGTTTTATACCGCAATTAAGTAAGTAAATGCAGATAATAAATTTTTAAAGAGTGATGTTGTCTAGGGGTAAAAAAAGTAACGTATGGGTAAAATTTATTTATTAAGAATGTAGGTTCTATTTTTAATAATCGGATATATTGTACAGGGTGTACAAAAATCAATGCAAAAGGCGAAACAAATATAACAAACGGCGCACTTTATATATTTATTACTTACGTATGAATAAGATTTATTTATTAAGAATGTAGCGTTTATAAAAATTAATGCAGAAGAATAATATATTCATGGTGTGAAGATTACCTACGTATATTTATTTCTTATCTAATAAGTGATTTCTTCCTTTTAGGTAATAATAAGCTATGTTTTCTTCTTCCAGAATGAACGGCTGCTAATGTAGGTTCGAAATAATTGTTTTTTTTAATGTACGCAGGACTTAGAAGTAATTATACTTTTATTTTTTTCTTTTTGGAAAGCCGCCAATATCATTTAACAAAAAAAAAGTCATTTATTTCAATAAATTAAATGGGGCATTACATTTAAGATTAGAAAATGTCAACATGTGGCGCAAAACTGTGAAATATGGCAACTTTGCAGATACCATTTTTCAATTCCGCATGCTCACAAATCCATAATTTGTGAAGCACAACTTTATCAGTTTAAAAGATAATTCGGCGTTCATGTATATTTTACGGTAAATGCGGGATTATCATATCTCAGCAACCAGTGAAGATAGAATTTTGAAAGTTTAGAATTTTACTAAATTTGAGACGGCCTATTTATTGCAATAAAAATAAACGGGGCATTCCATTAAATTTACATCGCCCTGTACAATAAAGAAATTCAGTTTCTTTATTTTGAATATGTCATTCTATAATCAATACACCTGTGAATATGTCTCACAAGTTTTATTAAATATTAATAATAAATTAAAAAGTTATTAAAAATTATATATATATATATATATATATATATATATATATATGTTTCCTGATCTAATAAAAATAACAGATGGCGATAATGCTACGAGTGTGGTTCGCGAATTTCTTCCTCTCCAGCACCTGATAGCAGTACCATCTATTTTTACATTTGATTAGCTCTTAGTCTCTATTTTTTATTTCTGTCTTTGTATTCACTAAACCTAATCCGTCACAGGCAAGGAAAATATCTGTAGGCCCCACTCTTCGGCTAAATTGTTGTATTAATTTTCTTTTTATATAAGTGTTTATTGATGCTTTAGCTAACGGCGGGATAAGCCTTTTAACCGAACATATATTTTATCCCGACATTGGTCGAGAAAGTTGCAAATATCTCCTAGAATACTTTGAGGGGCGGTAAAAATGAATATGTATCGAAAAGTAGAACACATTTCATGGGTCGTAAAAATGCACTCTATTGTAAACCCATTACGTCAGAGGCACCTTAAACGGGGTAAAAATAAAAGGCTTAAGAATCTCTTAAATTAATGCAAAACGATATGTTAAATAGTACATTGTGCAACAAATGCGACATTTCATACGAGTTTGGAAGTTTGGTGTCACGAGCCGAACGCAAGTATGAAATGTACATTTAGCACGCATTTCACACTGCATAGGCAAAATAAATAAATATGACGTCACACTGTGCAAAATAATATTTCCTAAAATCTATCGTAACTCCTCACTGCAGCCAACAGCTGAACTAGTGTGCAGATCAATGCATTTTCGTCGTAGAAAAAATATTGTTTTATAAGCAAAGCAAAAGCTATCGTTTTTAAATTTAATTACAAAATAGTTATGTATCTTATTCAATTTTAAGATATAAGTTAAAAATAGAATTAATAAACCAGTGCATGCTTTGATCCTATTAAGCAAGCTACCATCTAAACCGCTTTAAAGAGACTAGCTAAAAGAAATGAGGAAAAAAGCCTATCAGACCTCGACAGCATATATTTTTCCGTTTAAAAATGGTCTTTCGAAAATAAATTTCCCTCCTGAAAAATGACGTGACCGTGCAAAATGCCTTCCCGAATTGAAAAGGTCTCTAATTTGCATAGATAACACAATGAAATCTCGTTGATTTGTGTTTTTGGCAGACTGACATTTTTACACCAGTAAATAAAGTAATAAATTGTAGTCAGCCACTCCCAAAGGCAGCAATTTTCACGCAAGTGGTATATCTTATAGATTCCAAAGAGAAATAATTGGAAGCTCCTAATGTTTCCTCAAGATTAATAAAGGCGGGACCTTATGAATTTCGATTTAATTATAGGGCAACAGATATTACCTAGGTCAACTTTTATGAGATAGAATAGAGCCGCAAAAAAATAAGGTTTTTTCATATGTAGTAAATAAAAAAGTGCTAAAATAGATTTTTTTAAATATTACCCCGCTAACCTAACTAATAAGAAAGTTGTTTCAGCTACTATATCGTTATTTTGGTACTTACAACCTTCCAAATAGTTGTTGCGGCATCGGCATCCTTACTTCATAACATCTAAAATTAACGTCCGTTGCATCTGTAAAACCTGAGTAACCAGACATTACAATTTAGAACGAAAGCTTACACGGCTTTGGTCAATTACGAAATCATGATCTTGGGATTAGACCGTGCCAACGTGGAATTACTATCCGACGTTTCGTCTTCGATTGCAGGAAGCAACACCTATAAGGTTGTGCAGGCAGACCCTACAAGTAGAACTGAAAGAGGCATCACCAATCTGATTAACACATCCAGTCTACCACCAGCGGAGAAGAAATCGTTAAAACCAAGCTACTCTAAGATTCCCAGGTTCTACGATTCTGTAATATCGGAAACATCGAAACTGACCGAATCTCTGATAGGCAATGGCTATTGCTCTGAAGAAATTACGCGTTCAATTAAAATATATACTAATCCAACCCCGCGAAAGGAGAATGATAAGAAGCCACCGTTAGGTAGTGCTGTACTTTTCTACATACATGGCACTACGTACGAAATTGGACGATTACTTCAGCGGTCTTCTTCAGTAAACATAAGAAGATAGGACAACGCTTTCGATCCCCAAAAGATAATGTAGTTTTTTAAACAGAAGAAGAAGAAGAAGAACGAAAAATTTAATGAAATCTATTGAAATTTTTAAGCACAGAAAAAATGTCAATAGAGAAAGGGGTTACGTCTACATTACTTGTGGTAACCGATTTTAACGTGGGGTCAAGGTTCGGCAAGCACAAGTCGGGTATAAAAACCCGCTTGAATCTCCTCGAGCTCAATCAGTGTTCAGATCTCGTGGAGTAAAGATCCCTGAAGATTCCTCGTACGTTTATAAGAAAATATTTCATGTTCTCAAATACTCAAAAACTTTAACCCAAATTGGAAACCAATTTTATTGGTACATGTTAATGTAAACTTATAAAGCTATTTTTAGCTGTAAAACTCCATCATAGCTGCATTTTGGCCGTTAAGTCAAAAAAAAAAAACAGGAAACATTTTTCGAAAAATCGGCTGTAACAACCAGAAATATAGTAACCACAGCAAAAATAATCCATAGAATAGAGGACAGATCGAACTCTTAGTTGCATTAACTAATTTACTTTTGTTGTAGAGGACGCAACTTTTTATTGTCTGTGGTAACCAAGTTTGGTTAGTTACCATAAATACACTAGCCTAAGTTGTCACTACCAATGTTTTAGTTGTGGTAACTAGAAATTTTGTTGAGCCAGGGTTAGAATTAGCTGCCATAACTAGTAAATTTGGTTGGCATAACTAAAATATATAATAGGGCTAGCTAAAATGGCCGGTTCTGGTAGACAAAGGTATTGATTATGTAAGCTAATATTTTTAGCTAGAATTCGTTTTTATTGCGCATCCACCATTCCATTGTCCTCTTTTATGAAATTGTCCACCTGTCAATGATTTGAACTAAAAAGAATTTCTGTTAATATGGTTCGAGTATTTTAGTTCAGAAATCGCATGTTACAGAGTTGGTAAATATTATGCCAAGAAATCGGGCTAGGTCTGTAGAGTATATTTATTTGTACCTAATGTTTTTAATTTTTTTGTTATTCTGACCCTTATACTTTTAAATGTAATTTTTATTAGTTATTTAATAAATATTTTCTTATGTATTTTAAAGCATAAAATTAAAAAGTGGTTATTGGATATGTACAGTTGCGATCACAAAAATCCGGGCACATCCCTGATGTAAATGTACTTATGAAAACAGATATAATTCCTAGTCATAATGACAATGTCAAAACTAAAATATCATGTTAATAATAATTTAAGTCATTTTTATATCAATTAGAATTAAACGTCAGTCCCAACTTCTCTAAAATAAATTTCTATAGGTAATCATGTAGTTATTTTTTTAATGAGTGCCTTACTTTTTGTTACGGTGAAGCAAATTAGCGCAAACCAGGTGGAAAATCTTATTTTACCAAAACTCACTAAAAATGACATGAAGTATCAAGTAGGATTTCTGTGTTGGCAATTGTACCTGTCTCCAGTTTTTTTGTACATAAAACAATTATCTAAGAACTGCTTTAAAATTATAAAGATCCAAATTATTTCAATTTTTTTTAATTTTGTGTAACAGTAAAATACAATTGAAGCCTGCAAATTTCTATCTTATAAGAAAACATACGAAATTTCAAAAACGCAAAAAAAAACAAGATTACAAAACAAATTGTATTTTTATTTATTTTCATTTATACCAAACACTGCATTAAAAACAAAAATATCTTGGTATTAACACATTATTAAGTTACATGTCATATATACTTAAAATTACATTTAGAACCCTCTAATGGCCGACAATAACTTGTACTTTCCTATCTTATTAAAATATGTTTTATCCTTTACATTTCATAACTTTAAAAGTCTCTATGTACTCCGAAAAGGTTTATTCCAGATTTAAAACTTCGCTATCACTAGTAGGTACGGTAGGTATATATGAACTGAAACAACGCCAGAAAGAAAAACACCACTTGTCGTTTGTCGAAAAGAGCTACCAACGGTCACCAACTATTATACAAAAAGGAATAAAAAAGAAAGAATTACCAGAACAAATACGAACAGCCTTCAGGTAAAGCGGAAATAACCGAACTCCAACAACCCAGAATTTTTGTTACCACAATAAACAGAATAGGTTGAAGTTGGTTATGGCAATAACAGACAAATAGTTAAAATAGTCTTTTAATCGAGTTATTTTGTTGTGGATTTCAATACTGCCCATATATCGCTCCTAGAAAAGCTAAAACTCTGCAAGTCATATAATATTGAATTTTATGTTACTTGCGCTGATAACTGATAGGTACTCAAGAGGCTCAATTACATTTTGATTGCTGTCGAACTTGCCATTGTCAGTTAAATAAGCCACATTATTTTTATTAATGTTGAATAAAAAAAAATTGGGTTTTCGCATAAATTTTACTTCAATAATACCCCGACGCCTTCAAAAAAATGAAATTAGCCCAATTTATTTTTATAATGAAAAATAAAATATATACAAAAAGTTTTTTTTTTTCGAAAACCATTAATTATAAATCTCTCGGAGTATACAAAAAAAACTCGACTAACGTAAAAGAACGATAATTAATTTTTTGTAGAAAATAGTTCTTGATAATATAGCGAATCTATTATATCTTCCATATTGATAAATCAGTCGTGTTTTGTTTGGTAGTGTCTAATTCCAAGTAGCTACGTCGTATATAGCAGAGTACCGTTATAGTGAATAAACCACTAAGTCTACATTTGATCTTATTTATGTGCTACAAAAATTAATTGTGGGCTTGTTCTTGTTTAGTATGTTGAATCAGATTAGCCTTAATACGTAGGCCTTGTCTGGGATACGATCATGTTTTTAACACAGCAAAAAAAAAGCAAATACCTTCCTTGTACGTGACTAAAAAAGCACATTTCTTGATGAAGTTTTTGATCCGAAAGCATGAATTCTTCTTTGTACAATATTGTAGTATGCGCCACTTCTGAGATATTTTTTTAACAGTTTTAAGATATATACTAAACTGGGCGATCATTTCCATTCATTTTAAGGGGAACATTGACGTTAAACTTTAGTTTCGAAAAATATCAGCGTCAAATCATAACCTCAAAAAATAGATGGATGATTTTTCTGATTTCTGTTCATTATTTTGTGCTATTAAAACGAAGTTGAAGAAAGAAATGGTTTTATCATCACAGCAGCATTTTACACGCTGCTTTCAACACTTTGCGGAAAGAAAAAAAAATCTGTTCCTGCTAAAGTGCGTATTTTCTTCATTATTAACCGAATAAGCAGTTAGTTAACAGAATATTTTAAAATGACACAAAACAACTCAGTTTCGGCTGTGCCAAAATCAATTCCACACTGTTACTTGGGTAATGATGCAAAACAGATATTAATTTGCCTCATCAAGGCGACGGCTAAAACCTTGATTTCTAAAAAAGATTTTGGCTTGATACTGTCAGCTAAGAAGTCATCTCCATAATACATAACTAAGTGAGACCCTTTATGTAAATGTTGTAAACAAGCAGAGACAGTGCAAGTTTAAGTGATTATCCTGCTGTTTGATCCATGAAGGAATCCATCATCGCCAACTTAATGGATGGCTCCTAAGAGACATCATGTCCAATTTTATAAAAATGGAGTGGTTGTCCCCAAAGCAGTTATATAGGACGCATTGGCATTTTTTGGCAGTGTAATATTTCATACCTTCTTAAATACGTTTAAAGTGTTATTTGGCTCCAGTGGAAAGATTTTAGTGTATAGAAAGAAATAAAGAACTTAAATTTAAAAATTTTAGTTAGTGTGTCTTCTTTTAGGCTCTATATATATATATATATATATATATATATATATATATATATATATAGTAGACGTAACTCCTGGTATTGGTAATGCTCCAATCGCTGGATTTTTCGTTGGGCGGAATCTATTTAGAGTTGTTAGTAAACTCCGTTGAGCAATAACAGCTATTATCGCATAATATAATGGTTCTTCGCCACACCGTGCACCGTGCCGCAAAAGTTTGAAAGAAAATTTTCCAGCGAGGTAGATCGGCAAGAAAGGTTCTATTGAGTGGCCCTTCGCTCTCCCGATTTAACTTCTCTTGACTTTCTTTTTGTGGGGCCATTTAAAACCAAAAGTTTAATTGACACAGCCGAATACCTTATAAGATTTGCTTCAGCGGATTATGCTCGAATTCAGACAAATAAAATCATAAAGAAAAAGAAGAGAAAATAGTAAGACATTAAAAATCTTTATGATGTGATTTCTCCAAAAAGATACCAACCCAGTTTCAAAAGTTTATGTGTCGTTGGAAATAGAATTAACGCATTTAAAACAAGGTAGCACTTGACACCTCCTTTCTATTTCACTAAAATTAAAAATTAACGGGACCGAGCGTTTTTCGATTTTTTGGCAACCGCAATGAAACTTAGGGGAAAGTTTTCGATGGCCCACTCTGTATATAAGTTACACTCTATATCTGTAAATGTAAAGCACTAAGCCAGCTTTTTCAACAAATTCGTGAGGGAGTTGTACTGCACCAATTTACATGATTTTTTTTAAGTGATCGTCTGGTTACCGAGTCCTTTCAACACTATTTTTGTATTATTTTATTTCGTGTTTTTCGATAAAACCAATAGGTTTTTTCTCAATAACATTTCTGGACGATGTAGTGAATGCGCCCTATATTCTTATAATGCCACTGAAAACTCCTCTCGCCATCTAAAGGAAAAGGCAGAACAAAATCTGCCGGGCCACCAAGTGTCGTATTATAACAGTCGTGCTAGGAAAGACTTATTTATTTGTAGAAAAATTCAGCAAGGTTCATAGGAAGTACTACTGGGATCGTCACGTCACTGTAGTTTGTATTTAGTAATAATAATAATGATAATAATAATAATTGTATGTTCCGTACCAGTCCATTTTTGATAAAATTCATGTGTTCATCGATAGGTTAGTCTTCACGAAACGAATAAACAGCATATCAAGTTTGAATCGAAAGGTGGAGAAAGTTTTTTACTGTAATATTTTTACATCTTTTATATAATTTACTAAATGTAGAATCCAAAATCTCAGAAAATCTCCAAAACACATCTTAATATACGGTCACATTTTTATAAGACAAATATTCATTTGGTAAAAAGTATTAACGTCAGTCTCATATCACCTAACACTCTCCACTTTTAAATATTATTCTGTCCACACAAAATCAATGTCACTTTTTTCAATAATTTCGTTTATTTTTAAACCTTTGAAGGTTAATGTCTGATGCATATGGAACATATTAAAAATTAAGTTTTGTCGTAATAGATTCCCGAAAATCCAGCAATAATAATTCATCTTCATTTGATTATCATAAATAACTAGATAAGTAATGTTTTTTTCCGTCATATTTATAAAACGGTCAACCAATTTAAAATATATATGCAGGTCACCCCAAACTTAGTGAGTGGTCTTTCAAAAGTGTCCGGAGAATCAATAAATAGATTGCTTTGAAATTTTCGCACTGGTCATAGGCGAAGATAAACTTTATTTTTAACTGTGCGGTGTTGTAGCTTTTCTCCTGAACTGATGGCATTATCTGTTTTCTAGATAGAATCCCTGTATATTCTAACATTTTTGTATTTACCCGAACATTTAAAATACTTCTTGTGTTATGTTTCCTATACTTAAATTCCACTTTTTTTTGAAAAATGATGCTTTAAAATTAACTTTTTTTATTCGTTAAAGCCGTGTAATAGTTGCGAAACTACTTAACTTTACCTAACTTGCTTAAACTACTTAGAAAATGGATGAGTTACTATCTTAGCTTTTAGTTATTTATCTTCTGACACTAATTTATAGTATGACAAAAAATGTCAAAGTTTGATACTTCTTATTAAACCGGAAATTGTTGCGGGGAAACTTACAAGGGGTTTGGGGTAAAAGTGGCAACATCGCAAAAATAAAGGTACTTTTTTGCACATTTTGCCCGGAACTAGACGTTTACACAATTTGAATTTTCTAAGCTTTTTTTTGCGTAGTCGTGCTAAGTTTAGAATCTAATTGAAAAAAAGCTACCATATTCTTTGGAATTGCCTAGCAAATTATCTCGGATGTTAATTAAACTGTATTGCTGGGTTCTTCCAGTTGATAGGCGTAATATACTACTTTCATAAACCTCTAAAACAAGTTCACTCAAGTTATATATGTATGTTATAAGTAAAAAAATAAGAAAAACAATTCTAAATACTTATGCGTATGCAATTATGGTATACAGGGTATCTTATGTATAAGCAGGTATTAAAACATTACCCGTCGAACGCTAACGATTGACAGGATTATATTGAACTGAATGCAAAAATATTCGTAATGTTGTCGCATGTGTCATTGCCTATATAGATTTAGCATCAATTTTATATGGCGGAATTCAGCAACAATACAATCCCGCACTTGATATGCCTCTGCAGGTGAATTCCCATCTTACACGCCTATGCGCCAGTAATCGTTTTATCGGTTATATGACTTATACGTCTTGATATCATAAGTGTGTTTTTTTGTCTCCTTCCAAACAAACTTAAACAGCAAGAAGATTAAATGCAGAATATAGAAAAGTCGACGATTTGTAGTATCTTCAATTAAAATTTATGAGAGTGAAATACCAGATGTGTGCGATAGAACGAAGGATCAGTATTCAATAATGTGATTCTACTGAGATAAAAAAGATTGTCGAAAATTATATTGAAGGAACTACGACAGATTACACCTACCAAATACAAATATTCTTTATATAGTGCGGGACTAGTTTTCATCACCAAATAAGAGAGATTATTATTTATTAGTATAGTAGAAGAATTTTTAGCTTCAAAACCACAATAATGCTTAGGGTAAAATGTACAAATGCCGGTCAGTGGGTAATGGCGTTCAGAACAGTTTCAACGATTCTAATACACTTGGCAACAATGCTGCAGTGCCAAAGCCTACCGGCCTACAACCATAATTCACCCCGCTAACTTTCGCGCCAAGAGCCACCATATGCGTTTTTTAACAGAGAGGAACTAGGCACCTTTTTCAAATTATTGCAAGAATTAATGGTGAAACATCAATTTTCACCTAGTAAAATTTACAATGCCAATGAAAACGATATAACGACTGTTCAGGACCAAAGGCCAGAAAAGGGTGGGAACTGTGATGTGTGCCATGAATGCTGGGGACGATATATTCCACCTACGTTTATCTTCCCCAGAAAGAGACTAACTCCGCTCTTAGAAAAAGAAGAACCTGCAGAAGCTTTATACAAATGCTCGAAGAATAGCGGGATTGATGAGAATATTTTTTAATCATTTTGCCAAACTGGCCAAGCGACTGAAAATGCCCCAGTTTTATGAATAGTAGACAATCACTCCAGTCATATCTTTAAAATCCTACGAGTTTTGTAAAAAGAATTATATTGTGATGCTTTCTATACCCCCTCATAGACCACATAAGATTCAACCATTAGATTGCCTTTTATAGACCTCTTAAGGATGAATACAGAAATGAGTGTAACTTATTCATGAAAACCTAATTAATGCAGAATATCACACCATTTGGTGTTGCTGCTTTGTTTAATAAAGCCTATTCTCCAGTGGCTACTAATGCTAAAAGGCGAGTCTGGCTTTAGAACTGTCGGTATTTACCCTCTTAATCCTGATATATTTAATGATCAGGACTTTTTGCCTGCTACTTTCTTAGAAAAAGCAACTTTTTTTATGCAAGACAGTGAAACTAATTGTTTTACTATAGACATTGGCGACAAACACCAAGCTGGGCCTTCGGCAAGCAACCAATCTCAAGCTGGACCATCTACGAGCAATGTACTCAAAGCTGGACTTCAAACAAACACTGAACTTCAAGCTGGACCTTCCAAGATCTAACCTGACTATTTCATTTCAAGAGCTCCTTCTAGTGCCTAAGCCATCGGTAGGAAAGAAGCAGAGAGCAAAAAGACAAAAACAGCACGCCAAAATGTTAACATCCACACCTATGAAAGAAGATCTGCAGGACAAAGAAAAGACAAAAAAAGGAAGATAAGAAGCTAAAAGGACAGTGTTTTAACAAAAAGTAGGTGAGAGGCAAAACAATTTTACACAATAAAAAACGTAGTCATAAAAGGAACGTGTTTGATTAAAGCTCATCAGATTCCGATGTTGATTTTACTTGCGATGACAATGCAGATCACGATATAGACGAGAACAGGTGCCTAGTATGTATGGATTTTGAAAAGTATCAAGAAATGTGGTACCGTTGTATTCTTTGTTCAGGACCCATGCAGAGTGCAGTAGTTGGGATTCAGCAGCACTTAAATTTAAACAAAAATTACATTTTGTGGTTTACTTTTTAATTACATATAACTGTTACTAAGTTGCGAAAAATTTAATTTTAGTTTAGCCTTCTAAATTTTAGTATGTGTTTGGTTTAAACCTTACTAGTATTAGTTGTTATGTTAACTAATCCCAAGAACTAGTTTTTAAAAAAAATTATTTTAAGTATTTTTCGTTCCTATCCACACACGTTTTCTGCTTGACCGGCATTACCAATATAAATGACCGGCATTTCTTATACATGCTGCCAATACCGGTCAAATCATTTTTTGAAACTTTAGCTTATAAACAAGGTTTTCAATAGATCTCATTGAATTTTAGAACTTCTTATGGAATTATAACAATTTAAACTACTTATTCTAAAACCATTTAGATTTGCGAAGTGTGGTTTATAAAATACATGACATTAAATTTTGGTGATGGCATTTGCACACTTTACCCTAATATAATTTATTTTTATTGGTCCGGAATATTTCCCCCCTGAGCAAGATCATATATGGTAAATAGGCATCTTATTTGGAAAATTATATTTATTTTTCTAGAGAAAAGTACAAAAAATGATAGATTATATGATATAGATTTAAGTTTTTTAAACAATAAAGGGAAAGTTTTTGTTTTTATTTCAATTGGTTAGTTAGTAATATATTTGGATTAGTTTGAATAGGCAGTAGAGTAGTATAATACATCAGTAACAGTGAACAATCGAAAGCTTTCACATCAAGTTGAAATTAATTTCCGACGTTTCGCTTGAAATTGCACCAGGCATCTTTGGGAATTCACATAGCACCCAAAATATATAATAAACTGCCATGCTATAGTTTGTTGTAAAAATCGCCAGCGGCCTACAACTGATCGTCTAGTAACTTAAGCCATTTTTAGAAGAAGCCGGTAAAGTAATATTTTTTTACGTACAGTCGCGCCATCTATCAGATGAACCTCGATTTATACCTTTGAGGAAATTTGAAATTTAAATTAAACATTAACCTACATCGTTTATCAAAGGTCATTGAAAGAAGGCATAAAGTGATATTTCTCAAAATTTATTTCAAGTTGTGTGTTAAGAAGAAATACATTTTGCATATTTTTCAATAACTTTTGATAAACGGTGTAAATTAATGTTTAAATTAAATTTAGAAATTTTGCCAAGAGTATAAGTGCTATAAAAACGTTTTTCTCAGCAACTGATCAAATAAAAAAGAACAGAGAATATATAAATTTACATTTATTTCCTTTTATTATTATGTTATTATGTCTATAATACTATTTTTAAACGAGTACTTGTAGCAAAAAATATAAAATTAATCAGCATAAGTAAGTACTAAAAAGCATTAATACATTTTAAAGTTAGAAGCATAAAATATGTCAATATACAGTAAGATTATATTTAATGGTAGGTCTGTTATGATATCACAAATGATACATGTTGGGCCTGAACTATAATATAAATCTTCGAGTTAAAACATATCACAGGTTCAATTTGCTTGACATTTTGGCTGTTAATGTATTGTCAACAGGAAGTTGATGCTCCTAATAACTAGTATTTCACATATCAATAAAATACTTCCGCATAGAGGTAGTTTTAGATATTTACAGTTTCATCCTTTGTATGAATTCGTAAAATACGCTACAATGATGCTATAGAAAAACCTTGAAACGACATATTAAAATAAATTTAATTATTACGTACCGACTTTCCGAGCTGACTTCTCTAGAATGGGGTAACAGCAAATTGAATAGAGAAACATCTTTTAGAGAAAAAGTATGTTTCTTGCTGAATATAGCAATACAACCAGGAACGACACATTTTTTATAACGTACAACAAAACTTTCGAACCACAAAATACCAGGAATCTCTCGAACGCCTCCTCGCGGTTAGTCTCCATATCAAAAAGGTAATGATTACCTGGTTGCCTAAAAACTTATGTACATTTGCATCGGTTTGCGTTTCCAATATATTTTGGGTGGTATGTGCAGGGATCTTCACTGCAGGGTAATCGTTATATCATAAAAGAAGGATGGAAGAGTCTATTGAAATCAAGACTCTGAAAATTGGCGTAGAAACCAGTCATTACAGTCAGCCGCACGCATTTGTATGATCGGTAAGCCCTGGTCTGGCATTAGGGCTTGAATTCTGATCACCTGAGATCATTCAGTATTTTGATCTCATACAGTGGAGATTCCATTTTGACACGGAGTAAACGCTGAGATTTAAAACAGCTGTCTGTATATACTGAAGCAGTAGTAATTAAGTTTACGATTACACAAAAAAAGCCAAAATAAACTCGCCGAATTGCGAAATAAGATGTTTTCTTAAAAGTAAACAAACACTACATTATAGTGGCCAAAAATAATTTACGATTCATATTAGATATTTATAACTTCTCGGCTGGGGATACTACGTTTGTTATGTTACGACATATTCCCATTCATTTTATAGGATTTATCAGTGAGATATTCGGATTAAGCTGTTTTTATTTAAAACACTTTATGATGAACGGATTTTAATATTTACTTGAGACCTGCCGAAAGATACAGATATAAAAAACCTAATGTTTTTCTAAAACAACAGACAATCTTGAAGTATTTTGTCGATCGGGGATTATGTTTGTACGGTCAAAGTAATTAAAATTAAAGGCAAGGACGTCCGTAATGGGGAGCCTCCGACAGGGGGAGAGACTAAAAACGTAATGTATTTTTTTTTATACAGTGGCTTATACCGGATGACACAGAAGACGTGCAATAGGCAGTCGTTTTTTTTTTAATTTTTAGCATAACAATTTAAAATTTGGCAAACTTATATAACTCGATATAAGGAACATTTTTGGTAGAAAAATTCAATTCAAAACTACTTCCGGTTTAAATACCACAAGTGACTCCTACCTTTTTAATTTAGATAAAAAAGACCCTCTATATTTTTACAGACTATCGTATTCAGCTAGTAATTAGTTTTCTGTAATTTATCGCAATTTAAATTTTGTTTTCAAAATGGCAGCTGAAGATCCATTTTTTGAAAATTAAACATTGCAGGTTTATAAAAAAATACAGTCATTTGTTCATTTTTTTTTAAATCTTTGATCTAAGAATTGTTTTAAGTAATAATACACATTTTGTTCGCTTTTTGTTTTTACCGAAAGGACTTAATTCAATATTTTTAATGCCACATTATAGGTAGGTATGCTTCCTTTCGCAATTATTTTTAAGTTAATGATGAAATAGTCATTTATTTTAAATTGCGGCCATATTGATTATTTTAAATAACTACTTTGCCGTCATTTTAAAAATAAACATGTGATATAATTTTGCGGAGGAAATAATGGCCACAAAATTATACAAATACAATAAAATAAGAAGTAGAAAAAAATAAAAATCTTTATTATATTAAACGAGTTTTGGGAAATGTTTATTTTAGTCTGTTTAAAACAATTTTATGCATACAAATAATGACTGTATTTTGTGCTTAAATTATAAAAAGCAGCATTCTTTAATTTTAAAAACAGGCCGGTCAACCGCAATTTTGAAAACAGAAGTTTTCTTGATGTACAGTTGAAAAGCTTATTTTAATATAAATAGAATAGCCTAAAAAAATATACAGATTCCCATTTAAAATGAAAAAGCAGAAATAGTTTTTAAATACTTTTTATCAAAATTTTGCCTTATATCGAGTTATATAAGTGTGTAAAATATTAAATTGGTATGATCAAAACTAAACACATGTATAACATGTTTTAAATCCTAATACAAATATATAATAGACATTGCATAGATATATTAGATTATAGGCTGGGCTATAACGTAGTGCGAGAGAGAAGGAGCTAAGTAAGGCAGAAATGTATCTCTCTCACAATTAATTGGATTTCCACTCTAATCAGCTCCATCCCTGTCACGCGTTGGCGTCGAGGTAAAACATTGCGCATATGTGACGGGTTATCAGTCGATGAAAATATCACAAACGTACTTTGTAAACATCGTATTTCTCTTATCTATTAGTATTACATAAATCAATAATCAAAGAAAAGGGTAAAATATGAAATAATACTTACGAATATGAATACAATCAAGAGATATGTTAAAATTACCAAAACAAACTTGCTAGACAAAGACCTCAACATAGGCAGGCTCTTCACTTCAAAGCCTTAAACATCAAGGATTTAAGATGTCACTATTATTGTCATTTTATATTGTTCCTATTTGTGTTTTGATAAAGTTTTGTGCCGTTTAATTTTCACATCAGCCCTTTTAGGAAGCTTTTAAGTACTACTATTGGTTAATAGTAATTCAATGTATACTTATTATTTATATCTATATACATGTCTATTATGAATGTGGATTTTTTTATTTTGATTTGATTATAGTATGACCATTTTCCCTGTTTTAATTTTTAAAGAAAGCGTCAATCGTAGGGGAATTTCGATTTTTAAAGATAAAGGATAAACTGTGTACGTCTTGATGCAATTACTGCGTTTTTTCGTTTTTTTTTTAAACTCGTAGTAAATATCAAAAAAAAATTGAACAGAAAGAAGATTAAATGTAGAGGTATAGAAAAGTCGAAGAAGATATATTTAAAGTATCTTCAAATAAACGTTATGATAGTGAACAATATTTATTAATGTAAATCAACTGATATAAAAAGTGTCGAAAATTATATCGAAGGAACTATCACAGATTATTTCTACCAAATGCGAATCTTTATGATATACAGTTTATATTAGTTCTCGTCGCTTTTTCATTTAGTGAATGCCAACCGGCAATACATTTCTTAAGACTGCTGTCAAGGCCACTAGATAAGGAGAATATTACTAATTTCATATTAGATGTAATCTATAATATTATACTCTTAAGATAGTTCCACATTTATGGGTTTTTATTTATTAGATATTTTAGTGGAAAGAATTCTAGCTGCAAAACCAGAACGATGTTTAATATAATTTAATAACGATGCACCATATCTGGAGCAATTGCCTAAATTGTGATTGAGTTGGCTATAAGTAGACAAATTACTGCTAATAGGTAGAGCCGTAATCTATACCAAAATTATGTAATACAAAAGCCATGACTTTTTTGTTTATTAGTCAGTTGGTTTTCCAACTAACTGCTCTTTCCCCCTCCCCAAAGATAACGGACTAGGAACGCCACTCTTTGTATTAGGTAATATGTTAGAAAGGCACATACCTACCTAGTCGTTCGTAATCACTTAACTACATACATAATTTGCTTCAAAATTTTAGAAGGCGTATATTTGGTTCAAATAAATTGAAGTGTGACATACACTTTTTAGAATCTTTTTCAGTTAAAAACACGTTGAAGTGGTTTCAAAAATGTATTATCGGAATCATTTTACTTTTCACACCATTGGCCCAAACATTTTTGGTTGCCTTTATATGCCATGTTTTTGCTTGTCAAAAAACTTTTTGAAAATTTTACCCCTGACATTTTATAATAATCCCAAATTTAACAAAAATGATATGGTGCTTATGTTAGTTCGACAAAAGTTGTGAAATAGTTAATCTTACAGAAGCAATTATGAGATATTAAGATGTATCTTTACAATAAATAGCATTTGTTTTGAAATAATGGGGGTATACCGACCCCCTTCGACAAATTTAGACATTTTTTTAAAAGACCTTGAACCCCACGAGTTCCATTTTAATAATACTGAAATATTTGTAGGGGACTTAAACATTGATATATCTAATGAAATGTATTATAATTTTATTCAATATTTAAACATTTTAGCACAAAGTGGGTCGGTTTCATGTATTGATTCATAGATCATATATTTTTAAAAAGGAAAACTTTACATTTGGAAAAAGAAAACTTAAAATCTTTTATTCTAAAAAGCTCTTTAACAGTCCACTATTTTATCGGATTGTCGAAATAACAAAATTACCCTTAATAAAACAACCGGAAAAAGGCGCAAAAACTATATAACAAACATATAAAGAATGAAGGTTGTGAGGGTGTGATTTCATGTACTAATGTAGAAAAAGCATACATATTTTTTGAAAATATACTTTTATCTTATATAAATGCAAAAAAAGTATGTATGTATATAAAAGTTTGTGACATAATAAATGAAGCTACAAACTATACAAACAATCGGTCGAATAATTACAAATTAAATAATGAAGACAAAATGGTGACTAATTAAACGGAAATATCTAAACTTTTTAATGATTTCTTGGCAAAAGTATTCAAAATAAAATATCCAAACATAATGTTCCTATTCAAAATAAACGTAATATACATAGCAATCATTCTCTTTTCTAGCAAGCTGTAAATGAAAATGACGTTATTAAACATATTAACTCATTAAAAAATTATTCATCACCGAGTCAAGATAAAATTTCATCGATTCTTATAAAAAATATACATCTGCACATTTTAAAGCCTCTCTCATACGTAATTAATTTATCTTTTTTGTCTTTTGATGTGCCATTTGACTGGAAAACCTCTATTGTAACACCTGTTTTAAGTCCTGAAATAAACAAGATATCAACTACTACAGACCTATATTGCTAATAAATAACTTGGCAAAAATACTCGAAAAATGTTTAAAAGATAGATTAGTAAATTTTCTAGAAACTCCCAAACTACTTTATCACAAACAATATGGTTTTTAGAAGGTGCAATATTTGATTTAGTAAATTACATTAATTTGATCTATTAAAATAAACAAAATTGTTTTGCTATTTTTATGGATCCTATATAAAGCTTTTGACACCGTTTCACATAATATTTTATTCGATAGACTTGAAGAACATGGAATATGAAATCGACCCCTTAATTTAATAAAAAACTACTTAAAAAACAGAAATCAGGCTGTTAAGATAAATGAATCTCTAAGTACCTTTGAAACAATAGAATGTGGTGTACCACAGGGTAGGCGGCTGGGACCCATTCGATTCTTGATATATATAAATAATATTGGAAACATTTCTGAGAATTGTAGCGTCATCTCACATGCAGATGATACTGAACTTCTTGTTTTAGTAAAACTTGGGAAGAACCATGTCGGGAAGCGGGGATGGGTGATGGGTCTTAGTAACTTGAACCGGTGGCTAGACAATGACCTACTAAGTTTAATTTCTCAGAATTGTCGTAATTTACCTATATGTAACTGTAAAAAAATAATCCGTTTTAATAGTATTAAAGACCTTGCAATTATTTTAGACAAACATCTAAAATGGGATAAACATGTTACTTATTTAAATAAAAAATTGAGAAATATTTTTTACAAATTTTTTCAGTTACCTGAAACTCTTAATAAAAATATATTACTTATTTTATATAGCTCATTAGTAGAGTCTATGCTTAGATACTGCATTATTGTCTGAGGAGGCGTCTATGACTCTAACCTGAAAAAACTTTCTGTTTGTCAAAATGCTGTTTTAAAATGTTTGCTAAATAAGGACTTTAGCCATTCCACTGACTTGCTGATCTGAATATAATGCATTAAATATAAGAAATCTGTATACATAATGCGCAATAAATTTGAGAAATAGAAAAGTTTTTGTCTGAAAAAAACATTCTCGTTCCATTCATGTTTGATCAATTATTATACAATAAACTTCGAAGTGAACACAAAGAAATAAAACTAGTGAAAAAAAGTTTTAAAATGACGTTAAGCTATTCCTACAAAAAAAAACCCTAATTATTTTCGTAATGTATTCTCCTGATCTTTATTTTTTTTCCTCTTGCCCTCTCGTTCCGCCTCTCTCTGCCTAATAGAAAGGATAGACGAATGAAAGAAAACAGTAAATATTAAGGTTACTCCAGGCCTCAACTTTGAGCCTAATTATTTATAGAATAGTATCCTATAATACTAAGTTAAACTTGCTATATTATGTAATTAATTAATCTATAGACTTCATTAAGAATATAATTGTAACTATTATTGAATAAATTATTATTAATTATTATTATTATTATTTTGTGGATTTTTCTTTTAAAGTGTGGGCATGTATTTAATCTTGCTACTCACTATTCATTTATTAGATCATTCGTCCGCATACGCTCCATTCGTCAATTCATTCGAACGAATGTTCGCCGAAGTCAAAGCCTATGTGATTATTTGCCCAAAAGACAGTATCGCCGCGCAACAAATTGAACTGATCTATCGGACCATCCACCCTAAAGCCCGATAAGCACTATTCGCTGATTCGTCCATTCGTTCATTCGTCCGCATAGTGTGGACGGTCCGGTTCATCCGTTCGATTCGTTGCGCTGGGATATGTCTTTTAGGAAAATATTCAAGTAGGCTTTGACCTCGGCGAATTCGTCCGAATCTAATATTTTCTTTTTTGTGTATTTTTAAACATCGAAAAGCATGAAATCCACGCACGAATTAATAAAAATTAATGAATAGTGTGAGTGAAAATTTTGTCAATTCGTTGGCCGCCATTTTGTTTCGCCATATTGGATTTTCACCAAAATATGACCAAATCATCCTCATATGACCCTTAGTTTTTTGTCAAACTTTGGAGTCAATCAGGTAAGTAGTTTGTAAGAATTGAAAAAACATATTTTTTTGACATTTAGAAACGCTAAAACGTGAATATATGTAAAACCTGATAGTGTATTTTTTTCACGATTACAAACATTTTATTTAGCCGCCATTTTGTTTGGCCATCTTGAATTAGTACCACAATTTTACTAGTTGACTTCCATATAACAATTAATTGACACACAATTTGAAATCAATTCATTAAGCCGCCCCACAGTAGTTCGCTCTCTTGTAAAGTTTTGGCCAAAACTCAGTATATCGAAAACCTTTATTTTAGTGAATATGTTTAAAATATGTTAAAATATATATTTTAAAATCATAACGGTGTTATTTAAAGAATGTCCTACGTAAGATCATACACTTTAGAGCACCTAATTATAAGCGTTTTACATACAAAAATCGACCAAAACTTTCAACAATTTAATATAAAAAACGAATTAAAGTACCCGTTTAAGCGTTTTTAAAATAATTTTAAATGGTCAAATTTATGCTGAGGCTATACTTCACATATTCTCTTCTTAAATAATATCGGTTTTTATCAATAATTTAAAAATAAATAACACTAATCATTTTTGCGATTTGCATTTTTGCAGTAATTTTTATCTATACAGCCAAATCAGAGTCATCCAAGCTGATCCAAGTTATTGTTTTTAGCTAAAAGTAAGCCTCACAATGTCCTTTTAAGGAATATTGCCAAATTAGCTGCTACTATCTGCTATTCAGTTAGTAATATTAATATAGGTTGGCTTTGGAAACATGGTTTGTTTACTTTTCACGCGTCGCGTCATTCTTAGTTGTTATGGTGTCAGTTCAGTTATAACTGAAGAGTTAACATTAAAAATGCAAGTAAAAAGAAAAATATTGTGCGATATTTTAATAGAAAACAACGGAAATGAAACTTTTTGTTTTGTTTTTAATTACCTACAAGAAAAATATCATTTTTCTGGTAATAGTGAAAAGTTAGCGTTTGACGGTTTAAGGCGCCATTTTTTGCCGCAATTTCGTGAAAAATGGAAATTGGCAAGTCGCAATAGAACTTTTTTTTATAAAAAATGTGCTTCGTGGTTGGAAGGTTCATTGACGCTGTTCAAAGGAAAAGGAGGGAGGCCAATTAAGACTCTAGAAAACTGTTCCGGTCGCTCAAAACGAAGAAAAGTGTCCTCTTTAAGTAAACATACCAACTTATCTGCCGCTGAATTACAGCATCTTTTAGTATTAGTGTTAAACTCATCAGGTAAAAAACACGAAGCTCAATTAATTAGTGACATTTTGGAAAACGGTGCAAAAAATTATAAAAAAATCACATGTGATGACCTTCCGGATTTGTTTACAAAAGAAGAAGCCTTAGCGTTAATAACCGATACAAAACTTTCTAAATATCAATATGAACATTTGCGAAATCAGTGTAAGCTTAAGAACTATCATATTTTTCCTCGATATGCTTGTATTTTAGAAGCGAAAAAGCAATGCTATCCTACCAAAGAAAAAACTGTTATATCTGAGAGTGGCGTAGATGTGGAACTACAGTCTTTGTTAGACCATACTGTTAGACGACTGCTATTAGTTCCAGATATAAAAATTAATATACTGGCAACACCACCAGAGACATCAAGGTTAGTACTAAAATCAAAATGGGGATGCGATGGTTCATCTGGTCAAAGTATCTACAAACAAAATTTTTCGAATCCCAATTTAACTGACGAGTCTGTTTTTATGTCATCCCTCGTTCCAATCCAACTAAATGACGTTTTAGATTCCGCAACTTTTTTTTGGAAAAATGAGCGACCATCATCCACAAATTACTGTCGACCAATTTCGTTTCATTTTGCTAAAGAAACAAAATCGTATGTTACTGATTTTGTTAATTCCATAAATGACCAAATATCTAAATTGTCAGATACTAAAATTGAATTTCCTGGTAAAACGGTATACGTTAAGCATGATTTGTTTTTAACAATGATTGATGGAAAGGTGTGTCAGATTCTAACAGGCACATCATCTTCAGCGTGCTGTAATATATGCGGGGCAAAACCTTCCGAGATGAACAGTATACAAATTATTCAACAGCGACAAGTAAATCAAGATGCATATAAATACGGATTGTCACCTCTTCATGCTTTAATACGGTTTATGGAATGTGTGCTTCATGTTTCTTACCGTTTGGAATTTATGAAATGGACGGCCAAATCATCGAATGAAAAAGAACTTCCAAAATCCAGAAAATCAAAAATTCAATGTCAGCTCAAAGAAAAACTTGGAATAATTGTTGATGTGCCAAAACAAGGTAGTGGCACATCAAATGATGGCAATACAGCAAGACGATTTTTTTAAAATTTTGAACAGGTGTCAGAAATAACTGGATTTAACAAAGAAATACTTAGACGTTTTGCAGTTATTTTACAAGTTATTAATAGCCGATGCGATATTAATGAGACAAAATTTGAAAACTATTGCTATGAAACGGCCAACATTTTCATTCAGCATTATTATTGGTATTATATGCCATCATCATTGCATAAGGTTTTAATTCACGGGGGTCAAATTATAAAGTCCATCAGTCTTTCAATAGGCCAGTTAAGTGAGGAAGCAGCAGAATCTAGAAATAAGGATTTTAAAAGATTTAGGCAGTCTCATTCTCGAAAGTGTTCTCATTAATTACAAACTTGAGGTATAAATGGCAGATCAAAAATAATGAAACAGAACTGTACAGCGATCCTATAGACCTTTTAAATTAATATCAATGTTATTCTACACTTCAACTTTCTTTTTACTTGATAGCTTAGGAACTATACAGGGTGTTTTCAAAGTTAAGTCATTTATTTTAACAGCATACAGAGCTTGCCAAAAGAAATTGATTTGCCAAAAATCACCTACATAAAAGTTCCATAGTAAAGTACAGTGTGCCCAAATTTGATTGCCAAGTGGAAATCTTTTTTATTTTCAATTTTTCAGCAACAACTTATTCTTGATAAAAGTTGGTGCTTGAAAAAGGAAAGCTTTTGACAATGTTGAACCTGACTGTACCCTTTGGGATATGCCAATGCAATTGACAATTTTTATTTGTATGGCTAAATAGGCCTCTAATCACTATCTACAAATAAAATTACCAAATTTCAAAAAAGTTGGTTCAAAAATTCTAACATAAAAAAAAATTAAACTAATTTTGAACACCCTGTATTTTGAAAACTGAGCCACCGACGAAAAAATGTTATTCTTTATTATTGTCTTAAAACTAAGTAAGCATTCATCCCTTTTATTTTGTAAAAAATGTTAGGAAATACCCTATTTTAGGTCGCATATTATTAGCTTATTGTTAGATTCTTTTTGGGTGCTCCTGTATATTGCCAATTGTAATAAAAACTTGTATATTATCAAAATATAATTAGACATGCTTAAAAAATAGAAACTGATACATTATTTTTGACAGATATAATAAAATATAGGTTTTGGCCACATGTGTCCATAAGGGCGAACCAGTGTGCGCCCTATTGTTCCACCATCTTGGGTTCGTACCAAAATTTTACCAGTTGATTTCAACATAATACTTTGATGTTTGTGCAAAATTTGAGATAAATTGGATAAGTAGTTTTATAATAAATTTTTTAACATTTCACTAGACTGCCATTTTGTTTCACCATATTGGATTTTTACCAAAATTTTACACGATTATCCCCATATGACCCTCAATTTTTGGTCAAAATCGGGTAATTAGTCTTTAAGCTATGCCGCGAACTGACAGACAGACGGAATCGATAAAACATATATTTTGACATCTAGGGACGCTAACATGTGAAGATATGTAAAACCTGAGAGGGTGATTTTTTTCACGATTACAATCGGATAAGTAGTTTTTCAGTTAGGCCGCGAATAGGCAGACAGACAGACCGACGGAATTGAGAAAACATGTTTTTCGGCATCTAGAGACCCAGAAACGTGAAGATCTGAAAAAATCTCGGAAGGTACTTTTTCACGATTACAATATTTCTCTTTTACGAGGGAAGTCAAAATAATTTTTAATTTTAATATAATAATAAAAATCACGAGATATTTAATGACATATTTCTTAATCCTAATACTATAATTTATATTTAAATTCTAAAAAATTTATAATACTAATAAATAAGCAAATATCGCTGTGAATGACTTGTTAAAACAGGAACTTTTTTAAAGTTTCACGCTAAAATTACATACTCGGGTTATATTTTAAAGTGCCGTATTACTTTCAGTTCACTTAGATGAAATAACTAGAGACAAGCTAATAGGAAAACTTTTATTAAATATTTTTTATTCCTTTACTGCAGCGCATGTTATGATATTTTTCCTTTCTCGGCAAACTCGAAAGATCAATTGAAGGTCGCGTGTTTTAGTTTAACATATCTTTTGCAGTAATTTAAATTTCGAAAAGGCCAGCAAAACTTATTGAAAAGTTATTTAGGTGTAAATAGATACGCGGAAAACGAGTTTACAAGTCATAAACTTTAGGTCAGCCAAGTAAAACTTTTAGTATATTAAAAAACTTTCAATTGATATAAAATTGAGTTTCACAGCACATTACATCATCAAACTTTATGAATCTTATTAAAATCAAGGCGTCGATAACAGTTTCTTCTTGTAAAAAAAACGTGAGGCAGAATTTATTTTTTGGCTTTGGGCGTCTCGAAATTTCCGAATTTTTCAAGAATTAGATAGTCTCCGCGAGAGTAAAAAAGGAGAATATAATTTATCTTTTTTTTGGTATTTCTAGCCGTATAGTTTTACTTTTATAGACTTTCATTTGTTAATTTTTCCTGTTCTTTACAAGTTCATCTCCGAAAAAGTCACTGCTTGTTAACAAAAGTTAATTATTCTTATAGCACTAGACCTGAAGCTAAGCTGGAAGACGTACGTTGATAATACGATTTAACACAAATCAGTAGCAACGAACTGGCAGCTTATGCCCAAAGTCTGTGCCACCTAGAGCCTAAATTCCCAGTGGGCCGATCGTGATTTTCGTTGGTCCTATGCAGAGTTGTCACAATTACATTCAAAAAGTTATTGAGTTACAATTACTTAGTTGAAAATTCAAAGAGGCACTAATTACTTTTAAAAAGTATTTCATTCCCGATTTCATACTCTGAGATAATTAAACTACTTTAAAAGTTTGAATTACTGTGAAAATAATTCAATTATTTCTAACCGATACAAACACTTGTAATGTCTTTATGAATTTAACATTCAAAGTAATTCAACTACTTTTATAGTAATTGAATTAATTTTAAGCTAATTTAATTACTGAGCCGCCACTGAATCGTTATTATTAAGTATTTAAATTTAAAAGACCTTATTTTGCTCCTTGTCTATGAACGACCTTCAAGTTCGACTATTGCCCAGTAACTAAAAGTTTAATGAAGATCTATATTTGTATACAACTACCGACCCATACAATGGTTCGAGATATTTTTTTAGCGTATATAGAAATAAAGTATACTAAAGTACTAGTTTCATAAGGCACGGTTTGGACGCAGGCGTCACCCTTTTTAAAATAGCGCTTGTAGCTTGACACGTCACAACCAGTATTATACTTTAGCTTAGATAAAGAAAAAAATGCATTTAATAACAGCGGTTTTTTTAACTCTTTTTTTAAACAATGTTGCCAATTCTATTTTTAAGAATAGGAAACGGCTGTGTACACGTAGAGGTAAAGTAGGAATGTAGACAATTTTCTATTTCTTGCAATTTTTTTATTTAATTAAAAACGTAGCGGAGCGCTTTCGGCTTTCGCCATCATCAGCGCCACTTAGTCAGGTGAGTACAGGAAATCCAAAGAAGAAACATGATGAGACAAAACAGTGAACATTTAAAATTTGTTAACGCCACATCTATAAAAATACATTAAAATATAAAAAAGGGTGTGTTTTTTTCACCCCTTTTGGCGATTTAAACCATGAGATCTTGAAACTTTAACACTATATGGGGATGACATGGTAACATTTTGGCAAAAATCCAATATGACAAAACAAAATTGCGGCATAGTGAAATGTTAAAAAAATTAGCAATAAAAATTACGTATCTAATTTACCTAAAATTTTGCACAAAAATTAAGTACAACGTAATAACAAATGGTTATTTTGGTACGAATCCTAGGTGACGAAAAAAAAACACCCCTGAAATATTTACTTATTAGATTGATTTTCAATTTTGCCCAGAATTAAGTGTGATATAAAGATGAACTGGTAAAATTGATACGTATTGTAAAATTAATACGTATTGTAAAATCAAATGTTTGTAATCGTGAAGAAATCACACGATTCCAGGTTTTTACTACTTCATGTAGGCTAAAAAACATGTTTCCTCAATTCAATAGATCTGCCTGTTTGTCTACTTATTCGATTGACTTCAAATTATGGTCAAGAATTAACGTCATACGAGGATGACCTGGTAACATTTTGATAAAAATCGAATATGGCGAAACAAAATGGTGGCCTAGTATGTATTATTAAAAAGCTAATTATCGAATATATCTCAAACTTTGCACAAAAATCAAGTGTTCATAGAAATGAACTGGTAAGATTTTGGTATGAATCCATGATAGCAAAACAAAATGGCGGCTTGATAAAATCAGCCTGAAAAAAACTACTTTGTGCGAGAATTAAGTGTGATATAGGTAAAATTTTAATACGAAATGAACATGACAAAACAAAAAGGTGTCTAATATATTTTTAAATTAGTGCAAGAACTACTTATTTATTTATTTTAAATTATGCCCAGAAAATCATATGTGGTATATGTAGAAACTAGTAAAATATTGGAACGATTTCAGTAGGGTGGAACAAAATGCGTCCAATAAAAATGTTTGTTAAATGGCTATGTGTGGAACTAAATCGTGTGACATTTCACTATTCCTAATAAAAGGAGAGATTCATAACGAGTTACTTATCTTTTTAAATAAATATTGTTTTCTGTTTTTAAAACCATATTATTAAGTTTTGTATAAAAATGTCGTTTTTTCTCTGTATGATTCATTCCCTTCTATACTACCATAATTAGAAAAAAAACACATGTAGAATTGTTCAAGAAGTTCACAAAAAATTGGAAAAAATAATAGGGGATCAGATTTATGAAGACACTGAATGGTAATCTGGTAATCGATAAATATAATTTCAACCATCTTAACGTATTACCATGCCACATATTTAGCATCACTGACGCTTTCAAAGTGTTCCTAAATGTTCCTAGTTGGTATAAATTAACCTATAGGGTGAAAGGGAAATGACGACGTGAAAGTATAGCTCATTTTAAATGACCTGAACATCCAATTCAGCAAGACGAAATGAACCTCAGTTGTTTTCTTTTAAATTACTACTCTAAATAAATGAAAGAACTTCCCATTATCTGGTTTTGTTAAGATAAATACCTATTTAGGTTCGAAAAGGAAGATTTTGTGCTATAGCGACAAGTTGAATATGCTAATTTACAGTACAGCGTGAAAAACGCACATTTTAGTGCAAGAGTCTATCGGGAAAGCTTTCCAGACAGAAGGCTACCAACCAAATGATAGAACACTGGAAAGGAAGATTTTGTGCTATAGCGACAAGTTGAATATGCTAATTTACAGTACAGCGTGAAAAACGCACATTTTAGTGCAAGAGTCTATCGGGAAAGCTTTCCAGACAGAAGGCTACCAACCAAATGATAGAACACTGGTTTCAGTATCAACGCGAATGAGAAACAGGAAACGTAATTCTAGAAAACTAATTTCAATAAATTTGTATTGTTAGAGTGTGGTATGAGGAGATTAAGTATCAATGGTGATCTCACCACCATTGTTGACGAGAATAATAATCAAAATTAATTTTTTGCCACAGTGAAGCAAATAAATATTTCGGTACAAAATTACAAAAATTGTAAATATTTCTTAATAATAATTTCGGTTTATCCAAAACTATTAGCTTTTTAGTTCTAAGAAAATACTAGATTCAAGCCCGAAAAAAAAAAAGAATTACTGACCTGTTTTTTTTTAAATATTTAAACGACAAAAATTTAAATTCTAGTTTCTAAATCGAACGCAATGATTTGATCTATCTATCATTCCCAGTGACCATTCGTACATCGCTCAAAGAATATAATTACATTGTTGCTGCCCTGTCGAAAAGTCGTACATTATAAAATGGCCGTAACTCCAAAGCCTTTGAGTGTTGACCTCTGTCATAGAGTTCTTTTGATCTAACTTTAGTGTTAATTTATTTATAGCCATTTCCTATTTAGTCTGGATTACCTTCTCCTTAGAGGCAACAAAACTGTATGGCAATTTATATCAGTATTTATTAGAGGCTTTTTGAAAACAATAGATATGATTTAATATGGAACGAAAGCTTTCACGGTCTTCCAAAATCATGGTTTTAGGATTAGACCGTATCAAAATGGAATCACTTTCCGACGTTTTGCTTTCGATTGCACGAGGCATGTTCAGGAATATATATTAGATACCAGAATACTGAATGAGCTCGGAGAAGTTCAGGTGGACTATTTATACTAAAATAATATTGGTCAGAGTGACAACTCTGACCATTGGGCTATTCGAAAATTTCTTGATCGATCCCAAAGTTATTGAATACAATGCAAATTTGGCATTCGATTAGGGCCTTTTATTTCCCATTTGTTGGATCGTCTATTCGAAGTATAATCGGTCTTTGATATCACAAAACCAATGCCTATTGTGAAGTTCGAAAAATATTAAGGTATATATGCATCGTATGTATACGTTAAAACTATTATAGCTTATATAATATAACAATATTACATTTCAGGAAACCTGACAAGACTATCTGAAACTATTTCTTGTTTGCAGGTAAGGTAAACATTAAACAAACTGACGAAATAATGGCAAGCAATCTGTTGCTGGCGGGCTGAGTTACGGAAAGTTGTCTAATTTGGAGTTTATAGTTTCACTTATGAATTGTATTTTAAAGCAGCTTATTTCCCAAACTATTTATACGCAGATAGCATGTTAAACGTTGTCTAATTGGACAAAACGTCAACAGCACGTAGAAAAATTAATTATTTATATCAGTCAGCCCCTATTTAATTAGAAGTTTTTATGAGTTTTAGTTATAAAATTATCGTTATTAAGTCATCAATTACTTTTGTTTTAACAATAGTTATCCTAAGGACCTAGACGTTTGCTAATAAAGTATTCAAAAAAATCGGTCAATTCTCCTTTATCCAGAAATTCCCCTGTACAGAATTCGACTACGTACAGGCAGAGCTGTTTAAAATCATTTTAGAAAAGATTTAAATCATAGATCATTTTGTACATAAAAATTAATTACTAAATTATTAAGTTCGAAAGTTGTCCGCTAGGGGAGTAACAGCAAAACAAAAGTGTAAAAAGTCTTAAATGAGGAATGTTGAAAATATCAGCATTGTATTATTCAACCAATTACGCACTTTTTTGCGTCAGACCATTTTTGTCTATTTTCAAAAATAAAGTGGTGGGGGAAGGTCAAACATTTTTACTTTCAAATATAGATATCTCTGTTTTGGATGAACCGATTTTATTCAACTTGGTGTTCAAAAAATGTGCTTTATTTATACTACTCATTGAGCCATACATTGTAACGTAATGACCACTAATCACTACATGGCGTAGTTTCGGAATTCTCCAAATAATGCTGATTTCATCAGAAAAATAAAATGGTACGCTATGACATTTATATCACAATTTATGTGGTAGTTATAAAGGGCATTGAATAGTGAAATAAAAAATTTAGGGCCGCATTTAAATAAGAAAGTTGAAGATTGTTTCTCGAATTCGAAACGTCGGATTAGAAAATTACCCTTGCCGTTTTGTAGGGACAGTATAAAACTGAAAATAATTTTCATCTCTTATTTCAATTAATCCTAAAATTTTAGGAAAACCAGAAAACTGCAAAGAAAAAAACAAGGCTCCAATATAAACTTTAGTAATCTTGCATAACTGTTAAGAACAAAACTTAACAAAAGATACTAAAACTCAATCTTATACTTTCGTAAGCTTCCCAATAAAATAACTAGAGCTGGGGCGAGGCAGGGCAGGATTGGATTTGAGCAAAAAGTTTAAACCTAGTTCAACCTTGCTTCAGTGAAACAACAAAAAAAAACGACAAAATGAACTAACAACGAATATATTTAAAATTACTGAAAACTACTTAAGGTAAAAACATTTAATATATGCGACTCGCCCTACTACAAGAAACTTTATGGTGGACAGTATTAGGATTGCCATCTAAAGTATTTCTATAGCAGAAGTGAAGACTGCAGTGCAATCGACAGCTGTGTATTGACAATGACGGCCGGCATTTTGAGTATTTGAGAGAGTAGTTTTCAATAATTTTAAATATATTTGTTGTTAGTTAGTTGTTATTTTAAATATATTTGTAGTTAGTTTTAATTATATTGGTAGTTGTTAGTTCATTTCGTCGTTTTTCTTTTTTTGTTCCACTGAAGCAAGGTAGAACTCGGTTTAATCTTTTTGCCCAAACCGAGTCCTACGCTGCCTCGCCCTTGCTTCAGTTATTTTATTGCCAAGCTTAATAATTTGGCAATAACTGTTATACCAATCCTATAAACTGAAATTTAGTTTTTCTAAGGTTTTACTAGAGAACTATAAGAATTTATAAATTGTGTTAGTGACCTAACAGAATGTTTAAAGATTCGGTAAAATTCCATTTGTAGTTGAATTCTGTAAGAGGGAAGTTCTGGATATAGGCAAATTTACCGATTTTTTTTTAATTTCTTTTCAATTTATTTTTGTATTATTAATATTTTATTACTTATTTTTCAGAACTTTAGTCCCATAGTCTATAAAAAATAAACTATTTATTACACACTACGCATCAAAATTAAGGCACCACTATAAATTGCACAGCATTTCAATGTGGATTTTCTTGCGAACCGCTGAACGGATTTTGATGAATTTTTTTTTTAAATGTAGATTTGTGAACGGCTAAAAACGCCGCGAAGTGAGTTTTTATTAATATTTTAGTTTTGAGCATATACAAAGGCCAACAATGAGAGTAATTTTTTCTCCAGAACATTTGAAAAATCCTGTGGATCGTTTCAGCCGTAACAGCGGGTATACGCTTGATGCAAATTATAGCCCCATGCTTTCTTAAGAATTTGGTTTTTGTTTCATGTCGATATCTCTATTTTTAAATGAAATACAGAGTAGAGATTAAAGCGAACTAGTTTATTTTAACAATTTAACAACTTAAAAATAACAATAATAACAATATTGGTGGCAAGGACACTGTATATGCTCAATACTAAAATTTTAATAAAAACTCACACCGCGGCGTTTTTAAACAATCTACAATAAAAAAAATTCATCAAAATCCGTTCAGCGGTTCGCAAGAAAATCCACATTGAAATGCTGTGCAATTTATAGTGGTGCGTTAATTTTGATGCGTAGTGTATTTTTCTATAAAAAGAACGTTTTATTCCAGGAAATGGCATTTTACGGAACATTTAAACATTTTATCAGGCCGCCATTTTGTTTTACTCAAAAAGATCGGGACTAACATTTTACCAGTTTATATCTGTTTCACACTTGATTTTTCTGCAAAATTTCAAGTCAAGTGGATAAGTAGTTTTTCGTGCTCAATTTTTAAATACTTTTTTAGGCTCTCATTTTGTTCCGTTATAATCACGTCATTCCAACATTTTGCTAATTCAACCCTATATCACACTTATTTTTTTTTCAAAATTTTAAGTCCATTCCGCAGAGTTATTTTTTCACAATTACTTTCTTTTTCTTCTTCGAGGGAAGTAAAAGCAGCATTTTTTGTTCTAGTGCGGCAGTTTATTTGACAGCAAATTTGAAAATGGAAAGAGCTTAGTTGTGGGACTTGCATTATCTTTATTATTAATTTCTTTACAACGTGCCAAACAGAATAGTATCTTTTGTTGTTATCAAGGGCTCGGTAAGACTAAAGTCTGTGCTGAGTGACAACAAGGACAATGCAAGTTCTTTTCATAATAATAGAGAACTTGCAAACAGTACCAACTCGCAAAAAACTCGCGTATTTAAATAAATTAGAGTCTAAGAAATACTTATCTTACAAAAAAGATATTTTTTGTAAGATATTATTAGTTAAATGCAATTATACATACAAATTGGCAATGACGTCACACCGTGCTATGGTCGTGCTTTACTTAACGGTGTATCCGTGTTTTATTCTTTACGAGTTTTAAATATTAAAACATTAAGTACTTTTCTCGACAATTGAGAATAATTTTTGTTTTGCCGAACAGGGCAGTGCTGCTTCAACCGCTAGAGGGCTTCAAATTTGCTCTATTTTTCCACTTAAAGTAATTAAATATATATATATATATATATATATATATATATATATATATATATATATATATATATATATATATATATATATATATATATATATATATATATATATATATATATATATATATATATATATATATATATATATATATATATATATATATATATATATATATATATATATATATATATATATATATATATATATATATATATATATATTTAGACTATAAAGAAGTACGTTTTGGGAAAATATCATCGAAAGCGGTTAGTTTATTCGACAGTAATCAGTTAAATAGTGTTTCGTAGCGTATTTTTTTGCGACACCACCTTATAATGAAATACAAATAAATTAAATGATACGCAATTAGAAAAACCTAAACCGACAGAAAAAATTATATGTCATGCATCTATTAAAGATAAGAAACGCTTAGAATGTGTAACATATTAATTACCTTTAGTGAGAAATAATATATCTTTATGTAATAATGCATTATATATTCAATCTTTTACGTATTTCATATAATAATATTGATAATGGATTGATAAAAAAGGCAATCTTTCAAATATATAATATACAATTTTCAAATTCCGTACACTAATGTCATGACGGCAAAAAGAAATATTTAAGAAAAATAATTCGCTGAAATTATGTGATATATTGTTTCCTGGTTCTCGTACGCGGTAATAAGTATATAAATAACATTTTAGTGTTCTTTTATTTTAAAATATTCGCTATAAATTGTTGCAGCTACCTAAACAGGAATACTTTAGCACAAACCTCAGTGTCCAAATAAGTAGGTACAAATAAAATAGTTTTTTTTCTAGTAATTGTTTTGTCCCTTTACTGTAACTAAAGCAATTTGTGCGGAAAGTAAGATTTATTCCATGTTGTCAGATTGCCCGTTCTATAATAAAGGTTATTCGATGAATAAAAATCTTTTTAAATATTGCCAGTATTTTAAATAATTATTTATACTAATTTATGACATTTTTTAAATTACACGGTTTTAGTAGACTTTTTTGCTTTAAGTGACCCGTACTTTCCCGCGTTAAAATATTTGTATTCATTTGCCTTCTAGTATATTTCACTTTGCTTGTCACAGGGAAAGTTTCATTACGAAGAAGAAAGTCATGTTAAAAGGGTTTTACCTATCTTTTACTCAACTACCCGGAACTTACCATGTATTAAATCGTTTTTTAAAGAAAAGCGAAAGATATATTAATATATCGGTACTTAATACGTATAAAGTAATTGCTATATAACGATATGCAAATACAAATTGTGTGAGTAAACTACCGGATAAGGCTAAAAGCCAATTCACCAATGTTTTATTTTATTTTTATTGATAAGTAATTATTTTGCATATAGTTTTTACCGTTCTTGCTACATTTTTATGTTGTTTCTCAAGATGAAGGTCACCTTCTCTTAAATAGTCTTCTTGCGCCTGTGCAAAAAAAAATTACGCCAATACATCTATTTGATTAATATATTTAACATTCATTTAGATTGAGATGAATAAATATTTTTCATCTCTTCAGCTTTTATCTCTAAAGGTCTTTAAATCCAGATTAAAGCATTACTTATATATCCTATATTCCATATTTTATTTCATTTATATATATTTAATTTATTATTTTTAATATTAATTATTTTTTGGCATTTTTTACTTTTCATAACGCTATTAACACTAAAAGAACAAATTATATCGATTACTATTTGGCTCCATAAAAAAGTTATATAAACGGAATATTACCGAATTTTTAAATAGTTTTTTAGGCCGCCAATTTGTTTGGACATACAGAATTCGCACTAAAATGTTACCAATTTATCTCTGTGTCACACTTGGCGTCAATGCAAAATTTTAAGTGAATTGCATATGTACCTATTTGACACTGATTTTTTAAATATTTCAATTTCAGGCCATTTTGTTTCTCCATCAAGGATTAACACCTAAATTTTATCAGTTTATCTTTAGATCAAACTTAATTTTTTTGCAAAATTTGACACACACAAAATGTACTTTTCATCCCCATATGATTTTTGATTTTTGATAAAAATTGTCAATGGGATAAATGGTATTTGAGCTATACACCGACGAAATTGAGGAAACATGTTTCTCGGGGTCCACGGACCTCAAAACGCAAAGATCTGCAAACATTTCGGGGATAATTTTGTATGCTAAGTTTTGCCACTAGTTATACCCGCCTTTTGACTGTACTGATAAAGATCTTAAATTGGAAACACGAGTCCGATGAGGAATTGGGATGTTCTCTTGGTAATCACAAAAGTCGGTTTTGCTCCTAGTTCTAATGTTGATTCTTAGTCCTTCTCAGATGGAAAAATACAATGTGTTTTCATTCCGGGTGTAAATCCGCTCACCACTGTCGTTGTGAAAGAAACAGTTTGGCTGACGTTTCGCCAAAATCGCATTTGGCGTTTTCGAAGCTTTCTTTCTCGCGTCCAAATAGAGACTGACCATCCGGAAAACATAAATAACGACCAGCGGCCACGCAGATATAACCTTCGACCCAGGGTGGGGATACAAAAGGAAGCGTCGCAGTCGCCAACACTTCAGTCTCTATTCGCACACGAGAAAGAAAGCTTCGAAAATGCGAAATGTGATTTATTATATATATATATATATATATATATATATATATATATATATATATATGTATATATGATAGTATGTTTTCATTCCACTTACACCAACGTCATAACAAGAAAATGATCCTTGTTTGGAACATGTTCTGCATAACAGCAGACACAATGAACCATTTTAGTCAAACGACGATCGCGATTTCGCTCTTATTAGAGCTCATCAGGCCGCCATAGACTAGCGAGCCCCGTGTAGGGCAAAGGCACAAAATTGAATCACAAAAACAACTACTCCGCTGGCTAATACCACGACCGGCGTTGAATTACATTGTGACTCCTGGCTTTCGTTGGGAGTATTAAATGATAGTATGTTTTCATTCCACTTACACCAACGTCATAACAAGAAAATGATCCTTGTTTGGAACATGTTCTGCATCACATATATATATATATATATATATATATATATATATATATATATATATATACACATACACATATACATATACATATATATATACATACGTACATGTATATACATACATATATACATATACATACATATACACATACATATATATATATATATATATATATATATATATATTTTTTCTTTGAAAACAATTATTTATTTCACTAACTCTTTGTATACGTACAATTTACAATTCTCTAATCAATAAGAATACATTAAAGAGATTCACTTAATACCTAAATATACTTTAATATGTTTAACAAATAACCTATAATTTTGAATATTTCTTTTGTTTTCTGGTACCTTGTTGAATGCTTTAGAAGATAAAATATAAGGATTATTTAAGCCTATATTAGTTCTAGAATATAATTGATAAATATTATTTTGAAATCTAGTATCATGACTATGTATATTATTGGACATTACAATATTAATATTTGACATTTGCCTTTTATTTAATATTTTAAACATAATTTTAATTTGTTCTAATTCTAATACAATACTAAGTCTAGGGATGCAAAGTTCATTATACAATCTATCTGTGTTAGTTAATCTGTCATACTTAAATAACATTTTCAGAACCTTGTTCTGAAGAATCTGGGCTGAGTCAAAGTTGGTTTTACAACACGACCCCCATATGGGCAATAAATATCTAAAATGTGACAGAAAGAAGGCATTGTAGATACTGTGCTTAGTTTTATTGGTAAGATAGTTTCTGCACCTGAATATAATTGGAACCATGGAAATTATTTTTGAAGATATGTGATCAATGTGATTGGCCCAATTTAGGTTATTATCAATTTGAAGGCCCAAATAATTTATGTGTTGTACTTCATTTATGTTTATGTTATTTATTTGTATAGTAAGATTTTGTATATATTTATTTTTTTGCTTAAAGATAATAAAATTTGTTTTGTCAATGTTTATTTTGAGTTTATTATAATATAACCAATTCAAATAAAGGTTTAGGTCACTGTTTACAGTATCATTTAATGTCCCTTCCCTCCCACCTGTATAGATCAAGACCGTATCATCAGCAAAAGTGAAATACTTTGCTTTAAGTCCTACACATCTCAGATTCAACACATATAATATGTACAATAGGGGTCCCAGAACCGAACCCTGAGGCACTCCATACTCACTAAAGCATACATTACTACAAACATCACCTAGCCTAACATATTGCTTTCTACCTATTAAATATGACTTTATTAGATTGTACATAGTTCCCCTGAAACCCATATGCCTTAACTTTCTCAATAATATTTCAGTGCTGACGACATCAAATGCTTTTCGCAGGTCAATAAATACCGCCACTACTATAAGACCCTCATCCAATGATCGAGATATACAGTCGACAAAGTCCATGGTTGCGCTAAGTGTACTACTATGTTTGATAAAACCATACTGAAACCGATCAATTTCAATATATTTATTTATAAACTTGGTAACCCTTTTTTTAATTATTTTTTCTATAATTTTTGAAAAAGCGCTTATGACTGAAATGGGCCTATAGTTGTTCATGCAATCTTTACTCCCAGATTTAAAAATTGGACATATTTTACTGATTTTCAATTCTTCTGGAAATATACCAGTTCTTAGGATATTATTAACTAGGGTTGTTAGAATTTTTGTAATGTCATTTTTTAGGTTTATTATGTCCCTCACCGTCACTTCATCATGTCCTGGAGCAGAGTTTTGTTTCAGCTCAGATATGGTTTCACCAACCTCTTGTTCATTAGTTGCCTCTATAAATATACTATTTTCACAGAATATATCTTCAAAATCAGGGACATAGCCTAATGCTTGAATTTCATCATTTAGTTCTGGCGCAATGGACTTCCCTATCTGTGAAAAATGTTTATTTAAGTGCCCTACAATGTCATTGATGTTATCGATTTTATTACCATTAATTATTAAGGTATTAATATGAGTTCCTACATCCTTAGCTTTAAAAAATCCATTTACAAATTTCCATTGTTTTCTTACATTGGTACCTGTCGCTTACCACTTAGTTCTAAAAAAATTGTTTTTTAGGGATGTTATCATATTATTTATTTTGTTTTTTATTGCCTTAAAATCTAGCTCCAGCTGGAGATTTTGAGGGCTCTTTTTTTTAATTTTATATAATTTATCTCTTTGTTTTATCAAATCGAGAAGCTCAGCATTAATCCATTCATTATTTCTACGTATTCTGATAAATTTTGTGTATTCAGATTTTTTTTACATTCTTTTATTATATTAATGAGATCTTGGAATGACTCAATATTTTCATTTTTTATGATCTGATTAAATGTATTTTGAGATTTCCTAAAATTTATAATTTTAATTTCATGAGTAACTTTAGGTTTGTATGTTCTTAAATTTTCTTTTATTGAGAATGTTATCAGCCTATGATCTGATAGTGATGCATCCTCAACCCTAACAGAATCACATATATTAATGTTATTAGTTGTTATAACATGATCTATAATACTTTTTGAATGTAATTTAGTACGAGTAGCCTGATCATCACTAATTGTATTGTGTATTTTAAAATTATTCAGTGCTAACAAGTTTTTATATTTTACAATCTGACTAGCCCTTTCATCCAATAAATTCAAATTGAGATCACCTACTATCACATGCTTTGTACGATATTTAGAGAGCCAATTTTCAAAATATTCTAAAAATTCATTACTTGAATATGATGGAGGTCTATACATTGCACTTAGTTTCAACATATTTTCACCTAAGGTAACAGTTATATATATAGTGTGTCCCAGATTGGCTTCTCTATATAGGAATCCCAGCTCCTATTATACCTACAGCAAAATTAAATGGGAAAACTTTTAGTGGAAACTTGGCGCATTCCATATCCGGCTTCAGATGTACGAACGGTCAATAATTGGTTCTAGAAATATCATCGAAAAACCGAAAACGGTAAATTTGACAGCTGTCAAAATGTGACACTATTGGGACTCTTTTTTAAGACGAATAAGATGGCGTGTATGACATGTCTCAATCGTCTTTTGTTATCCCGCAACCAGTCTTGTGATGTTTCACAAGTGCATAAAAGATTTAAGAAACATCGAAATATCACACTTCGAAAAGTTAGGTCTCAATTTTTTCTAAGGGGGCCAGGATTTATTTGTCACAAGATTACATTAATAAGTAATGTATTAAACGCATTGAATTTTAAATACAACACGAATCTAAATGAAGACTAAAAAAATCTTAACTACTTCGTACCTGGAATACATTAATTTACAGATATGCAAAATGACGTCAATTTTCATCGAGTCACGTTTGACAATTGGTGACTGTTTTTCGTACAACCCTGGCATGTGTATTTTCGTTAATATTTCTAAAGGTGTCCAAAACTCTTTGTCTCATAGACATCATTCTTCGTGTGACCCCAGAGGTAGAGATCCAAGGGAGAAAGGTCAGGAGATCTAGGAGGCCCAGATATTGGACCATTTAAAGAAATAATTCTTTCATCAAACTGCTCTCTTAGAAGTTCCTGACTTGAATGGTGTCTGCCCGTTTAGGCTGTATCATTTTTTGAAATGATTAATAATTTATAAATAGGTGCCCAATTAAAAAAGGTAAGTTAGATTATATTACCAATGACCCCACACCAAACGTTACTTCCAAATCTGGACTGTAGACGTCTCTCTGCCAATTCGTGGGGGTTTTCCACAGCCCAATGATGACCGTTGTGTCTATTAAAAACTCCACAATTCGTAAATCTACTCTCATCGGACCACCAGACATGATTTACAAAATCGAGATTTTCATACTACTCACAGAAGCGTAGTCGTCTTGAAAAATAATTTCCCTTATTTCCTTGAACTATTATGGGTTTGTATGGATGGTACTTATTTTTTTTAACACTTCCCGTTGATTTTGGCACAACATTTCCTGTTCTTCATTTCTTACCGATGCAGTAGGGTTTTCGTTGATAGCTTGTAAAATGTTTCTTTAGGGATTTTCATCCGCTTCTAGGTTGTTCGAAGGGCCCATGGTTAATTAAATTAACTATGATTTTTCTGAATTGGATTTTATGAGGCTGCTGAGCTTCGGGGTACATCTCCAAATACCTTGTTGAATTAATGTCGGCGGTCCTGTGTGACTGCAAGTACAGCGCTAACATGTCATACTATTCTTCATTTAAATAGGAAATACCAGGCATTTTCAACTCGGCAATTTGTGTGGCAAATTTATTTGAGAGAAAAGCGTACTACTTATTAAAACACAACTTTGATACTTTGAATTATTTAACGTCAAAGTCAAAGCTCACTTTTGTTACAAATAAATCATGGCCTCGTTAAAAAAAATTGAGACCTAACTTTACGACGTGTGATATTTCGATGATACTCAAATTTTTATGCGCTTGTGAAACATCACTGGCCTGGAAATTTTACGCTCTTTCCAAAAATCGAAAAATCCAATATGACGACATAAGAAAAATAAAAGTTGAGGCGGGTTACAGAATAACAAATACGATAGAGACATGTCGTACACGCTATATTATTCGCCTCAAAAAAGTGTCTGAATAATGTCACATTTTAATAGCTGTCAAATTTACAGTTTCGAATTTACTGGCGGAAAACGAAATCCGCCATTTTCCGCCGGATATCGAATGCGCTAAGTTTTTTCGAAAACTTTTCCCATTTAGCCTTTGCTATAGATATAATAAGAGCCAAGATCACTACATATATATATATATATATATATATATATATATATATATATATATATATATATACCAGAAAAGTAACATCTTTAATCCTTAGAACATAGATTCGAAAAAAAATGTCTATCCTTTGTGTCTTAACGAAATTTGAAACATCAAGGTGTAATTTAAGAACCTTAAACTCTTTTTATGAGCTACTAAAAAGGCAGTATAGGAGAAATAAAAATTTTATTACAATAAATTTTACGCCGGCGGCGGGGGTAATTCGGGACTCAAACTACATGCTAACTTAAATGCACAAGTAAAATACCAAACCTAAAAAATAATTACAAGGCCTGCATGTAAAACCCATAAGGTACTTGAATTATATAAATTATATCATTTAAGAAAAATCAAGGTTAATAATAATAGTACGTTTAAACACAAATATGTAAAAAAATCAAGTCATTAAATAAACTAGGATTACCGAACATGCATTCTTTTCAAAAAAAAGGGCGCTGTATTCTGCTGTGTTGTTCGTATTGGACTTATTTAAGTTCTGTAACTGTCAGCTATGTCACTTTTTGAATAACTGTAATTAACGAGCCCGAAACACTCGCCTCTACTCAGAAATGAGTTTCGTGGTATTTCATTTTATGAATTTTAGTTTCCTTAAATCAAGGTATTCATTCCACTATGTATTTTGTTTTCTTCAAATATTACATAACAACTGGATTAACGCGTATTTTTATCATTAGCCGTTTCAAGTACTTATACCTATAATGCACTACAGACATAAATGGTGTAGTCAATCGATAAAAACAACAGACAAAATTGTTTAATGTTTGGATCATGTGTTATCATATTTTCTGTGAGTGCCAAAACGTTTTCGAGGATTTATAGCATAGCGTACGGTATGGAAACATATTTGACATCCCTGTGGTGTACTTATATATATATATATATATATATATATATACATATACATATACATATACATATATATATATATATATATATATATATATATATATATATATATACATATACATATATATATATATATATATATATATATATATATATATATATATATATATATATATATATATATATATATATATATATATATATATATATATATATATATATATATATATATATATATATATATATATATATATATATATATATATATATATATATATATATATATATATATATATATATATATATATATATATATATATATATATATATATATATATATATATATATATATATATATATATATATATATATATATATATATATATATATATATATATATATATATATATATATATATATATATATATATATATATATATATATATATATATATATATATATATATATATATATATATATATATATATATATATATATATATATATATATATATATATATATATATATATATATATATATATATATATATATATATATATATATATATATATATATATATATATATATATATATATATATATATATGGTGTCCCAAAAGGTTTCTAACAATGGTTACTTCTTGAAATACAGGTGTTAGAAAAAAATGGTTTTACTGCATATTTCTAGAACGCTTTTAACCGTTTTATTCAGACTCACCACGTCTTGCCTTTGATAGATGAAATATCACTTTTATGGACAAATCGGTTTTCTGTATATTTTCTTTACTCGTATCGGCTTTGAGATATTTCTGGCACTATTTAAAAAAAAAGAACCAGACGCCAATGCTTTTTTAGAATCTGAAAAGCGCAAATTAAACTTAATTTAAAAAGTTGGGTTAACTTTATTTTATTGCTAGCCGTTTCAGCGATAAATTAGAAAAACCTCTTTATTACCCTCAAATCATTCATGATTACAAGTTCATCCACAAATAAAACAGCCCTTTTCAACTTATTTTTAAATACATCAGGTAGACTTCATATTTGTTTAGTTAAAGACTGTTACAGTGAAAAGTAGCTTATTAATATACTCATGGGACCTTTTTTCTAGGATTAGTTACAGAAACTAATATTAAATTTGATTCAGTGAAAGCAGCAGCGTGCAATTATATTAACGACTATCGTCTGCTTTTCGCAACGAAGCTTTTACTGGACGGAACCTACAACCTAATGTGGACTCCCAACCGCAGTCCTTTGTCAACTCTTGGATTACCGGTTACGGTGCAGCCTCTTGTGTTTATCAAGACTTACGTACTAACAAGTTAGTGTGTATTTTCATCAAGTTGCCCCATATTAACTGACGTAAATGGGTTGACGCATGCTGTAAATACATTTTAACTTGTCTACACCGTTCGGTATTAACCATAATAACAGGAAGACCCAATATCTTGTGCCGATTCATTCCTGTTTTGATGCAAGGATTAAAATAAGTAAACATACAATGCAAGTAAAGTGTGGTGAAGAAATCCATCTTCTTTGTTTAGTCCCACAACAGGCAACCCTGTAAAGATATAATGAAAGATTTCTTTTTTTCTTTCTATTTCATTTATATAACAATCGTATAACTGCTGATCAGAATTAAAATATATTTTCACATGCGACATATTTTGTAACATACGTAATGATTTTTTTTTACATTATTGTTAAAACGAATACTAAACCTGTTTAATTTTTGTTTACTTTGTTTTGACTGCAAAACAATATAGTTATTTTAGAAATATTTACTTTTTATGTCGAATATGTATACCGGTGTTATTTGTATCTAAATAAATCGGTTTAGCCTTGCAAAATATGAATATGTACCTAGCTTGAGGAAAAATGTAAGCAAATATGTAATTTTACTTTTTATAGAACCATAAAATAGCAATTGCAATAGATATGTACCCTTAGAGTAATTAACCGTACCCCCAATATTAAAATATTGGGAAAAATCTTGGGAAATCACGGATGCAAATTAATATAAAAAAACTACAACAGTTTGGCTTACCTATGGAAAGAGATATTAGGGAATAAATTATCAAAAGTTTTGCACACTTCGCACTAACGTACCAAAATGGCCAACAACGGTTTGTTCAATTTAGCCTTTTACCTGTTTTTGTAAAATCGTCTACTATTTGACTGACAAAAACGCGGAGATATTGACGATTTTTGGGGATTATATGGAAATAAAAACAGGTTATTTGAATAATTATGTGTTGATACAAATTATATATAGTTAATAAAATATTACGTAGGTTATTAGTATTAGAACCATCTTAAAATACATTTTAATATTATTAACTAGTAGAAATTTTGTTTATAGATATTTATTATTAGTATGAGGCGAACAACAAAGTCGGCATCCATCCATCCAAGACGGCCTCTTACTTTGATTTCCCTCTTAAGTATTGTATTGTAATCGTAAATAAATCACCCTGCCAGGTTTTTACAGATTTCCTGTTTTAGGGTCCCTAGATACCAGGAAACATGTTTTCTTAATTCCGTCAGTCTGTCTGTCGCTCTGGCTCCTCACGGTATAGTTAGAAAATTATTTACCCGACTCACTTCAAATTTTGGTCAAAAGTTACGGGTCATATGGGCATGACCTGGAAACAATGGTAAAAATCCATTCTAACAAAATAGAAACCTAGTGAAGATCCAATTTACCTCAAATTTTGCATAAACTTCGAGTGTTACGTAGGAATAAATTGGTAAAATTTGGAAACAAAATGGCGGCTCAATAAAATAATTAAAAAAATCACAACTAATTAGTGCAAGAATTAAGTGTGATATAGAGTTAAACTGGTAAAATTGCAGTACGAATTCAAGATGGCAGAATAAAATGGAGACCAAACAACGTTTGTAATTGTCCAATCATCAATTTTCCTCAAATTTTGCATAAAAATCAAGCATATATAAAAATGAAGTGGTATTATATTTGTACAAATTCAAGATGCCAAAACAAAATTACGGCATAATAAATTATTTTAAAAAAATCAGCATAAAAAGAACACTTATTAAATTTATTTCAATTTTTATGTAAAAACCAAAGTTTACTGAATAAAAATATAAGTTGCAGCACTTGAACAAGTGACTCGATTTACCTATTCCTCGCGTCCTGCCCCGGCTGGTACATTTTGGGTACCGGTCGGGTCTTCGGCACATACACAGTTGGTCAGGCTCCTTGATCGCGCTAGTTTGTTATTGTGCTATATAGTGAGACAAAAAAATATTTCTTTGACAAATATGAGCCAATATGCATATTAGCATTGCTCTGTAGATGGTTGTAAAAAACATGTTTTATCAATTCTGTCGTTTCGTTTGTCGGTCTGTTTAGTTCGCGACATAGCTTAAATACTACTTACCCGATTGAATCCAAATTTTGACCAATCGTTAATGGTCATATGATAATGACCTTGTAATATGTAAAAAACTGTTAGAGTGGTGTATTATTTGGGGTTAAGATCCAGTAAAAAAAAACAAGCCTTTTTAAATTGTCGATATGTTTCCCAACTTTATTGTTGCATCCTCAGAACACATAGATTCTATATCCTGCATTTCTGCATGAAACCCATATTATCAGTTTTTACCTACTATGCTGGTCCGCAGATATTTGCCAGATATGTTTTTAAGTGCTTTTCGTTAACGATCCTCTTATTGTTATGTTAGAGTGGTGTATTATTTGGGGTTTGGAACCAGTAAAAAAGCAATAGACTTTTTTAAACTTTTGACGTTTCGCTATTTTATTGTTGCATCCTCAGGACACATAAATTCTATATCCTACACAAAACCCATATTATCAGTCTTTATCTACTACGTTGGTCCGTAGTTATTTCTCAGATATTAAGTTTCTAAATGGTTTTCGTTAACGATCCTCTGTTGTTATATTAGAGTAGTGTATTATTTGGGGATAGGATGCAGTAAAAAAAAAGTCTTTTTTTAAATTGTTGACGTTTCGCAACTTTATTGTTGCATCCTCAAGACACATAGATTTTATATCCTGCATAAAACCCATATTATCAGTCTCTATCTACTCCGCTGGTTGGCAGATATTTGCCAGATATTAAGTTTGTAAATGGTTTTTGTTAACGGTCTTCGTGTTATTATGTCAAAGTTGTGTTTCACTTAGGGTTAAGAAATATCTGCGGACCAACGGAGTACGTAAAGACTGATAATATGGGTTTCAGTTTGAAATGGCGAAACGAAATGGCGGCCAAATAATTTTTTTTTTAAATCATTATAAAAAAAATTTGTTCAATTGACTAAATGTGTAAATGGCATAAACTGGTTCGAATTCAACATGACGTAACAAAATGGCGGTATGTGTCATTGTAAAAACTATTTATTGAGTTTATTTTAAATTTTGCCCAAAAGTCAAGTGTGGCATAGATAGAAAGAAAATGGTAAAATAATGGTAGAAATCCAATACCATGAAACAAAATGGCGCCCAACAAAAATGAAAAGTATATGTAACACGCTTCTTAACTTCCCTATTCCGAACAAATGGAAAAAAATTATACGAGGGAAGTTCCGGGTAAAGAAAGTTTACCGATTTTCACTTCCCTCGTAAAAGGGAAGTATTTTAATCGTGAAAAAATCACTGTTCGAGATTTTTCCAGATCTTCACGTTTCAGGGTCCCTATAAGACGAAAAACGGCCAAATAAAATGTAATCGTGAAAAAGTCACCCTCTCAGTTTTACACATCTTTACGTTTTAGCGTCGCTAAATGCCAAAAAAATATGTTTTATCAACTTCGTCGGTCCGTCTGTCGGTCTTTCTGTCGGTCTGTTTGTCTGACAGTTCGCGGCATAGCTTAAAGACTACTTACCCGATTGCAACAATAAAGTTGCGAAGCGTCGACAATTTAAAAGAGTCTTTTTTTACTTTACTGGACCCTAACCCCAAGTAATACACCAAATAAAATTTTAAAAAAATCAATGTGAAAAAATCTTGTTCAACTGATTTTGCAGAAAAATTAGATGTGAAAATGGGATAAACTGGTACGAATTCAACATGACGTAGCAAAATGGCGGTATGTGTCAATGTAAAAACTATTTATTAAATTTATTTTAATATGGCCAAAAGTCAAGTGTGGCATAGGTAGATAGAAAATGGTAAAGTATTGGTAGGAATCCAATATGTTGGAACAAATAAAAATGAAAAGACAGTAATGTAACACATATATAGTGTGACTATGTACTGAACTAAGTTGGGTCTATTTCACTATTCATAAGAAATGGAAAAAAATCATAAGGAGGCAAGTTCCAGGTAAAGAAAATTTACCGATTTTTTTATTTATATAATAAAAATATTGTATTCTTAAATTCGACTAGCAGGTAAATAACAATTTAAAATTAAATTCACTAAATTTACATAACATTTAAAACTGTAATTGTGAAATATTAAACTAGTCCGACGACAAAATTCAACTCAATAATTTTTGTATAAAGTTATTATTTATACTTTTGAAATTCCCTGGTAGATAAAAATTCCTAGGGCGAAGCCAAACTACTTTTAAATAGCTGGGTAACAGGAGCCAGTGTCGATCGGGTTTGAAACTAGGCGGCTCGCCTTTTATCTGCAATTTTCAAAGTGCCGACGGCCCAGTGCGGCAACTTATATTTTAATTCAGTAAACTTTGGTAAACACTAAGTGTGGTAAAAATTATTATTATATTATTCAAATGACTTCAAATTTCAAAAATTAGATCTGATATAGGGATAAACTGGTAAAATTTTGGTCCGAATGACAAAATGACGGTCTAATAAAATTTTAAAAACTCAGTGTCAGAAACTGCTTACGGCCGGTTGCAGAAAGCTCAATTAAGGTTTAGAATATTTAACGGAATGTCAAATTTGACAGCGAGTTCCTAGATTTCTATAAGCAGCTTGTCAAATCCTAAAACTCGGTTAAATATTCTAAACAACATTTAAGTCTTGTGCAACCGGCTGTTAGTCAATTTATTTTAAATTATGCTCAACAAGTGTGGCACATTGGAAAAAAATTGGTACGAATCAAAAATGATGGAACAGAACGGCAAAAAGACAGAATAGATGTTTGCTAAATAATTATGTGTGGAACTAAATTGTTAGTAGTTGCGGGTAAAGCAAATTTGCCGACTTAAATATTGCGGGAAATATACCAATGGATCATGATTCTTTAAAACCAAAATTACGTAGTTTATATAAAACTGAAATAGCTAAACTTCATTTTTGTTTAATTATATAGTCTTCAAAAAATATGAAACGTAGCTTATTTATATTCTCATAAGAACTTTTTTTGTAAAAAAAAGTAATATTAAATCTTGACTTAATTACTTTTCGTTTTTATGAATAAAATGTGTAAAAACTGTTTTTCTAATTTATACTAAAAACTTTAGAAAAAAACAAAACATTAAAATGTTTGTGTAGTTATATCCAGTTAATCCAAAATATATAGTTATCTATTTTCTGTTCCTATTAGCGGCGTGTCATAAATGGACTGAACTCTTAAATTACAGTGCAGCCTCTTGTCTTTATCCAGTTTTACAGATTAACAAATTTGTATCTGCACCAACTTCTCCTACCCAGCAACTAACGTAAATGGGTTGACGCATGCTGTAGGTACATTTTAACTTGACTGTACTGTCCGGTATAAACGTAGTGTGTGAGACCCAGGTGGGGATGTTATTAACAAACTCGGCATCTGTTCGTCCCAGACAGACACTTATGAATTTTTAAAAATTTGTTGAGAACACTATATGTGGCTATGTTTTTATACCAATTTTAATTAATAAAAAAGTTAATATGTTTTGATATTGTCAAATTTTTTGGAACACTTTTAATTAAATGGCAAGTAACATAATAAATTTAATCAGAAACTTCCAAAAAAGCATCACCAGTCTGTAACCAATGAAATTCTTTAAGCTAATAAGGAGAAGATTATGCATGCAGAAATATCACTACCTATACTAAAGATGCTTTTAGATTTTTGCACATTGATTTAACTTATATTCAGAATTTTACCGCAGGAAAACATTTTTAAAAACCTCGATAATAAAAAGTAATCTATAATCACCTTATCCAGATTGTTTACGTCCAGATTCATGGTATGGTTCACGGAACCGGAAAATTCATTATAAGTCCAATAAATTCGATTGCACGAAATAGGTCCCCCTTTGGTGCCTCTCTTACGTTTAATAAATTCAGAGCTGTCGAAATCAGTCAGCCAAATTTATTAATAATTACAATTTTAAACTGGCATTGTTCTGCCAATTGTGAATAATAAACACATATTGAGCTACACTTTTAAATGGACACTTCTCTCCCAACGCTTACTTCTTTATTCACATTTGATAGGAATATACCTCGATTACCATTCAGTTATACTTTTTAGCTGAGACCTACTCACTGATTCCCTGCCTATAAATTTTATGGATGCTCGCTCATAAAACGGAATAATCATTATTGACTACAGTATACTTAAGAGCCAGTTATATTATGTTTTAGCACGAACTCCTTTAAAATAAATTAAAATTAAATTTCCGTAAAATTGAGAAGCTCATGTAAGTTTATTCTAAATAAAGGTTTTTTTATATTTAGCAGTTTTATTTATGATGCAATAGTAGTCGACACATTGCATTTTGCATAAATTTAAAAGTTTTGCCCCAGTATAGTATGTCATTGATAATCTCAACTATTTTAGTTTAAAACAGTCGGTAAAACCACTTCATGTCCACAAAAAATCAAGTGGTAGTTTTTGTGAATTTCTAGTTGGTTTGTTAAATAAAATGTAATCGAAAGGTTTCACCACTTTATCCGATTAAGATATTATGAATAAGATCCTGTGGAAATTCGATGAGAATATTTTCAAGTCATTTTTTTGCGAGGTTTGCAAATATTTTTAGTAGCATTATATTAGAGTATATTTCAACTTTTAAAGATTAAATAGATATGCACAAAATCAACCCTTAATAACTAACCTCGCACGATTAAAATTCCAAAACTACTAATATAGAAACAATAACAACTGGCGAAACTTCTGCTAAACAATTCCTTCTAAACAGGATAATTTTATTTCGCATCAATATTCCCTATCGTCGACCTCTTAAAAGCAAAATCAATAGAAGAAATTGAACATTGAACCCAAATCCAAAAAACGAATGAATGAGAGACTTATAGTAGTTAAGCCAAGGAATGCTGCATATCCCAGTTTTAACATCTTGTCTATCTTAAGGGTTATTTCCACAATTACCTACATTAAGGTCAAATTGATATTTAGGTCGGTTTGAGGGTAGTGATGATGAAAATTAATAGAATAGTAATAAGTATTATATATATATATATATATATTGCCGAAATTGTTCCTCTATTACCATAGAGCAGTATATAACCACCTGTGGCGAAACTCATAACTCAAGAGTAATTAAATCTAAAGTAGAAAAGCATTAACGCGGCAAGAACTATTATATAGTAGGAAAAGGAATTTTTTTTTGGGATGACTCTTAAAGCACTTTGAAATTTGGCCAACTATAGACACGTGTTTCTGACATAAGGTCTGCATCAGTACAGTCAAGTAGTTGAGAGATGAGTACAAATAGCTCCAAAACTTGATAAAACAAAACCACACCAGACTCACCAACAGGGACAAAACCGACATTTATGGTTACCAAGAGAACATCAGAAATTTTCGCCGAATTTGATCGACATCACTATTCTGCTAACAGGAAAATTTGAAAACGTCCTGTGTGAAACCATGCAAGTTGCATCAAAACTAGTAGAAAGCTGGTCAACGTAAGACCACCTTTTCTGTTCGGTACCCAGCTCGGTCTATCTAATGAGGTTAAGTATTTGGGAGTCATCCTGGATAGCACCCTAAATTGGAATAAACACTTAAGTGAAAAATCAAAGAAGGTCACCAGATCCTGGCAGTGCAGAGGAGCTATCGGCAAAGTCTGGGGTCTGTCGCCCAAGATTGTCCTCTGGCTCTATACGGCCGGGCCGTTATTAGACCTATGTTTACTTACGGAACCATTGTGTATTGGACCAGAACCAAGCAAGTTGTAGCATAAACTAATTGCATCAGCTACAGAGATTAGTATGACTGACGGTTACAGGCGCAATGAGATCCACATCTACTATAGCAATGCAGGTGCTGCTATGCTTGCCGCCTCTTGATGTATTTCTGAAAGCCGAGGCAGAGAGAACGGCAGTCAGGCTGCATGCCGTTGACCTGTCGTGGGGAAAAAACTGGGGTCCGGGACATGTCCGAGTGTTCCTGAAGGCATGTCGCATGACAACCTCTTGCGGAACACCGAACGGATGCCCTTATCCCCCGCTTCATTTTCAATAAAAACTTTGAAATTGAATTGATCAGCGGCTCAACAGAACCAGAAAATGAGGCAGACATACACATCTACACTGACGGCTCCCAGAATCAATCTGGGGCTGGCTTGGGAGTGTATCTACCAGAACTCGAGCTGGAAATTAGTATGGCCTTAGGCAAAGAGGTGACTGTTTTCCAGGCAGAACTGCTTGGAATTCTGCAAAGTGCCGTACAAATAAAAAAAAGAAAGAATAACAGGTAAAAAAGTTATTATTCCCACAGACAGCAAACAAGTCTTGCAAATCCCAAAAAAAGAACAAAATAACATCCAAAGCGATTCTTGAGTGTCACCAGATGCTAGAGACGGTTTCCCAGAGGAATGCGGTCACAGTGTCCTGGATTAAGGCACATAGTAGTAGAACCGAAGGAAATGAGAAAGCAGCTAAGTTTGCGCGTAATGGAGCAAAAGGCAAAGCATGCGGCCCTGAACCCTGTAAGGCGATCAATCTAAAGATAAATGAACAGTCAACAAAGATTCTAAAAGAAAGATGGGAGAGAGGAATTTAGATACTCAGGTGCCGCAATTCGTGGCCCTTATATCCCTTATAATATTGTTATTATTATTATATATTTATATATAATACAAATATATAATAATAATAATAATAATAATAATGTTTATTTACAATATCATAATTATTATACAGAGAAACATATACTGTAATAATAAGACTAGTATCTCTTCTTTTATCAACCAATATTACCTGTCCGAAGTAAATAAACACCAAGATATACTTACAGGAGCAAAGTGCTGTGCGTAGGCTGGTGTATAACGAATTAACATTCGTATAAGATAATAACTCATAATAAACTTAAAATAAAACTAAAATACGTACCAAATAACAATAATAATTAAGTCTTACAAATCTATATGCATAAAGTATTAAACAAAACAGACAAAGAGATGATGATCATCTCCCTTTATAGGATTTACAGAGTGCTGCATCAAAAGACAATGCAAAGTGGTGGTTAATTTCTGACATTAACGACAATATGAATTTTTTGCCGTTCCACTGAAAGTAAAAAAGTCTTTATCTTCTTTTTCACCAATGTTCTGCTATTTGAGCCACTTAGAGTATCCTTTAACTCCCTTGGCAAAATATTGTATGCTCTAGGCAAAATATAGGAATAGCTTCTTTGTCCTATCGACTTTTTGGCGATATCAGTTTCTGTTAAAATCTTTGTTTTCTGTCTAGTGTCGTATGTATGTTTTACCTTTTTAAGCACGTCTTTATTCTTGAGTATACTAAAAATAATATGAGTAAAAAAGATTTGTCTAATATCGAGCAATCCAGATTCCTTAAATAATTCATTTGAAGGATATAGATCTTCTATCTCTTTTTAAGATTATTTTTGAGCTTCAAGACTTTCCAGATATATATCGGTAACGCCTCCCCACCCAATAATTCCATGTTGTAGTCGGGATTCCACTAGTGCATAATAGAGCGTCTTCAAATAATGTAAGTTTAAGAACGATGCAAATTATTTGAATCTGTAAAATAGAGATTCCATCATAGTTGTTGATCAATTTTTATTCCAACATATTTTATATGTGAGACTGATAAAATATGCTATTGAGTATTCTTATAATTTAATGTGGGGCAATTATAATGAGATAGATGGTTTTTGTAGGATGCGAAGCAAATAAACTTAGTTTTTTCATAATTTATTGTCAATTTTTTGTTGTTCAACCAATTAATTACTTTTTTTAATTGTTGTTCTGCTGTACTTGAGATCTATATATAAATATATATATATATATATATATATATATATATATATATATATATATATATATATATTTAAATTCTACACATATTTTTGGAGGATCTTTTTTGTTAATACTTCCTTATGACTAAACTTAGTTTCTGAGATGATATATATATATATATATATATATATATATATATATATATATATATATATATATATATATATATATATATATATATGGTAGGTTTCATTTTTGCTGTGGCTAACTGCAGTCATTAGAAGGCTGGTTAACAATTATCTGACATTTTTGTGAACGAAATATGATTCTAATAGGCCATTTCACCTACAGCTCCATGAAACAAATGAAATAATAAATAGAATTGCATATCAACCTTTGATAGGACCAAAATTAAATGAAACTGTTAACTATCGGTTATTGCTTTATCATTGTAATTCTAGAATATTGCTGGTCGAAACCTCAGAAACTAATATAATATATGGCATAATAGCATAAAAATTATCCAAAAATATGAGTAGAATATAAATTTAACAGGAACTATATAGTATTACATTAAAATGTTTGATTGAAATTCGCGGTTAGAAGTCAATTTTTGTAGCTCATCCTGTTAAATCGAAAATGAAACATTTATGGGTATTGGAGATATTGGAAATTTATATATTTTCAAACTACCGTTTCACACATGTATTTGTTTTATGTTGAAAAATAATGGATGGATCATTAATTTTCTGAAGAACTGTCAAAGATAGCTTATAAATTATGATACACGTTTCATTATTATAATGTTCGATAGATTCCTAACCCTACAGAAAAATTTTAAATTGTGATAGAATTTATTGTTGGTCAGTGCCGTTAAAATTTTCCGCAATGTATTGTCTTGCCTCTTAATTAATTTTCTCGCTTAACGAAAAAAAAAATGAAAGAAATTAAAAAGAATTAATTATTTTTTAAACACGCTGCTATACTTGTAAATTCTTTACATATTTCATACTCCTTCAGAATATTGTTCGCTTATGTTGAAAATTCGAAGCGTTTAGGTACCATGGGGGGGGGGGGTAAACTGACCCTTATTTTTAAGAACTATTGTAATAGTAAAAAAAGATCTCCCTCTGATATCTTTTCAAATCTTCAAGTTTCGAGGCCCCTAGATGTAAAAAACATGTTTTCTCAATTCTCTCTGTCCGTTCGCGGAATAGCTAAAAAAAATAGTTACCGATTAACTTCAGTTAAAAGGTCATATGGGGAAGATGATGGTAAGATTTTTGTATTTAGTTCCACACAAATTCATTTAGTAACACACATACATACAGGGTGGTCCAACAGTGCGTTCAAGTCCAATAGCGAGGGTTGTAAGAGCTGCTGAGACCTACAACCTAAAATTATTTTCGATTATACAGGGTTGAAGATAACTAAAATAATCTTCAATATAGGGTTTGTGGTGTCTATACAGAGTGATTTAAGATTTATGGCCACATTTCAAAAATATCAAGAGGTACATTTGATGTACTGCAATTTTTTTAATGCGTTAGCATAGATCATTTTAGCATGGTAAAAACTTCCAAATGTGGTCTTCTTTCAACTGCGGTATTTTTCTTTAGTATTCTTTAATGACGGTATGCAAATTTTCTCGATTAATTTTAATGGGATACTCTGTATATTATTATATTTTCAGATACACCCAGTATAGGGATGTGGGGTCTATACACAGTGGTTCAAGATTTATTGTCACTTTTCGAAAATATTAGAGGTACATTTCACGTTAAGAGACCACTTATTTTGGCTAGTTGTGTTGTGAGTAAAATGAGGTTTTTTAGTAGCGTTATAATGAAAATTATGTCTATTGACATTTCCATCTTTGTGGAATGTTGCTTCGTCAGTAAATACCACAAAAAGTCAGCAAATCTTGATTCTGTTTGAATTTGTTGAGCTTTGTATTAAAAACTAACTACAGTTTCTATTGTAAGACGCAAAGGTGAATTTTAATTCACTAAAAATGATCGATATGATTTATGTGTTAGGAGCAAATGAAAAGAACTGTTTGTTAGCGACAAGAATATATCATGAAAAGTATCCTGTTAGAAGAAAACGACACAGAAACGCTTTTCAAAAGATTGCAACGGTTTGATGGTTGATTTTAAATGAGGAGAACGAGTTAATGGTAACCTTAAAAGTTATAGAAGACCCACATATTGACTCAAGAAGAATTGCAAGGGAAACAGAAGTAACTAAACCACATTTCTACGAATTCTAAAAAAAAAAAACGTTTCACTCATACCACATTCAACTCCTTCAAGAATTGTATAAGGATGATTATCACAGACGACTAGATTTTTGTCACTGGGCACAACAACAAATTCAGAGAGGGCCAAGATTTACTAACTTTGTGTTATTTATTGACGAAGCAACATTCCGCAAAAATGGAAATGTCAATAACTTTCATTACTACGCTACTGAAAACCCTCACTATATTCACCCAACTAGTCAAAATAGGTGGTCTCTTAACGTCTGGGGTGGAATTGTTGAAAATTTTGTCATCGGTCTGCATTTTTTTGAAGAAAGGCTTACTGCGTACCGATATGACTAGTTTTTGAGGGGTGATTTGAGAAACCTTGTTATTATACCAAATTCTTATTAACGTTCGTGATCAAATATGGTTTATGCACGACGGTGCCCCAGTTCACATTACTGATGTTAAAAATGTAGTAGAATCCGAAGTATATTTAACAATATTAATTTTAATGCATTAAGTGATGTAAGCGTATATTTTGAAAATCGTTTTAATATTTGTGTCCAACAAAATGGTGGCTATTTGCAACATTAAGTAGTTTTTGCTGTTTTATACGAATTGTTACTTAGGGTATTGTTAATTTTTTTTTATTTTTACATTCTAATTACTTTAGGTTGGACTACTTAACAACTAATTGATACTATTCGATAAATAGTCATAGCTAAGTCCTAGCTGTCCTAACCAATAATTTTTACTTTTTGAAGTTTTAAACTTTTTCGACCCATTCATGCCGTTGTTGAAAGAATACTTGCAATACTTTGCCGTAATAAATCGAAATGTCAACCTCTAATATTTCGAAAAGTGGCCATAGATCTTGAACAACTTTGTATAGACCCCACAAACCCTATTTAGGGTGAATGGACAAAAAGGGGAGAATCTGAAAATATATTAATATACAGGGAGTTCCATTTAAATTAATCGAGAAAATTTGCATCGAAGATTTGTATTTACCCTGTAAACCGTTATTAAAAAGAATTTTTTTCTAATTCATACAATAACCGAGATATTGAACTTGGACGCACTGTTGGACCACTCTGTATACTGTCTTTTCAGGCATTTTTATTGGACGCCATTTTATTCCACCATATTGAATTCGTACCAATATTTTACCAGTTTCTACCTAAGCTACACTTGATTTTTGGGCATAATTGAAAATAAATTGTATTAATAATTTTCCTGAGTTGTTTTAAGATCGCCATTTTGTTTCATTATGTTGAATTGGTACCAGTTTATTCCTATATTAGATTTAATTTTGATTTAAAGTTTGAAGTCAATTGAATAGGTAAATTTTTACACTGATTTTTTAAACATTTTATTTGCCCGCCATTTTGTTTCCCCATTTTAAATTCAACCTACATCATTTAATGCGTGCACAAAATTTGAAATTAATTTAGTAGTCTTTTCAGTCCGTTTTTTAAACAATTTTATTAGACCGCTATCTTGGATTTTAGCATAATGTTACCAATTCATTTCTATGTAACACATGATGTTTATGCAACATTTGAGGTAAACTGTATAATCAGTTTGTTTAGTAATAATTTTTTACCAATCCAGAAAACTACCATTTTGTTCCTCCATACTGGAAATTTGCTAAAATATTACCGGGTCATCCCCATAAGACCCTTAATTTTTAACGAAAATTTGAAGTCAATCGGCTAAGTATTTTTTAGCTATGCCGCGAACTGACAGGCAGACAGACTGACTAAAACCATGGAGACTGATTTTTTCACGATTACAAAAATTTTTTAGCCGCCATTTTGTTCCGCCATCCTAAATTCGTATCACAGTTCTCCAGTTCATCCCGATATCATCCTGATTTCTTACACAAAATTGTAAATAAATTTAATATGTAGTTTTTTTTATTCTGATATTATAAATATTTTATTAAGCCGCTATTTAAATAAAAAACAAAATAATGACAACTTTTTACTTTACTAAATTGAGAGTGGTCTTATTAGACCATTTCCTCAATAATGTTATTTTCTAATCTCGTTCTGATTTGTGGAGATTTTAATGCCTATCACGTCGCAAAATGACGTTGCAGGTAATAATTTGCTAGATTCTATAAAAGATGCAAACCAAATTTTTCTTAATAACGGTGCTTATACGAGAATCAATCCTTCGGGATGTAATAATTCTGCAATTGACCTTTCACTAACGATGCCATGCTTTATAGGCAAAATTCAATGGAATGTTATAGGCGACTCATATGGATCGGACCATTTGCCGATTATTATGTCTTGTTCTTTGACACCAACATATACCTCAAAATTCAGCCAAAAAAATGGAATATTAATAAGACCTGATTGGGACCTATTTTCTTCAAAAGCCAACTTTCATTTTTCGGGCCGAGAAAACTTGAACTTTGAGGAGTTTTTTTATATTTTAGAGTCTCAGAAAAATCAATTCCACTCATGAAACAAAAATAAAAGTAAAAATAGAGGTAAATCTTGGTAGAATAAGGATTGTGAAAATGTTATAAAACATAGGAAAGAATGTTTTAAATTATATAAATTAAATCCGTACATGGTTCATTAATGATAACTTACGATGGGGAAATCATATAGAGAATCTATGCAAAAAGCTAAGAAAACATTGTTACGGTTTAAAGTCATTATCAAATTGCTGTAGTCAAAATGCTAAGTTGTCAGTATATTATTCCAATATACACTCTCACTTATCGTACGGTGTTATAAACTGGAGTTTAAGCTCGGATGTGACAAGAGTGTTTTTGCTTCAAAAGTATGCAAACGCATTATGTGTGGTCTTTCATGTACAGACTCACGTAAAAACTATTTCAGACTATTTAAAATATTGGCCTTGACGGGAATTTACCTATTTAAACTAAGCGTTTGCGCCTATCGAAATCGTAAAAAACTTAAAGACAATCGCCCTTCATATAGCTACAATACTAGAAACAGAACTTTACTGCTTCCTAATGCACACAAATCCACATTTTTTCAAAAAAAACGTAATGTATAATGCATGTAGATTTATTAATAAATTAGGTAATGATAATAAAAATGCTGATAACCTCAGATCTTCTAGAGGCAAATTAAAAAAAATATCTTGTAGAGGGTATTTTTATTCTGTTATTAAGATAGTTTTTTAAGTACCTAGTATAGTTAATTTTCGTATTTTTTCTTTTCTAGTCAAATTTCATGTACCTACAACTTTTTTGACGACGTACTTTATTAGTAGGTATATTTAATCTTAACGTCTTCTTCAATTATTTTCCATGTCCATCTGTGTTATTGGTGAAATAAAAGTATTATTATTATATTAGTATTTTGTTTCGCATTTTTGGATGTTTTTATCAAAATGTTACCAGGTTATTCCTATATGACCCTTCAAAATTTGAATCAGTTGGGTAAGTAGTTTTTAGCTACGCCGCGAACAGACCGACTCGCTACAGCCAGACCGACAGACCGGCGGAATTGAGAAATTATGTTTTTTGGTGTCTAAGGTCCCTAAACGTAAAGATCTGAAAAAACCTGGGAGGGTGGTTTTTTTCACCATGACAATACTTTCTTTTTATGAGAGAATTAAACATTATTAACCAAAAACTACAGTAATTCAGTTTAACTTAAATTTGATATAAAGTAATTCAGTTTACCTTAAATTTGACATAAAATGTGACGTGGGCATGTTTGCATGCGATTGTAGACCATTATTTATGTAATATGGAGAGCAAGAGAGAAAAATATTTTGCAAAAATAGGTTATAAAATTGCTGCCGCACCCCGTACACAGATTTTATGTTCATATATAAAAGTGTTATCTTAATGTTATCTTTTGATTTGATATATGGACGATAAATATGTGAAATCTTAAATCCTTCATTATTATTTTTTATCATTTTAAATAGACTTTATTAGTGGAGGACAAACAATGTTTTTGCGCTTCTAAGCTTCAAGAAAATATTTTTAGTTTTGTATGACGTTCAAAGTATTACAAGTTGTAAATTAAACTGAATGTAAATAAATAGTACCTAAATTAAATTAGACATTTGTTAAAATTTGAGGCATGGCTATGATAAAAATGTGTTTAATTTTTTTTATTAGAAACCGAACGAAAGTTTGAAACGAGAATGCCGGAAAGCACAATCAGTTTTGGCAATAAGGCTCAATTCTAACGATCGATAATAAAGAAAGCGATCATAAACTAAGTATTTTAATAAATATGTCCCCAACTTCTGGGGATATTTTCTTTAACAAGAAGACATAAAGACGTAAAGTTTTTATTGGAACGGTTTGTTACAAAGGCTGGAAAATGTTTGTGTCTCTGATTTAAGCTATAAGAACTCATTCGATGAAAATGGATTTTATTATTAGATGGCTACTTTTTTTGAAGTAAATAAAAGCTTGGTTTTTTTTTCTTAAATGTCTCAAAGACTCTGGCCTTATAGATATTGGAAGTGAATTTACTTGGTTATAGATATGTTGAGACAGGGGTTCCCAGTTTGAGTTAAAGCTGTTCAGTCATGAACAAATAATTACGCTTAAAGAAACAACAAAAAAGAAATATAAATATAGGTTGAAAATACAGGGTGAACGGTTTGCATAATATGCACTAACACCAGATTCGTTAAGCTCACCCATATCTCAGAGGAGGTAAGTTAGTAAAATAGAAACATCGACCTTTTTCAAATTTTTAACTAGAGTATAAAGTACTGAATGAAAATAGGAGTGGGTGAGGAAAATATTGTATTATTCTAATTAAGAGCTCTTCTGATGTGTATCGGGTGTCCAATTAAGAATAGTCTCCTGCTTTAACTCGGTAACCGTTGAACAAAAATTATGGGGAAAAATATTTATAAGTAAATCGGTCAAGAGAAATCCCTGGAAATTATTTTCAAGTTTGAAAAATGACTGCTCGAAGGCACATCAGCAAGTCAGAAATGGAAGTGCCGATTTTCTGTTGAATTTTTCTAATTAAGGTTTACCGAAAATATAGGCTATTTATCTTTTTTTTCTGTTTTCAATAATAAAGTGGTAGGAAAAGATCTAGGGAAAGGTCAAATTTTTTAACTTATAAAAATGTATATCTCTGTTTTGGATGAACCGATTAATTGAACTTGGTGTCAGAAAAATGTGCTTGTTTTGCTCTTCACGTAGAGATATTAACTATACCGTAATGATTTAGTGGTCGCTGGATGGCGCTTTTTTGTAATTCTTCAAATAATACGGATTTTCTCAAAAAAATCTAATGATATGATATGACTTATTTGTCATAATTAAATTGAAGGTTATAAAAAGTATAGAATAATGAAGTTAAAAATCCAGGTCCGTATTTAAATTAAAAAGATGATGGTCGCCCTAATCCGAAACGGCGGATTGAAAAACTAACTTCACCAATTTGTAGAGGAGAAGAAGTGATAATGATGAAGTGAAAATTATTTTCATCTACAATTCTAGAAAAACTAAAAGAAAAACAAAAAATAAGTTTTATAGTTGAAATGACAGATGAAAACAATTTTTACTTCATCATTGTCACTTTTTCTCTTCCATAAATTGGTTAGGTTAGTTTTCAATCCCACGTTTTGGATTCGTGCGATCATCAACTTTTTTAATTTAAATAAATACAAGTCTGGATTTTTTATTTGACCAATCGGTTTTTCAATAAACATGGTGCTAAACGAAGTTCTTTTGATTTGTTTATTCAAACCGGATTATTAGAGTCGAATATAAAAAAAAAAAAGGTTTATATAAAAATTATATAAAAAAGATTTTAGATATGACATTTAAAAAAACCACTGACAATCGGCAAATAGAAAAATCGGAAAAATCAATATTTTTTCGAATGGAATACCCAATATTTTATTTTAAATATGAGATCTCCTCGTTTTCCTCTTTTCAAAAATAAACTGCTGGCCATTTGCTTTGCACATCTCAAAATTTTTACCCAAATTTAGAACGGAATTTTGAAAAACTAAAATAATAGGGTGTTATATAAAATCGTGCAAATTTCACAAAAGTTAGTTAGTCCCGAGTTTCAGCAATTTTTAGTTTTGATTAATTTTGGACATGTTATGATATTTTACGTACCGTTATCTAAAACCAATTTGGCGGGTTTTTAATTCATTCATTTGTTTTTAATATGCGGGATAAATTTAATAATTTCTGAACTTCCAAAAGAAAATTATTTTTAACTATTCTCTTATTATTTAAAATTAATAATTGTCGCATAATTTTATCTTAGTTAAGTTTGCGTTAATAAAAAACTATAGCTGTATTATACAGGGTGTTACACAATTTTTGAATCAGTAACATAACAAAGTTTTTGCAGTTTTTTTAAAGATCCTCATCAATATAAGTTAAGCTAATTTTCAGAGACCAAAGAAAGAATTGGCATTGAGGCTGGTACAATTTTCATAAACTATAGTCATATTTACCCAAACGATTTTTTACCTTTTGACAAAAACCTTAAAGTTGCTAAACAAAACGTTTGATATATAAGCTTTTCTATTAAATTTAACTTAATTACCTCTCTGTTACCATTTTAAATTGATATTGGTTGAAAATTATAAAAGTTCTAAGAATGCGGTTTGGTCTGGAGTTGGCCAACGTTGTGCTGGTTTTCCGAGATTATCCTCACACAGATAAATAAGTTAAATTTGATAGAAAAGCCTATATCACAAAGTTTCTATAGCAACTTTAAGGTTTTTGTCAAAAGGTAAAAACCGTTAGGGTAAATATAACTATAGTTTATAAATATCGTAACAGCGTCAAAGCCAATTCTTTCTTTGGTCTCTGAAAATTAGCTTAACTTATATTGATGAGCATCTTTAAAAAATTTCAAAAACTTTGTTATGTTACGGATTCAAAAATTCTGTAACACTCTGTATAATACAGCTGTAGTTTTTTGATCAACGCAAGCTTAACTAAGATAAAATTGTGTAACAATTATTAATTTTAAATAATAAGAGAATAGTTCAGAAATTATTAAATTTACCCCGTATATTAAAAACAAATGAATGAATTAAAAACCCGCCAAATTGATTTTAGATAACAGTTCGTAGAATATCATAACATGCCCAAAATTAAACAAAACTAAAAATTGCAGAAACTCAGGACTTACGAATCTTTGTTAAATTTACACGATTTTATATAACACCCTATATATTATGCGGAGGAGCATCTTGATGAACCGAGGCAGCGTTGACCAATTCTAGATAGATAGAGCCTTTAAACTTCGAAAACTGCATCTCTGTAGCTTTTTTAGTTTTTGAAAAATTCCGCTTTAAATTTGGGTAAAAATTTTGAGATGTGCCAAACAAATCACCGGCAGTTTATATAGTGTGGTCATGTTTGGATTAAAGCTTTCTGTAATAATTTTACTTTAAACTTTTATTTTAATTGCAATAGAGCACCCCTTCTTGGGTCTACGAAGCTATGAAAGCCAGACAGAATTTGATGAAGGTTGGATATAGCCATGGGTGACGACGGATAACAAAACAAATGAAATGTAATAATATATTAGGAAAAGTTTGAGTTTTGACAGTTAGAAACAGTAATAAATATTTGAACAAATATTCACATAGGAATTGCTCATATAAAAAGGATATTTGTTATTTAAAATCAGAATTTCTTGTTTTTCTTTTCTGCCGAAATTCTGCCAGATTATGTGCCCTATTGAAGTAAACTTTGTCTTTCAAATATCCCCACGAGAGACTGTGTCTCCCTATCCACAAATTATACTGGTTATTAAGAAAATGAGTCATCATTTGAATTTTATGGGGAAGTGCACTATCTTGATGCCAAATAATATTTCTATACTGGCGAATTGGAATATTTTCCAAAAACCCCTGTACTTCATTAGAAAACTTAAATAGCGATCTCCTGTTAAAGTTTCCTAAAAGTCCTATTCCTTTATTTTTTAGTAGACCACACCACCCATGCAATGCCTTACAACCCTACTTTTTCACCCCTTCTATTTTATAGGAATTTTGCGTTGCCCAGAAATGCTTATTTCTCCTGTGAAAGATGCCCGATGTCGTAAACGTGGCTTATCAGAGTACTTTTGTCAAGAACTTGATTATCGACTTCTAATCTTCTTAGTATGTCTGCAGAAAATCGGTATCTCTTTATTTTATTGTCTTCTAATAAATGTTAAACGGGCCTGATGATATCCATACTTTAGGGGGAAGTATGGCTTACCGTTACGCGTGAAATATCCAGTATTGAGCAATATGAATTTTCTAGAAGCAAAATAAAAAAGTGTTCAATTTTATCAATATGTTTTACCTTCGAAATGCAATAAAATATGTAAACCTTATTATTCATTAGAATTACGTTTTGGTACTTTTTATATGCCAACGCACCGTTTAAATCTGATGAATTTTAAATTGATTTTAGTAATGTTCCCCATTATTTAAAATTGAAATATCTCGGACAGTGTTGGATTTCTCAACATATAAAAGAATAAGCCATTTTGGAGCTGTGTATATATAATATTTTTGTCTTATTTCATGCCAGGGAATGTCTCATTAAGCGATGAGTGTTTTTTCAAAATCGTATATAAATAGAAATCTACTTACCGACTGGACTAAAAACGTTCAAATTTGACATGGAAGTTTGTACAGGCCAGTTAAGGGGAGGACTTTTTGAAAGTGAAAACGTGAAAAGGGGTGCAATGTGTTTTTACTTTTCCTGTAAAAACTCATTCTTTTAAATGAGATTTTAAAACAATTCTTTTGTCAATGGCAATAAAAAATATTTATCTAAAACTCAATTTCCGGATTTTTTGAAATTCCAGTTTTAAACAGGTAAAAGTGATTTTTACTTTTCTTGCTTTTTCATTTCTCCGCTTCAATTTTTACGTGCAACAAAATCCATGGGCTTGTTTAAATTTTTCCAATAATAAAACAACTTGTAATAGACAATTAAATTTACTATTCCATACATTAATAAAAACATTTTAAATTGGGATTGAATGAGAAATTTAAGGTGTGAGTTTTTTGAAATTTCCAACACATTTGGCTCTGACATATCTACAGATAACCGCCAGGGACCATTCAAGCAACAAGCTACTCGACCCAGTTTTTCATTTAAGCTTTTTTTCTAAAATGTATTCGCAGCCAATTTAAAAATTTAACATATCAGTTTTTATTTAAAAAGGAGTACTCAGTGAATTATTTGATCCTGCTAAACTTCTTAGTAGAAAGAGAATGACGGTCTCACTTCAGTGTATTTTCAACATACTAACAATCAAAATACGTCAAAGTTTGACCACAATTATTATTTGTGTAGAAAATCTATACCCTTTTTAAAATAAAATAATAACACAAATATAAATAAATTGCGAAAAATGCTTTTTAAAAACTTTGCGTGTCTGGTTGCAATTTTAATAAATATAAACTACTACAGAAAGACCCGGCCTTTACAGCAAACCTAACTAATTCTAACCTAACCTAATCCGTATCCTTACTAATTATAAGTTTTGTTAAAACCAAACTAAAAAAGTCATTCGCATAACGGAGATTTGAACCCACATATTTCGGATCCAAAGCCGAGAACCCTACCGCTGAGCTAGAAAACTCTCTAGAGAGTGATAATACGTTGAAATGACGTGGTTGGGTGGCGTTTTTGTATTTTAATAGTTTAAATTTAGTAAAATCGCTGCCAGGTTTGTATCAGGTTATGTAAACATTCACTAGTTTAAGCCATATACACATTCCAAGGACTGGTGAAGTCTTTACTGACGTTTCTAGCCCTGTGTATACGAGTCAGTTTTCCTTCGCTTCTTTTTCTTTTCTATAATTTCTTCCTTCTTCCTCATTTTACCCAAGCCGAACAATGTTATATGGAAATAAATGCTAATGGATGTTCCTCAAGTAAAATATTCCTAAGTCAAAATACCTCTCCGTTCGGATTTCCCGGTGAGAGGTACTTGTGGCGCTCCACCATCGAAATATTATTTCTCATTCACCAATATCTGTAGCTTGGGTAAGAACTTCAACTCTGTTCATTACTATCCACTCTAATCCTGCAAGCCTCATATTCTCTTGCTATCCGAAACCAAAATAAGCCGCAAAAATGCTTTTCCTTGCTTGCTATGAACTTCCTCCATCATTACGTTATGTTTGGCGAGCAAGGCTTCCGAATCTTGAATCGACCAGATACGATGTCCTATGGTTCAAACTAGCCCTCAGAACTTCCACTAAATTTATTTCTTGTATCTATCGGTCTTTCTCAGACAATTCCTTTAACGAGTTTTCGACTTTCTTTCTGCTAAAGTGAATTTCTTAATCTCTGATTTCTCTTCCTCTAAAATCATTATCCTTGGCGATTTTAACATTCACACTAAAGAATGGTTAGGGTCCACTAAAACCGATCCCCGGGATTTCTACTCTTTCTTCCCTTGGAATGCTGTTTGTTTCTCTACCATCGATCCTTCCGAGTTCTGTTCTCAAATCGCGGAGGTAATCCAACTACGTATAAGACTTCAAAATCTCACAAAAATAAACCTTCGTTGACAAAATCCTGCGATAATGCCAGACTAGAGAAAATTCGTACTCATAACAATTTTCTCAAGAACCCTACTTCAGAAAATCTACAGGTTAAAACCGAGGCACGAAATCATTAGAGTCGCATAAATCTCGAAAAAAAAATGCCTTCAATACACGCATAAAAGTCAAAGTTCTTTCTTCAAATTTGAGCCAACCCTTTTGGAGGCTTGCTAAAAATAATAATCAAATTTTCTGCGAAAGCTCCTTCTGAATCCTAACTTCTGATGATGTAATCATATCCAGTCTAAAGTAAAAGCTAAGCTTCTTTCAAAACAATTCTCCGCAAAATCTACTTTAACCCCTCTTCTTCACTTCCCCCTTCCATCAGTACCAGCTTTGCCACACAATATGCACGAAATTACCTTCAAGGTTAAAAAAATACGACATTTTTAAAACACTTAAAACCAAAAAGTCCTCTGGCCTTGATGGTGTTCCGGCCATAGCGCTAAAAAAGTGCGCTTCTGAATTGGCTTCTATCCTCACCAGGTTATTCCAAATGTCCTATGATAAGGGCATTTTACCTAAAAACTGGAAATCCGCTCGTGTACAAACGGTTCCCAAAAAGTAAGTAAAGCAATGAAGAATAATGATCTTTTAAATTACTTTGAAAAGTACACACTTATACATGACCGGCAATACGGCTTCCACTATCAAAGATCCGCAGCGGATCTTCTTATCTTCGTAATCCACAAGTTGCATAAGTCTATAGAATTCCACAGAGAAGCGCAAATTATTGCCCTCGACATATCCAAAGCATTTGATCAAGTCTGGCATGATGCACTTCTTAACAAACTTCCTACCTATGGTTTTCCTCCAAAACTTTGTACTTAGATGGCCACTTTTGTTTCCAACGGAATTATTTCTATAGTAGTTGACGGCAATTCATCAAACTTCCAACAAATCAACACAGGCATTGCACAGGGCTCAGTGTTGGCACCTACGCTATTCCTATTTTTTTTACCAGCAAACCTACTCACAGCTATGCTGACGATAGCACAGTCCAATCCAATACACAATTTCCCAAACCTGTCACCAAGACTCAAATTGATGACAGGCGTAGAATAATGACTTCATCCATAACCAAGGATCTCATTAATATCGTAGAATGGGAATCCAGCTTTACGCCATTAAGACACAATCTTGTTTACGCTCTAAGAAAATTATGCATAAATTCTGCATAATTGTGTATATTTATTGCACAAATTGTGTCTGAATGTGTACTTGGAACAACTTTGAGAAGAAAATGTACACATGATTGGTCAGAATTAGTTGAATATATTTTCTAAATAATTGTGCATATCTTCTGAACTTGAATTGACCCAGTAATATATAAGATTTTTGCACAAGAGAATGCATATTTTTTGAAAAATTTTGTATAGCAAATATTTTAAAAACATAAAAATGCATTTTCTTCAAACAATAATATGCATAATTATTGCACAAATTGTGAACATTTTATGCCCAAAGTTGAGCAACAAATTAGAATTTTTTTTTAATATTATTGTATTTTTGTTTAACAAAATGTGCATTCTTTCTAAAATATGCGTGTGCATAATTCTTGTACAAATTGTGAACATTTTAAGCACAAAATTGTGCATTATATTAGAAAATACTTTTTTCTGGATAATATTATACATTTTTTACGCACCCAATGTGTATGTTTTCTAAACATTTTTCGACAACTATGAAAATATGTGAAATAAGGAAGCCAAACCACAATCAACTACAGAACCTTTAGTCAAAAATTATGTCAAATAAAAAATAATGTTTAATAAAAAAAATGGTTATATTCATCGTAGCGACTCCAGCTGAATGTAGATAAACTTCTAGGTAAATCCCTTTTAAAATCTCGATGTTACGTAACTAAAACAAAAAAAAATCAGTGTAAAAGTTTATGGTTTTTTAAAGAGTAAACATAGTACTTATCCAAAACACAATGTTTTGTAATGTTAGTTAAGTTTTTTTTATTTTAAAACATAACGGATTACAGCAATTGCCACATTCTAAATTACACAAGAGCCAAACATAATTTGCATTTTGTGAAAATAAAGCGAGTTAGAGTTTAAGGCATATTTAATACAAATTCAAGTTTTTTCACATCTTAATGGATGTGTTACTCGGGAACTCATTAGAAAGGGTAAAGTATCTTAAACGGATATACCTTCTTTGTTTTTATGTAAGATTTTATAAGCATTTAATAAGATTATACCGTATAAATTAATCCTAAAAAGCAACACGTTTATTCAGTTTATTGTCTTTAAGTTCAGAGTTATTATACCCTCTCAGAAAAAGTTGTATTTATATATACGTCAATAGGCATAAGTACATACCTGTGTATAGCTTAATCCTATTTGCCTTCAAGAGTACGAAACTGCAGATTCCCCGAGGTACAATAGTTTAAACAAAATCGCAAACACTGCTCCCCATGAAAGTATTTTTTTGATAAACCTGCAGTCTATAAACCAACAAACCTTTTATGTATGTTGCCAGTATGATAATCTGTCGTTTCTGTTGAATTATATTTCCGAATGTCGCCACCATAGCGCCACAATTGAAAACATCCGATGTCTACGGTCCAATCAGACCCTGGATACGTAAGGTTAGATAAAATATAAACAAAATATGTTCACAAAAAATAAATAATTTTGTTCTAAAGATTTTAACACGTGACGCTATTGGTACTTTTACACAAGTTTTATTCTTAAAATCTAAACAATGTTGTAGTTTAGTAATGCACAGCGAATATTAGCCTTTTTAGCATTGCTTTGTGGATAAAATATGTACAATTTTGGTTAAAAAACGCTACACATATGAATAGCGATGTTTTACCGTGTAGTATCTCACAAATCGTCTCCCAATACCCACACCATTCAAATGAATAATCAAATGCTTCAAGTCAAATACTCTTGTAGTCTAGTCGGTATTAATTTTCAGAAAAATCTTGGCTGGCATGATCACATCACCTCAATTGCCACAGCAGCGGCGAAGAAATTGGGTTGTCTTTTCCGAGCTTAAAAATGCTTTTCTTCTGGCAACCCTTTACACTTCGCAAATCATCTCCCGCCTTGAGTAATGCTCGCACATATGGAGAGCGCCACTCCTTCAATCTTTAAAATTCTTGACTTTGCCCAGAGAATAGGAAGCTCGCATCACTAGGGCATCATCGAATTGTGGGCGATCCATCCATCTCTGTTTTACAGATACTGCCATGGATTCTGTTCTGACGAAATATCATCTATTATGCCCTGCTTTGTCATTCCAGCCAGGGAGACACGAGCATCGACCCACATGCATCCTTTCACGGTCCAACTGCAAAGACAAAGGACCTTCCGCTTTGTTCGCTCTTTTATTCCCAAAGTGTCCAGATTATGGAATGTGTAATCAGCAATTGTCTTTCCTTCTTCTCCTAATCTGCAAATTTTTAAATCTCTCATCAATAAACTCTACCTATCTTTATTTAAAGCAACCGCGGTGTCTAGTACTTAGGCCTTGGGCCTTCGTGGACTGCTCGTAGATAAAAAAAATAAAATAAAACATTTACATATATTTGCCTTAGTTTTTGTCGCTTTTAATTAAAGTAATTTATCACATAAAAGAATCTGGTAAAATAATACTATATCCTGATTTATTTACTGGTTAGGTTTTCCAATATTTGTCGATTTGACAAAACATTTTCTTGACATATTTAAATTCTCTTGAAGCTAAATTGATGTAATTAGACAAATAAATCATGCTTAGAAACTATTTATTCAATTATTTTTTCAAGCTTATATTTAACTTCACTTCACTGTTTGTCTGTCCAAGTCAAATCTCGTATTTACTACTGATAAGTTTGCCACTTTCTAGAAATTTCAATCCTGAACATACAGAAAGAACGAAAACCATCACCTGACGACTAAAAAAAAGAATAGAAAGTTCTTACCTTAACATAAGAACGATAAGCAAGTATCAATTGATAATACATAATTAAAATAATCGGTAAATTCGCTTTACCCATAACTTCTGAGCGACTTCACTTCACACAAACGTCGTTTTTATTAGTCCAGCAGCCCATATCACTATCGTTTGAGGAAAAATCGGGCCTTGCGGATTATCTAACCAGTACACATGCAAAATAACCAACTAACGGTTGCTTCAAATTCCTCAAATTTTCGCATAGAAGAGGATCCGCCATACCAAGAATAATAAGGAATATCCAACCATCACCAAACGAGTGTTATACTCTGTCTAATGTGGTGATCTCCCATAAAAATAGTAGAACTGTACATAATGCTAGATGTGCTTCTTTAGTGGATATTTCTATTTACCATCAGAATGTCAGAGGATTACGCACAAAGACAACTAAATTTTCTGAAGAGGTTTTAAATTGCAATTATGATGTTATTGTTTTGACTGAAACTTGGTTGAATGATGGAATTTCCAGTGAGGAGCTGTACTCTGATGGATATACGGTATATAGAAAAGATAGAAATGCAGATTCTACTGGTAAGCTTCGGGGTGGAGGCGTTTTGATTGCTATGAAGACCATGCTGTGTTCTAAGCTATGCAGTACATCCGAGAACTCTGTTGAAGAACGGTGGTTTGATGTAAATCTTACTGATGTCCATTGTGTGCAGTATATATTACACCTTCATCACCATTATATATAGCAGTATAGCTGACATCAGCTTCAGATAGCTTTCTCAAATCGAGAATATTATTAATCGGTGACTACAACTTACCTAATTTTTCTCGATCTATTGTTCATGTCGACCCGAAGGACGATTTCATCGACAATGATTCTTCTCAGTTTCTAAACCTACTAAATAATAACAACAATCAGGCTCTTATTTCTAACAATGATGTTGATAGAACTCTGTTTCACTGTGTCTGGTTTTATGATTTGGTTCAGCTTAATAGCGTTGTCAATTTTAACGGTTTTACACTGGATTTGGTATTTTCTAACTACAAAATGATTAATGTTTCTGACTGCGATACACCATTATCTGTTGTCGATACCTACCACCCTTCATTTGACATACCGATCAGTCAGATTTTACAGAGCAATATTGATCTTTTGTATACATGGAGAATTGAGAACAGGATGCAACTGAACATATCGCAATGCAAATTTATCATCTCCTTTAGTAGGAAGAAAGCACCAGTCACAAATTCCTATAATATTGACTCATCTGAACTTTAAAGAGTTACAACGGTTAATGATCTTGGAATTTTGTTTGACTCCGAATTAAGATTTACAAACCACATCGACTGGATAATCTCAAAAGCGTTTAAAATGTTGAGAAAATGTCAGGAATTTAGAGATACAGGGATCTTAAAAACACTTTACTTCTCCTTGGTGAGAAGTCTGCTCGATTACTGCTCTGTTGTGTGGTCACCTTCATACATGATCAGGATGGCCCGGATCGAACGTGTTCAAATAAAGTTTGCTAACTTTTTACTTTTCAAATTGAGAATTATCAGGGTCCAATTATCGCATATTGAGCGTATTAACATGCTGAGTTTAGATACCCTCGAAATCCGTCGAATCAAGCACTGCATATCTTTTGACCACAAGATTCTTACCAACCAAGTGGACTTATATATATATATATATAAATAAATAAAATTGCAGCCTATTAGCATTTAAGAGAAAACTTAAGATATTTATTACTTGATTTTGCTCTAAATTTTTTTTAACTTGAGTTTCTTTTACTTCTTATCATTCCTTATACTTTATCTAATTTAGTTTTACAGACTCACGCATACACATATGTTTATATATATGTAGGTTGTTATGTTCCATATATTTGTTGTTTACCTACTTGTTATTTTATGTGACATTAACTGTACTTACTTTTAATTTTATTACTTTGTATTTATCTTACTTAGTGTACTACTTGGGTTTTTCTTTTTTTTTACCTGTAATGTACTATCGAAATAAAAAACTTCCCTGGTTATGAATTCTTCCATGTAATAAGGAAATTAAAGACACCCATTTGTATATATTCTGTATATATCAAAATATTAAAAAATTAAATCTAAATTATTTCAGATTTGCAAATTCCCGCTCTTGACAAAATTCGTGTATAAAATACTATTTTTGTTTTACCCCTCATATATACCAGATCAAAGCAACTCTTAATACTACGATACCCCAAAAATATTAGCAAAACATACGCCTTCAGAATGTAAAAAAACCGTTTGTAAACAAACCATTTTGTTTACAAATTGTACTTCTGCATCGTACTAAATAAAGTGGTAATATAACTGGTGTTTTTTAATATAATTGTATTCTACTTTTTTTTGAGGAAGTAATTAAATATTACCATTTAGTACTTCCAATCCAAATGAAATATTTTGTTCTCCGCTTTGCATAATCATTTTGAAATTAGACCGATCGTTTGTCAATTTTTCCGCAGAGCCATAGTGGAATGAATATTTATTACGGAATTAATTATTTTCTGGTCAAAAACAGTATTTTGTAATCTGATACCAGTCATTTGCGATCGAAGCAGGCCTGAAGGGTTATTAATTAGAGCACTTATTTTAATCGCGCAATAATTACCGCTCTAGAGCAGACGAAGTTCATGGAAATTCTTGCCGATGAGAATCTCTCCGATATAATGGCGATAATTTATTCCTAAATACAAAATTACTTTTTAAAATAAAAAAAACCATTAGCAGTGAATAATATAAAAAAGGAAACTTCCTGGTGATATTTGAATCATCAATCGGGAGAAAAGCATTGGATAAACCGATAATGTTAAGGAATGATGAAGAATCTGCTTGAAACCGAAGTATTCAGCAACTTAAAATGCCAAAAATAAAGGCGGAGGACATTTATAACTCTTAGGTATTTAAATAATTGGCATTTATAAATATAAACTATAAAAGTCACTAATCTACAGGGTTCTGTTCATAATTACCAAACATCTATATAGATTTATAAACTGTGTTATCTGTGTGAAATAAAATTTGTGTGTAAAGGCGAATTTACCGATTTTTTAAATTTGTTTTTAATTTACTTTCATATTATTATTATTTGTATTTTTTTTTTCACGGCATTTGTCAGCATTTTCATTACTATCATATGGGCTCAGTGGAGCCAACATCCATCCTAGCCATAGGCGAGTGCTCGCCGGAAAGCCCTGCAGATCCCAAGAATTTCGGCTTTCTGGGACAAAGTCATGACTTGTTTGATGTCCTAAATCTCCAGTTTCTCTAGCTTGTTCTTAGCATGCACCTCAACAAGTTTATTTGCGGAGATTACAAATGAATGCACAGTAACCTCCTTTAATTGGTAGATGGCCTTCGGTTCATGCGCAAGATCCAGGTTTCCTTATGTCGCTATCTGCTGGTACGGTGATATCATTAATTCTTACCCATTTTTCATTTTTATTAAAGACCAGGATATCAGGTTTGATATTGTTGGATCTCCCTGTCCGTGATCACTGTTCTGTTCCAGTACACCTTCGCGTCGTCGTTTTCAGGGCAGTAAGTACTTATAATAGGGTATTGTTTCACCTACCAATTTAAATTCCTTGCAGACAGCCTGATACTCTTATCTGCCCCCCGCGTGGGGCCAGATAAGAGCATCCAGACGAGAGGCGCTGAACAGTTTCCAAGGACTCGTTGCACAATCTACATCGGTCACTAGGAAGGTCCTGCTGGAGGATGTATTTCGTATAACTCCTCGTTGCTATCCCTTGATCCCGAATAGCTCCAATAAACCCTTTTGCTTCCATCATGAGATGTCCTTGTGTGAGATATAGCGTTGACGATGTTATATCTACCTCTGGACTATTCAAAACAGCTTCAAATCTTCCTTGCAGTTCTTTTTGTTTCCAATCGTCTTCCAACTCCTTAAAATAATTGTGTTTTATGTTATTATTAATATGTTAATGTTGTTTATATTTATTATTATTATTCTCAACTTGTTGCCTCACAATTTTTCTGTGGTTGTATTTTATACTGACGGGATTATACCAAGTCAATACAAAATAAAAATTTAAAAACAACTATTGTGCATTAAGAAAGGGAAAAAACAACTATTGTGCATAAGATTATAGGACAAGCGAAAAAAACAACTATTGTGCATTAATTAACGATGCCACATGATTTTAAAATAACCGATTTCTGGATATTCCTGTGAATGTTTGTATTAAGCCTTATATTATTAATCGGTGACTACAACTTACTTAATTTATTGTTTATGTCGACCCGAAGAACGATCTCATCGATAATGATTCTTCTCAGTTTCTAAACCTACTAAATAATAACAACAATCAGGTTCTTATTTCTAACAATGATGTTGATAGAACTCTGTTTCACTGTGTCTGGTTTTATGATTTGGTTCAGCTTAATAGCGTTGTCAATTTTAACGGTTTTACACTGGATTTGGTATTTTCTAACTACCAAATGATTAATGTTTCTGACTGCGATACACCATTATCTGTTGTCGATACCTACCACCCTCCATTTAACATAACGATCAGTCGAGATGATTCAGTGTGAACCATGGTTGATATATACAAGGAGCTGAAAACATATAACTTTTCCAAGGCCAATTAAACGATCACTTCGAGGGCTTTGATTGGGGCGCTCTCTATTCCTGTGATCTGAATGTCGAGATGGCCGTGGAGCTGTTTTGCTCTATAATTTACGCAGCTGTCGATTTGTATGTTCCAAAGAGGCTCACAATGCCTCTGAAATATCTATGTTATTATTCAAAGGAGACTGTCACTCTGATAAATAGGAAGAATAGAGCATATGATCAACATAGAAGATCCAAGTTGCCATCGGATTTATCTGCTTGTAAACAAATCCGGAGAGAATCTAAGACTTCCATCATCCTGTACTATAATAAGTTTTTAAGCACGACTCAATATAATATTTTAAAAAATGTTACTCATCATGGACCTACATTAGACCTAAACGAGGTGCTGTGAGTTACCCTACTAAAATGAGACTCGGTGATGGCACTGCGACCACTAGTGAGGACATAGAATGGGAATAGAAGTAATATAGAGAATTATCGACCCATTTTGGACTGTCTTGTGTGGCAAAGATCCTGGAAAAGATTGTAAGCAAAGCTATATTTAATGTGTTCCGAAGTTGTATCGCCACTGCACAGCTTTGTTTTTCCGGAAAGGTTTTTAAGACAAATCTCTGTGTGTTTTCCAACACCATCGCGGTTGCTTTGGACGCGGGTCTCCAGTTGGATGCTATTTACTTTGATTTTCGGAAGGCGTTTTATATAGTAAACCATCCCATCTTAATCGGAAAACTGGAATTGTATGGAGTTGGTGGTCCACTTCTGAAGTGGTTTAGAAGTTGTGAATGTCTGTACTAAGTCCTTAATGAGCCAAATGCGGTTTAAACGTTGTTAGGGTGAGACCTGTTACTCATATGGCAAGAGGAACAATGATGACTCTTTCCTGTTTCCACAGCCTTTTTATTTCCATTGCCAAGTCGGTGTATTTGACGATCTTCTCACTGTATTCCGCTTGGATGTTCTCGTCGTTGGAGACAGCCATATCAACTAAATAAGTGAACTTTTCTTTTTTGGATTGAAAGGTGATATCCGGTCTGTTTGAGGGGATTGTTTTATCTGTGTGGATGTCAATGTCCCAGTAGAGCTTATAGTCTTCGTTTTCACGTATGGATGTTGGTGTGTAATGGTAGTAAAGGTCTATTTTCTACGTTAGTTTGTATGTTGTGGCTAATGCTTGATGAACGACCTTCGCTGCTGAGTTGTGTCTCCCGGTGTATTCAGTTTCGGCTATTATTCTACATCCACTCGTTATGTGATCGATTGTTTCTCTCTGCTGGTGACATCTCCTGCACTTGTCGTCTTCAATGGTTGTGCCCTCGATGATGTACTTTTGGTAGTTTCTGGTTGCTATGATTTTCTCGTGGATGGCAACCTGGAAGCCTTTTGTTTTGGTGAATACCTGCCCTTCTTGTAACCACGTATATGAAAGGTTTTTATGTATGTGGTATCTGTGTTTTTCGTGGAGTGTTTTTTCAGACTAGGTGTTCATCTTTTGTAGTCGTGATTGGATTTGACTGTGTGCGTCTGCCGTGTGGCTCATTTGAGACAGATCGAGCGGTGTATAATTCTTGTCTGCCTTCACTATTGCCTTGTGGAGGTTAGTTGGTTTGTTGTGGAAGAATTTCGTAAATTTGTTTTTTATTTATCGATTGTATATCTATAATTCCCCTCCCCCCTCCTTCTTTTCTCTCGATAGTGAGTCTTTACTTGCATGCGTTGGGATGTAACTTCCTGTGTATAGTGAATTCAAAGGGTATGAGAATGTGAATGTTTTCTATGTCTGTGTGTGACCATTAGATGATACTAAACCAATACGTTAGAATAGGTATGGCGAAGGTGTTAATAGCTTTCATTAGATTTCATACTTTTTTTAGCCCTTGTGATCCGATTATTGACCCACCAATAACAACGCAGGAACTCAACAAAGCTTTATTAAACTGCAAAAATAAAAAAGCACGGGGAAGTACACTTTTACTAGCTTAAAGCTTTACTAGAAAATTGGCTTCTATATTTAATTTCTCATTTTAATAAAATACTTGAATTACAGCGGGTTCCTGAATCCTGGACTCAAGTTATTTTCCAAATGCTTTACAAGAAAAATAATGCAAATGACCTAAATAACTACAAACCAATTGCTTTAATTAACTGCACATATTCAGGTTAACTCTTCAAAGTCATGTGTTATGTGTTTTAGGCGTGGAGGTCACAGGTCAAGTTTTTCTTTTAACATTGATGGTGAGAAAATTGAGGTTGCATCATCTTACACTTATCTAGGAGTACGCTAGTCTACATCCACGCTTTTCTCGGATATGGCAGAACAATGTGTAATAATGTGTCAACAGGCCTCAGGATCCGTGCTGTCGCTTTTGACGCAAAGTAGGTGCAATACTTCTAGCTCTCTAATACGATAAGAAACAGGTACTTCACATATTGCATTTACAATATTTAAGCTTTCACTAAACTATTTCCGCAGACTTTTATTGATAGGTAGTAAAAGATTACCTAAAATTTGCTTTTATGCGCTTATTCTATCTTTTCGAGGTGGCAACTAACTGCAGATACAACTGGCTTTTGCAATTAAAATCGTTTTTCACGGAAATAGATTGTCAAGACTTAATGGAATATCTTAACTCCGTAAACTTTAATACTTAGAGACGCACATTACTAAAAAAAATTAGGAATAAACTATTTGAATCGGACGCTGCATTTAGTAGGTAGATTATTATTATTATTTTTTTGTTGTTGTCTCTCAGTATTCCTGTGGTTGTATTTTATACTGACGCGATTATACCAAATCAGTACAAAAAAAAAGAAAAAAAAAGGAGAATTAAATTATTATTATTATTAATATTATCATTATTTTATATAAAATATATTTAAAAGTTTCATAGCTTAATATTTAAACGCACTAAGCTAATTAAAAAAAACCTGCTGAGAGAGAGAGAGTGAGAGAGAGAGAGGGGGGAGGGGGGCGAAGGAAAACAATTATTAATTCTGACATTTTAATCAATGGAAATACACTGTCTTTTATGTTTTGCTAATTTTCTCGGTTGCCTTTAAAGGTAAAAGTTATCAAACCTTGCATTTCTAGAATCATCAATAAGTGATCATTTTAATGAAAAAACTGGTCAGTGTGTTTCATTGAATATAGCAGTGTTTTTTACCTTTCTATTTGTCATTTGTTTACCTTTTTAGGTTTTTTTTATAGGAAGGAGAAGTAGAAATATAATACCTTCAGATAATCCAGCATATATCCTATACATATGCAGCGTGTTCCAAGATAGGTGTCCGAATCGAATAAATAGAACAAACATTTTTGGATTTAAACAGTATCTTGGGATTATGGTCTGCATGGTCTGAAACAATAGTTCACCAAATGTTACTCAAATCGGTATTATAAAGGGTCAGTTATAACAAAATTGGGAAAAGTCGCCACTGAAGTAGTTTTAATTTGGAAATTAGAGCAAAATGATATTGAGATACATTGTTCAGAATTAAAATGTATGCCATAAACTGGAGTTATATCTCGTTAATTTAAACTATGGTGTTTAAAATAGTTAACCTATAAGTAAAGTTTTCTGCGTTTATAAAAATACTGGCACTTTATCACATTCATTCAAGGAAGTTTTAGATGACTTCCAACATCAATTCATAGATTCAAATATTGTTAAAATATATTGAATGAAGTCACCTGAAATTAAAAGAATTAAATAGGGTATTCCAGATGACGCCATAACAATTACCGACTTAAAATACACAACAAAAATTATTAAAAACCAGTCCAGCCGCATTTCATCAAAAACTTAATACTGTGTGAAAATAATTTTGTCTCTTTGTAATTTTCTAATATTTTTAGAAGCATCTGGTCTTGACTTAGCTTATGAACAGAAGTTAATTGTCTATACATTTTGAACAGGTGTAAGATGCCAAGGTTAAAAATGTTCTAGGCGTTTGAATTTTCTGCATATTTTTAGAAACACTGTGTCTCGACTAGTAAATAGAAATTCCTAAGTTATGCATTTTAAAATTGATCATCCAATAGCCTGTTAAATTTCTTTTAGAATAAAACAAATTTTTGATGATAAAAAAATGTGAATTGTTGAAAAATTCGAGCGAAGTATCAAATAACTCAAACATTTAAACTGGAAGCTAGAAGAAAACCAAAAATTACTAAGGGAGTCAGTTTCAAAACTTGTCTTGTCTACACTTTTTCAATACCAAATTTAAATAAAAAATCAACAGATACCGCATTACATATCGGAAGTACCGATTACAAATATAAAAGAAATTAATATAAATGCATCCTTACAGATATATTAACGAATAAAATGTTTTCTGGCAAACATAGTACTTTCCCCGTATACATACGTCAATGGTTTCCTCAGTATGAAGTTTCCTTGCAAAACAAAGTATAATACAATTGACGTGGTCCGTCTTTTTTTGAATAAATATTTATAATATCCTATGTACACGATAAAAATGTCATATACGAAATATAAAACAAACTTGGCATATTCTCATATATAACCCTATATAAACGAAAAATGTTTTTATAATATATGCAAAAAAAGAAAACTCAGTTTCTCTGTCCTGCCGTTTTTACTTCTTTCGTAAAAGGGAGGTATTGTAATCGTGAAAAAAATCACCCTCTGAGGGTCTATCTGTCTGTCGGTCCATCTCCTTGCGGCATAAAACTACTTACCCGATTTACTTAAAATTTTGACCAAAAACTGAGTGCATTTCACGTTAAAAAAAAATCAAGTTTTATTTAGGAATCAACTGGTAAATGTTTAGTATGAATCAAAGATATCGGAACAAAATAATAAAATGTTTTAAAATTCAGTCTGAAAAAGCCACTTAATGGACCGATTTCAAATTTTGTACCATAACTAGTTGTGATATAGAGATAAACTAGTAAAACAGTGGTACTATGAAATACAAAATGACGGAACAAAATGGCGGCCAAATCAAATTTTTGTAATCGTGACAAAATCACTCTCCCAGGTTTTCCATACCTTCACGTGTTAACGCCCCTAGATGCCAAAAAATATTATTTATCAATTCTGTTGGTCGGTCTGTCGGTTTGTCAGTCTGTCAGTCGCGGCATAGCCTGAAAACTACTTATCAGATTAAACTTCAAATTTTAGTATAAAATTAAGGGCCATATATATTACCAGGATGAACGACCTGGTAATATTTTGGTAAAAATCCAATACCGGAAAAGATGGCGGCCTAGTAGTGAAACGTTAAAATATATTATTAAAAAAACTAATTATCCAATTTACTGCTAATTTTCTCAAAAAGAAAGTGTTACATAAGAATGAATTGGTAACATTGTGTTATGAAAACAGCAAACGGCGGCCTAACAATATATTTAAAAAATCAGCTTGAAAAAACAACTTATTAGATTAATTTCAAATTTCTAGCAAGCGTTAAGTGTTATCTATAGATAAAATGGTAAAGTTGTAGAGCGAATACAATAATGCGGGGCAAATTAGCGGCAAAATATTTTTTTTTAAATCAGTCCGCAATAATCTTATTTAATTGAATTTGAATATGATATAGGGATAAACTCGTACGAATTCAACATGCCGTAACAAAATACCGTTGTGTATCAATGTAAAAACTACTTATTGAATTTATTTTAAATTATGTTCAAAAATCGTGTGGCATAAGTAGAACCTGAATGATGTAACAAAATGGCACCCAATAAAAATGTTTGAAAATACAGTATATGTGTGTTACTTAATGACTATGTACTGAACGAAACCGTGTAACACTTCACTATTTCTAATAAAAGAAAAGATTTATAACAAGGGAAGTTCCGGGTAAGGGAAATATTTTGTGTACAAAATGATAAAATAAATTTGACGAGTTACAAAATGTTATAAAAAAGCTAGATTCTCTTTTTACAATATTTTAAGGAGCTGTCTCTTGCGGCTACCGTATTTAGTTGTAAAAGATTTTATGTACAAAAAATAAAACAAAATTAACACGAGTGTTTGACCTTTTTTCATTTTTTTTTCGTTTTCAGAAGACTATATTATCCATCTAGGGCCACCCTGTATAGTGGTAAGACTATTCTATATATTAAGAATAAAATAAATTTGTCATGTTTCGCCATTTTTTTTTAAATGGTATGTTAATTTTTTCTACCGGAACTTCCCTCGTTATGAATCTTTCCCGTGTGACCCAATTTAGTTCGGTATATAGTCATTTAGTAACACATATTCCTTTATTATATATATTATATTCCATCGCCATTTTGTTCCGTCATCTGTTTATCTCTATATCATATTTATTTTTTCTGCAAAACTTTAAAGTCGATTGAATAAAAAGATTTTTTTACGTTGATTAATTAAACACTTCATTTGACCACCATTTTGTTTCGTCACCTTGAATTCGTACCACAAATTTACTAGTTTTCTCTATACCACACTGAATGCTTACACAAAATTTGAAATTATTCTAGTAAGTAATTTTTATTAGGCCGCCATTTCGTTTTACTATCTTGGATTCGTACCAAAATGTTACCAATTCGTTCAGAATTTGAGGTAAATTGGATATTTAGTTTTTATTAGTAATAATTTTTTACGTTTCATTAGACCGCCATCTTGTTGGGCCATATTGGATTTTTACCAAAATATTACCAGGTATAGTAGTTTTTAAGCTATGACGCGAACTGGCAGACAGACAGACCGACGAAATTGTTAAAACATAACGTTTGGCATTTAGAAACGCAAAAACATGAAGATATATATAAGAGGGTGATTTTTTGCAGAATTACAATCCTTTTATTTGGCTGCCATTTTATCCTATCATCTTGAATTCGTACCACAATTATGCCTGTTCATCTCTATACTAGAATTAATTATTGCACATAATTTGAAATCCATCCATTAAATAATGTCTTCAAACAGAATATTTAAATATTTTGTTTCGCCATTAATTCCTACATAGTACTTGATTTTTGTGCAAAATTTAAGGAAAGTAGTTCTTTAGTAATAATTTTTTTAGCATTTCATTAGGCCGCCATTTTGTTTCGCCAAACTTGATTTTTACTAAAATGATACGAAGTCATCCCCATAGGATCTTTACTTTTGATCGAAATTTCAAGTCAATTGGGTAAGTAGCTTTTTAGGTATGCCGCGAACAGGCAGAGGGCCAGACAGACAGACAGACCGAAGGAATTGAAAAAATGTTTTTCGGCATCTAGGAACTCTAAAACGTAAAGATCTGAAGAAATCTCGGAGATGATTTTTTTCACGATTACAATACTTCCCTTTTGCGAGGAAAGTAAACAAAATCAAATATTTAAGCCAATGACTTCCACTATTTTTCGATGTATAAATACTTGCGCCACCAAGTTTATACATTTTTATGCGCACAAATCTTTTTACACGCGCACGCACACATGCAGATCTGTACAGCGCCATTTTTTTACGACAGTTTTTTGTGTTTTAGGGGCTTAAAAACGTCGAAAATCCCAGCTTATATTTTTCGAATTTTTTTTTGCAAATACAATACTACTCTACAGCCATTTTAGTATACGAGTAATACAATATAAGGACTTTTATACGAGGAAGTAAAAATGGATTAAAACCATTTGGAACAAAGCTATGGATGAGAATATTTGTAGAAACAACCCGAAAGGAATAAGGACTATTTTGGAACTAAAAAGGACCAAAAATAATGTTAAAGGCCAAGTTAATTTCTGAGCTTTCCAAACGTTGGACACGTTAATGTATTTCCAATCAAAAAATAAAATTATGAAATGAAGAAAGATAATCATTGCAAATTAAAAAGCTATGAACACGTGCAGATGTAATGAAACAAAGAAGTCTATCTATGTAACGTATATATTGCAGATTGACAGCTGATATTATCCACGTTATACAGAGATACTTCTTTGTTCATTACAAGAGACACATTGATTTTTTTAGGGTAAATTAAAAGTTACCTAGTTATTGGCATGATGTATTTCCTTTTTATTTATAATTTTAGTTATTACATTATTTGATAGACAAAAATAATTAAAATGGATACTAATAATGTTCTATGGTTTTTATACTGAAAATCGTTGTTTTCGGTTAGGTCAGGTGTGGCAAAAAATGATTTTTGGCCAATATTTTTCAAATTATCGCAGATAGAAAAAAATTGTTCAATTAAAAAATGTGGGGCAGATTATAATCTAAAAGAAAGTATTTATGTATTTTTTATAGTCCTTATAATTTTTGCGGAAATTGAGTTTGAAAAAAAGTTGTGTTATATATGTCTTATTCCAAACGCATTTTGATTTATAGATGAAAAATAATTTTTACTCGAGTTATTGCAAAGATGGACCGCGTACCTCTTGCTAATAAATCCAAGGATTATTCGTCAGTCGGAAAATAGGGGAGAGGAAATTCAATGATGCTTTTTAAATTAATGTATTCAGAAAATTATTACATTTTCGAAAGAAAAAACAATATAATTTGTAAGAAATGATCGGCCCTACATATTTTAGTAAAACAATTATGAAGATATTGGACAAAAACCGCTTAAGAGGTACCATTTGTAAAAAAATAAGGCACTTGTATTTATCACGTCCCCAACCCCCTGATTACTGGACTCTTATATGAAATTATTGCCTAATAAATAGTATAAGTGTAGATAAAATGTAGTATCTAAGTGTGGTGGACGAGGGATATACTTTTTCTGCTGTTTTTGCTAGATTTTTATATTGGGTGTGTCAAGCCGATAGACAACGTTCTCTTGAGTTATAATGCACATACGCAAATAAGAATTTATAACCTGTACTGTACATCTGTTTTATATTTTTTAAATATTGTTTTTATTTATTGTTAATATTTGATAATTGTTATTTATATTACATCAATTATAACATTTATTACTTATTACATTCCTCCTTAAAAAGATTTTGATTCTACTTAATGGAATTTTACCGACTTTTTAAATATTTAATTAGGGTACCATTTTGTTTTACTGTAAAGGTATCTCACCAAAATTTTACCGGTTTATCTCTATATCACAATTGATCCTTGTGCAAAATTTGAGGTAAATTGGATTAGTAATTTTTTAGTAATAATTTTTTTAACATTTTATAAGTCGGCCATTTTGTTCCGCCATCTTGGATTTGTTCCAGAATTCTATCACTTTAACCCCACAGATAATATTCAAAATTTGGGGTAAATTGGTAAGTAGTTTTTTAGTAATAGTTTTTAACATTTTTTTAGAACTCCATTTGGTTCCGCCATATTGGATTGTTACCAAAATTTTACCATATCCTCTCTATATGACCCACAAAGTATTTCGTTATCTATGCCGCGAATAGAGAGACAGATATACATATATCATGCATTCCACTTTCACAAAATTTTAAATCAATCTAAGCCGCCGCTTTGTTTTTTCCATCTTGGGTTCGTACCAAAATTTTTCCAGTCTATTCCTACCTAATACTTAATTTTCGTACAAAATTTAAGGTAATTTCGATAGTTGGAGTAGTTTTTTAGTAATAATTTTTTAACATTTTACTTAACTGCCATTTTGTTTCGCCATATTGAATTTTTACCAAAATGTTACCAGGTCATCCTCATACAGCCCTTAGTTCTTGATCGGCATTTGAAGCCAATTGGTTAAGTATATTTTTAACTATGTCGCGAAGAGATAGACAGATAGACCGATGGATATGAGAAAACATATTTGTGGAGGGTAATTTTTTTACAATAACAAGATTGACTTTTAAAAGGGAAGTAAACAGTGGCGTGCCTAAATGGTCCGCAGGGCCCGCGGCGCTAAGGTGCCTCCAAATTAAACAAGGTATTCAAATAAAATATTTTTTCCATTGTCAAGAAAAATCACGGATTTCGCAATTTTTGGACCATTGGATACATTGAAAATGATAATAATAAGATAACGTAATATATAAACCCTAAGAAACATTTGGAAGTGGCACTACTTAACGCGTATTTAGATGTAATACTAAGTCAGCTAGATAATAGATTTACTGCGTTTAAAACAGTTTATTCAACTTTTTTAATTTTAAATCTTCAGATATTGATAAATTAAATGACTCAGAAATTTCGAAAAACGCTGAGTTGTTAGTGGAGAAATATTCAAATGATTTAACTTCTCAACTAGCAACTGAGCTAATTCAGGTAAAATCATTATAATATAAAAACATTAAAAATCGGAATACAACTCGTGAATTCGCAAACTATATTTTCGAAAAAAAAAGAATTATTGTTAAGTAGTATACCTGAACTCTGTTCTTTATTCCAATTATTTCTTGTCCTTCCTGTAACCTCAGCTCAATCGAAAAGATCATTTTCAAAGTGGAAATTAATTAAAAATGTCCTTAGGTCGACCATAACGCAGACTCGTCTTAGTTCTCTAGCTCTTATCTGAAGAGAGCACGAAAGGGCTAAAGAAGTAAATATTGACGAACTAGTTGATAAGTATTTATCTAGTCAATACAAAAACAAAAAAGTCTAGTCTACCGCCAAAGAAAACGATCCTTGAACTCTTTGTTTTTTATTATTTTTTAGTTTTGCATGAACCAGAGTATAGTTATTATTTTTTAATGTTAGTTAATTTTTTATTTGTGTTTATTAGTTTACCTATACCTATTAAACTGAAAATATATATCTTTCGTTCCTTTTTTTATTTCCTATTTCTTTTTTTTTACTTTATGTTATGTTTTTTGTTAATAAATGTATTTCATTTTTTGTCTATTTTTTTTTTGGAGAAATTATGCAGGGGGGCCCGAAGAAAAGTCTTGGGGGAGCCTAAAAACACGGCACGCCACTGAAAGTAAAATATGGTAAAAAGTAATAGAATAAAAGTGAAAGTAGTCATGTATAACATTAAAACAGGCAAGATTGATTATTATTAAAATATACCCATTTTGTTTCTTTTAGCAATACTTGTGGCTTATTCGATATATAGTAAATTAATTATTACCAATTTTTAAGGCTTATTATTTCAAACACGCTTAAAGCAAATGTCATCATTTTATACATTTTTGAAATTATAAAGAAATATCTTTTTAACCATCTCAAAAATTATAAGCTGTCCAAATTATAATGTGCTGTGTAATTTTCGCGGCTTTCCGATGCTTTTTTCTATTTTGTCACATTACTGAAAGATATTCCACGTCAAAATCTTCAAGTTTTATATTTACACATTTTTGTGCGTCAAAAAACTAAGTATGAAAGCACATGTCAAAATATAAGCTAAACCATCCTGTAAATTACTAAAAGTGATCGTTTCAAACTTTCCCTTTTAGCTTTTGTTATCTAATTTACTATTTTGCACTCGGTTTGTTGGTTAATTAACTTTCTAAAACTTCAATATTGTCATTAAGTAGTTTTCTGAACATAAAATAGAGCATTTTCCGTTAATGATATGAAAAACTTTGGTGAAATAAGAATTGGCGACGAAACTTATCGGCCTGCAATTAATAACTTTGTTTCTCTGCCCAGACTTATGAATCACAACAAATTTCAAAAATAAAAGGACAAATTAATCATATAGCCCCTTATTAAAAAATGTTATACTGTTTAGACCAATGTATTTTAAGGCCCAGTTTTAGATTAAATATCATGTTTAAGATTTTGAAAAAATTTACTATATACTCAGAAATTTCTATATTGCAAGAACGTTTTGGAATTAAAACTCATTTCTTCTATAGACATAAGGACGAAAGAGTAATTTGCTATTCTGTCCCGGAATTTTAATTTTTGTTTGTTATTTTAATTATTTTGCATGTTCAGATTTAAATAAGAATCTCAAATTATTGCTTAAAGATAACATTGCTTAGCTATGTTAATATGTCTTTGATTCACGTTACACCAATATCACAACAAGGATACCATGATCCTTGTTTAGAATATGTCCTGCAATACCGCGCGCCCAGTGACTTATTCCGACTAACTAGAATCGCGATTTCGCTCTTTTTAGAGCTCATCAGGTTGCCATAGACTGGCGAGCCCCGTGTAGGGCAAAGCCACAAAATGGAGTTAAAGAAACAACTACTCCGCTAACTAATACGACGACCGGCATTGAAATACACTGTTGATTCCTGATTTTGGTTGGGAGAAATATTGTTAATAAATTAATTTTTTATTCATGTGACACCAATGTCAGAACAAGGATGTCATGATCCCTCTCTGGAACATGTGCTGCAATGCTTAGCTATAGTTCAATTTTTCAATTTAGTAACGTTAGCTTTACTCCAATACAGATTTTGACGAAATTGAATAATAAAATTAAAACTTAAACAATAACACCAATTTGTTCATTTATGTTCTTAACAAAATCGAATTCAATACGATCCCGGAATTTTAACAAATTTTGGAATGTTTTGGAATCAACATGGGTTAAGCATCTCACCACCTGAATATAACTGGAATCGTTTAATTTGTTTAAAAACCAAACCCTAAAAAATTACACTGTTTGACAAATCACCCCGTATGAACCTTTACTTCTAATTTAAAAATACTTATCAATTAATAAGTGACAAGTAATTAAAACAAAATAAAATGTTTTCTAGTTCCGAAGTGTTTTAATCTAATTATAAACGTTTCTAACCCATAAATCAAGATATTTAAAAATTATTGTAGTCCTTGAATATGTTAATCCTAGTAAAGATTAATTAATATTTTACATTTTTATTTAGATTATGGAAATACATGTTTATTCCAATAGTATCATCTGGAATTTAAATCATATACTGTTATCAGAAACTAGCCAGAACTGAGAGATAAAACTGCACTTAAAGCTTGCAAATATGAACAGTTATTGGATATTAATTATTAAATATTTTATATTGTTTAGATCTGACATTTTGCATTGAAAAATTGAAATGATGTTACAATATAATATGAAAACTACATTTGTGGGTGTTTCGTAAAATCTTACATTATCAATTATTAAATTATCTCTATTGTCCAGTTCACAGATTTAATTAATGTTAATTCTTCCAACTGCTAGTAAAAATATCGATGAGGCCTCATAGGATTGGGAATGTGGTCTAGAAAAAATCTGCAAAAATTTCAGATCAGCACATAAACAATTTCCAAAGTTATTAACAAATTAAGATTTAATTTTTATCATCTTTTAGTTATTTATTATTGAATCCAAAAAAAAACTTTTGTTTTTTAGTTTTTTGTTAGCATGAATAATTAATAACTAGCAGATTGTACCAATTAAAAACATCGCAAGGTCATAATCATCATCATAAAATATAATATAATTGTGATAAAGTCTCCACGAAGCTTTTTTTTAACAATTACCCATGGTGATATATATATATATATATATATATATATATATATATATATATATATATATATATATATATATATATATATATATATATATATATATATATATATATATATATATATATATATATATATATATATATATATATATATATATATATATATATATATATATATATATATATGTATATATATAGTGGAGACTTTATCACAATTATATTATATTTTATTCTGATAACAGTATATGATTTAAATTCCAGATGATACTATCGGAATAAAAATGTATTTCCATAATCTAAATAAATAGGTAAAATATTAATTAATCCTTACTAGGATTTACATATTCAAGGACTATAATATTTTTTAAATATATTGATTTATGGATTAGAAACGGTTATAATTAGATTAAAACACTTCGGAAATAGAAAACATTTTATTTTGTTTTAATTACTTATCACTTATTATTTGATAAGAATTTTTAAATTAGAATTAAGGGTTCATACAGGGTGATTTGTCAAAAAGTGGCATTTTTTAGGATTTAGTTTTTAAACAAATTAAACGGTTCCAGTTATAATCAAGTGGTGAGATGCTTAACTCAAGTTGATTCCAAAACATTTCAAAATTTGTTAAAATTCCGGGATCGTATTGAATTAGATTTTTTCAAAAACATAAATGAACAAATTGGAGTTATAAGAAAATGTTGTTTATGTTTTAATTTTATTATTCAATTTCGTCAAAATCTAACGTTACTAAAATGAAAAATTGAACTATAGCTAAGCATTGCAGCACATGTTCCAGAGAGGTATCATGACATCATTGTTTTGACATTGGTGCAACATGAAACAAAAATTAATTAACAATATTTCTCCCAACGAAAATCAGGAATCAACAGTGTATTTCAATGCCGCTCGCCGTATTAGTCGGTGGAGTAGTTGTTTCTTTAATTCCATTTTGTGGCTTTGCACTACACGGGGCTCGCTAGCCTATGACAACCTGATGAGCTCTAAAAAGAGCGAAATCGCGATTCTAGTTAGTCGAAAATAAGTTGCGCGCGCGACATTGCCGGACATGTTCCAAACAAGGATCATGGTATCCTTGTTGTGACATTGGTGTAACGTGAATCAAAGACATATTAACATAGCCAAGCGATATTATCTTTAAGCAATAATTTGAGATTCTTATTTAAATCTGGACATGCAGAATAAAAACGCTTTCGTCCTTATGTCTATAGAAAAAAAACGCTTTCGTCCTTATGTCTATAGAAGAAATGAGTTTTAATTCCATAACGTTCTTGCAATACGGAAATTTCTCAGTATATAGTAAACTTTTTCAAAATCCTGAACATGATATTTAAACTAAAGCTAGCCCTTAAAATACATTGCCTTAAACGGTATAACATTTTTTAATAAGGGGCTATATGATTTGTCTTTCTTTTTTATTTAAAACCTGCTGTGATTCATAAGTCTGGGCAGAGAAACAAAGTTATTAATTGCAGGCCGGTAAGTTTCGTCGCCAATTTCAACAAAGTTTTTCAGATTATTAACTGAGAATGCTCTATTTTATGTTCAAAAAACTACTTAAATAAAATATGGAAGTTTTAGAAAGTTAATTAACCAACAAACCGAGTGCAAAATAGTAAATTAGATAACAAAAGCTGAAAGCGAAAGTTTAAAACGATCACTTTCAGTAATGTACAGGATGGTTCCGTTTATATTTTGACATGCGCTTTCATACTTAAATTTTTAAGACAAAAAATATGTAAATATAAAACTTGAAGATTTTGACGTGGAATATCTTTTACTAATATAACAAAAAACGTAAGAGCATCGGAAAACTGCGAAAATTACACACATTATTTGAAATACTGAGCCTTAAAAATTAGTAAAAAGTAACATACTAAAAATTACATAAGCCATAAATACTGCTAAAGGAAACAAAAATAGGTATATTTTGCTAATAACCATTTCTGCCTATTTTAATGTTATCCTCCTCCCTCCCTAAGTCAATTTTTATTCTATTACTTTTTACCAATTTTTACTTCCATGTAAAAGGCAATCTTGTAACCATGAAAAAATCACCCTCCACCAACATGTTTTCTCAAATCCGTCAGTCTATCTGTTTCTCCCTTCGCGACATAGTTAAAAATGTACTTACCCAGTTGCCTTTAAATTCTGGTCAAACATTAGAGGCCGTATGAGGATCACCTGGTAAGATTTTGGTAAAAATTCAATATGGCAAAACAAATTGGCAGCTAAGTAAAATGAAAAAATTAAATGGCGATTTAGATTGATTTCAAATTTTGTGCGAGTAGAAAGTATGAACCGATTTCAAGCGATGGACCCATTATTACCACAGGTTTACTTTTGGTCGTCTTTGGTTCTAGCCCTTGGCACCGTTGTGAAAGTTCTTTTGCTGTTTCGTTTGCTTGTAATTAATTGTAAATATGAACGAGAATTTTTTAATAATCTCTATATGGGATTTGTTTATGTTTAATGACGAACTGTTGCTGATTCTGCAAAAATGTATTAAACAATGATCCTGGCATTTAGAAGTAGAGTGGCCGTTTTCAAGTTCTCAACAGTAACTTTGTAGTCTTGGCCTTCAAAGTTTAAATTATTTGATATCGTTCCGGCACTGTCTCCATAGCACTAGCAGCTCGTGGTCAACTTTTCAGGGGGATCAATACATATAAACTACAAAGAGTCATCTGAAAAAATCAGACACACGAAACAATAAAATGCCTTTGTTACTTCGCAACCGCATGTCCAGGCACGTAAATCGTACATATTTCTACGAAAATAACGATTTGCTTCTTTGTTTTTGTCTTTACCTGTTTGCTGAATTTTAAATTTCGGCAAAGGTCGACTAACTGGTCTTAAATTCGAGTCGTTTCTTAAAGTTCAGCTCGCCAATATTAATTAATATTCTAAAACACTGTGGCTACCTTTCTTTAAAACATTAATTTAAACCACAAAACCAACAAACAAAATGTAAAATCTTCAAAATAAAATCTATAAAAATACGCAATCGTAACCACAACCTATCACACGATCCACATTAAACACATTAACTGACAACAAATATTTAATCTTCCTCGGCGCGGCTGTTACCTATGCAGATGCACCCCTTTGCGAATTTGATTGGGAGCACTCGGGAAAAACTCGCCTCCGTTTGTAACCACGAAGTCAATGCGGGCCGCCAGCCGTGATCGATTCCAAATGAAACGAAACCTCTCAGGAGATAATGGTGCGAGGCATGGATAGTGTGTCGAGGCATTAAGAGAACGGTCAACGAGTTTATACGCTTAGAATAATAGAGGGAATTTCCAAATTTAAAAAAAAATGAAAAAATATAAATTATATATTATTTTATTTATTTGTCTCTGTTTGGAAATATTTTTGGGGGGTCATTGACCATTTGACCTAATGGAGGAGCCGCCACAGCTCTATAGTACACTAAATGACTGAACATCACACACATAATAAATCAAAACAAATTTTTTATTTAAAAATTACGAAAAAAAAAATGCCGAAAAGATAATTAACGGTAAACAACAAAATTGGGTTAAAATAGCATCTTGATTATGACATTAGAATTTAGAAAAAGATGAATAACACAATAACCTACCTCCCGAGCACGGTATTTACTGGTTATTAAAATGTCAAATAATAACATAATTAAGTGCTAGTTAATGACGTCATAACGGAGAGACCGAAATTGCTTAAATGCAGTTGGTACAGACCATTAATGACCGGTAAATATAGGTCCATCGCTTGAAATCGGTTATGATATAGAGATGTACTGGCAAAATTGTGGTGCAAATTCAAGATGACGGCATAAAATATATCTTCAAATTTAAGGGCCCTTAAATCCAAAGAGATATATTTTCTCAATTCCGTCGGTCTATGTGTCTCTCTATTCACGGCATAGATAATGAAATACTTGAAATTGAGGGTCATATGGCGTCCTAAAAAAATGTTAAAAAATTATTATTAAAAAACTACTTACTAATTTACCCCAAATTTTTAATATTATCTGTGATATGGGGTTAAAGTAATAGAATTTTGGAATAAATCCAAGATGACGGAACAAACTGGTGGACTTATAAAATGTTAAAAAAATTATTCGAAATTTTGCGCAAGGATCAAGTGTGAGATAGTACTTATAGTAAAACAAAATGGTGGCCTAATTAAACGTTTAAACAGTCGGTAAAATTCCATTAACTAGAATCAAAATATTTTTAAAGAGGAAAGTAATAAATGTTATAAATACTTTTATATATTATGTAAATATACTTACAAAAAATAACAATTATGAAATATTAACAATAAATAAAAACAACATTTAAAAATATAAAACAGATGTACTGTCATAAAAATGCATATGCAAACCCAATATTAATATCTAGCAAAAACAGCAGAAAAGTAAGTATATGCAGAGAGTACTTATACACCTCAAAATACATATTTTAGGCAGTCTCTGCCACCGTTTTTTTTGCGTTCAACTCTGATTTCGGAGAGGCGAAGACATTTTGCGTGCTTTTCATCGCTATAGCACGAAACTCGATCTTTCACGTCGTTTGGCAAATTTTTTTTTGAGGCGAAAACGTCATATACCTCTACAAGCATACAAGTTAGTTCGATGAATCTTTCCCTAGGTGGCGTTTGTGTCTTATACATTTATATACACAAAATGTGTACGGGTACACTCCGCTTCCGTAGGTTTTCTTGGCCTGTCGGCCTCCAAACTTCAAATTTTACAGATCTACAGACGAAAATATTCTTGTGGTTTTATATATCTTTCGTAGATAATAATGTTGTTTCCTGATGTCTATGGGTATATTTTACAGAAATCAGTGTCCAACGATAATGAATAACTGTTATATTCTTATATTGCAATGTTTTTTTTTAACTAAAATAAAAAAAAATCTAAAAAGTATAAATTAAAAAGACAATCTGTGTGAACCAGTGAAAACGTAAATGATACAAACGAAACGGGATACAACAATAACAAATATATAAGGAATACAAATTTAAAACACAACCGAAAATTAAAATTAAAAGATTAAAAGAGAACAGAAGATAAACTGTGTGTTTTTTTGAACATAATGTAATATGTTGCTGAAAAGAGACAAATTTCTAACAAAACAAGCAAATTTTGAGAGTTGTTAGATAAAATGAAAAATAGACAAAAAAGAAAACATTAAAGACGTATAAGAACGAACTGTAAGATGAGACAGCATAAATAAACTACACTAAATTATTGCGATAAAAGGTAAAGCAAATAACAGTTTAACAAAAAAAAACGCTTTAATGTTGAAGTCAAGCATAAAAGGAAGCAAAGAAGAAAAATATATAAAATCACGTAAAGTTTAAAATTACCTAAAATAGAAACAAAACAAAATCAGAAACGCCAATATAAAGATGAAAAATTGTCTACTTTAATCCAGAGATGTAGTAATCTGGAGAAGTTTCGCTACTCATAGTCCAAACGCACCTCGTTAATCCGAAGGGGGAGAGAGGACACGCCGAATAGCAATTTCAGATACCGCATACTTACTTTTATTAAAATCGTAAGTTTACTTATTTTGAAGCATTAGAAAGAGCCTTTTAAATACCTTACATTAGATGGATATTTATTTTAATCTGAAGTCACCAATTTCTTAAAATATTTTACCGAATGTTCTCAATTACTGTATTATTATATTTTTAAATATCTCGCCTAGATTTTTTTTTATCGAAGGATCGACTTTTGTATTGAAATAGAATTTTTTATTCCAAGACCTGATTCCCAAATGATCATTTTTAAGATTATTTTCCAGTTATTTAATTTGAAATATTACAAATTGATTATAATATACCGTGCGTGTCTAAAGTCAGAACACCCCCTTAACTTGAATCGTTTGGTATATTTTTACAAAAATTTGAAGACTTTAGTAAGACAACATAAACCAAAATTTAAGCAAAAAATTATAAAGGAAAATATCAAACTGACAGCTAGGCGCCATTTCGTAAAAGAAAATTACATAGAAAATAGGGTCATGTAATACTTTATTTAAAAGGTCTTTTCACCTGTATTTTATTCCCAAGGTTTGAAATTGCTGTCATTTTCCCAAACAAAATTATAAGCGATATTCACCTTGTATCAAGGAAACAGGGTTTTTGGGACCTATGTTTGGAGATGAAATACAGGTGGAAAGGCCTTTTAAATAAGGTATTACGCGACCCCTCTTTTCTATTTTTCCTTTCTAAGCTGTCACTTTGACATTTTTTTCTGTCATTTCTTGCCAAAATTTAGTTTGGAAATAGACCAAACAATTCAAAAGTTAAGGGGGGTCCTGACTTTAGACACGCAAGGTATAATAATCACTATTTACTTAAGAATGTATTCCAAAATAATATATGAATTAAAAACGTATTTTAAAAAGTTCCGTTGCTGTTTATTTCATATCTTGTTAATATTTTTTATCGATATGTAATAATATACATGGTGTCCCATTAAAAATAAAGAGAGGTTATGTATTTTCGATTTTCTAATGACTTTTAATAATTTTTTATACTCTTTAAGCGCAACCGACAAAAATCCTAGTTTTGAATTGTAAGTTATAAGTACAAAATTTGTTATTGAAAAATTTGTATGAGGATACAACTTATGAATTTTATTAATTTTGAGAAAATGCACATAAACTTTTTGTTTGGTATCAAGTTTTTAGTAAAGACGGATAGATTAAGAACGATATTCCATTAACTAGAATCAAAATATTTTTAAAGAGGAAAGTAATATATGTTATAAATACTTTTATATATTATGTAAATATACTTACAAAAAATAACAATTATGAAATATTAACAATAAATAAAAACAACATTTAAAAATATAAAACAGATGTACTGTCATAAAAATGCATATGCAAACCCAATATTAATATCTAGCAAAAACAGCAGAAAAGTAAGTATATGCAGAGAGTACTTATACACCTCAAAATACATATTTTAGGCAGTCTCTGCCACCGTTTTTTTGCGTTCAACTCTGATTTCGGAGGGGCGAAGACATTTTGCGTGCTTTTCATCGCTATAGCACGAAACTCGATCTTTCACGTCGTTTGGCAAATTTTTTTTTGAGGCGAAAACGTCATATACCTCTACAAACATACAAGTTAGTTCGATGAATCTTTCCCTAGGTGGCGTTTGTGTCTTATACATTTATATACACAAAATGTGTACGGGTACACTCCGCCTCCGTAGGTTTTCTTGGCCTGTCGGCCTCCAAACTTCAAATTTTACAGATCTACAGACGAAAATATTCTTGTGGTTTTATATATCTTTCGTAGTTAATAATGTTATTTCCTGATGTCTATGGGTATATTTTACAGAAATCAGTGTCCAACGATAATGAATAACTGTTATATTCTTATATTGCAAAGTTTTTTTTTAACTAAAATAAAAAAAAAATCTAAAAAGTATAAATTAAAAAGACAATCTGTGTGAACCAGTGAAAACGTAAATGATACAAACGAAACGGGATACAACAATAACAAATATATAAGGAATACAAATTTAAAACACAACCGAAAATTAAAATTAAAAGATTAAAAGAGAACAGAAGATAAACTGTGTGTTTTTTTGAACATAATGTAATATGTTGCTGAAACGAGACAAATTTCTAACAAAACAAGCAAATTTTGAGAGTTGTTAGATAAAATGAAAAATAGACAAAAAAGAAAACATTAAAGACGTATAAGAACGAACTGTAAGATGAGACAGCATAAATAAACTACACTAAATTATTGCGATAAAAGGTAAAGCAAATAACAGTTTAACAAAGAAAAACGCTTTAATGTTGAAGTCAAGCATAAAAGGACGCAAAGAAGAAAAATATATAAAATCACGTAAAGTTTAAAATTACCTAAAATAGAAACAAAACAAAATCAGAAACGCCAATATAAAGATGAAAAATTGTCTACTTTAATCCAGAGATGTAGTAATCTGGAGAAGTTTCGCTACTCATAGTCCAAACGCACCTCGTTAATCCGAAGGGGGAGAGAGGACACGCCGAATAGCAATTTCAGATACCGCAAACTTACTTTTATTAAAATCGTAAGTTTACTTATTTTGAAGCATTAGAAAGAGCCTTTTAAATACCTTACATTAGATGGATATTTATTTTAATCTGAAGTCACCAATTTCTTAAAATATTTTACCGAATGTTCTCAATTACTGTATTATTATATTTTTAAATATCTCGCCTAGATTTTTTTTATCGAAGGATCGACTTTTGTATTGAAATAGAATTTTTTATTTCAAGACCTGATTCCCAAATAATCATTTTTAAGATTATTTTCCAGTTATTTAATTTGAAATATTACAAATTGATTATAATATACCGTGCGTGTCTAAAGTCAGAACACCCCCTTAACTTGAATCGTTTGGTATATTTTTACAAAAATTTGAAGACTTTAGTAAGACAACATAAACCAAAATTTAAGCAAAAAATTATAAAGGAAAATATCAAACTGACAGCTAGGCGCCATTTCGTAAAAGAAAATTACATAGAAAATAGGGTCATGTAATACTTTATTTAAAAGGTCTTTTCACCTGTATTTTATTCCCAAGGTTTGAAATTGCTGTCATTTTCCCAAGCAAAATTATAAGCGATATTCACCTTGTATTAAGGAAACAGGGTTTTTGGGACCTATGTTTGGAGATGAAATACAGGTGGAAAGGCCTTTTAAATAAGGTATTACGCGACCCCTCTTTTCTATTTTTCCTTTCTAAGCTGTCACTTTGACATTTTTTTCTGTCATTTCTTGCCAAAATTTAGTTTGGAAATAGACCAAACAATTCAAAAGTTAAGGGGGGTCCTGACTTTAGACACGCAAGGTATAATAATCACTATTTACTTAAGAATGTATTCCAAAATAATATATGAATTAAAAACGTATTTTAAAAAGTTCCGTTGCTGTTTATTTCATATCTTGTTAATATTTTTTATTGATATGTAATAATATACATGGTGTCCCATTAAAAATAAAGAGAGGTTATGTATTTTCGATTTTCTAATGACTTTTAATAATTTTTTATACTCTTTAAGCGCAACCGACAAAAATCCTAGTTTTGAATTGTAAGTTATAAGTACAAAATTTGTTATTGAAAAATTTGTATGAGCATACAACTTATGAATTTTATTAATTTTGAGAAAACGCACATAAACTTTTTGTTTGGTATCAAGTTTTTAGTAAAGACGGATAGATTAAGAACGATAGATACCATTTTTTATTGGCCTGTAACTCGAAATCGCTAATCCGACAAACCCCTTAAATCGAGTTGTGCGAATTAAAGAGGTTGTCTGTACAAGATGTCGCTTTTGTGGATAGAAGATAGAAAGAAATGGATCAAAAAGTGATGGGTTCCGAAATAGCGGCCTGTTTTTTTTAACTGCTCTTAAGTTCGTAGCAAATGATAACTGCTACAAGCTTCAAAAATAGCTGCTATTTTCTTAGCAGCTAAAAATATCACTTTGACAACTTTGGCTCGGTCGTCGCGTCGCCAGAAACACCCTAAACAGATTTTGAATACAAATTGTTTCCCGCAAACAGATTAAGACTATTATCTTAATTTGTTTTTTATATACAAGGCCATTTTCAGACTTTGTACTTTTTAAATTACCTCTGTATCTCGGTTAATAATCAAGATAGAAAAAAAAATTAAAAAACTTAAGTTACTAAATTTTATAGATTTTAACTTAATTTCGGAGAATTGATGCAAGGTTCGGTTTGCTAAATGAGAGTGTAGGAATTTTATTATTCACTAATGCCTTTACGTAAATGTCATTTAAAAACATAAATTTTCAGATATTTTTCCACCAACCTTGATAAATAATTATGTGTTTTTAGGAAGAATATTTTATTTTATTAAAGAATATTTATTTGTCTATTTAACAAATAATAATACATTCATAAATAAACAAATTATATTTTTTGTTACTTTGCTTATAACAAATTATTATATTATTAAAATACTGAATATTAACTTCGTTTTTAAAAAAAAAGTGTGTGGTATTTGGAAAGGTAAATTAGTTTCGTATCAAAATGTTCAAAAATATACAGTGTCCCATTAAAAAAAATTCAACCACTATGAGTCAAATTTCCGAAATAAAATTATAGAAGATAAATAAAAAGTTGTTACGCCACTGGAGTACACGTAGGTATCTATGAAAGTTAGAAATATGAAGTTTTTTCTATCTTATTTATTAACCAAGAGACAGAGGTTATTCAATTATTACAATTTGACCGGAAAAGTTTCCAATTTTACTGGTAAATTAATAGGTAGAAAAATAATTATCATCTAAAATAAAAAAATAAAAAACATTTTATTCCGCCCAGTTGAAATTAGATTTAAAATTCACCGTCAATAAGCAAAAATCTAAAAATAGTCAAAATAGTCAGGAACAGGATGTCCCGAAATTAACTAATACAAAATAATTTGAAATATATTTATTTATAGATGTGAGATTTTTTGATGACAATATTTTTCAAAGGAAGAAAGTTATTAATTTTGTTTTGAGGCTTCTCTATTAAGTTCTAACACTGGAACCTGTGGTGGAAGGTAGATCAAAACACAAGAGCTATAACCACACTACACCACAACTTACTACGTTCTGGACGCGCATTTCTCTAACCAAGTTAACATCATCAGCAGATCTTCCCATTTATCAACAATTTTAAAATTTTAATTTCAGTACGAAAATGCAACAACATACCATTTTGGAAACGATGCACTTTTGACACAACTTTATTTGAACATTATGCTTATTTTGTAGACATTGGTCACCCCATATTTTGTGCCAAATTTAAATAAATTATCTCTAGAAATGTATACGGTTGACAAAAGGAATATATGAAATATTAAATCTTCAACACGCCGTATCTTGGAAACGCAGCACTTTTGACACATCTGCACTATATGCACCGCTATATGTACTTTTTATCTATAAAAATATTTGACGAATTGCCCTGTAAAATAATGGACATGTATATGTTCAGATTCCCAGTCCTGGTCTTGTTCCCATCCCGTTCCCATCCAGAATCCTTCGCGGGCGTGCACACAACTATCCCAAGTTAACCTAATATCTATGAGTATTAAAAGCGTATATTAATTTTAGGGCTAAAATATTTTAACAATCGTTCAGAAATTTTAGTGGAGACCAAATTGCATATATTTAGGGAAGTTTAATTAAATTATTGTAAATATACTAATACATACCTAATTGCATTTAAATTGTTTTTATTTTAACTGCGCATTTTTTTAAATGTGGCCACATAATATAATGTCAGTTTAATTATTGCAGACTAATTATATTTAAATACAAGAGCGTTTATTTCTATTCAACAGCACAAATATTTTGGATGGAAATTAATTTTTGTTAGTGCTGAAATCAGCAGGCAATTTCTCATTTAATCAATTTTTTGCGGCTTTATTTTTTTAAATGCTTAATTTTTTTTATTAATTTGATTTATATTAAACATAATGCTAGCAGCAAATGCTACTTATATTTAAAATAATGATCATTTAAATTGAAGTGAAAATTATTAATAATTGACATAACATTCCGGAAGTCGGGACTTTTTTATTGGAAATTTCTTCATCATTAAAAATACTTTTTCAATTTCTTAAATGTTAATAGTCTTAAAAGTTATTTGCAATCAAAATTTAACTTAATTTTTTTAAAATCTTAGTTTGTCAATAACTTTGTTTATGTGGTAGTTTGAATCTTCTGCACATATTTCTAGACCTCATTCCGAATCCAATGAGCCCTCACTCATATTTTAGTAGCAGTAGCAAAAGTTAACACCATCTTGAGTTTGTGAACTAGACTACTAGCAAACCTCCACAATCTGTATAAGAAAAAATTGTGGATTTAGAAAAAATTTTGTATTATATGATATATCAATATGTTTACTGATTTGGCAGAACCTTGTCTAAGGCTATCGTAGACTTTTGAATCATATTAAACGACTAAAATTAATATTTTGTGGCGTGATTTGCTAGAGGCTATTTAAGGATAAGACAATTATTAGCCATAAATCAGAGGTTTATGGCTAATATTTATATATGTCTGGAAATGTATATTAAAATTCTTATAGTAAATGCAATAAAATATTACTAAAATTTATGAACGTGGTGCCACGCCTATGCTTAGTATTACCGTTGATTGAAGGAAAAAGGAAGATGCGCAACCTTATGGGCGAATTCGTGGCACAAAAAGTGTCCGAGATGTAGCTGGCGACATCGTCGCCGCCAAGAAAGGTGTCCGAGATTTCCTTGGCGCCGCGCGCTGCCAGTCGTTCACAGCGAAACAGCGGATAGATCGGATAGTCGGCGGAGATGTACGAATCGCTTACTTGTATTGTTTACATCATAGTGGTTATTGTTTTTTGCTCGTTTTTGAGTCAAACTCGTGAATTTTTAACTCCTCGAAATTAATTAAAGCAATTATGTCTGCCAGAAAAATAGAATGTGCGTATGTTGGATGCAACAATAAAAGAAAAAAGTGAGCTTTTTTTAATTCCCCGTGACGTGCACGACATTCTTTGTCAATGGATACAAAACTGTGGCAATGTTGAAATATTTTTAATGGACGAAAATTCTAAATAAACGTTTATGTGAAAATCATTTTTCTAAACACGATATGTATTCAAGTGCCGAAAGACAATTACTAAAGAAAAATGCCGTTCCTATATTTTTGAGAGGTAAGTGTTTTTTATTTTGTATCTTATTTTTCGAATGTCCTTGCTAAAATTAAATTCAATTAAAGAATAAACTATGCAGGGTCCTAATAATCTTACAAATTTAACATCGCAGGAATTTGATGTTTTTTAAATCTCTGAGTATTGGAACTTTCTTCTCTTGTAGGTAACGGCCGTATACTACCAATATTATAAAGAAATAACGGAGATTCCGCCAAAAAGTTTATGTTATTAAGTTAAATATGTCAAATGAATGCATAGTCACAAAAATAAAGATTTGGAAAATAAACCACATACAAAAATAAGAATTTTGTCGAATACATATTTTTTTCAGTTTCTTTTCCTGACCGTGATGGTAAATTTAATACTTACTATTTCAATTCAGTGAAACATTTTATGTTTGGTTTGTTATTTAAAAAAACGTGTTAGTGCTTCTTAATATTTGTTGTAAAAACTATATATTTAAAACACCGACCTAAAGTTTTCAGCAAGTTCGTGAGAGAGTTGTACTGCACCGATTTATATGATTTTTTTTAAATGATCGACTGGTAACCGAAACCTTTTAACACTATTTTTTATTGTATGCAGGGTGTTTCAAAACATCGGGTCGCTGATTGATCACGATTCTTCTCAAACTGCTTGACGTAAAAAGATGCATTTTGGCACACAGGTTGGTAGTAGAATGTAGAGGTTGGATAAGAAGGAATTTTTTTATTTAAAAAAACGGTTTGTTTTTCGGAAAAACGCTTAAGCTCGTGTATTTTATTTGAATATTTAACATATTTTAAGTTTTCTTAAAAATTTATACAGGGTGTTTCAAAAAATCGGGCCACTGCTTAATCACGATTCTGATCAAACCGCTTGACGTAAAAAGCAGAATTTTAGCATACAGGTTGATTGTAAGGTGTGGAGGTCCGATAAGAAGAGTATTTTTCAAAACAATATTTTTTATTTAAAAAACGGTTAATTTTTCGAAACAGCGTTTGATCAGGTATATGTTATTTTATTTTGTATTAAATGTATACAGGGTGTTTCAAAAAATCCGAAATAATAAATCTCTCAAACTCCTCTTGACAAAAATTGAACGAAAAAGCAACAACGTGGTTTCTAAAATTTATAAAAAAATAAGGTGATCTAAGTACCAATTTATATCCCTTTCGTTAGCGTCAAACGCGAACGAAATCGCGGGTACTCGTTAACATGTGTTTAACTCACGAAAATAATTTAAGGAAAAAATATCTCAAGCCTAAATTTGGACGTTTCGCATAATTATTTAAGTAATAGCAGCAAAATGGCATTAACAAAAATATACTATGCTAATATTTAAAAATCTACAGGTATAGCGCGGGCTAAAATCTATAATTAAATAACTAAATATAACTTTCATGTTGTAGTATGTAAAAAATAAGAGTGGTGTAAATTGAATATATTCAATATTTATGAATAGTACCTATTTAGTAGTTAAATGTAAGTTTATTTTCACGTTTTTTCTAAATGTTCGTAATCTTTTTGATGCAGACCTTGCATATGTATTTACCTTTTGTTTTGATTATGTATTATTTGTAAATTACATGTTTTGTTTGAAAATTTTGAAATAAAGTCATTATATTTCAGCTTTGCTTTAATTATCTATACCCTAGTCATTGCAAAAAACAAAACCTTTTATGAACAACATTTTTCTTTAATTTTTAATTAAAAAAAACTACTTTACAGGGAAAATCCCTCACCTGGTGTACAGCGTATCCCAATACTTAGGGTGACAATTGGGAGAAGCTATACAATATATGGAAGAGTTTAAGTTGTGGCAAAGTTGCGCGATTTTGTGCTCAATCAAATGCCGTTTTGAAATTGGGGATACTTATAGTACTTCCGAAGATATCCGGGAAAAAAAGATATTTTTGAAAATCGTTTTAATTTTATACCGAGTTTTTTTAAAAATATATTTTTCAAATAAATGTCATATCATCACAGCCACCTTTTTCCTTCTACCAAAATACATTATTAAGTTTACAATTCGACGATTCATCTCCGAACGATCATCATAAACTTTGCTTTTTAAATAGTCAAAAATGTTGGGTTCATCTGAATAAACACTAATTTTAATTCTAAATTCCACAGCATGTCACACTTAACATTTTTCTGATATTTCGGACTAAAAAAACCCATCATCACTAGTTAATAATGACTGCGGAGGAACGCAAATCCCACGTCGGGTCAAAAATTCAATTACCTATGTCATCTTGAAACGGGCAAAAATGTGGTAATGGAAATTTAAATTTTATTTGTCTCTACCTCTCTTATTAGAATTAGAAAAGTACCTAGTTCAAAAATATTTCACTTTTTTGTTCTACTCCAGAAGTTATTTAAAAATCTATGCTCATTACCATTTTTTTTCGTCATAAATTAGCACTGATGAAGGGTTTTATTTGTCAGAAACATTGGAAAAACGCTCAAATTTGGGACACCCTGTATCTTTATTAGTTCAGAACAATGTAAAAAATAAATTTTGTCTTAAAAAAGGTAAGTAACAATAATTTGTAAATTAAAATTTAGATTTAATCATAAAATAGCACAAGGTTTTTTCCTATTCAGTCCTATTGTCAAGACTTATATATAAGGAAAAAATGTCTCAAGCGGAAATTTGGACATTTCGCATAATTGTTTAAGTAATAGCAGCAAAATAGCATTAACAAAAATATACTATGCTAATATTTAATTTTTAAAGTTAATATTTAAAAATCTAATCTACAGGTATAGCGCACGCTAAAATTTATAATTAAATAACTAAATATAACTTTCATATTGTAGTATGTAAAAAAACAACACCAGTTGCGTAAATTGTATGTATTCAAAATTTATGGATAGTACCTATTTAGTAGTTAAATGTTTGTTCTAAATTTTCATTTTATTTTTAATGCAAACATTGCATATTTATTTACCTTTTGTTTTCATTATGTATTATTTGTAAATTACATGTTTTGTTTGAAAATTTTGAAATAAAGTCATTATATTTCAACTTTGCTTTTACTGATCTATGCTCTAGTCATTGCAGAAAAAATTAATATCTTTTATGAACAATATTTTTCCTTAATTTTTAATTGGTTCCGAATAATGTAAAAAATAATTTAAAAATTAAAATTTCGATTTAAACGTAAACATAAAACAATTTGCTTTATTTTGTAATAATAAAGTAGCACAAGGTTTTTTCCTATATTTACGGAGAAAATGAAAAAGTAATAGGAGCAAAATGGCGTTAACGAAAATATGTACTAATATTTAAAAATCTGCGTGTATAGCGCGCGTTATAAATATAACTTTCATATTGTAGTATGTAAAAAAATCGGTAAATTCCTTAACCCGGAACTTCCCTTGTTATGAATTATTACTTTTATTAAGAAGAGTGAAGTGTGATCCAAATTAGCTCAGTACGTAGTCATAGTGTATATGTGTTACATATACTGTCTCTTCATTTTTATTGGACGCCATTTTGATCCATCATATTGGATTCCTACCGATATGTTTACCATTTCCTTTCTACCTATGACACACTTGACTTTTGGGCATAATTTAAAATAAATTCAATAAGTATCCCATTTTCACATTTAATTTTTCTGCAAAATTTAAAATGAATTGAACAAGAGTTCTCTACGTTGATTTTTTAAAAAATTTATTTGACCGTTTTTTGTTTCATCTTAAATTAACATCCATATTATCAGTCCTTTTCAGTTATCAGTATTTACCTACTCCGTTGGTCAGCAGATATTCCAGATATTAAGTTTCAGAATGGTTTTCATTAACAATCCCCTTGTATCATGCAGGATATAACATTTATGTGTCCTGAGGATGCAACAATAAAGTTGCAAAACGGAGACAATTTAAACATAGACTTTTGTTTTTTTTTTATCAAATCCTAACTCCAAATAATACACCACTCTAACATAAAAACAAGAGGATTGTTAACGAATACCATTTAGAAACTTAATATCTGGGAAATATATGCGGAACAACGGAGTAAAAATTCCGATAATATGGGTTTCATGCAGGATATAAGATCTATATATGTGTCCTGAGGATGCAACAATTAAGTTGCGAAACGTTGAAAATTAAAAAAAAAAACTTGTTTTTTTTTACTGCATCTTAACCACAAATAATACACCACTCTAACAAACATTTTTTAACATTGTTCCGCTATAAAGGATTTTAACCAAAATATTAACAGGCTGCCCCCATATGACCCTTAATTTTTGGTCAGAATTTTAATTCAATCGGGTAAGTAGTATTTAAGCTATGTCGCGAACAGATAGACCGACAGACGGACCGACGGAATTGATAAATCATGATTTTTTGGCATCTAGACACGCTAAAACGTAAAGATATGTAAATCCTGAGAGGTCGATCTTCACGATTACAAAAATTTTATTTGGCCGTAATTTTGTTCCGCCATCTCGAATTAGTAACACATTTTTATTAGTTGAGCCTTATACAACAATTAGTTATGGCACACAATTTGAAATCAATCCATTAAGTAGTTTTTCTGGTTGAATTTTTAAATATTTTATTATACCACCATTTTATTCCCCAATCTTAGATTCGTACCAAAATTCTATCAGTTGATTCCAACATAGTACTTGATGTTTACAATTGCGAGAAGCTATACGAGATATGGAAAGGTTTAAATGGTTGCAAAGTTGCGCAACTTGTGCTCAATCAAATGCCGTTTTGAAATTGAGGATATTTATAGTACTTCCGGAAGAATTTTTGAAAATAGTTTTAATTTTTTACCGAATTTTTTTAAAGAGATATTTTCAAATAAGTATCACATCACCCAGCCACCGTATTTCCTCTACCAAATATGTTATTAAGTTTACGATTCGACAATTCATCTCCGAACGGATCATGAGTTTATGAACTGTGCATTTTAAATAGTCAAAAATGTTGAGTTCTTCTTAATAAACAGTAATTTTAATTCTAAATCCAACAGCGTATCATACTTAACATTTTTTCGATATTTCGAACTAAAAAAATATCATCAATGTTAATTAATAATGATTGCCGAGGAACGGAAAGCCCGCGTCGGGTCAAAAATTCAATTATCTGCGTTATCTTCAAGCCAAAAATGTGGTAATGGAAATGTAAAATTTATTTATATCTACCTCTTTTACTAGAATCAGAAAAGGAGTACCTAATTCAAAAATATTTCACTTTTTTGTTCTACTCCGGAAGTTATTTAAAAATTCATTCTCATTGCCATTTCTTTTCGTTGACAATATGACGTGATTAGATTTTTGACCCGATGTTTCATTCCTCATCATGAAGAAGCACTGATGAAGGGTTTTATTTGTCAGAAACATTGGAAAAACGACACTCTGTACCTTTATTAGTTCAGAATAATGTAAAAAATAAATTTTGTCTTAAAAAAAGGTAAGTAACAATACTTTGTAAATTAAAATTTAGATTTAAACGTAGATTTAAAATAATCTCCTTTATTTTTTAATCATAAAATAACACAAAGTTTTTTTCCTATTGTCAAGACCTATAATTGCTATGGCCCTGTTAACGGCTAAAGCGATAGAATTTTTGTTAGATTATTAGTGTTTTATGCTTTTGCCGTAGAGCGGCTCCACCGTACAGCAGCTGAAACGTAAGTAGAATGAAATCAGCACTGCCACGAATTCGTCCATAAGGTTGCGCGTCTTCCTTTTTCCTTCAATCAACGGTATGACTTTCCATAGTCAAAAATCCACTTTCCCGTGTTTAAGGATCCCTAGATGCACAAAAATATATTTACCAATTTCGGCCGATCTGTCTGCCTGTCATTTCTTGGAAAAGCTAAAACACTACTAAACCGATTGACTTAAAATTTTGGTCAAACATTAAGAGTCGCATAGTGATGGACGGTGTCATTAACTTTTTTGTAAAAACCCGACGTTGCGGAACAAAATTGATAATGTGTTTAAAAAATCAGAGTAAAAGATGATACTTATAGAATTGACGTCAAATTTGGCACAACATCAAACCCGACAAATACTAAAATGTTTAACAAACCAATCTGAGAAAACTACCTATCCAATTGACTGCTACTCTTTTCATACCCAATATTAGATTTATTTTCATATTTATTGGATGATAGGAATGAAAATTAATAAATCCATCGAAGCAGGAAGGCTTTCTGTACCACTGTGTTTTAAAGATGTTTTCATTGATACGTAAAACTCGCGTATCTAAAGGGGATGCTCTGTTTACTTTTAGGCTCAACAGTGAACTGTAAATGTGAGTTGTATGTGTTAAACATTTCAAGCGCAATATCAACAATTTCATTAGGGAGAGCTAGCAAGAGATCGTCCACGTATCGTTTGACAATCACTATATATATATATATATATATATATATATATATATATATATATATATATATATATATATATATATATATATATATATATATATATATATATATATATATATATATATATATATATATATATATATATATATATATATATATATATATATATATATATATATATATATATATATATATATATATATATATATATATATATATATATATATATATATATATATATATATATATATATATATATATATATATATATATATATATATATATATATATATATATATTATGACCTTTTTGCTAATTCTTTATATTGAGGTTCTAAAGTGTATATAGGTCATTCTGCGCAAGGGCAAGGATTTTCACACAGTTTTCACAGATTTTCTTCAGTATATGTAAGTCCAGATCTAATATATAGACATACACACATACACTAATTTACTATACTAAAAAACATAGCTTCTCCACTCTTTCTTTTTTAATATTTGGTTTTATTGTATATTGTTTTAGAGTAAATGTATTTTATTCATTTTTATTCTTTTATAACTTTATTTTTATAGTCTTATTTTACCCAATAAAAGGATTTTATTTTATGAAACGGAATTTTGCCCACTTTTTAATTGTATTGTTAATTAAATGCTTTCTCAAAAAATTGACAAATTGTCGCACAAAAAAGATTAAACTTTGGTGGAAAACAGTTTTTTCTATAATAATTATTAGTTATTCAAAAACAAAGAGCAATTTGACAACTTCGCGGATTCTTAATGACCTATAAAGGATCAATATTTTTATAATTTGACAGACCTTCTGACATTTCAGAGATCGCGATATATCTAACACTTAAAATGGACACCCTCTAGATGAAAATCGTTAAAATTCTTTACCTTTTCATAGCAATATTGATAATGTTTAAGATTTAAAAAGTTCTAACTTCAACTCGATAACAGTAACAGCAATATAGAAAGAAACTTTTCTGGTAATTAAAAATAAAGTTCATAAGTTGCTATTGCTGCAGATAGTTATTTATTCAAAAGGATAGAAACAAAATTGCAAGTCTCTAACCAAGACTTTTCTAAGAGTTTCAGAGGTTTACTAGATTTTTAATTGATATATTATATTGTACTATAGACTCGACTTATAATATTAACTTTATTGTATATTGTTTTAAAGTAAATGTATTTTATTCATTTTTATTCTATTATAACTTTATTGTTATAGTCTTATTTTACCCAATAAAAGGATTTTATTTTATGAAACGGAATTTTGCCAACTTTTTAAGCATTTCTTTAGACCGCTATTTTGTACCGCCAATGGATTCTCATAATTTGATATAGCGGTGTATTGTTAATTCAAGGCTTTCCCAAAAAATTGACTATAATAATTTGTAATAATAATAATAATAATAAATATAACTTAACTTAAATCAGTACAGTCAACGAGTTGCGAGACGAGTAGACCTAGCGCCAAAATTAACAAATAATTCAAGTATAACTGTACTACAATAATTTTATAAATATTATGTTTCTTAGAAGAAATTGATGCAGTGATCAATTGTGATCAAGATGTTTTAACCAAGGATGGGCATCTACACGTCAGCAGTAATTATCTACGTTTTGGTGTATGTAAATAACGCATCGCCTATGTAAAATATGTAATCTAAGTAAACTTGTGAAGTATGTAGAGAATGCTTCAATTTAATTCTCAGTATGTCAGTAGATGATGCATTTTAGGTTATGGGCAGACCACTACTGGATAAATATGGTTCTAGAATTAAAACACGTTGTTACGCATTGATATTCATTATGGCATTCCTATAACTGTCTTGTACAGGCGCAATTAGTTAAAGCTAAACAATTAAAAAATAGAAGTTTATGTAATTACAGTGTGACAGGTCGGGGAACAGACAGAAACCTCATTAGTTAAAATAAACTATATTAATTTTATAACAGAATTTAGGAAGGTCCGAAATTTTTCAAATTTTAAAAGAATAAAATATGAAAATATACTCAATTTCCGATAATCTTAACGAAAGGACAACATACTCGATGCCTTATAGAGTTAATTTATTTAATTTGGCTCATAAATCAGATTCCTCAGCTGCAGAAATATATTCATTTTGCAAGAATAACTACGAAGTACAGAATATGGGTCTCTATATCTATGCTTTATTACCATATTATTCGCACCCCAAATGTCATCGAATACAAAGGCAAAACGTTAGTTGAACAGATAAAAACCCTGCAAGAATTTTTTCTAAAATTTAAATACATAAGGACTGAAATTGTATAGTTTTAATAAAGAAATGCGTTTTTAAAATGTTATGAGAAACATTGTTTACCCCAGTTTTTTTTGGTTGAGTTAAACTGCACCGATGATTATTAAAATAATATAATAAAGTGATTTACTAAACTTCGTTTTTAGATTTTAACTTTTTTAATTAGTTCATCTTAAACTATGAATGTTATGTTGTTGGGAAAAAAAGTGAATTTTTACGACTATTTTTATTTTGTTTAATTTAAAATATTTAGCTGGGAAAATATTCGTTAAAAAAGCCAAAGAAAGGTGAAAAATAATAAAAAATATGTGAAAAGTTCTTATTCTTTACATAGTCTGAATTGTCTACATTCTGCTTATTCTACTTGAAATAAGGTCCATGTAAATATCACGTGCACAACGCACAGAGAATCGGCGTAGTATACATTTTATAGTTTATGGCTTTGGTTTCCAAAATTTATTTTGTTAGATCTAAAATATGCAACGCAATTGGAATGTTTAGACTTGTCCCGTAGAACGATGGGTGGAATCCTGGATGTCTTCGCCGTTTTTTGGCAATTTTCTGCCGAAGAGGTGTCATTTTGTTTCATTGAATTGTAGTATGGTAGTAAATGGGAGTAGGCTGGGTATAAGAAGCAACTATACTTCCATAATCTTGGGTTTTTGCTGGTACTGAAGGAAACTGCGAATTGGATTTTTTATCTGGGGCTGGATTAACTGTTTGAGCGTTTGGATTTTTTCTTTTGTTGTGTTTGGGTTTTTGTGATATTTGAGAGACATTGGAGTCGGTCTCAGAACCTTCCTCCATTCTTCTGTAGAATTATCAAGCTCAGTGGGGTGGGATAAATGTTTATTGTGGAAGTGATTTTCATACCTTAAAAGTTACCAGACAATATACAAGTTGCACGAAAACACCCAGAAATAATTAGGTGAAACAAAAAAAAATGGAAAATCACTTTTCTAAGATAACCAAATTGGAGAGAACATAAATAAGAGATAAAAAGTCACTTAAAGTTTTTTTGAACGATTTGATAATGGTTTTAGTTTTTGAGAAAATGTATTGTCAATATGTAAAAAAATGCGTCGTTACCATTCAATTTCTCAAAAACTTAGTCTAATATGCAAAAATTTCTAAAGGCTTCTTGACTTGTACTTGCAGGGTCTTTAACTTAACATTTGAGCTTTAGATAAAAATTATTTAGTGATAATAATCGAAATTTCAGAGAAGTAGCACAAGAATTTAACGACAGACATCCGCCGAGAAATTCTGTTTGTTACGGAACACAGCCACTTTAACTAAACAGGCAGTGCGATGAAAAAACCATTAAATAACAAACTACCATCTACCAGAAATTAAATTTTGATGAAATCTAACAATTCTAAACGTCAGATTTGGCGATCTTGTGAAATCTAACGCTCTAGGTTAAACTGGAGAAAAAGAAACTTGAACTATACAGGGTCTGATCCATAATTATTAAAATTTGTAAAATTCGATTATTACTATTTCTTTTGTAGGTGTGTTTTGAATTCCGAATTTAAAATAAACAGATTTTAAATATTTGGTATAAAGAAAGAATTATTTTTATTTTGTGCATGTTGAAATACGAAGTAGGTTAAAAATTTTTATTATAAACAAATTTAAATGTTTTCCTTATGCGAAGATATATTCTAATAGTATTGCTAAATAGTTAAGTGTTATATATCAATAGTTTAGGGAGAACGAGGGCTTTTCAAAATAGAAATAAAATATTCAGGTCCATGTTTAAAAAAAAAAATTGATTAAACGTCAGATTTTAATTTTGAAGAAACCACATTATAGAGCACGAAAAGCTACAATTATAAAATGCTATTTACTTTAAAATATCTCTTTGAAGAATAAAGTCAGGAAAAAATAACAATGATTTTACAAAATGTCTATGCTTTCACGATATCTCCACAATTTTATTAACCATGTGTTTTTCCTCAATTTGACCGACCTCGAATCTATTACGGTTTTCGAGATCCCCATGCATACCGTCGAATTTGTAGCACCCTGTATATAGTGAATTTTCTAGTTTCTAATTGTTTAATCAATTGTCATTATTTTGTAGTTTGTATAAAATTTAGTTTTAGTAAAGTTTCTGACATACAAATTAGATAAAATATCTTTTTATTGGGGAACACCTTATATGATTTAAACAGATTTTAAATATAGCCCATAGCCTTACGTTTATTTCTAACATATTTTTCAAATTTACTAAACAAAACTAAAAAGGTCTTTTACAAATAGTATGCATTGTACCCTCCTTTTACTTCCCTCATAAAAGGGAAGTATTGTAATCGTGAAAAAATCACACTCCGAGACTTTTTTAGATCTTTACGTTCCAGGTTCCCTAGATGCCGAAAAACATGTTTTCTCGATTCTGTCGGTCTGTCTGTCTGTCTGTTTGTCTGTCTGTCGGTCTGTCTGTTCGCGGTATAGCTAAAAAACTACTTACCCGATTAACTTCAAATTTTGGTCAAAAACTCAATCATATGAGAATGACCTGGTAATATTTTGGTAAAAATCCAATATGGCAAAACAAAATGGCGGCCTAGTTAAAAATTATTACTAAAAAACTGAATATTATTACTAAACAACTACTTATCCAATTTATCTTAAATTTTGCACAAAAATCAAGTATTATGTTCAAACCAACTGGTAAAATTTTGGTACGAATCCAAAATGGCGGAACAAAATGCTGGCTTAATAAATTATTTAAAAAATCAGCCTGAAAAAACTACTTAATGAACTGATTTAAAATTTTTTGCCATAACTAATTGTAGTACAGAGATAAATTAGTAAAACTATAGTACTAATTCAAGATTTCGGCCAAATAAAATTTTTGTAATCTGAAAAAGTCACGTTTTACATATCTTTGCGTTTTGGAGTCTTTAGATGCCAAAAAATATATTTTATCAAGTTCGTCGGTCCGTCCGTTGATTTGTGTGTCTGTCTGTCAGTTCACGGCATAGCTTAAAAACTACTCATCAAATTGACTTCAAATTTTAGTGAAAAATTAAGGCTTATATGGGGATGACCTGGTAATATTTTGGTTAAAATCCAATATAACGGAACAAAATGGAGGCCTAATGAAATGTTAAAAAAATTATTATTAAAAACTAATTATCCAATTTACCTCAAATTTTGCATAAAAATCAAGTATTATGTAGGAATCAACTGGTAAAATTCTGGTACCAATCCAAGATGGCGGAACAAAATGGCTGTTTAATAAAATAATTAAACACTCAGCCAGAAAATACTGCTTATTGTACTGATTTCAAATTTTGTGCCATAACTAATTGTAGTATAGAGATGAACTGGTGAAACTATGGTATTAATTCAAGATGACGGCTAAATAAAATGTTTGTAATCTGAAAAAAATCACCCTCTCTGGTTTTACATATCTTCGAGTTTTAGCGTCCCTAGATGCCAAAAAATATGTATTAGAAATTCCGTAGGTCCATCTGTCGGTTTGTCTGTCTGTCTGCCAGTTCGCGGCATAGCTTACAAACTACTCATCAGATTTCAGTCAAAAATTAAGGCTCATATGGGGATGATCAGGCAATATTTTGGTAAAAATTCAACATGGTTGAACAAGATGGCGGCCTAGTGAAACGTTAAAAAATTATTACTAAAAAAACTAATTATCCAATTTACCTTAAAATCTGCAAAAAAATAAGAATGAACTTGTAATATTATATTTGGTATGAATATAAGATGGCAAAACAAAATGGCGGCCTAATAAAATATTTAAAAAACCAGTCTGAAAAAACTACTTAATAAATTAATTTCAAATTTTGTGCAAGCATTAAGTGTGATATAGAGATAACCTAATAAAGTTGTTGCTAAATAACATGTTAAAAAAATTAACGTAACAAAATCTTCTTATTAAATTGACTGTAAATTTTGGAGAAAAATTAAATGATATAAGGATAAACTGGTGCGAATTCAATATGACATAACAAATTGCGATGTGTGTCAATCTAAAAACTACTTCTTGAATTAATTTTAAATTATGCCCAAACTCAAGTGTGACATAAATAGACACTGGTAAAATATTGGTAGGGATTAAATATATGGGAACAAAATGGCGTCCAATAAAAAAAGACAGTATATATGTGTTCCTAAATAACTATGTACTGAACTAAATTGGTTCACACTTCACTATTCCTAATAAAAGGAAATGTTCATAATGAGGGAAGTTCTGGGTAAAGGAAATTTACCGACTTTTAAAATAGTTCCTATTATTTTCCTCTTTTTTATATTTCAAAACTACTCTAAAATATATTCTACATAAAACAAAATGCAAGTGTCTCTACAAAAACCTAACATTTTTACATACCTAATTAGGAGTAAAAAATTAAGTGCTTTATACCATATTTTGTTGGGGTGTATCTGTACCATAATTTTCCAAAAGAACAAAGGACTTTCGAGATTGGAAGTGTGAAACTATAAAAAATTTGGATACAACGTTTGGAACATATATCACAGAGAAAAATCTTCCAATATTTATCCAAAAAAAAATCTTTATATCCACAAGAGTGGGTAAATTATTTAGGGTAGTGTTCGTTGGTTATTTAATACGCTTTGTTTTTTTATACTTTTTATTGTTTATAGATTATTGATAAAGGTTATATAGGTCTTATCATTGTTTTCATTGCGGTTTGGTACTGCTATGTCCATTTGTTTCTCAAGTATTAACATTAAAAAATGATTTATAAAAATCTTTCTTTATCTTTTTGGGTTTTTCCCTTCTGGAATTTTTCTGTAAAATCGAGTCCATAATCCCTTGATAGCATAAGTTCATATATTAGACAGATTCACGAAACACTGAAGTTTAGAATTAAAATCACACAAAAAGAGTGTGTTTGTTTTTAAAATAATGTAAATGTCATTTCTGTTCTTGCTCATGCGCGGTTCGGTATATTCCGGTATCTTTTTTGTAAAATCGCTTCACTATTTTTATAGGATATTGATGATAAACAAGCTATGTCCCCTCTCATAAATATATGGTTGAAATTAGGGACCGGTTTATCTCGCGGATATCTCTCGATAGATTCCAACTCTACTGAAAGATGGCAATACATTTAGGTGCGATACATTCAGATTACTTTTATTTTGCATTTGTTGGGTCGTCTATTCGAAGTATAATCAGTTTTTGATATATCTTATTTACATCAAAATTGTATATTTCATACAATTTGATAGGGAATACTATCAAAAACGACAGAGTTATATTTAGCTTCAGTTTTTATTGTAGTCACTTATCGGATGTTTTCACCACACGTATCTACAGTTGTTATACTTTACAAGTATAGGTATTTATTGTCCATTTTAGTTAATATCTGTTATGCGATAATAATTCTAAATGTATAAAATTCCAATGGTCACGTTACAGATCGAGGCATTTAAAACATTTTCAGTAGCTTTGTATTTTATTGGCATTGATATATATATATATATATATATATATATATATATATATATATATATATATATATATATATATATATATATATATATATATATATATATATATATATATATATATATATATATATATATATATATATATATATATATATATATATATATATATATATATATATATATATATATATTATAACTATAATATATATAGTATGTCCATGTGTAGCCATAGGACAAAAAATTAACATAATTTTTCGAACATCTGTTCTTTAAAAGGATACGATTAACGTTGCATATTTTCAGCCGACTTCAAAAAAAGAGGAGAAAAATTCTAAAAATGGCGGAATGACGCTATTTTTAGCTCTTACATTGAACAATATATGGTTTCACTAAGGCGTCCATCATTCTGTCAGGAAGAAAAAGTACGTATATTATCATTGTGTATTGTACAATAAGAATATCATTAATGTCAGAAAATTTCGCTTAAGGCGGCAGTGGTATCTTACCCAATAATTTTATAAATAAATCTGCATTTGCATGCTGCTAAACCTTATCCAAAGATAAAACAACTTGAGATTGAGGTTCTTTAAGAATTGCGAAATATTGCAATTACGATATCGGATTTAGTTGTCTCTTCCCGTGGAAATCGAAGAGTTGTTCAGATTATCGAGGTAGTGTTCGACGTATCACTTTAGGAATTTATCATTCGGATTACATAATATTCAGATTAACGTGTGTTGGGATTAAAGAGGTAGCACTGTATGTTATTCACTTTCCTTTTTTATTTTAATTTTAAGTCCAACAGATAGGACAAATTCAAGATATCAGTCAAATAATCGGAATAATTCTAAAACTCTGCGAAAGTCATAATTTTTCATTTTTATCTTTAGTACCTACTTTTACTTATTGAACTTACTGAAAAACAGCAACCACGCATTTTTCCCATTGTCAATGCAAAATAATAAGAATTGCGGTTTTTAAATTTTTTTGTACATTTAAATTATATTTTGGAATTAATTTTAGATTAAATACATGGAAAGATACCTAACAAAAAAAACCGTAGCTAGGGGATCAGTTAATTGATTGCGTAAACGAAGTGTTATTGATCGGTTTGAAAAGATGATGTCATCGAATGTAACGTATGTCAGTCATATTGATTAGGTTTAACATTATTTAACATATTTCACGAGTTCTTTTTTGAATGTTTTAGTATATTTTTTAATGGGTACAGGTTCTGAGGACAATTAAATACTATTTGCTGCCTAATCATGACTAAACAGTTAAAAAACTAGAGCTTCTTTATCTTCTTACAGGTAACTTTAGATACCTCTCCATTGTCGAAACATAGCTGTTGAACTAGGAAACTTTTTATATGTAAAGTAATAATAACCTAATTCTTATGTTTTGAACAGAAATGTGGGTTTTTAATTAAGATAATTTATCCATTATATTACTGATTCATTCTGATTGTGAAACTTTAAATAAATATAGTTTAGGTTTACAACTTGATTGTAAAAGTGGTGTAATCTATTAATAAATAATAAATTTTGGCTTGTTCACACGTTTAGATTTGTAATACATAGAAATACATACTTGCAAAAATAAGAAGCACTTTTGGCCAATAAATGTATTAAGTTTCTCGTACCTGAATTTAATAAAAATAATGTATACATATTTTAAAGTATAACTTTATTGACATTCAAAAATTTTCCCTGTATTAAAAAAAAGGTTTTCCAAAAGTTGACATAGCTTTCATACAGTCCTCAAAAAAGTAGATATCAACAAAAAACTACCCGGTGTTTAGTTTTGGTTTTAATAATTTAAAAGAAAACCATAAACCATTTAGAACGGTTTGAACCAGGTAAACTAAAAAACTTTAGAATACATGCAAACATATATGGCTCTGCAATTTTTTTTATTTCGATTTCTCTATATTTTCAAATAGAGAAAAGGTATCAAAATACGAGAAACGAGAAGGAGTCTTTCTCGTCGCATAATTTAAATATTTAGATAATTTTTGTTTATTACGTCAGTCAAATGTTTTAGTTATATACTAATATAAGACGTCAGTAATAAAATCTTAAACATTTGACTTTAAAGAGTTTTATTGACTACATTTTTTACGCCCATGCTATAAAACGACAGACATGCTAAAAAATAAAAAAATACGCTATAGGCTTATTTATTATAAGCTTTATATCAACCCTCGACCCCTCCCAATTAAAAATGTAAAAGTGGTAAGAAGTTTAAGTAAAACCTGGTTTGAATGGTTTTCAACAGCCCTACATTTTGTATCACTTTGTATACATATATAACTTCACCAGCCTTCCAGTTTGATATTTGTATGGGGTATCTAAGACAATCTCGTAAAATATGCCCCCGTTCTTCCTAGATAAAATTGCTATAGTTATTTTGGCGATTTTTTTAGAGGACCCTGTCTTTTTCTAATTGGAGTTTTTAAATGACCACTGTTTGTTTAACTGTAATAATTATTCTGTTTATCTATTATTATATAGAAAAACCTAAAGAAATAATCTGTCCTTCAAATTCTGGAATTATATATAATAATAAATATAATTTTAATCCGTTCAAACTATTAAAATTGTACGCCGCCTATGTTTCATGTTTTGCACAAACAGCATTACGTGAACAATCCCGCTGAGGTTACGCTTGAGTCTCAACACTCAATGCAATTGCTACAGGCATTATGTATTTTCCTGATTCCTGTGTACCTAATCTATAGATTAACCACTCTGTTAAATTTAAATTAATTTTTTCGTGTATTATTTTGCCTTAAAACTAAAAATATAGCTAGTTTATTCTTGGCAACATTTCCATGTTCTATCCAACTGTATGAAAATTTGTAACGTGAATCATATTTTGTTAACAACCAGGAGCTTTTTGTCACGTCTATTCGCTGACATATTGTACACAGGACGTTTATGTAATTTTTCATGTTTTTTCTTGTTTCATTTTATCAGTAAGGTAGATAGTTGTTATATTGAAGAAGGTTTTAAGCTTCTGCTATATGAAAGTGAGGAGCTTTTTTTATTGTCCATTTTCTCATGGGCTTGGGGCCCCTAAATATGTTCGTGCCTAAGGCCGAAAAATTATTGATACGACTCTGTATAATAAATTTAAGGTTGAATACCGCTATATTAATTATATTTTTATAAGAATTTAAATGGGTGTTTTTGCGTACAATAATTATAAAGTTTAAAAATTATTCTAAAATAATGTTAAGTGTCTTTTGTTTTTTGTTGATGCTTTTTTTCGCTTGCTAAAATTGCCAGACACTATTAAGTAACACTAAGTGTGTTAATCCTCTAGGGTTTATATTTTTGCCATTAATTACAATAACATTACTTTCTTAAAATTGTTTTCCAAAATTTTGCACATTTATTTCGATGCGACTAAATTATTTTTGTTGGTTATAATTTTTAAATAATTAATGTAATAATAAGTTTAGAAAATATTCTATATATTAACATTTAAGAACCAACATCGAATCCACAAACATTAAATTACCTTTAGATTAGCACCTGCTCCAAGAAGCAACAACTTGTTGTGACCACATGGAACATGTGACATCAAAACTTGAAGATATTAACTTGACTCAAACCGTACATTTAAATTATATTAACAGTTTAATTATTATTTTCAGTTCAAGAAAAAATAGCAAAAATATTTAAAATTCAAACAGGTGTTATGCTTTCAGTGACAATGTTTCGACTTTTCCGGACGTGCGGAAAACTTTCAGCTTTTCCGTCTGACGGCGCGTACCGATCTAGTCGGTGCTGAAAATCTCGTCCGACTAAACAGATGAAAATTGGCGCGTTACCGTGGAAACGACGCTGGCGGGCAGCTGAAAAGAGGCGGCTGTCGAGGCGCCGGACCTGAAAATGTACCGGGGCGGTTTAGAAGTTTTTTTTATACAATAAACACGTGGTGGCGAAATCGTCATACTGTTTGTAAAATTGCCAAAGTAAGAAATAAATTCGCTTAACATTATTAAGGCCGCGTTTTATTTGAAATACGCTCCGACCCGTAATTGTTATATTTTACGGTGCGTCTTTTACGGGAGTTTCAATTATACAGGGTAGCTCTGTAGTTCATACGATGTCATCTATATTTTTTAAATCGAACATCCTGTGTATTTTAACATTTTTAAGCTTTTCAACTTTTTTTCAATATAATCATTGACGTTTTTGTTCTATTAAGACACGATAGGGCTAACTTATTTGGTTCCATTTAAACCAGTTAGATCCTACAGCCTTTGGGAAAGAGCCAAATGTCGATTTTAAAACCTCAAAATTTGGATAAACAGTTGTTTATATGTGGTATAATATAAAAAATACAGGATGTTCCCTAATTAGATGCTAATGGATTGGGATATAATTCTTTGACAAATTTAAAGCAAATATAAAAGTTCCTATAAACTTAAGTAATATAATGTATATTTTTTTTTAAGATTACAGGGTACCAAAGTTTAATGGCTGACTTTCGAATTATTCAAGACATGCATAAACACTCGCTCGTGATTCACGTGTGTTAATTATCTTTGGACACACTGTTTTGTTGGTATAATATATTACAGGTATGTCTCAATTTCTCAATCAATTTTAAATTCACTGCAATGCTAGATACACGTTTCTGAAACTGTGAGCTAAATGATCACGTACGTATTGCAGACTCTCACCATTATATCGACCATATTACGTATAAGTGGAAGTAATACAACACTAAAAACATGTTACGCTCCAATTTTTTTCAGCTACTTTACTTACACATTATTAGATAATTAGAATTAAAACAGAAATGAAACTTTTTTTTCCTGGTCTTACATTTTAAAAATAAAGCTATGTCAATATTTTGAGCATCTGATTTATTAAGAGCTAAAATACATTTCAGAAGCAAATATTCGTCTTGGAAACTGAGAATTGTCTGCTGTGAGCACCTATGGAAATCTGGAAATAAAGAATTAAGTTGTGGACGCTTAAATGATGTTTCTAGTTACTATTTAAGCAAATCGAGTGAATTTAAAATTCTAAGAAAACAAATTTAAATAGCATCCCAATTTGTTGATGCGTCCTCTCCAAATATTTAATATTTATGTATAAATTTAAGTGCTTTTACTTAAGATGTTGCGTTACCCGATAATTTTAGTAATAAGCATGATTTGATATACTGAATAACATTATCAAAAATAATTTTGATGCACTCTGTTGGATTAAACTCTCTAATATTTTCTAAAATATGTTCATTTTAATTATCTTTTAATAAGACTGTACTTAAAAAATACTTTTGTATTTATAGAAAATTAATAACAAATAGAAAGTTAGTCTCAAAAGAAATTAACAATTTTGATTTAAAATATTATAATTTATTTTTAATTATTTATAAAAGTGAAGTAGAATTTATGTCAAAATATGGTAACTAAATTAGCATTTTCCCTAGATTTCGCGACTTTAAGACATAAAAAAATGACATCTCTCTTTCTGTAGGAAATCATTGTGCCGTGTGGTTGGAAAGTGATTTCCTTGTCATTTTTTCTACAAGGAGTGTAGGTTTTCGCCTTCATAAGTTTCTTTCAACCATAGGCATTGTGCTGATATATAAAAATAGTTATTTTTGGCAGTTTAAACTTGACTTCTGATTTTGGGTTTAAAAGGCCAGTAAAATCTAATTGGTAAATCCTATTTCTAATCATTTAAACAGTCTTTAAAAATACCTTGGATACTCCTGCAATTTTAAGTCATAAAACTAAAATAAAATCATACAAACTTTTAAATGTATTTGCTACATATAACTAGCGCACTTGTTTCAAATCCATAAAGCTGTTTTCTCTTCTTGATTTGTTGAACTTTAACAAATATTATACGAAGCTTAGACTGTTGGACTTTAGCGAACATTATATAAAAGATTATCTCATCTTGGCGTTTTATTTACCATAATATTTTTCTGTTTTTCGTTTATGAACATTTGGGTAACCAGAATTTATTTTAGGGCAAAAAAACAAGTGACGCATCTATTACCCACACCACTCTACGCTTGAAGAGCTGGTCGACACCCTATAAGTTCCGCTTCGTAGTAAAAGAACATCAAGCAAATTTCTTGATCACCTTTTCTGTTAAATAGGTCCAAGCACAGCTGTAAAATTAACAAGGATTTAGGTGTTCCCTTTTCTCCCTTTCTCTCCAAACTTAGTGGAAAGCATCCCATTTTCCTCCTTGTCTTTTTTTATCCCACTTATATATCCCAAATATTTCCACTTCTTTTTCCAGCAATCTTATTTTGCACCTCCTTTTACCTTTCACTACCACTACCTCTTCTTTTCCTCTCTTCTTTTTTTTCCCTAACAAACATTTGTACTTTACATCATCGTTGATCAATCTATATTGTCACATAATTGTCAAAGGATAAACTGATATTCCTACAATACGGCACTTTTTTAAAACGTTACTCATAGAAGCACAGCCAACTTTGTTTCGTACCTGTTTATTTCTGGCCATGCTGTATCTGTCAAAAAAAAAATCACCCACAATTCCAAAATACTCCAGTATCGCGAGCTTTCTGGTGATGTTAGGATCATCAATTAGTCAGAAATGAGTATGTTAAGGGTATATGGAGAAGTTGCTCTCCATATTATGAATATATTATTCAAGGCTTGTGATATGCAAATAGTATACAAGTTAGCAGAAGAAAAGTAGCTAAAAGTTCTAAAAAAGAAACCAATTTCTTATAATCTACTTATGTAAAGAATGCAATGTGGTCATACCAGAGAAGCTGCTTTTTAAAATCAATACCAACTAGATTAAAGGAATATTTGCTTTCAAGAATTTGATTATTTATTTGAAAGATTTAAACTTGAGGATAATTTGTGAGATAGAGAGCATGAATGACTTGAAGCGTTAAACTGGACAAGGTTCCAACTCTCCAGTCTACTTTAAAGTCATTGCTACGGTTATCATTCATTTAAAACTTGAAACCAGATTTCACTACACTAGCTTGAATGTATATAAATAGAAATAAGAAACAAACATTTCTGGTATATTATAGGGTAAATAAAAGTTATTATGTACGCGCTTGTTTTATTACAATCAACTATTTGTAAAAAAACTTCAGAGGCAGTTTGAAAAAAGACGTAGATTTTCTGTTGGTTTTTTAAGGGCATGCTCTGTTTCTAATTATTCTAAAACCAACTGACTATATGTTTTCAAAAAAAATGCCTTTTAAAGTTAATGAAATAATGTACTTTATTGGGGAGCATGTCAATTTTGAACTCTCCCTTTCAATTCCCTAACTAAACTTCATCGTCATAGTGTATTTATTGTTATTTGCATTTAAGTCTACTGTTCTATACTTCCAGGTAAACTAATTTAAATAACAATGTTTGACGTTCACATGATAAAGTCAAGCAGCTCGCGAAAATAGGCAAGGTACTTAAGGTTAAAGAAACTTCGTTTACATAAAGTTTGCCTCAGTTCGAAGAAAAAGCCTAAGACAAACTGAGGAGTGCTTTCCTGACCTATTTTTGGGTGACACATAATTGAAAATCTACAGGATGCCTCTAATTGAATGATTAATGGTTTTTGCTTCTAATTAATTCTCTATAGATCATTAACGTAAAACTCTCCAAATTTGATCACGACAAGAAATTCAATATATCAGCATTAGTTGAGATATTGGCTGACGTTAAATCGATTACGAAAGAAGTCTTCGACCGTCAAAGCTGCTAGGTTAAAATTGTTACCAAAATAACAACGAAATTAGACCATCAATTTGACGTGTAATTATATTATGTGTACATTCGTATTTACTTTTGCAAATCACAACATGGTTTTTTCATTTAAAGTTACATGTCTAAACACGATGACTCTAAAACAATTTAAGATTCAAGTAACTTTTCCTAAAGTTACGTGAAGGTTTAATTTCTATATTCTTGATATCTCATTTATCTGTAACGGACAATTAATATACTCCTGATAATAATTTTAATAATAAATACTACTATTCGGTGTAATGGGAGGTTCATATAATTAAACTTTACAATTAGATTTAAAACTAGACTACTTTAACGCACAAAAGGTATTACAAAATTACCAAACATTCTTACACAAAAAAACATTAAGAAACTCTTTCTACATGTTCTGCGATTTTAATGCATCACTCGCGCACTAAAAAATTACGCCTTCACTCGCGCGGGAGCATTTTGCTCACACGTGCTTTTTAGTTAGATCCTATGGTATTAAATGCATTTTTGTATGCATAATTAATTATTAACATAACAAATATATACTTTTTTATTATATTTATTTACTAAAAATCTTGGCGTTACTAAAATGCACCCTTTGCAAAATATTGTTTCTAAAAACTAAATTTAAAAAAATGGAAAAATACGCATGACAAAAAAAAATATTTACTTGAACTATTGGTTTCGTCAAATATGCCAGGGTATCTAAAGTAAATGAAGGTGATATGCTCTTTACATATGGGAACATTACAGTTGCTAGATTGCTTCTTTGTCCTTCTATTCTTTCTTTGCGGGCAAATTCGACAAAAATATCTTGCTACTTCACGTGCATCTTATTTTAGTTCAGGCATATCCAAAGTTTGTCTGATTCGTTTTCGAATTTCCAAGGGCAAAGTGCGAATTGATGAACGATTTATCATCTAAGGCTTAATTAGTTGCTGTGTCAAATTCTTCAAATAAACTCTCCGTTCATAAACAAGCGCTGTATTACTTTTATAGACAATATTGGAATTAATACCTGCGACGTCCAATAATGTAAAAAAAAATGACAAAGGCCATCGACAACTAAACCTGGAGACTGAGTAATTGGATTTTAATTCTTCAACTAAGTGGACCCCTCCCTTCCTGAGGTTATAAAAAGTTACTATTTCTGGCTTTTCCATTTCACCAGTTTTAGGATTAATAGCTATTGCTTGAATGAAACGTTGACAATAGCAAAACATTCATGTTTGGTTTTAGTTTGTACAAAACCAAAACAGTATCTTTATTATATCTTTTTATACCTATAGCGGCCAACCAACAAACACTCTTTAGCAAGCGACCAAGTGTTTAGTGTATTCTTGTAAGTACTCAGGTAACTCTGAGCAGCATGAACGTGTTCCATTTAAAAATTGAGTTGCCGAATAAAACTGTTCAGTTCTATTTCCCCTTACCCCTCGAACAGTATGTTGATAGGTGGTGCAAATGAACAGATTGAGAACAGCAAAAGTCAAAATCGTGTTCCAATTAAAACCATTTTGAGAGGCTCTGGAGAACACATTCAGAACACAAAAGAAATACACTAAATGACGCATGTTTAAAAAGGCACTTATAAAGTTAGGAAGAGGAGGGAATAGCCACGTTTACATTATACCCCGTAAATGCTAGCGATTGTACTAAAAATGTTAGGAAAATGATCATTAATCTTAGCGCGAGTGATGCAGGGCTAACAAGGCATATTGCTGTATCGTTTTATAATTGTTGGACAGTGTCATACCGTTTTTGATTGACAATATAGATGAATTATTAAGTCTTTCATCTGACATTTGTTTTCGAGAACTATCTTCAATGTTTCTTTTATTTATGGTTAATTTGGGTGCTTATTAAAGTTGGGCAATAACTTTGGTTTCTTTTGGTGGAAATTCCGCCAAATCCTACAATTAACTTGTGGAAGTACCTAAACAGTTTGTATTTAAATGTCGATACCATTGCGTTTTATGATGTAGATCATGATTATATTTTTCATTATTTACAAATGACTAAAAAAACAATTCAGGTTGGAAGATATCTCCAGTTGATATAGCCAGGTCGTATGCTGCTGCTGTGGCGACGCTGTGTTTAGATTTTACGCAATATAATTGCGCAAACTCTAATTACAGATCCTATTACTCAAAACAAGAACCACCAAAATACACTCTTTTACAATGTAAAGTGAACACGCGCATAATGACAGCATAGATGCATAAGGATACCAACCAATCACAGGCAGTATACAAGACCCCAGATTGTTTGCCACCCTTCTCTGACATAAAAAATTGTCCTAGAACGAATTATTATGCTATGCAATACGCATACATTATCCAAATCCTGCGGGGCCGTATTTCTTTGCGAGCCCTAGGCTTCAGCCTACTGAGTCTAAGGGGAGATCCGTGCTTGAACGTACATCCAAAGAGCGCTAACCTAATGCTTACGTAAACTAGTAATCAATAATTATCAAAAATTGACCAGTTCCCCAAAAAAAAATTATTTTCCTTAAAAACGATGTTGCTTCAGCCATTCCCATTAAAATTTTATTAGTTCTGAAATTTGCATTGTAATCGTGAGAAAAATCACCTTCCTAATTTTTTGCAAATCTTTGCGTTTTCAGATCCCTGGGCCGCGAAGAATATGTTCTCGCATTTTTGTCAGTCTCTGTCGATCTGTCCGCGGCATAGCTCGAAAACTACTTATTGACTTGGTCAAAAATCAAGGGTCATTAGGTTAAACGACGAAACGGTTAAATTTTGGCAAAAATCCAATATGGCGGAACAAAATGGCGGCGTCACAAAATATAAAAACAAATCGTTATTAGGCAACCACTTATGTAATAGACTTCAAAATCTGCACAAAAAGAAGGTGTGATATAGGGATAAACTGGTAATTTTATGTACATTTATTATTTATATTAAATGTTAAAAAATCAGTACCAAAAAACTACTTATCCAATTGACTTGAAATTGTGTACAAAAATTAATTGCTATACAGAGATAGACTGATACATTTTTAGTGCGAATCCTATATGAAAAAACAAAATTAATAAAATGTTTAAATATGCGGTAAATTTCCATTCTTGAAATAAAACCTTATTTTTATAGACTTATTGCCAGGCCCCTAAAAACAAGTTAACTTTACCTTTTTTGAGCAAATTTTTTTACCGCAACACGCCTCGCCTGGTAAGTATTTGTACAACCAAAAGCCAGTATTTATGTAGCGACGTTCGGGATATAAATCTATTAATTAGATTTATTATTCTCGTATTTAGAAGAGAAATATTTTTATACAGAAAATCGTCAAAAGATAGAACGTTTGTGTTTATATTTCAGGCATCTGAAATAAATAGTTTGGTGTATAACTGTGCTGATATTATCGACAAAATGTTCGTTAGATTTGCTCCAGATATAAGCACAATTTTTGAAAATTTTACATTGGATTTCGCAATCGGAAAACTTAAATGTATATTTTATATAAATATTGTCACTCTAGAGGTAAAAAAAGAAAACTTTTTCTTTTTACGTTTCTACTAAATAACATAATAAAACTTTAAAACCTTATTATTCTAGCAAACACGTTTTTTTTATTATTATTGAGGCTCTGGTTATTTAATTTCTTAGAGGAAGAATACAAATAAAGTTCATTATTTACATATTTAGCCACTGCCGAGATTACCTCACAGTATAAGGTCGATCATACGACGATGCCAAGCCTAGCCAGGAACACTAATGTTTATACCAATTTATATTGAATATGTTTAAACATGATGCAATAAAATTTTCATACAAAGAATAGCAATGCATACATACTGGAAGTATTAGTTTCTAAGCAGTATAAAGAAATTACTTTTATTGCAAAATAGTAAAATACAAACTAAAATACCCAAAGTCTCAGATCAGATTTCACCAGTAACCAGAGTTTTAGTTAGCTATGGCAAACCCGATCGACAACTCCACGTATTAGACCATCCCACTTTCATTGACAAGTGATCCTTATAGTAAAAAAGTACAGGGTCACGTGACCGGCGTGGCTTAAAAATCAAGAGCGGGTCGTGGAACTACAATAAATTTTAACATTAAAGAAATTAATTTCCTAAAAAATATTTTTTAGCGTCACTACTGCATGTGTTTTAATGTATTATTGTGTATTTGTTGATATGGTTCAAATCTTCTAATTATATGTTGCCTTACTTCAAGAAGCAGCGTTCTAAAGGTGCGGTGACATTAGAAGAACATTAATTTTTTAAACATTTAATAAATAAGTTTTATTTACTTTATCTTAGACATTGCGAAACTAGGAGCTTTAGTTAACCTAACTATGGTGCGGCAATGTGAGTTTGTAAAACAATGTCTGTTTAAGTTTGTAATTTTCTTTTAATCACTAAGTAAACAGTAAGATTTCCTTTTCCAAGAGCCATGTCTAATGGAAGATACCTTATTCACTTATTTTGGGTCACATGACGTATTGACCAATCTAATTCAGTATAATAGAATGTTTATTTCGTCGGGGGTCATGTGAGAATCTTCAGAAGCAAAATGATACAAAAAAGACTCTGAGGTGATTTTTTTGCCGATTAGTTTTTCCTACCAGAGAATTAAAATAATTATAAAATGTACCTATACCATATTAAAATAGTTGAAGGGCGTCTCGCGCTCAAAAAAACGTACTGCGATTTCTAAAATCTCTAGATTTTGGATGAAATCTGGGGAAATAATAAAGTTTCGGATGATTTCGCGCATTTTTTGAATTTTCACTTGAGTTGGGCCAATTTTTTATATGTGTTGTTAGGAAAAGGAATTTAAGTGGTGATTCTTTGGGTATTAAAAGTAAAAATTTGTTCGTAAACAGGTTCTAAACTGGTTAGAATTTAAGATTTAGGTTATTGAAAATTAAAAAAAAACTTTTATTTTCTAAATTTTAGCTACTAACATGGAAAAACAATATGACAATTGGCTATTCTATTCGTATCTAATAGCGCTCGCTTTTTTTAAGAAGAAAGTATTCTAGTTACAAAAAACATGTTTTCTCAGTTCCGTCGGTTAGTCTGTATGTCTGTCCGCAAATCAAATATTATATAGGGATGAACTGGTAAAAATGTTGAGACAAATTCAAAATGGAGAAACAAAACGGTGACCTAATTAAATGTTTAAAAATATCTGTAAAAAGTACTTATCGGATTGATTGATTGATTGATGACATCCCCATTTTAAATATTTATTACTAAAAATGCATGAATTGCTCACTTAATATCGATTTTTAATCAAATCTGTATAAATATTAAAATTCACTCGCATTCTAGGCATTCCTACTCTCATTTTTTAAATATTTACTAAAAATATATGATATGTATTTTCAAATACTCCAGATTGCTACTTTCTTTCAGCCAAATCTATACAAATGTTAAAATTCCGCCGCCATGTTGGCATTACAATCTTGAATTTTTAAAATGTTTCATGATGTGCAGTCTTAGATACGCCTAAATGCCGAATTTTAATCAAATCTGCAAACATTTTAAAATTAGTCTGCTACGGTGGTGCCGCCATTTTTAATTCTCAAATATTGACTAAAATTTCATAACTTTTATTCTTAAATACTTATAGATACTGATATTTCAGCCGAATCTGTACAAATGACAAAATTCGTTCGCTATATTGTCGCCACCATGATTTTTGTTGTGCATTCTTAAATAATCGCCACAAATTTTAAAATTATCCGTCAGACATGTTGACGTTGTTATTTTGACACCGCTATTTTGAATTTTTAAATGCCGACAATTCTAAATTTTCGTAGGCACTGACTTTCGGTTTTGGCTACACAAGTAACAAAATTCGTCGGCCGTATTGGCGCCGCCATTTTGGATTTGCAAACGTTGACTAAAAAAATTCGAATTTTTTATATCTGAAAGTGTATGCATGTCAAATTTGAAAATGATCGGTAATGGAAGTGTTGAAAAATCCATTACAAGATTTGAGCCAGACATACAAAAATACCATCAGACGAATAGGAAGCCAATAAAAGCGCGTTAAAAGCATTGATTTTAGTTTAATACTCTAACACCCGTATTCACTAAAGAGGTTTAACTTTAGACAAGGTCTAACTTGACAGTTACAGGTTTAAGATGACATTTTCAACAACTGAACAAATAACTGAACATAACTAAAAACAAAAGTTTAATAATATAGAAATAACTAATTTCCTTTTAAACTTACCTAACTTAATGGTTTGATTTTAGATAGTGAAGTAGAGAACGATTATTTCTTTGAAGTTTGTAAAAATACCTATTTGCCTCATTAAGGAATAGGTAAGAATCCTTTTTGTCAACGATAATGAAGCATGGCCCATTTCTTTATTTTCGTACATCAAATATTTTAACAGGTCGTCATTTTGTTTCGCCATATTGAATTCATACCAATATTTTACCAGTTTTTTTTTATATCAGACGTAATTTTTGTGGAAAATTAAATAAAACTAAAGTTTATCGAGTAAGTGGATTTTTTAGCTTTACCGGAACAGACCGACCGACCGACAGTAATAGAAAAACATGAGGATCTGTAAAATCCGAAACGATAATTTTTTAACAATTAATGATATTTCCTTATGCTGGAAGTGAAAACTCACGCCGTCACTGGCATTCGTCAACAAATGGCCACGGCTTGGGCATGGGCCATCCCCACTTCTTGTTTTATCGTAAATATTGGTCGATAGAATGTGAAAAATAGGGGAACCATGTTAGCGCATACACCTAACGTGATTTATGAATGAGTTGTGATCTCTACTTTAATTCTTACTCTAAGTTTAATTTAGTATTGGGAGTTTCAATAAAGACCTTTATTTATTTTTTTTTAATGAGGTGTTTTTTTTTCTACGAATGTATATAAGTTATTACGGAAAACCGTGCAAAAACAGTTTATATTTTTAATACATTACGGTGTATTTTATTTGACCATGAAATGGGCTTTTGTTGGTAGTTGCAAAATTTATCTTTATAGGAAACTCAAAACCATCTGTAAGGGAAGCTAACTGGAATTTCTATATTGATTTTTTTCTTTTGTCTGCCAAATCGAAAGAAAACGTATTTAATATATGTGTTACTAAATTACTATGTTGGGTCACATTTCACTATTTATAATAAAAGGAAATACAACGACGAGGGAAATTCCCGGTAAAAGAAATTTACCGATTTTTTTATTTTGAAATAAATTTTGTATATTTGAATTAATTAAATAAAAAAAGGCAAATTATATTATAGTTTCTCTACAAGATTTAATAGTCTCGGTGCAGTCGATGCATTATGCAGGTGAAATTCGTTCTTCGAAAAAGCGTTTAACATCATTCCTGCTTTACATTCCAGCGAAAAAAAGCTCAGCCATGTTCGACACGTGCAGATGTATGCAAGTTGTTTGCTTTTCAGATAAGAAACGCAGTAATACTGTCTTCTCGTCGAAATTTCATCTATAAGAAGGATGTTATTGATGTCAGACGAAAAATTAACGTTTTCTTGCGGGTTTTCCAATTTATTTTAGAGAATCATTTTATAATTTCAAAAGTTGGATAATGAGCAGTGGCGTACCGAGTTTTTAGCCCCCCCCCCCAGGATTTTTTTGGGGGCCCCAGCATTATTTCTCCAAAAAACTAAGTAAACAATAAGTAAATGTTTTAACAAAAACCATAACATAAAATAAAAAATAACTGTAGTAAAAAAAATAGAAAAAATGATCAAACGATATACATTTTGAGATTAATATGTATAGGTAAACTAATAAACACGTAATAAAAAATAACTGAATATTAAAAAATAATAACTGTACTCTGGTTTAAGCAAAACTAATAAAAATAATAAAAAATCAAAGAGTACAAGAATCGTTTTTTTTTTGAGGTAGACTAGACTTTTTTGTTTTTGTATCGACTAGATAAGTACTTGTCAACTAGTTCGTCAATATTTACTTCTCTAGCCCTTTCGTACTCTATTCAGATAAGATCTAGAGAATTAAGACGACTTTGAGTCATGGTCGACCTAAGGACATTTTTAATTAATTTCAACTTTGGAAATGATCTTCCCAAATGAGCTGAGGTTACAGGAAGGACAAGAAATAATTGGAATGCAGAACACAAGTTCTGGTATACTAATTAACAATAATTTATTTTTTTTCTAACATATATAGGACTTATATTAACGTTTTTAATGTTGTTATACAACAATGATTTTATCTGAATTAGCTCAGTTGCTAGCTGAGGAGTTAAATCATTTGAATATTTATCTAACAATAACTGAGCTTTTTCCAATTTCTGAGTAACTTAATTTAACCAATATCTGATGATTTAAAATTGAAAATGTAGAATAAATTGTTTTAAACGCAGTAAATCTTTTATCTAGCTGACTTACTATTACATCTAAATACGCATTAAGTACTGTCAATTCTAAATGTTTCATAGGATTTATATATTAACTTATCTTATTAATATCATTTCTAACATCCAATTGTTGCAAAAATTGCGAAATCCGTGACTTTCTTTAACTATGGAAAAAATATTTTATTTGAATACCCTGTTTAATTTGAGGGTTCACTAGTGGCAGGGGCACCACCGAGTCGCGGGCCCTGCGTGCCAACAAGCCAAGTGAATAAAAGGTAGTAAACAGTGGAAAGTATTTACAATTACAGTACAATACAGTCCAGCAAGTAAAAGCAAATAATTAATTTAGAGAAAATAATCCTTTACTTTTACTAGATAGTATTTGCTGGGAAAGTAGTAATTACTAGCCTGTATTCACTTATAAACGAAATAATTAAGTATTTGCTTGTACGATTTGAAAAAATTAACCCACTGATCCCTAACGTCGGCAAAAAATGTAAACACGATATGGCCCTTTTGTACAGGGTGTTCCAGCGAGGACTGAACAGGGACCTATTTTCGACCTTCCTTGTATTTTGGAAAAATTCAAAATAGCCAATCGATGTATTTTTTCTTGTAGAATCCAAAAATGTCATCGAAAAAATATTTGAACCAGAAACAAAAGAGTTACGCTATGCATCAGGTGTTTTTTAAATGGAATGTATCGTTTTTTATACGATTTTTGGAAAGAGTGATTTTTTTTATGTCCGTTCTGATTAAAAGATTTGATTTTGCGATAGCTGTTTATATTACATTTCAATGTTTTACAAACTAAAATTTTAGCTTCACCTGTTTAAAATATACGATAGGTTGGTATAGGTGATCAAGGTAAAATGACGTTTGAATGCTTTGTCAATAAAAATTGACATTATTTTAATTATTGTCGAAGTCTTCACCTAAAAAATATATATTTGACTCTGATCGAAATGAAATACTCTTTGGACGAGAGGCTACAGATTGTTATGCTATTTTACAAGTGCCAAGAAAATGGAAGAGAAGCAAGAAGAAGATTTATTGCAAATTTTCATAGAAATATATCCATCAATACAATTCTAAGGATAAAAAACCTATTTGAGGAAAATAAAACTTTACATGATAGAAAAAGAAATTCAATAAAAAATAGTTATTAAATAATAAAATAAAACTACTAATAACATAAGTTTTCAATGTGACCGCCGTTTTTCTCGAAACAACATCGATAACCCCTTTGTAGCCTTTCTAAACTTGCTGTTACAATATGATTTTCCTGGTTAAGGCGGTTTATTTCATCGACAATTTTTCCCATGATCTCTTGAATATTTTCGTTTCGTTGTCTGTATACGACGTTCTTCAAATGGCCCCAAAGAAATGTATCCAAAACTGAGAGGTCGGGGCTATTGGGCGGCCAAGCATATGTTCCATTTCGCCCTATCCATTCGTTATGGCGCCGATTTAAAAATTGAACCACATCATGCACGGCATGAGGAGGCGCCCCATCATGTTGCCAAATTAAATTCTGATATTCTGCCAATGGTAAGTCTTCCAAAAAATTTTCAATTTCGTTTTCTAAAAACTCATAATATCTGTGCCCATTTAAAGTCCAGTTAAAAAATATTGGTCCCAAAATTTTATTGTTTTTTATCCCACACCAAACATGAATAGAATTCCTCCCTTGAAATTTAATAGTCTGGAACTTTTTTGTATTTTCAACGGCCCAGTGGTGACTATTATGTCTGTTGAATACTCCCGATGTTGTGAAAGTGGCTTCGTCGGTCCAAACAATATTTATGAATAAATCAGGGTCTTCGTTTTCTTGCCGAATTACCATTTGAGAAAGAAATTGGAAGCGAAGTTCTTTTTGTGCCGGTGTTAGGTGCTGAAGTGGAAGGATACGAAAAGGCCTAAATTTATGAATTTTCAGAGTCCTGTGAACAGTCCCTCGGGTAACTCTTCTGTGCCTTACACCGCCACCGTACTGAATTTCCCGAACTGCATCCGAAATAGATTTGGTTGGATTAACTTGAAAATAATTTATAATGGCCTGGTCTCGATTTCTTCTTCTTTGTATATTTCTTTTTCTATCATGTAAAGTTTTATTTTCCTCAAATAGGTTTTTTATCCTTAGAATTGTATTGATGGATATATTTCTATGAAAATTTGCAATAAATCTTCTTCTTGCTTCTCTTGCATTTTCTTGGCACTTGTAAAATAGCATAACAATCTGTAGTCTCTCGTCCAAAGAGTATTTCATTTCGATCAGAGTCAAATATATATTTTTTAGGTGAAGACTTCAACAATAATTAAAATAATGTCAATTTTTATTGACAAAGCATTCAAACGTCATTTTACCTTGATCACCTATACCAACCTATCGTATATTTTAAACAGGTGAAGCTAAAATTTTTGTTTGCAAAACATTAAAATGTAATATAAACAGCTATCGCAAAATCAAATCTTTTAATCAGAACGGATATAAAAAAAATCACTCTTTCCAAAAATCGTATAAAAAACGATACATTCCATTTAAAAAACACCTGATGCATAGCGTAACTCTTTTGTTTCTGGTTCAAATATTTTTTCGATGATATTTTTGGATTCTACAAGAAAAAATACATCGATTGGCTATTTTGAATTTTTCCAAAATACAAGGAAGGTCGAAAATAGGTCCCTGTTCAGTCCTCGCTGGAACACCCTGTACAGAAAATCACTTTAGTTAACATATTTATCAGTCGTGCAATCTTGTCTAGTAGTGAAGAAGTAAACAGTAAAGATAAAAATGAAAGCTGTAAAAATGAGTCAAGTAATACATACAGTAAGATGCTATTTGTGTGTTCAATAAAAAAAACCACCCAGTAGTATTAAATAAATTTATGTTGCCAAAAATAGTGGCATCGGAAGAAAAAGCCCGGAATAAAATAGAAAAAGAAAAAAGTCGTTGGTAAAATAGTTATACCATAGCACAACTTCCAAAAACTCCTTAAGACGAATATCAAGAAGAAAACGGATACAAACACGACGGGTAATAAATCAATCAAAGTGAATAAATGGGAAAGTGAATCTCTGGAAATTCCTGAAACAGTGGACAACTCATCATATGCATTGCTAGAAGAAAGAAACTAAATGACGAAAACATCACCTGGAAGAAGAAACATCTAAACTTACAACTTCTGAATTGCAACTGCTTAAACTATTAGAATAATTGGCAGCATCGAGGTTGGAACAGGCAAAAGATAAGTAAATTATTGAACTATTAAACCAGTGCTTAGTTCGAAATGAAAATGGAGAAGGGCCAGTTCCCGAAAAAAATTGTTTAACAGAGCTCAGCAATATTTACTTTCTGACAAATAATAATATTTTATTTTTATGTATTCATTTCTCACAAAATAAACGTTTGCGTGTTAAAAGTATGTTTAATTCAGAAGACTATATATATATATATATATATATATATATATATATATATATATATATATATATATATATATATATTCGCGAGAAAGAAAGCTTCGAAAATGCCAAATGTGATTTTGGCGAAACGTCAGCAAAACTGTTCTTTTCAGAACGACAGTAGTGAACGGATGTACACCCGGAATGAAATCACAATATATATATATATATATATATATATATATATATATATATATATATATATATATATATATATATATATATATATATATATATATATATATATATTTAAATATATGTATATATTACAAATTTAAAACTGCAATAAAATCCTCGCGTTTTCGTTCTCCTATACGCCGCAAACGTCTTCCCTCTTCATCTCCCTCAATGTCTTTATACCTTACTTCGTCCGAAGAATAATCTTCAAATACTTCTTCTAGGTCAAAGTCATCGTTCAAATATTTTGCGATATTATGCAGTACTGCGCAACACAATACTATTTTGGGCACCTTCTCACTTGATACTTTGACAGTATTGCTGAGTATAGGAAAGCGCATTTTGAGTTGTCCGAATAGTCTTTCTATTATCACCCTTTCCCGAGAATGGAATATGTTAAACTTTTGTTGTCTATTTCTTGCCGGGTTAAATGGATCTAAGAGCTATGGAGAGATTCCATATCCAGAATCGCCAAGGAGACAAAATGATTCATTAAACTGTGATAAAACTTGATATACTGTACTTTGCCTCCAAATCCTGCTGTCGTATAGATTTCCTGACTACTGCGCATCTATACTTGTAAATTTTTCAATGGCATCAGAGGTAGCTTGTACATTTATACTTGTATACTTTTCCCTTGTACATTTATACTTGTATACTTTTCCGATTTACGTACTCGTGAGCAAATCTTCCTGGCCTTTTTATTTGTACATGAGTTCAATGCAACACACCGATCCATTTAAATTACGAATTATTTAGTTTAATGACAGTTGTTGAAAATTTAGTCCAATTTATATCCAATATATATATATATATATATATATATATATATATATATATATATATATATATATATATATATATATATATATATATATATATATATATATATATATATATATATATATATATATATATATATATATATACAATGTGTCCCAAATTTGGCTTACATGCATTGCCATCTCATAAACCGCTATAGCTACAGGGTGGGTTAAATTAGGAAAGTTTTAGAGAATTTTATTACAAATTTGATGACGTTTTGAAGTTTAGGATATCTTTTGTGGTTTTCAAGATAATTGGGAAAAATCAAAATGGTGCATTTTCAACTTTTGCCCGTAGCTTCTAAACGACTCGTATTATGGTTTTATGGTTTATACATTATTAGGGCACTTTTTTTATTTTCCTCAAATAGGTTTTTTATCCTTAGAATTGTATTGATGGATATATTTCTATGAAAATTTGCAATAAATCTTCTTCTTGCTTCTCTTGCATTTTCTTGGCACTTGTAAAATAGCATAACAATCTGTAGTCTCTCGTCCAAAGAGTATTTCATTTCGATCAGAGTCAAATATATATTTTTTAGGTGAAGACTTCAACAATAATTAAAATAATGTCAATTTTTATTGACAAAGCATTCAAACGTCATTTTACCTTGATCACCTATACCAACCTATCGTATATTTTAAACAGGTGAAGCTAAAATTTTTGTTTGCAAAACATTAAAATGTAATATAAACAGCTATCGCAAAATCAAATCTTTTAATCAGAACGGATATAAAAAAAATCACTCTTTCCAAAAATCGTATAAAAAACGATACATTCCATTTAAAAAACACCTGATGCATAGCGTAACTCTTTTGTTTCTGGTTCAAATATTTTTTCGATGATATTTTTGGATTCTACAAGAAAAAATACATCGATTGGCTATTTTGAATTTTTCCAAAATACAAGGAAGGTCGAAAATAGGTCCCTGTTCAGTCCTCGCTGGAACACCCTGTACAGAAAATCACTTTAGTTAACATATTTATCAGTCGTGCAATCTTGTCTAGTAGTGAAGAAGTAAACAGTAAAGATAAAAATGAAAGCTGTAAAAATGAGTCAAGTAATACATACAGTAAGATGCTATTTGTGTGTTCAATAAAAAAAACCACCCAGTAGTATTAAATAAATTTATGTTGCCAAAAATAGTGGCATCGGAAGAAAAAGCCCGGAATAAAATAGAAAAAGAAAAAAGTCGTTGGTAAAATAGTTATACCATAGCACAACTTCCAAAAACTCCTTAAGACGAATATCAAGAAGAAAACGGATACAAACACGACGGGTAATAAATCAATCAAAGTGAATAAATGGGAAAGTGAATCTCTGGAAATTCCTGAAACAGTGGACAACTCATCATATGCATTGCTAGAAGAAAGAAACTAAATGACGAAAACATCACCTGGAAGAAGAAACATCTAAACTTACAACTTCTGAATTGCAACTGCTTAAACTATTAGAATAATTGGCAGCATCGAGGTTGGAACAGGCAAAAGATAAGTAAATTATTGAACTATTAAACCAGTGCTTAGTTCGAAATGAAAATGGAGAAGGGCCAGTTCCCGAAAAAAATTGTTTAACAGAGCTAAGCAATATTTACTTTCTGACAAATAATAATATTTTATTTTTATGTATTCATTTCTCACAAAATAAACGTTTGCGTGTTAAAAGTATGTTTAATTCAGAAGACTATATATATATATATATATATATATATATATATATATATATATATATATATATATATATATATATATAAAGCTTCGAAAATGCCAAATGTGATTTTGGCGAAACGTCAGCAAAACTGTTCTTTTCAGAACGACAGTAGTGAACGGATGTACACCCGGAATGAAATCACAATATATATATATATATATATATATATATATATATATATATATATTATATATATATATATATATATATATATATATATATATATTTAAATATATGTATATATTACAAATTTAAAACTGCAATAAAATCCTCGCGTTTTCGTTCTCCTATACGCCGCAAACGTCTTCCCTCTTCATCTCCCTCAATGTCTTTATACCTTACTTCGTCCGAAGAATAATCTTCAAATACTTCTTCTAGGTCAAAGTCATCGTTCAAATATTTTGCGATATTATGCAGTACTGCGCAACACAATACTATTTTGGGCACCTTCTCACTTGATACTTTGACAGTATTGCTGAGTATAGGAAAGCGCATTTTGAGTTGTCCGAATAGTCTTTCTATTATCACCCTTTCCCGAGAATGGAATATGTTAAACTTTTGTTGTCTATTTCTTGCCGGGTTAAATGGATCTAAGAGCTATGGAGAGATTCCATATCCAGAATCGCCAAGGAGACAAAATGATTCATTAAACTGTGATAAAACTTGATATACTGTACTTTGCCTCCAAATCCTGCTGTCGTATAGATTTCCTGACTACTGCGCATCTATACTTGTAAATTTTTCAATGGCATCAGAGGTAGCTTGTACATTTATACTTGTATACTTTTCCCTTGTACATTTATACTTGTATACTTTTCCGATTTACGTACTCGTGAGCAAATCTTCCTGGCCTTTTTATTTGTAATTGAGTTCAATGCAACAAACCGATCAATTTAAATTACGAATTATTTAGTTTAATGACAGTTGTTGAAAATTTAGTATAATATATATATATATATATATATATTATATATATATATATATATATATATATATATATATATATATATATATATATATATATATATATATATATATATATATATATATATATATATATATATATATATATATATACAATGTGTCCCAAATTTGGCTTACATGCATTGCCATCTCGTAAACCGCTATAGCTACAGGGTGGGTTAAATTAGGAAAGTTTTAGAGAATTTTATTACAAATTTGATGACGTTTTGAAGTTTAGGATATCTTTTGTGGTTTTCAAGATAATTGGGAAAAATCAAAATGGTGCATTTTCAACTTTTGCCCGTAGCTTCTAAACGACTCGTATTATGGTTTTATGGTTTATACATTATTAGGGCACTTTTATTAGAGGAACATTATGCAGGTAAAACGAAGTTTCTAGCTTCAATTGTTTTTGAGATATTGGCATCAACTTTTTATTTTCTTACCGACGCCATATTGGATTATTGTATTTTTGGAAAGATCTTTTTAAGAGCTTTCCAATGATGTATAACAAGGTAAGATTATTATTTTTCTTGAGCTCTAAAAACCAAAATAATTGTTTTTTTTTTAAGTAGGCTTTGATTACGCATGGCGGCCATAATGAAACAAAAGAATGCCGCATGTCAACAATCATTTTGTGTTCCTGAATAGTACTTGTTATCATTTTCTCATTGTGCCGAGTTTTTACAAAGTTTATTTGAGTTTCTTATACTACTTAAAATGGAGGGTAATTATTCCAACGAAGAGAATTTGGATATGATAGAACTTTATTTTAAAGCAAATAGAAATACACAAGCAGCTGCGCGTTCATACGAAGAACAATTTCCAGACCGACATCAACCAAGCCAAAGGCATTTCAGATTTCTAATTGTTAACCTGTTAGCCTACGGGTCTTTTTTGAAACCGAAACCAAAGACCTATTCAATAGATAATGAAGCAAGAAACGCAGCTATAATAGAAAGTGTCAGGGACAACCCAACAACCTCAGTAAGAAAGATTGAAGAACAAACGGCAATTCCCAAATCAACCGTCCAACGAGTCTTGAAAAAACTTCACTTTCATCCCTATAAACCTACTATTGTACAGGGTCTTCAGGTAAATGATTTTGCTAGAAGAATCACGTTTAGTGAATGGTTCATCAACAAATGCCAGCAAATACCCAACTTTCATTCTAAAGTACTTTGGACAGATGAAACACGATTTACAAACTGTGGAATTTTCAATAAACATAATACTCATTACTGGGGCACCGAGAATCCTCATAATTTAGAAGAAAGACGTTTACAAACAAAATTTGGGTTCAATGTGTGGTGTGGCATTATAGGTAATTCCAAACAATGCACTTCTGCTTTAAATCACTCATAACAATTTGTATTTTAGATAACCGTTTGATTGGGCTGTTCATTTTCCAAGAAAATTTATCGGGTAACAGATATTTGCAACTATTACGGGAACAAATTATTCCAGAAGTTATAAATTCTGTTCCCCCAAACGACCTGCAAAATATTTGGTTCCAACAAGATGGCTGTCCGGCTCACGGTACCAGAGAGGTGATGGCGGTCCTCAGAAATACTTTCGGGAAAAATATTATCGCTAATAATGGCCCTGTTGCTTGGCCGGCAAGGTCACCGGATATCCTCCCGATTTTTATTTATGGGGATACGCAAAAAATGAGGTCTACGAATTTTCTCCGCCAGAAAGTCTCAGAGAGCTAGAAGACAGAGTCCGAGATGTTTTTGCTAATATTAAAAGGAACACCTTAAGAAGGGTTACACGGAAGGTATTGGAGAAATGTCAAAAATGTGTGGAAAATGGAGGGAGGCCTGTGGTGTAACTTATATTTTTTTATGTGTTAATTTAAATTTAGTTTAGGTATTTTCAATAGTGTGATAGTTACATTTTAGTCACTAGGTATTCACTGTTAGTATAATATCTTAGTTGAAAATCTGAAACATCGATGGTTGAATTAATATTTTTACCCATAAGCTAACAAGTTTACAATTAGAAATCTGAAATGCCTTTGGCTTGGTTGATGTCGGTCTGGAAATTGTTCTTCGTATGAACGCGCAGCTGCTTGTGTATTTCTATTTGCTTTAAAATAAAGTTCTATCATATCCAAATTCTCTTCGTTGGAATAATTACCCTCCATTTTAAGTAGTATAAGAAACTCAAATAAACTTTGTAAAAACTCGGCACAATGAGAAAATGATAACAAGTACTATTCAGGAACACAAAATGATTGTTGACATGCGGCATTCTTTTGTTTCATTATGGCCGCCATGCGTAATCAAAGCCTACTTAAAAAAAAACAATTATTTTGGTTTTTAGAGCTCAAGAAAAATAATAATCTTACCTTGTTATACATCATTGGAAAGCTCTTAAAAAGATCTTTCCAAAAATACAATAATCCAATATGGCGTCGGTAAGAAAATAAAAAGTTGATGCCAATATCTCAAAAACAATTGAAGCTAGAAACTTCGTTTTACCTGCATAATGTTCCTCTAATAAAAGTGCCCTAATAATGTATAAACCATAAAACCATAATACGAGTCGTTTAGAAGCTACGGGCAAAAGTTGAAAATGCACCATTTTGATTTTTCCCAATTATCTTGAAAACCACAAAAGATATCCTAGACTTCAAAACGTCATCAAATTTGTAATAAAATTCTCTAAAACTTTCCTAATTTAACCCACCCTGTAGCTATAGCGGTTTACGAGATAGCAATGCATGTAAGCCAAATTTGGGACACATTGTATATAAATAAGTAAGTAGTCTTTAAGTTATTTTGCCATCCGCTATCTTGGATTAGTATCAAAATATTACCAGTTGATCCCAATAGAATCCTTGATGTTCTTTGCGAAATTTGAGGTAAATTGGATGAGTAGTTTTTTAATAATATTTTTTTCTACTAGGCCGCCATTTTGTCATATTCAATTTTTACCAAAATGTTATCAAGTCATCCTCATATGATCCTTAATTTTTTTAAGTAAATTGGGTAAGTAGTCTTTAAGCTATGCCGCGAACTGACAGAGAGACCGAGAGACAGACCGACAGATGGAATGAAGGAGTTGATAAAACATATTGTTTGGCATCTAGCCATCTAAAACATTTTATTTGGCCGCCATTTTGTTCGGCCATCTTGAATCAGTACCGCTATTTTACTAGTTGATCCCTATGCCACAATTAGTTATGGCACTCAATTTCAAATCAAACTATTCAGTAGTATTTTCAAGGATGAATTTTTAAATATTTTATTAAGCCACCATTTTGTTCCACCATCATGGGTTCATACCAAAATTTTACGAGTTGATTCCAACATAATACTTAAATAAATTGATAAATTGGATGAGTAGTTTTTTAATAATAATTTTTTTAACATTTCACTAGGACACCATAGGTTTAATATGCAGTCTTTAGATCTAACGACATCGAAAAATATCTGTTTTCTGGACGTTTCGGAGGAACGCGTACAAATCTAAAAATAAAAAACTAAAAGCAGAATATTTCTTATGTTTAGTATCAGAAATATAACGAAAATGGCTAATCTCTGACAGAATGTTAGAAAATAGACTTTCCTCCGAAACGTCCAGAAAACTGATATTTTTTAGTGTCGTTCCTCGGGTACCTGCATAGTAGACTCAGAACTTAAGACTGCATATTAAACTTATCAGGTAATTATATTGTTTTTCTATTGTAATTGTGGCGAAAAACCCAAAAAATAGTTTTTCGGTTTAAAGTATGATGTTTGTAATATTTGTAAATCTGTAGATGTTTTCTAAATAGCCTCTTTACGCTAATAGTCCATTCTCTCTTACTTCTTAAAACTGTAATACTGTCACGTCTAGAACGTATACCATTTTGCAAATCACTTTTTAAGACCCAATTTATTATTCTTATTATTATTATTATTATCATCATTTATTAAACCAAAATAATTTATACATCAGCAAAAATGGAAACATTGAACTCAACTTAACTAGCCCTAAGAGTAGGAAAATTTTTCTGACCTGTCGGAGATTATAAATATTGGTAATTGGGAATAGAAAGGGGATTCTAAAAGTTAATGGCGTAACGCATCGGTCCGGTTTCTATTAAACTTTTGTTTAACAGAAACATGTTTTTTTATTAGTAATTTAATTTAAACTTCTCTCTCGTACGTAGCGTTTATATTTCACATACACTTTATGGTTTACGCCTTTCTTGTTTTTATCTGATTTTCAGAATTGCATTATGATTAAAATTGAATTTCGTTTTTTGTTCTCTTGATAGATTAGAATTGTTTTGTTTTACAAACATTTAGTTTCATTTTTAAGGACCCCAATCGCTATGCTCCCAGTTACACTCTCAGGCGTAACAATAATCGACTCGAAGTTTTAATTTATAGTGGCAGAATTTTAAGTTCAAGTCCGGAAAGTTCACTTCGACGACCGGAACTGTGTTGTTATGGATTAAGATTTACTTGAGGTGATTTATGTAAAAGGCCAATTTAAGGCTTTTAAGTTCAAATGGTAAAACCGATAATATATGCATACTGAGTTCAGTTTGACAGGACCTAATCGTAGAAACCATGATTTCTTAATGAATAAAACCATGAAAGGTTTAATGTTAACTGGTTTAACGTTCCGGAGTGGAAATTTCCAGGAAGGTTCCAGTTTTTTCTGTTTCAATCATATGCAGTAAATTAAATATGTTAGAATTTATGAGTACTTGCAGGATCACACACAGCAAACACTGATATTTGCTATAAAATGCAGTACCGGATTTGAGAAACCCATATATTACATTGACGCTTTTCACAATGTATATAACAAAAAAATCTTTTAAATTAAAGGTAAAGCATGTAAACAGAATAAAAGTTTAGGTAACAAATTTTACAAATGTCAAAATAAATAAATATAAAATACTTTAACACATTCCATCATTACAACCCTTTAAGTGTCTTTGGGATAATAATTTCCCACCCATGTCTAAGCTAAATATTCTTTGGGATTATAGATTCCCACATGCACCAACAGCAAGAAGATACGCATATTAGCCACGTCTCCAAATTCAATCCTCAGTTAGGTTTCGTACAAAACAATCGCAGGTATTTGGTGGGAATATATTATCCCACTGAAACCTAACGGAGTAAAAATTATGTACCACGTGGTAATTTTTTTTAAATGTGAAAAATTATAGTGTTTTACTCTATGAATTGCACCTGCAAAAGGTAAGTGTAAAAAAAATATTAGTTCATATTTATATATATGTGATTTTTTATTGGAATAAAGATAAGGTTTATATGTGGTTATAGTGGCAGATTTTAAAACTAATAAAAAATGAGTGTTTTTTGTAGTATTAGAAATAATGTTTAAAAATATTAATTTTTCGCTATTGATATGGATATCTCCTTTCTAGTTATCATTCTTTAGATGTAGGGGTAAATTAATTGTTGAAGGTTTTGGCAAACTTGTTCTTTGGATATTTGTTTAAACAGGCTTTACCAAGAAACTGTTCATTCAAGCATTATTTGACACTACTGTGCTTCAGTGAATCTTTGATAGAAAAATTTAGTAAGTTTTATCTTAAAACGTCCTGTATTGGACATCCATTATTACTATTATTATAATAATAACGTTTTATTTTTAATAAAAATAATGTAATAACTTGCACATTGCTCTGGTCGTTTTTATAAAAATTACTCCCAGAACTTTTCTCTAAAACCACTCTTGGTAAGACTTTCTTATTACCTGCATTACAAATGTCTCTATTGTGGTTTTTTAGACAAACATGGCTGCACTTGTTCTCAAACGATTTGAAAAAAGGTTAACTAAAATAGCTCATGAACTAAATAAGATAACCGAAAAACAAGCAAAATATTCAGATGTTGGCGGCGCTGAAGATGATATACTAGTTTCATTTGTCAGGCATGGACCTTCCACATCCACTAGATCTTTTCCCCAACTTAACGAAAGTGAAGAATCTTGTATTTTCAAATATGTTTTTGAACTAAATTATCCTGTTTTTAGTAATATAACAATTGTGCTTTTTTTAATTGGAAATAAATGTCCCAAGAAAAAAATTGGTCAATCTTTGGGATAATAATTTCCCGCCATATTTTTCAAAAATCTCCGCTCACAAGCACTATTTTGAAACGCCAAAGCTATGCATAAGTTTCTAATGATTCACAGATTTGAACTTACGAGTATTAACGAAATTAAAAATAAAAAGGTCTTTTGTCACCTAAAGGGTTAAATAAATTTTTTGAAACCCAAATATTCTGTTAAAGATTGTAGTCTTATCCTGAACAACGGCTTGGTTAGCATGTCAGCATTTGTCACTCTTAATCTATCTTAGCAACGTACGTAATATACTATTTTCTAATACCATTTCTCTAACAAAGAAATGTCTAAGCTTAATATGTATAGTACGTCGATGGAACTTGCGGCATCATTATCGACCATAACTCTGGGTGTTGTTCTAAACTCCACAATTTTCCCATAGAGTCTTTTCAACCATATAACTTCTCGAGCGGATTCACTGGCGGCTACTAGATCTGCTTCGGTTTTTGAGATTGCTATAGAGGTTTGTTTTTGACTAAGCCATGTTAATGCACCACCAGCCTACGTGCAAACAACTGCAGTTGTAGATCATCCTGTAATACCGTCTCTCCCGTGGTCTGCATTAATGTATGCTTGCAAAACTCTTCAAACCTTTTCAAAATTGAATTTATAAGTTATCCCCATATCTGTGGTACCTTTAAGGTATCTAAGTATCTAAACCATTTGTTGCGTCATGTTTAATTTATACCAAAATATTTTCAGTTTATCCAACTTTGACTTGCAGCAAACTTAGTTATCAAACAAAAGATTAGATTAGAAACTATTTTCAAGAGATTAGCATCTATGCAGGTGCGATTCACTGATACACTGTGAGTATTTATAGCTAAAACTTCATCTTTATTGAACATTTTAACCTTTAACCGGATAGGTTAATATACTTAAAGTCGAGACGAGATGAGATTAGCCAGAGTCGAGAAGAGACGAGATCAAACCTTAATCTCCTCTCGTTTCGCCGCATGACTCAATAAAAAAAAAATTAAATTTTTATTTGGTCACGTTTCGCCATCTTGAGTTCACATCATAATTTTACCAGTTCATCTCTATATCACACTTAATTCTTGCACAAAATTTGAAATCAGTCTAATACAGACTTATTTTTTAGATATTCTATTTTCGCCACTTTGAGAAGAATTGAATAAGTAGTTTTCTAATAATAATTTTTTAATATTTCACCCTGCCGCCATTTTTTACCAAAACGTTACTAGATCAGTTCCATATGGCCCATAATTGTTGACCAAAATTTGGAGTCGATCAGTTAGTAGGTAGCTATGCCATGAAATGGCAAACAAACAGACAGACCGACGGAATTAAGGGAACAAGTTTTTTGACATCTAGGGTCCCTAAAACCTAAAAATCTGTAAAAACTGGGGAGGGTTTAATTAAATTTAATTAAAAATATTTTATTTGGCTGCCATTTTGTTTCGCAAACTTGAACTCGTACCAGATCATCTCTATATGACACTTGGCTTGGATTCGTACCAAAACTCTACCAGGTTATTCTTACATACGTTTTTTAGTAATAATTTTTTTAAAATTTCACTTATTCACCATTTTGTTCAGCCATATTGGATTTTTACGAAAATGTTACCAGGTAATTCCCATGTGTCCCTTAATTTTTGGGCAAAAAAGTCAATCGGGTAAGTAGTTTTTTAGCTATGGCGCCAACAGACAGACTGACGGAATTGAGAAAACATGTTTTACTTCCCTCAAAAATTATTGTAACCGTGAAAATTTTACAACTCTACTGGATAGCCAATCAGATGCCTTTATTTTTCGACGTTACCATAACAACTGGTCGGATTTCCAGAAATGTTTTGCCTCGAGGGTAAACTGAAGGTGATTACAGTGCAAATCTTTTTGACATGTCATTTGATAAGACAGAAAATTTACATTATTGCATTATTGTTTAGATATTTTATTCCAAAGTTTCGGCTTTCAATAATAAAACAACTTTATATGGTTGATAACATATATTACATATTTATTTTAGGTAAACAACGAATTATTTTAATCTAGCAACTAAGGCATCAAAATATTTCTTAAATTCTTACATTATTTCTTCCTTTCTTAATGTCGAGTAAGGAGGTGCTTCAGGTGTATACAACTCATTAGATTCCCATTCCAACTCTTTAAATTATCCATTATAAAAAAAGCTTCACTTAATTTACTAGTTACATTCATTTGTCTGTCGTAGCCGTGGCAATCTCGGTTTTACGATGACTATGATAATTTAAATATTGTACACAATACCTACATAATGTACTCTCAAGATAAATTGCATGCGTCAAATTTAGTGATATTAAATAAGGCAAAATTTCAACTTTAAAATGTCATGAATCTGATAAAGTATACTTCTCGTTAGTAAAGTTTACGGAAATTAGTTTTTTTCTAGGTAACATAAACTCCTAAATGAATAAAGTAGGTGGTAGTTAATTAAATTAGCAAATTTCAATAAAATATACTTCCTTGAATTTTAGTAAATTAAGCTTAAAAAAAAATAAAATTTTAGTATGTTTTAAAGATAGTGCAAAATATGAAATGAAAATTAAAAATAAATTTTGGTGTGAAATTTTCTTACCGAATCTTTCACGTGCATGAATTAATAGCGAAAATTATTTCCTCGGTGACAAATTTTTTAAGGAAATTTTCTCTCGTCTTCGACTCTCGAAAAATTTTCGAAAAATTCTTCCGCTCGCAAATAATTTCCGGTAATAATTCAAACACTAGGGAGATTACTAGTGAAAATCACCCTCCGAAATTTGTTCAAATCTTTACGTTTCGAAGATCCTAGATGCCGTGAAACCTGTTTTCTGTTGATCTGTCTATTCGCGGCTCACTAAATCTCACTAAATGGACATTACTTAAAGTATTAAGCCATCTCATGTCTTTCAAAAAGTATGAGTTCTAAAGGAAAGCAACTTATATTAAACACATGACTTTTCTTAGTAACTGTAGAAATCAGAGAGTACTTTGAAGCCGACTTAAATAATTCAAATTTTCAAGGTCTTTTAAGATGTTATGTTTTACTTTTCGATGTTTTTTTGACGTCGCACATTGGGGCAAGAGAACCTAAAGCCCGGAATTCGATAAAAAAATCAAGTTGGCCATGATCACACATACATCATATATTTTTAAACAAAACATACTAAAGTACAAATGCCTCCCACTTTCGAATGTTTGTGATAATTTTTTAAACTGCAACAGCGTTAATAAAAATATGCCTCTATGAGAGTGCATTTTTAAACCGACAAGAGATAGAAATTGTGTATAGTTCTTACAAACAAATAATTGTTCTTGCCTATTAACAATTATTTCTGTTAAATGGATCAAGTAGCATCAGGTATGTACTTAACATTTTATTATATTTCAATGCATGAAATTACTTACTATAACCTAAATTAATTTTTTGGTAAAATTAGCGCCAAATTTACTACAAATATTAATTTTTTTTAAACATGTAGGCAATAGTTTATTATCACGTACTATCGCAAAAAGATTTTTATACTCAAGTATAGCCAGGCTATTCTAATCTCAAAGTTTACCATATTTGGCTGCGCCAATTTGCGCCAAAATTATTTTTTTACTTTTTTCGGAAACGGTACATACACGAAAAAATTTGTATAATATATCTTAAAATGCTAAGTTTTAATTGTTATTGTTTTATTTTTTCAGGTTCAAATTCAAGTTATTTTTGTATTACAAGGATGGAATTATGGAATAAAATGAAGTCATAGAGGTGTAAAAATTTTGAAGAACAGTGTGCATTTTTAAAAGAACACTTGAAAAATCTTTTAAATTGCCCCGATAGTGAGTTAGGTGCTCTTCATCAAAAAATTACTCATTTTACACACCGATTTAAAGAAAAATGGATTAAAGCATATCAAAAAGAGTTAAGATTTATTAAAAACAACAAAGAGTGGCTTGAAACGTCACTTGAATTTCCTAAATTTAAGAATAGCATCTTGGTAAAACGAGAGGGGAGGCCGAATGTTTGAACAGAGCTGTAAAAGAAGTAAGCGACAGAAAACAGAGGAACTTAGAAGGAATTGGTCGGTTTTGAAGTTGGGGTATGCCACCAAAATGGGTTTAGAGGCTTCTGGATTCCCCACAGCATCTAAATTGGTACGAAAATTTGTTCAGTCACCTAATTGTGCATCAGAATTCCAAAAGGCGCACAGTCAATTTACAAAACAACAAACTAATAAACAAGACTGGCGAAGAAGCACTTTCCACAATGGTAGAAGCTAAATTGACGAGACACCAGTACAACATAATAAGAACTAAAGATCCAGAAAGATTCCCATCTTATAAAACCGTTCAGACTGCAAAAAAATGTTGTTACCCAAACAAAGAAGATATAGTGATAACGCCAAATTCTGCACAGGTAACAATTCAGGCATTGTTAAACCACACAGTTGAACGCTTGATAAAATCGTAAGATGAGGTTATTTTTGGTTTAGGAGCTGAAGATCTACATGATTTGACTTTAGTTTGCCAGTGGGGATTTGATGGGAGCTCCGGGCATTAATCTTATAAGCAACGATTGTTGGCAATCAGACGATTCTAGTGTTTTTATTTCTTCGATGGTTCCTTTTCAACTGTACTCTGAAACCCTTGAGAAAAAAATTGTTTTATGGCAGAATCCGCGACCATCTTCTTCCAAATATTGCAGGCCAATAAAAATTATTTTTGCTAAGGAGTCAACCGAACTTTCGGTAAGTGAAAAATAGAATAGACACAGAAATTAGAGAATTAAAAAGTTCTATTGCAATAGTATAAAACCAAGTCTTAAAAGTATCTCATGCCCTTCATTTTACTATGGTAGACATGAAAGTATGCAACGCATTAGCCGATAACTCATCCACTCAACGTTGCTTCATATGCGGAGCAACATGAAAAGATTTTAATAATATTGATAAAATGTTGACTAGACCTTGTAATTCTTCCAATTTTGAGTTTGAGTTTTCGATTTTGCATTGCTGGATTAGAATATTTGAATACCCCTTGCATATTGGTTACAAACTTCCAGTAAAAAAATGGCAGGTTAGAAATGAGAATAAGATTATTGTGGCTGAAAACAAAGAACGAATACAAAGCGAATTTAAAAATCGGCTAGGGCTAATCGTTGATCGTCCAAAACCTGGATTTGGAAATTCGAACGATGGAAATACGGTCAGGAGGTTTTTCGAGAATGCAGATGTGCCTTCCGAAATAACTGGAGTTGACCAAAATTTAATATACCGACTGCATATTATTTTAATTTCAATTTCAAGTGGTTTTAATATAATTGAAGAAAAATTTAGATTTTTTGCTGTCGAAACAGCAAGGTTATTTGTGCAAAAATATCCATGGTTTTTTATGCCTCCTACATTACACAAATTGTTTATCCATGGTCCGGACATTATTTCTTCGTTTTTAGTTCCTATTGGACAGTTATCGGAGGAAGCCCAGGAGGCCCGTAACAAGGATTTTAAGAAATTTCGAGAGGGGTATTCTAGAAAAAGTTCACGACAAAAGTGCAATGAGGATGTTTTTAATTTAATGCTAATAACTTCGGATCCTTACATAACAGGTTTTAGAAAACTTCCAAAAAAACAATTTAAAGTATTCCCGAAACAGGTTTTAAGTTTAATATATTGTCCAGATGTTTCCTTTTCTGACATTTCAATTACCGAAAATGATGACGAATATTCCGGGAGTGATTCTAACTTTTAGTTTGTTTTAGGGCTTTATCTTTGTTAATTAAAATTTAATATTGCTTTTTGAATTGTGCTTTTTTTCATGTTTAAGTTGATTTTATTTTCGTTAATTCGAGTTAAGTATTTAGTTTTACATTTTATAAGATTGTTTAGGTTTACCGAAAAATAAAAGTTCCTTATTTAAACTTATACAAAGCCTTTTATTTTATTTTAATCCCAATAAGTTTAAAAAAAAAATAAAATAAAAAAAATTATACTTACAATACTCATCGCATACCTCGCCCAACGTGGTGAAGGGGGTCTAGGCAATGGTCATTAGTTCCAGATTTCTGATTACATTACTTTTCTAAGCTACTGGTCTGTCATGCGATTAACTGATATTGAACAACATTTAATTACGCAAAGGTGAAAATGGAATTGTAATCAGGCGTTCAACTGTTTACAAAAATAAATAAATACACAATTTCTATTAAAAAATATATAAAAGCGTCTGGTTTTCTAGTTTGAAAACAATGATTATTAAAATTATTTGTTAATATTTACAAAATTGCCCACCCTGTATAATATAAATACATAATTTTAAGCTATACTTGCCTAAATAATACTTTTATCAATTTTAAAATACAACGTATTTCATAAAATACAACAAATTTCATTTAAGCCCTTAAACCTAACGTTTTTATTTAATTCCTCACAATAGGTGTATTTGCCCCACTGTGCGTCGGTTTTAATTATTTAATTTGTTTTTAAATTATTATTTATTTGTTTTTTATTGGATCTGTATTTATGCGTGTACGGTTATAATATAGATTTAAAGTTATGCTTAGTTAGAGCCTAAGCAGCCTTGGCTGAGCCCCGCCTAATAAAGACTTTTTGATTTGATTTGATTTGATTTGATAAGGAGCGTGCTCAATAATACAAAATGTGACAACTCACAAGAAAATATGATATTTTTCTTTAATCACTTTTATGGAAAATACTTTTAACAATAATAGCTAACGAATTTGTGTTAGTGGATACATAAAACAATATAGTATATAGTAGAGGAGCGTTATCGCACTATACTATTCAAATATCAGATCATAAACAGAGCAAAACAAAAATTAATATCAGTTTAGTTATGTAAAAAAATTACATTTTAGACGATCTTAAAAATTTGGCTTACTGAAGTCGGCAATAAACTAATAAGCACTAATAAATAGACTATAGTATGCTTTTAGAAGTTTGTATTTTTAAAGGAAACAATTATTAATATCAAATGCATACCTTTAGTTAGTCGATATTTAGTAGTATCAGATAATAGCTCGACGCTCCAATCAAAACAAATTTTTAAGGTCGTTTAAAGCGTTATTTTTATTATTTAACTTATTAGTAAAATTTAAAAAATTTAAAAAGAAATAAACACAAAAAAGTGTTGAAAAAAATAAGACCGAAAAGTGTCGGTTAGATAAATTGTACACAAATAGACCGCAGTCCATGTAACATCTGATAATGAACCGGTTGGTAAATTAATTTATTCTATTGTTGAGTTAGATGAGTAAACAGTTTAAAAGCTGTTTTAAGAAAATCAATTATTTATTTTCCCTTTTTAAGGTAAAGCAACCATGCTTTGAAAGTGGTAAACAATGAATAATTATGAAAAAACTTACTTCGGACTGCGTTACCCTTAGTGTTGTAACTACTACTTTATGTTTGTTACTGTTTATTGGCAAATTTAATAATTTTCTCTTAAAAATAAATTATTAATATTCTTTTAATTTTCTCGAAACTTAACTACGCCATGTTTATTACATATTTACAGAAATTCAACTTATTGAGTACGACGATGTTTTTGATATATTCCATACTCTTAGTGGATAGAATTTTGGTTGAGTACGTTAGAAAGTACAAATTAAATTTGTCGAGTGGGAGAGGTCATGTGTCATTATTTTTTGTTAGACAAGTTTATTTATTTTTGCCGGCCAAGATCGATCGCCCTCTTTTCCTTGATCTTCAGCGGAAGCCAGTTGACTGCCATGTTTAATTAGATTTTTTTTGTGATTTTGTGCTGTGTGTAACACGCGACATTGGCGAATTAGTTCACAAATAACAATGATCTAGTTCTAATATTCTGTGTATGAAAGGAATGCAGTCGGAAATTCAACTAGCTGAAATACATTCCAGAAGAACAGGTAAAAGATTCTTCGGAAGACGCCATTTTGTGCAGCTGTAGCTATTATGTGATTTTTCTTTGTTTCAGGCTTTTAATTTTGGAACACTTTTTATTTAATTTTGGAACTTTCTTTCAATTTAAAAATAATCAACTTTGTATTAATGTTGGAACAACCAAAGTTCTTTTAATTTTGAATCTATCGGTTTTTTAAATTTGGATAATGCAAGATTTTAATTAAATACCTACCTTTAAGATTTCTTAATTTATATTTGTATTAACTCAAAGATTATTGGATGGATTGGAACTATATCTGAAAAAGGCTGACAGGTCTACAGTGCAGGTGTTTTGGATGTTTAGGAGAAGCTGGGATAATTTATTCTTCCGCCGTTTGGTGATTTGCTGTTCTTCTAGACGTTGTGTGTTGGGACTTTTCCGCTAGTTAGAGGCCGCTGCTGTTTGAGACGAATTTGGGAGGTCCAGGCGCTTTGAATTCCTTCGGAAAATTCAAACTTGAAAGATGAATAGTAGTGGAAGTATGCGGGTTCTGAAAGTGGTGGGGGGTGTCACCACTACTCCTGACCTTGAGATTAAGCCCCGCCCACCTTTAAAAGGCGTGTTGATTAATATGGTGTATTGGATTTAAACTTACCCCGGACGGTCAATATGACATGCAGGAATTGGGTATTTGGGTTAATGTGGAAAAAAGGTTAAATTATGCCCAAAAACCAGAAAACATCATTTTCGTATAAAATTCACGAATCCTATTGCAGTAGATAGGCTAAAATATGATATGCAGGGCTTGCGTGTTTGGGTTAATTGCCTCGCCCACATAACCTTGGGTATGTTTGACCTTGAAACATTTTGAAGGTAAAATTGTATGACCTTGGGTTTATTTGCCTTTGAAAATTTTTCCTGACCGCGTTTGGGTTCGAATCTTAAATTATGTATGAATAAATAATTTTAGAAAGTTGTAAATATTTAGTTAGGTAAAAAATAAAATATTAAGCTGAAAACTCCTTATAGAGATAATTTTTGAGTGTACGTATGACTCGTTCAACTATCGCAGCTTTTTTTTTGTGCTGTACGTCGAATAATGATTAATGTTGCGTCATTTGCAGTAGATAGGTATCTTTTTTAAATTCTGTTATTTTCAACAGTTTTCAGATATAAATTCAAACATTTTTGAATTTTACATCAGTTCTAAGTAAGCATGGGTAGAATTAACATTACAATTGATAAATTTGGTTGTCAAAAAGTTCATAAAAAAATAGTAGTATACAATCCTCCAGGAATTGGTTTTAAGTTTAATGTTGATCATCAATACGACATTCAAGGAAAATCTTTAACTAACATAGCAAATCCTTCGCAAGGTAGTGATGCTGTAACCAGAGAATATTTCCTTAAAGAAATTCACAAGCTTCGGACATTACTGGCTGAATTATTAAATGAAATTTATGTTAAAATTAGTGAAATACTTAGTGTTATTAAGTCCAAAATAGAATTTGTATATGTGTACTCGATAATAGAAAAAAGAGAAGTAATATTATCCAAGCTTGAGAAAAATGTTGATCGTTTAATTAGAGAAACTCATAGATCTCGGATACATTTGAGGAAAATATCTAACTATGATAATAGAAACTATTTAACTAAGATACTAGAAACAAGTGATATAATATTATCTAACCTTAATGAAAATATTTAAGCAATGTCGCAGAGCCTACAAGTTTTATTTTATACCTTATAATGCAGCAATTTTGGTGAAAAAAAAAATAGTTTTAGATAAACATGGGTCGTGTTAACAACACAATTGATAAATTCGGACGTCAAAAGCCTGGTGAAAAAGTGCATTTATTGAGGGGGTCACCAGGAATTGGATTTAAACTTACGCCGGACGGTCAATATGACATGCGGGGAAAATCTTTAACCAATGGCGCCCCACCGACTAAGGGTAGTGATGCTGTTACCCAGGATTACGCGCTTAAAGAAATTCATCGATTACGCGTACAAATAGAAGATATAATGAATACAGATCTACTTAATAAGGTTCGTGCTGATATAAAGCAGCTTGAAGAAAAAATTGTTAATATTGAAACAATAAAAATGGATGTACTCGGGAGAATTGAAAAACATGAAATCAGAATGAATGATTTGGATAAAAAAGTGGTCAAGCACATAATGGAATAATGCTTGAGAAAAAAATCAAGATAGCTCTAGCTTGATGAAGAATACTCATATATGAAGATAATCAAGATTGCTGATTGGTATGAAGATAATCAAGAATGATGATTGTTGTGAATAAACCTATTTTATAATTATAATAAACACATATTTAAATAAAACAAAGTTGAAGTTTATTGGGTATTCATTTTAATAGTAACCTTAACCAATATACATATTTCGATAGGTTTGAAAGTATTACAAAATATAATATTTTAAACAATATCTGTCTCATCAATCCATGAATTAAATTGATCTGAAAATCCTAACCATTTTACAAATAATTGATTAATATTATTTTTCTTGCGACGACGAAGTACTTTTTCCACTAAATAAACATTCGGACTACTTGTTTTTTGCAGTTCAGCTTTAGCCCCGGTCCCGTAAAAGCTTACTATCGGATCACCGGGGAACTCATCTTTCATTCTCCCTAAGACCGATTCACTTTTCCTAATATTAAAATCGTTTCCTTCAGAATAATTGGATGTGTCAAATTTTTCTGAGTTTTCTGTAATTATCTTATAAAAGTTATCCGTAAATATTTTTAATATTAAGGAATCTGTATCAGTGTACAATAAAGAAGCATCACTACCAAATTTTTTTTTAATAAAATTGTAAAAGAAATCATATATTACAGTTTTCGACATGTCCAATATAGAAAATACAATATATATTGGCTTGTTATAAAGTATTTTAATATGATATATGAATAGCCACAAAGTTTTCAGTAAATACTGAACAACTTTTAAAATTGGGTTGAGCAATTAATGCTCTAGAACCCACTTTTCTCCTTGAATTCTCCCACTGAGTAACTAATTTGATATCTTTTTGATTTTCTACATTTTCCATGGTTTTACCAAAAACTGCATTATTGTATAATTTGAAAAGATCTTTTTCGAATTTATTTTTGGCTTTATTTCGTAACTCGGTATTAAAATCAATATATGTTTTTAGCCATGCCGACTGATTAAATTTTAAAATTCTATGCGTTCCTGTTGGTGGCTTAATATTTTCAACTAAAAAAGGAAGGTCTGCATGTGCATCATGTAACTTTGCAGGATAATACAAATCCACTTCCAAAACATAACCTTGTGCACTGTCGTCTTCAACGTCCATAATATTTAAATCTGTAATTTCATGTTGGGATAGCCATATAAATCCATTATATGGTAATGGTTGTGACATACTATGACCGTATAAATTAGTTGCATCTAAATAAGTGATAGAAGAAGTTGGTTTAGTAGGATCATAGTTTGTTAAAAATGTATTCTTGGCAATATGCTTCCTTTCCGAACACTGACTTATTCCACCACGAATACCCTTTTTGAAAAAGTTAACCATATCAATGTCTGTCAACAATTCTAACTCTACCTTGGTCATGCGCAACATACAATCAAAAGACAAACTTGGAAGGCTAAAGTACTGTGCCGCGTCTAATTTATAAATATTTAAGCAAGTTTCTCGAAATTGTTCAAAAACATCACACAATAAGAGAACATCGGACTTCAAATACAGATCTGAATATTCCCCCAAATTCCTACATTTAAACATTCGCCACACTTCCATCGCTCTTCCATAGTCTTCATCGTTAATATGCTCTTCCTTTAAGTTATCGTAAAATTGGTTTTTTGTTGGTAGCGTGGGGTAATTCATTTTCTCCATACAATCCATAAAACTATACGGAAAAATACCTTTCTTTCGCATTAAATTAAACTGCTCGATAAGGGGAAAATGTTTTCGTGTCTCTTTAAACTGATCAATCTCTAAACCAGCACCCAAATTTTCCAATGATGTCGACAAAAATCTAAAACTGTCAATAAATCTTAATTTTAAGTTTTTTCTTTTTGTCAATCCATTAGTTTTGTCAATATAATCATGCACATAAATGCTTTTTGTGAATGATACGTATTTTTTTTTGCTTTGAGCGATGACCTCAATATTATTACCATGATGACACAATTCTTTAATGAACATGTGACAGTCGTAACCACTTAAATTATGAAATACAATCGGGATAAAGTTAACAATACCAATCCACCAACATACCTCTTGGAATCAATAGAAGGTCAACCTATAAAAGGATGTTTTTATGAAGCTGAACTGCAAAAAACAAGTAGTCCGAATGTTTATTTAGTGGAAAAAGTACTTCGTCGTCGCAAGAAAAATAATATTAATCAATCAATTATTTGTAAAATGGTTAGGATTCTCAGATCAATTTAATTCATGGATTGATGAGACAGTTATTGTTTAAAATATTATATTTTGTAATACTTTCAAACCTATCGAAATATGTATATTGGTTAAAGTTACTATTAAAATAAATACCCAATAAACTTCAACTTTGTTTTATTTAAATATGTGTTTATTATAATTATAAAATAGGTTTATTCACAACAATCAGCAATCTTGATTATCTTCATATATGAGTATTCCTCATCAAGCTAGAGCTATATTGATTTTTTCTCAAGCATTATTCCATTATGTTTGCATTTTAGATTTCGGAAATAACTTGACCACTTTTTTGTCCAAATCGCGCATTCTGATTTCATGTTTTTCAATTCTCCCGAGTACATCTATTTTTATTGGTTCGATATTAACAATTTTTTCTTCAAGCTGCTTTATATCGGTACGAACCTTATTAAGGAGATCTATATTCATTATATCTTCTATTTGTATACGTAATCGGTGAATTTCTCCAAGCGCATAATCCTGGGTAACAGCATCACTACCCTTAGTCGGTGGGGCGACATTGGTTAAAGATTTTCCCCGCATGTCATATTGACCGTCCGGCGCGAAGTATAAATCCAATTTCTGGTGACCCCCTCAATACATGCACTTTTTCACCAACCTTTTGACGTCCAAATTTATCAATTGTGTTGTTAACACGACCTATGTTTATCTAAAACTAATTTTTTTTTTCACCAAAGTGCAGCATTATAAGGTATAAAATAAAACTTGTAGGATCTGAGATGTTGCTTAAATATTTTCATTAAGGTTACTTCTCTTTTTTCTATTATCGAGTACACATATACAAATTCTATTTCGGACTTAATAACACTAAGTATTTCACTAATTTTAACATAAATTTCATTTAATAATTCAGCCAGTAATGTCCGAAGCTTGTGAATTTCTTTAAGGAAATATTCTCTGGTTACAGCATCACTACCTTGCGAAGGATTTGCTATGTTAGTTAAAGATTTTCCTTGAATGTCGTATTGATGATCAACATTAAACTTAAAACCAATTCCTGGAGGACTGTATACTATTTTTTTATTAACTTTTTGACGACCAAATTTATCAACTGTAACGTTAATTATACCCATGCTTACTTAGAACTAAAGTAAAATTCAAAAATGTTTGAATTTATATCTAAAAACTGTTGAAAATTAGAACTAACTGATTCTCAAAATACTCTATACTTATATTGATAAATTTAAGAATAGACAAATAACACAAATACATTAATAAAATGATTATTTATTTACAAAATTATGTTTGCATGGTACAAATAATTGTTTTTGTTTATTCTATTAAGCACCCAAATTAAAAGATGAAAATAACACCAAATAAGTAAATATCTCTAAATTTTGCTTATTCTAAACACCGAAATTTAAATATTGATCTGCTACTATTAGTGCCTAAGAGTACTCGCAAGCTCTGCCCCAAATACGTTAAAGTATACATCCCACTCGACTTATTTATAATTTCGATAACATTTGCAGAAATGGTTTCGACAACACGTTTTGGCCAAAAAAGTTTGAATTAAATTAAAAGACGAAAATAATACCAAATAAGTAAATATTCCTAAATTTTGTTTATTCTAGACACCCAAATTTAAATATTGATCTGCTAGTATTAGTGTATGATATTGCTCGCAAGCTCTGCCGCAAATACCGTAGTATGTGCAATTCTCCAAGGTCGTGGGGCGGGGCTTAATCTCATTGGTCATGAGGTGGAGCTTAATATCAAGGTCAGGTGTTACCTACTATATTAAAAGAATTTGTTGTCATCACATATCCTCAAGGTCAAACAATATAGCTCATGTGCGTTAAACAACAAAAAATTGGATGTGCGCTCAAGGTCATATGACGTCACTTCAAGGACAAATATCAAGAATTTTTTAATAACATCTTCCAGAATCTTGTTAAGGAATATAACATTAATCATTATTCGACGTACCACAAAAAAAAAGCTGCGACAGTTGAACGAGTCATACGTACATCATCTAGAGGTTCCTACAAATGGATACAACTTTTTTACCAGCCATAACGAAAACCTATAATAATACAGAGCACTATTGGTATGAAACCTATAAACGTTAAATCAACCACACGCATTAATGCATACAATTGGATAAAAACAGTACCCAAAAAGTTTAAGTTTCGTTTGGGTGATATAGTTCGAATAACGTCACATACCACCAAGCGACCAGGGAAAAGAATTTTTTAATATTCAAACCTATCGAAATATGTATATTATTTAAGGTTACTATTAAAATAAATACCCAACGAACTTCAACTTTGTTTTATTTAAATATGTGTTTATTACAATTATAAACTCGGTTTATTCACAACAATCATCATTCTTGGTTATCTTCATGATAATCAGCAATCTTGATTATCTTCATATATGAGTAATCCTGATCAAACTGGAGCTATATTGATTTCTCAATTTGAAATTATTACCAAAAATGTTTTCCCCAAACATTATTCAACTGATCCCAAAACGATATGAAAATGGAGAATATAATTTTAAAATTTGTTAATTAACCCAAACACCTAAATTAAAAGAAGACAATAATACCAAATTAAATAAATATTTCTAAAGTTTGTTTATTCTAAACACCCAAATTTAAATATTGATCTGCTATTGCTTGGTACATTTAATTTTAAACACACAAATTTAAAAATTGTAAATAATACCAAATTGAATAAATATTTCTAAATGTTTATTTAAATATCATTTGGTTTTAATAGTTAACACTCGAGGCCATCTGTCGTCACACACCCCCAAGGCCAAACAATATAGCTGATGTAAACACGTGCGCTCAACGTCATATGACGTCACTTCAAGGACAAATATGAAAACGTGGTAAAATTCTCCAAGGTCGTGGGGCGGGGCTTAATATCATGGTCATGGGGTGGGGCTTAATCTCATTGGTCATGGGGCGGAGCTTAACTCTCCAGGGCCATGGGGGTAGGACTTAATATCATGATCATGGGGCGGAGCTTAATCTCATTGGTCAGGAGGCGGAGCTTAATCTCAAAATAGAATGACGACACATAGGTGGGCGGGGCTTAATCTCAAGGTCAGGAGTAGTGGTGACACCCCCCACCACTTTCAGAACCCGCACACTTCCACTACTATGAATAGTTACCTAGATAATTTATTTGACAATTTTTCACTTTTTGTTTAATTTTATATATTTAATATATTTCTTAGTTTTTTTATGTAAAATATAACTTATTGAGATATTACTTAGGGTATTGGGATTACTGTTTACTGATAAATACTATAGTTTTATATTTTAAAGAATGGACCAAACCTTAACACAGCTAGAACAAAATTGTAGCACCTCTAATACCTTCATTATTTTGCATATAACCACCGATGGATACTCGAGTATTAATTTTTTTATTAGCTTATGCATTCATTTTTTAATATCTCCAATGATGTAACTTTGCTTAAATGTTTTAATTTTTTAGTTCTAAAATCACCGAACATATATTGGGTTTGTCGGATCGTGAAGTCTTCTTCAAATTGGACGGTCCAGTCTTCCTGCGTTTTCGTTTATAAATTGTTGTAGAAGGCTTTGATAATTTAAATAGAATTAGCCACGTTACTCTTTATTTGCCACTATACATGTGTATTAACGTAAAAGATTTGACAATTTTAAAATATATTTCGGACAAGAAATGATTCGTTTTTAAATGTGTTCAGATTATTTGTTGCGTTTAGATCGACAAACAAAAATCTTTTTTGGCTTTTTCGCAACTGAATAAAAATATTTAACTTTAAATTAATTGAAGCAAATATTTAATAAAATTACATATCTCAACATGTAGACTAGTCTGTCTACGGAATGTTTCGATACATATATAAACAATATTATTTAAGCAAGCCTAATAAATTATATCATTTACCTTAAGTTTTTATAGACACATAGTAGTTGTACAAATACTTTCATCCTATCGGGACTCATCAGTGCGCCGATCGTAAAAGAGAAACATTAAATAATAGAAAATAATTGATTTCAAAATTTTAAAATTTGTCAGTTTGTTTGACATGTAACCTAGATATGAAAAAAATGATAGTTTGAAGCCATCTATAATGTTATTTTTAAATGTGTTCAGATTATTTGTTGCGTTTAGATTGACAAACAAAAATCTTTTTTGGCTTTTTCGCAACTGAATAAAAATATTTAACTTTAAATTAATTGAAGCAAATATTTAATAAAATTACATATCTCAACATGTAGACTAGTAGGTAAATGATATAATTTATTATGCTTGCTTAAATAATATTGTTTATATATGTATCGAAACATTCCGTAGACAGACTAGTCTACATGTTGAGATATGTAATTTTATTAAAAATTTACTTCAATTAATTTAAAGTTAAATATTTTTATTCAGTTGCGAAAAAGCCAAAAAAGATTTTTGTTTGTCGATCTAAACGCAACAAATAATCTGAACACATTTAAAAATAACATTATAGATGGCTTCAAACTATAATTTTTTTCATATCTAGGTTACATGTCAAACAAACTGACAAATTTTAAAATTTTGAAATCAATTCTTTTCTATTATTTAATGTTTCTCTCTTACGATCGGCGCACTGATGAGTCCCGATAGGATGAAAGTATTTGTACAACTACTATGTGTCTATAAAAACTTAAGGTAAATGATATAATTTATTATGCTTGCTTAAATAATATTGTTTATATATGTATCGAAACATTCCGTAGACAGACTAGTCTACATGTTGAGATATGTAATTTTATTAAATATTTGCTTCAATTAATTTAAAGTTAAATATTTTTATTCAGTTGCGAAAAAGCCAAAAAATGATTCGTTGACAAACTAGTCCTAACGTGAAGGTGTGAAGTTTTTGGATGAATACTAATAAGTCACCCGCTTGAATCCGCCATGAAGAGGGCGCTCTTGCCCTGTTGCCAAATGGGGTACATTCAAACACGGTTCTATGTTATTATTAGCCTTTGGCAATCAAATAAATTGAACATAGTATAGACTTCTTACAGCTTAAATGTTTTACTAATTTTAGTTCAGAATCAGCCGAACATATATTGGGTTTTAAGTTATTATTAGCTTTTGGCATACAAAAAAATTGAATATAGACTTCTTACTTAAAAGTTTTACTAATTTTTAGTTCAAAATCAACCGAACATATAGTGGGTCCTAAGTTATTATTAACCTTTTGGCATACATATTGCAATTTTTACATAATATCATTCTGTTTTATAAACTTACATAATTAACCTCAATTGGTTATATTTTTTATAGCTGAGTGCTTACAAATTTTGCTAATTCCATTATTGGTATTTTGTTTCATAAAGTTACATAATTAACCTTTATATAACTGGTTATTTTTTATATCTGTGTGCTTACAGATTTTGTTTTTCCATTAATATTATTTTGCTTAAAAACTACATAATTAATGTAACTGGTTATTTTTGTATGTAGGTGAGTGCTTACAAATTTTTGTTTCTTCCATTATAGTCATTTCTGCTTTAAATACTTACATAATTAAACTTAATGTAACCGGGTATATTTATTAGCTTAATGCTTACAAAATTTGTTTATTCCACTAATGTCATTCTGTTTAACTTTTTTGTTTTCTGATTGAGTAGCTAGATAAAGCCTAGACTTTTATATCTATGCTAAATTTTAGTTAAAAATTGAGTAAGTGTATAAATCCCTGTTGTAAATTTTAATTATATGTACATTTCGAAAATAAATAACCAAATACTGGTTTATTTCACTTTTGGGTTACAAATTGTAATATTTACTATCTATGTCACATATTTTGATATTTTGTATATTTGAATTATATTTTTGATATTTTTTCTATAAAGTTTGACCTATAATACATATTGAAATTTAAGATTGAATGCTTTCATTATTTGATTGAGTTAATTTAAAGTTGGTACAGCTAGAACCTTTGTCGTGTGATTCATTTTATCATTGTTGAAATTACATATGTCATTACATAATCTGCATTTTTAGATAATAAATCTGATTTTTTTTAAATTAGCTTGATTCTTTTGTGTTTTTTTTGACTTCTCTGGTTATGTTAATAAAGCCTAAATTATCCTAATTTCATAGAACTTTAGTACAGAATAGTGTATTGATCTATTATCTTTTCTTTCTTTCTTTATGTCCAACTAATAATGTTGGTGGCGTCCATAAAAGTCTGAAATTCAATACGAACCTACGAATCGCCACCGACTAGCCTAACTGAGTAATTTGGTATACCGTGTAATAAATTAATAATGTATTTTTTAATCTAACAACAACTTAAATAAACTAAAGTAAAGAAACATCAACCTATAAATAACAATAAAATAATTCAGCAATATTTTTTATTTTTTTAATTTATTACAGTGTTTCTTTACAACGTTTCCACCAGTACAGTATCTTACTTCTAATTTGGATTAAACAAGTTATTTTCCTAAACTACTCTTAGTTTTAGAGACATTTTTAAATCTGAAAAATTATTTGAAGAACAAATTGTTTCTTCAGTTTTACGTTTCTCGAAAATTCAAAATTAAAGTTTTATATGGTCTAAATTAAATTGACAAGAACATACTTTATTCGTTCAAAAATGTTAATCCCGCAAAAGTCCTATAATTACCAGAACATATTATTTCCGCCTCTCGTACTCTTTTTCACCCTCACTTCTCAGTATTAACCCTTCATAATATACACAAAACACTTTGTACATTCGTACGCTTGCTTTATATTATTCACAAAGAGGAAATACGTGGGCAATATGAGAAAGGAATTGTACACACCACAGCACTTGTTCCTTAAGAATCCGAAACTTTCTTTTCTCGAATACAGTTGAAGTTTGAAGTTACTATGTTAAGTCATTGAAAAGTTTTCGCGGCAACACTGAAACAATGTAAGCGCAAGAACCTCGTTTTAACAACCCTTCCTTCATTTGTAATAATAATAATAAACTTGATTCTAAAACAGTAACACTTCACAAAAGATAAACCGTAAATTAGATATTTTGCTGCTACTACTAAAGTAAGGGTTGACCTTAATACTTATTAAAGATCCCCTAAAAATAGTAACAAATTAAGTAGGCTAAAAACAAACAAATAAACCTTTTATTAAATATACAGAACTTATTAACAATTAATTAAATAATCAAGCAATATCAAAGTATATATTTGCTTATTTCACAGGAACAAGTAATAGATGATCATAATTAGCTAAATTAAAGTGGGGTTAGTGCAGTCATATTTTTGCACCGTATCAAATTAATAAATTATAATTCCCTTAAAAATAAACGAAATATACTACCTACATACCTTTTTTTAGAAGACAGTAAGTCTATACTTTTACATAAATAAATAATGACATGACATTTTGCCATTATTTGGATTTTTTTGTTTTGTTTGGTCTTGCACTTTCCCTTCAAAATGGCAGCCAACGATCAGTTTGGATCTACACTACTGTATTATTTTGTTAAGGCAATCAATTATAAAAAAGCAATTTCAAGAAATATTAAAAAAAAATATATTAAAATAATACTTATTCACTTGGGTTCACAAAAACAAAAAAACTATTTTTCAAGAAACAATTTTAGCAGTCAGTGTAAATAGGTAAAAACAAAAATTTTAACGTAAAAAAAGTTACAGTTTTTAGTCAAGCTTAAAATAGAAACCACTGCTTTTTTCAACAGGGTCAACAGAATGTTTCATTTTTAACATATTAAAAAATCATCTTTCACGTTTGGAAAAAAATAATAATCTGGATAATTCAGAGCTTTTACCTGCCGTAGAAATGAAGCGTCGTAATTATGGTTTTCAAAACAACAAAATCTTTGTTGTTTTTCTTTTTACCATTAAATTTTAATAAAATAAAGTTTCCCACACTTTTGGTATTCTGTCAAGTGCGTGATTCCTGGTATGTATATGTATGTATCTACATTGTCCTTCTGAAGTTCTACTATTTTTCTCAACTGCTCAGCTTCCTTCATTTCTAAATAATTTTGTAGTGTGGACAACGAGAAAACCTACGTTCTGCTATAAAAAAAATACTAATGTTTACCATGCCCTCCTAATAGCAAAGACTATAACTTTTTTAACATAAATCTAGCGACATAAAATGCGATATTACTTGCTTAGGTTGACATGCAGGTTTTTTGTTACAAGTAGACAAGTGACTAAGTCAACATAGAGAAAAATACTTGAACGGGAAATGTTAAAATTATTATTGAAATCTGTAATAAACAATGAAAAATAACAGTAAAAAGATTAACAACATTAAAGACGTAATAACGATTAGCCAGGAAAACTATATAGGATATGCAGAGAAAAAAACAAGAATGGATGGCGCAGGAAATATTAAAGTTGATGAATACCACAAAGCAATTTAAAAGAAATGAAATTAAATACAGAGAGCTCAACAAAATCATACATATCGGAAAAATGTAGTGAAGTATTGAGGTAGTTCAAGAAAAACATGACTCTTACAATGTGCACAAGAAAGTTAAGGACTTTACTGGAAAGAGCCGTATGCGAAATGCCACTATACTCAAAAACAAGAACAATGAAATAATAATAGGAGTTGAGGATAAGCTCAAGAGACGGGAAGAATGTGGGAAAACATTGTTTGAGGACGACAGGCCAAATGAAGGAGTAAATCCCGGAGACTTAGAACAGGTTCAAACATAACAAAAAGGAGGTAATACTTGCAGTCAAGATGCAGAAAGTTGTTGAGGCTACAGGACCAGATAAAATGCACACAGAAACGCTTAAGATTATAGCAGAACAAGAAGGAATAGGCCTAAACATGCTTATCAAACTCCTAAACTGTATATACAGCACTGGAAGAATACCCTCTGGCTAAAATTAACTTTCATTCATCCACACAATATACCGAAAACGCGAAAGCCAAGTAGACGAAATGCAGGCAATATTTTGAGAGACTTTAAATGGGAAAATTGGCGGTATCAAGATCAATGGTCACAATATAAACAATATAAGGTACGCGGATGATACCATCGTAATTGCCAGTAGCATCAGCGAACTACAAAACATGATGAATCGCATCACAGAATACAAACTAATCGTGTTCTCAAAAAGAGAGAGAATGGAAACTCTGCGCATTGGGGAGAGCGACATCGGACAAATTTTATCTCTTAAGTATCTGAGCACCAGCATAAGTGATCGATGTGACATAAAAACAGAAATGCGACAACGAATCGAACAGGCGAGGAAAACTTTCATAAATATGAAACATCTTTTCATCATGTATTCTCAGTTTCCCTATATGGTTGCCAGTCTTGGACTCTTGACCCGGGTATAGAAAAGCGCATCGACGCCTTTGAGATTTACTTGTACTGAAGAATATTGAAAATCTCTTGGACATTCAGAGTAACGAATATCGAGGTCCTAAGAAGAATGAACAAAGAAAAAGAACTGTTACACACTGTGAATAAGCGAAAAATATTGTATCTGGAGCACATTATGAGCGGCGAGAAATATGAGAGATTATGGCTCATTATAGAAGAAAAAGACGCCAGAACTCCTGGCTAAAGGCTTGGATGCACATTTTTCGTGCGGCTGTTTCTAGAATTCAGATAGCCATTTGGATCGCCAGCTTTCATTAGGCGAATACGGATCAAGAAGAAGGTTAAGAGATTATGTTTGAAATAGCCAGAAGTTTAACTTCGGCTAATATTTTTTAGTCTATAATATGCCAACTAAATATCGTATTATACGAAGAAAGTAGAAATAACAAATGTAACTTCATTTTTTTTTTACATAACGTATTGGAATAAATTATTTCGAATATTAACATAAATCAAAACGAAAGTAGCAAAAAACACATCATGATATTATGAGGTTATGAAAATTAGAATTACAAACTACTAACAAAATAACAGTTAAATAATTGGTAAACATTATGATTTATGATCTCGGAAACTATACGAGATATGAAGTAGTAGTATAGACATAATTTAAGAATCATTGTTATGCACTTTTTAGAGGCACATTTTCATGAGAAATTTAGTAGCGGCCTGTTGTATAAAACTACTAGTTAATTTTTAGACAAATTTTGACCTTTCTTCATACTACATAAAATTGAAATAGTACAGTTTTGTAAATACGGCTATAGCCATTCAAGAAATTATGTTATTATTAGATATAATACACCACCAATCGAAATGGAAAAAAGACAAATGTGTCTATACCAATAACTAAGGACTAAAAATGATATACGCAACCATTTAAACTAGTTTGTTTTGTAAATACATTTTTAGGCTGCCCTTTTGGTGCTTAAATTATAAATTATTTCTTTCGGTAACTCTGTACGAGGCAACCATACCGACAAGTTCGCTAGAAATCCATTTTTAAATAACTATTTATAAAATCCTTTGACAACTGATTTTAAAATATTGTCAGTTATTGTCCAGACTAACATTTTCTCAACTATATTTTGCCCAGACTTGAATTCTTGCCATCTTGAAGTCGCATCACAATTGATCTGTATATATTTCACTTAATTCTTGCACAACATTTGAAATCATTCTAATCAGTAGTTTTTTCAGGCCGATTTTTTAAACATTTTATTAAAACGCCATTTTTTTTGCCATCGTGGATTCGTACGAAAATTTTACCAATTAATTTCTACGTAATACTTAATTTTTGTGCAACATTTTAAGTGTATTGCATAAGTACTTTTTTAGTAATAATTTTGTAAACATTTCACTACGTCGTCGTTTGATTTTGCCATATTATATTTTTGCCAAAATATTAGCATATCATCTCCATATGACCCCCAATTTAAGGTAAGTGGTTTTTAAACTATGGCACGAAAAATCCGACAAAGAGACAGACCGACAGAATTGGGATAACATGTTTTTCGACATCTAGAGACATTGAAACGTGAAGATCTGAAAAAATCTCGGAGAGTGATTTTTTCACAATCATAATACCTTCCTTTTACAAGAGAAATAAAAAGGAGACAAAATAAATTACTACGCAACGGAATGAGTTTTAATCGCATATTTCAGTAATAAATTTCAGTAATAGAAAGTCGAGCAACTTTCAGCGTAAAGCAAAAGCGAGTTAAGTTTACGGTAAGTGAAATCATTTTTAACGAAATATTTAATAAATTATAAAACCCTAACAAAATAGTACTTTACGTTATTAATCCGGTAGGTGACTTATTACGCTGTACAAACTGTTTTATTTTTAAACGAGTAATAACACCTAACCGACATATATCGTTTTATTTCGTACTGCTTTTATAATCTTTTTCAAAACAAATAAAGTAAAAATTTAATAGATTCCTTTCCGCGAGCCTTTAGTCATGATGTTGAAACCTTTCCGGAGTTCACACCACAATCTGGCATCATAGCCAATTCATTAAATTACACGGTTTGATGTCAACCAAACAGGTGTCTCTTTCGGTCGAAATAACAGTGTACGACCGTTCAACAAATTCAAAGGAAAAAATATTTTTGTAGGTATGTAATGCTTTTTAACCGACTTCAAAAAAAGAGCAGGTTCTCAATTCGACCTGTATGTATTTTTTATGTTCGTACGTTGTCTAAACGGCTTGGCCAATTTTGATGAGTCAAACGCCAAATTGTAGAGGACATTTCTCTGGTGGTCCCATATATTTTGATTTGAAATCCGCTCACCCGTTTTTTTTGTAATAATCAGTGGCGGCTCCTGGTGAATTATATTGGGAGGCTTATATAAAATTTAAAAATAGGCATACTTAATATAAAAATAAATATCCTATCTTTAAAATGAACTCATTTCAGGTCTACTCTTCGTTCTTTAGAATTGGAAAAATGCTGAATGACACGTTCGTTAAAATTTCACGCACATTCCTTTTATAAACGATTTTTCGATACGTAACATTGCTAAAGCAGATAGTCTATCTTGGCCCAACTCCTCAACAAATTTTATAAGCCATCGAAAAACCCCTGAATTTTCAGACAAAGCCGTTTTATCATGACCACGTAGTGCCAGCTCGAATGCCCCACAAAATTTTACCCAATCTATAATTTTTGTTTAAAATATAACGATTTTTGGATACATTTTCATTAAAATCTCTAAGGGATTTTCTATAAGCTGTGTCTAGCCGAGTGCGAATATCAACACTTCCGACCGTAGCATAGTTCACCGAACATTTCATATGATCTGCAGAAAAAGCATGTTTATTTATTTTTTCTTTTTAAGTGTTTTAAGTCTTTACCACCGGTTTTGCACCATAACGAGTCGGTCGAATCCTTAGAAAACAACACACAAATATAACAGTAAAATGAGCTAGAGACTTCACAACCACATAACACATACATACTTTTGCGAAAGTTTCGATGAACCTCTTTATTTTTGACTGGTTTGTCGTATACTAAGTTCTGGCAAATTGCGACCATTAAGTTCGTTAGCACTCTTTAGTTGTTTAATTTTTTGCACTACCAACATGTTATTTCATCTACATTCACAACTCAAACATACACTACCTTGAAATTGGTTATTTTTGCAAAGTTAAGTTCGTAAGCACTTTTTATTTGTTTATTTTTTTGCACTAGTCACTACCAAATATTTTGCTTCCTGTATATTTCCAACTCACACATGGATCATAAAAATAAAAAAATATATATTACAAAAAAACAGTATATAAATCAATTTTCGTCCATTAAAAACGTCCGAAACAATATCAAGTTAGAATATCGACTGCGCGACTTCTGAACAATCGAACTTCCATATGCCGACGTGATGCCTCGACCGGTTGATCGAATTACGAGAAGAGACCGGCTGATGACCCAAATCGCGATTTCATATTCCATTTGCTATCACGTTCGGCTGCCGCTCAGTAGCTGTGAAATCTTCGGGTACTTTCTTCAAGCTTTATGGTAATTAGGGCAATTCGAACTGCCCAGCCTAGCGTAGTATAGCGTATTTTGTTGTGCCTAAGGAACGCAACGAGACCATTCGGATCGCCGCGCGCGGCTAATAGTGTAGCGTATTTAACTTTACCCAAGGTTCGCGTTTTATTGCAACTATTAGGAGGAACGGTCAAACGAATAATTATTTTTTGGGGTTCATTGACCAAATGACCCTATGAAAGAGCCGCCACTGGGAATAATAATATTTAAAAATAGCTCAGGTATAAAGGTGATAAAGGCAGCGAGTTTTATAATTAAATTTATATTTTTTTAAATACCCTTTTCAAACTAAAGCATTGAGTTGTGTAATAGACATACAACTCCATTTGCTAAAATGTATCTCTTTTGCTATTCCGTTATGAAATTTTATGGATACAGGGTGACCATGCAAATGTGCACCCTCAAAATCTAGTATTTTACTTGACATTTTCGAAAAATGAACATTCGGTATGAATAAAACCTTATTAACCGACTAGCCTCATTATAATTTTTATGTATCTATACAGGTGGTGGTAAAAGAAATATGTGACATTTATATAAAATGACACTATACAAAAATTAATTAAGTAAGCAGCTCTGATATTGATATTAAAATTATTTTTTTTACATAGTAGTTTAAAGGCGAGATCTCATGTATTATGTAACTTGTCAAAAATCACTAAAAAGTGAGAAATAAAATATATTTAAAAAAAAAAAGAATTGACTAAAAACCGCTAAAAAGTTAAAAAATAGCATTTTATTTATTCCTTAAATTTAGACTTTCGTCGGTCGACAGTCGGCGCCCAAATAATGACTAATTTGTCATAATCATATGTATATAATATCATATTATCAAAAAATATTCATACACGTATTACGTATGCTCACTAGTAACCTTAAACTTTATATAGATTTTAATATGTTAATCAGAGAGGTTCACGTCACTATTTTGAAATCGAACTATCGAGTAAATTTGGTGGATGTTTCAAAATCTTCATGCACTGACCTAGCCAACAGTTGCAAGGCCACCAAAATATTTCTGTGCATGTCTCGAAATGCGATTTCGTTATTGGTCTGTTTGGACATTTATAAATGTCCTATATGAAGTCAAAATCGTCATTTGATTTTGGGCTCAGCAATTGGAGGGAAATAGCAGTTTGCGCTTAGGCTGTTCCACGAAGAGGCCCTGAGTGCAAGTGATTCAGGCATCAGTTTCAAAAGATATAAGGCTAGCTATATATTTGTTTTACATATAATGTAATATAAAATACATCAAATATATTTTGTAATGGGTGGGTGAGTCTGCTTTGGGTGTCGATCTCAAAATGTCTATATTTAGGGAATAAATAAAATATTAATTTTTACTTTTTAGCAATTTTTTTAAGTTGATTCTATTTTCTTTAAATATTTTATTTATATTAGTGTTTTATTCGTCCGTTTAATAGTACACCTACGCCATGCTAGTGATTACACTGGACCCATATGTTTTTGCGGTAGGAGTAACTGCAGTCATAATGGAGCGAAAGTGCATCTAGGTGATTGGACTTTTCCTATGCTTTGGAAGTTGGATCACCGTTACTCATGTTAAAACAAACAAAAACAAACAAAATTAGCTGATTATATAAAAGTCTTAGAAAAACGGGACTTCGGCTCAACTCGTGTAGAAGCTTTTGAATGCGTGGACAATTACATTAAAGAAAATTAAATTGTAAATCGTTTTAAGAACGGAAGGCCCGGGGAGGACTGGTTTTTGAATTTTAAGAAAAAGCAAGGTTTGTGAGTTAGAAGAGAGTTATCCAAATATGTCTTACGCCGCAAGCAAAAATTTTTGGATTACTAGTGATATTTTTTATTATTACCTATAAAGAAAACTTATTCCGGAATTTGGCAATGAACGTCTAGTGCTGTTTATTTATGACGGAAACTCAACTCACATGACAAACAGGGTCATTACTCTTGCAACGAGCAATGACAACAATTCTTAAATTACCACCACATACGAGTCATTTATTATAACCTCTCGACCTGGCTGTATTTAAATCCATGAAAAGAAGTGAGATAAAAAATTCTGTATTTGACAGAGAAAGCACAGTAGGTTAGGAATTCCAAAGAGAGAGTTTTCCATATAGTGGGAAAAACTTGGAAAGAACCGTCTAGGAGGAATATTCCCTTATAACCGACATGTTGTAGCCAAAGAAAAATTCGGTAATGAAGCTTTAAAATGCTGGTATGTACATCATGAAAATATGGAAAATATTCCGCAAGGCCATCGTGAAAATACTGATAGCAGCAGCAAAGCAACAAGCAGGAACGATAATAACAATGTTTATTACGCGACTTTCCTCATAAAATGGAAATATTGTAATCGTGACGAATTACTCTCCGAGATATTTTCAAATCTTTACCTTTCAGGTTCCCTAGATAGCGAAACTCATGTTTTCTTAATTAAATTTTGGTCACATATTAAGAATCATATGGGGACGACCTGGTAACATTTTGGTAAAAATACAAAATGGCGACCTAATGAAATGGTAAAAAATTACTACTAAAAACTACTTAGAAAATGTATGTCAAATTTTGTACAAAAATTAAATATTACATAGGAATCCACCGATTTAAAATTTTAATACGAATCCAAGATGGCGAATCAAAATGTCGGCTTAATAAAATATTCAAAAATTCAACCTGAAGGAACTGGTCAAATTGTGTCACCAATTCAAGATGGATAAAATGGCGGTCAAATAAAATCTTTGTAACTATGAAAAAAATCAGTCTTCTAAGTTTTACGTATCTTTATGTCAGCCAAAAAATATGTTTTCTGAATTCCGTTGGTCTGTCTGTTTGTGAGTTCCTGGCATTCTGGCGTATCTAAAAATCTACTTATCCAATTGGCTTCAAATTTTGGTCAAAAATTAAGGGTCATATGGGGAAGACCTGATAGTATCTGGGTAAAAATCCAATGCGGCGGCTTAGTGAAATGTTAAAAAAAATTAAACCTAAAAATTAATAATACCATTTACTATGGAACGCCGTTTTACTTTTCAGTCATACGCGTCTTTGGTACCAAATTCAATTGCAAAACATATAAATGATGCTGCCTGCATACAATTTTTATTTTTTTTTAATTCTTCCGATATCGAATTTTTTTGGATACCGATTTTACCGAATGACATTTTTATGATAAGCAATTTCTTTGCAGACCATTTCAATTGATACCACAAAAAAGTAGTTGTTTATCCTTTTTTAACACGTATACAGCCTACTTAAAATTTCTATATACATGCGTCTTTCCTTAGTTATTGCATTTCAACAAATCGATGTTAATAAAAATTGGTATGAAATAAATGCCATATACAAAAATCTGTTTAAATATTTAATAAATTGACTCTTATTAAAATGTAATCGCTTCAAACGGGATCGCATTAAATTAATATTAATATCAAAAACATTACAATGCAATAACGACTTTGTGGAGATTAATTTATTTCAACCGTATGAAGGCAAATCTGATTTAAGAACTCATGTAATAAAAAAAATTAATTTATTTTTATCGCATATCAAAAAAAATTAAAGCATCTCTTACGATATCATTTCTTTTTAATGTCAATTCCATTAACACCCTAAAAATGTAAATAGAATAATGCTCATTATTTTGATTTTGATTTTCGTTTATATGTAATTTATACTATATCAAACGGATATAACATGGGCCCTTTACCATTGAAATTAAAATACTTGAATATACATTTGAATAAATAAATAAAAGTTAATACGAGATTTAATTGTATAAGAGTTGTGGAATTTAAATGATTAGCGGGTATAAGGTAACTGGTTTTATTTAATATGCATTGTTTTGATTTCGCATTTTTATTAATGTCGATTCTTCTGAATATCAATTTTCATTTAATGCAGCCACCTTATTTCAATTTTAATTATCGGACGTGGAGCGATCTAGTGCAAACTAAGAACAACAAGAGCAGAAATCTGTAATTTTTTAATACCCGAGTTTCTGGCTAGGAATGCGTTCGAAGATTTAAAAGTGCATCTAAAATTAAGACTGTGTTGTGCATGACGTTATGACGAGTCGGATGCGAATAATGAAAAATATATTCGTAGGTAATCAATGACAGTTAAAACGTGTTTAATTATTGTTCGATTGGGAATACTAAGTTATTAAATCATTGCGGAATACGATATACACCCCTATATTTAAAATGCGACCACGTACAAAATTACAGATCATAATGAAAAAAAGTTAAAACGAACGCATCTAGCTCCCAACATCCTATTCCAAAACAAACTATTCTTTATATTTATACCAGAATAAAAAAAACAAGGTTTTGAATTTCCCAGCTATAATTCACAGATTACCACACAATGTAATTTGTAATGGCAAATTGCAATTTCTCCTGGAAGCTGTGTGCCGGCGACATGCTCTACTACAGTTTTTTTTGGCTTCTTAAATGTGATTTAAAGTAGGCTGTCCAGATTTTTTTAAAATGAAAAGAATATATTTTGACGAAATGTAAAAATAGGTACCAGCGTATAATAATTAAGTAAAGTCTTATCACTTTCGCAGAATTCAATGACTTTGAATAATAATTATAATACACATAATAATATGGACTAAAAATAACAAAAATAATTAGAAAATGGCACCAGATTTCGCAAAATAGAGAAGATTTGTCCCAGATTTCTCATAATAGAGGATATTCGTCGTATTTATGGAAATAGTAAGAGTACCAGAGTACATGGACCCGAAAAAGAGAACATTCCTCTTAAAAAGAGTATATGTGGTCACCCTATTTAAAGCAAACTGTAGTAAGATTGTATAGTTATATCACTATATCTTTATTTACAATATTTATTTGATAATTAGGACACTATTTTCATGTTTGTCTCCCTTTTTAATATGTGAGTAATTATTATAATTTATAGGTATGTGCACTTCACTTTCAAAGCTGCGTGTCGATCAAGATACGGATTTACAAAAATGAACACATCAGTGGTGTATTTAGAATGCCGTCTTAGAGTGGGAGGCAAACATTTGATAGCTAAAAAAAAGTTCTAGGTTCTTGTTGGAACAACATAAGCATGAAGACTAAAAAAAAACAAAGTTCTCAATGTTTGTGAGGTAAAAGTCCCGAAATGCTTTATATAATATAATTTTTGCTTGGGTTATTAGCTCGGGGGGGGGGGGGAAGGGGGTGCAGGGTGCATTTGTCTCCTGCACGTACTCAAACCGAAACTGTCGTATGTTGGAATGCAGAACATGTTATATTGAAGAATACCCCAAAACAAAAACATAGCATTCATGCCCTATTATCTTGGTAATTTTGTTCACAAGGTCTCTTTGCTCAACACACAAGTGTAATTTACAAAGCTGATTTTTTTTCTATTTTTAGTTTTTACATTCTGGTACTCACGCACATATTATGAAATCAAGGGCTTTTAAAAAACGCAGGTCTATCTAAAAAAAAAATTAGTTTATCTGACCGCGAAAAAGAAACGTCGGATTTCAAATCTATGTGCACCATCTTGTTGTTAATGGAAAGTAGCTATAAAGATATAAAATTTATTTTGTGATATCTCTTCAAATGCAGCCTGAAAAAAATAAAATATGTATAGCTGATTTTTCGGTATTTTACGTACCTATATCCTCGGAGGTAGTCATGATTGTCTAACTTTGTCAACTACTTATTATTCGATGTTAAATTGCGGAACTTTGCTCTATTTTAACCGACATTGTATCGAATTTGTAACACCCTGTATATGTTTGCGTGTTTTCATTCGTTGGGACCATTCCGGTATACTACCTCAATGGTTGAGATATTCCAAGTACAACCATATGTAATTCTCACATTGAATGCTATTTTTTAACTAATTTTTATTTCTCAATCTAGAGTGCTGTGATTTGGCAAAAACTATTAACTTACCTCCAAGAACCCTGAGAAAAATAAAATTATCTGTCTATTCACTAAACATCTTTTACGCCCATTTAAATATTAAACGATTTTTTCTAAAAAATCGTTTTTTTTAATGTCGCTTTTCGGGTTAGCCTTTTGCGAGTAATATGTAATGATACCCCCCACAACAATATGCAGTATTTTAAAAAATCGGCAAATAAAGGCATAATATGCATTTAAGCCTAAGCAATTTCTAGTCACCCTGATATACGAAGGTTCTGGTTTGACACGTCATGGTTGAAGTTACAACATCATAGTAAGTCAAAATAACAAACAAATATAGGGCGTCCCATTTAAAAAACAAAAGTTAATAGCAGAAATTCGGAACTAAAAGAAGATACGGCAACACTGTTACAGTAAGATATATCATAAAACAAAATAGATAAAAACCCAAAGTGGAAGTGTTACAGATAGAACTTTTAAACACGCATTTCAGATTTCAAAACATAAAAATAGCTTTTTGGATAAAAAATCAGATTCAGTTTTTGCTGGAAGAACATTCATTGCTTTATTTTACACCTACCAATAAAATAAAGGTTGTGTTGTTTGATTGAAATTGTTATATCATTGTATAAACGGGGGCTTAACAATAATGGTTGTATACATATATATATATATATATATATATATATATATATATATATATATATATATTTATTTATTTGATAAATTAAAAAATAAATCCGAATTCAGTGGCCGATTCAAATTATAAACCTTTCATTAACAACAGAATCAGACACTATCACTAACCGAGAAAATAAGTGTTACTTCACAGATTGTTTTGTAATCTGTGACAATATAGCTTGTATAAATTTATTTAAAACTAAAATCTCGAAGTGTTGAAAGTAGTTTGCCGAACCGTCGGCGTCGCACGTCATGCGAATACTATTTTTTACCTTCGCCCTCCCACTTCATATACTAACGGCCCGCCACTGACTCAGGACCCCGCCGCGCCGCGCGGCGCCGTCGCGTCGGCAGTGGCCCCAGCACAGAGCTTGCGCGTCTTGTTTTTGCGGGGATTTAATGATTGAAATGCAAAGGCCACAACGCGTAAGGCTCAAATATGTGGTGGGGGCCCCGAGAGACATCAGCGAGCGAAATACAAAACTGAGGATCTTTTCTTTTTTTTGTCATCATGTAAATTTTGAGTTGCTGCCGAAAGGCCCCCAAATACGTAAAACCCATTGACCGTTTTTTGTCATCGCAAAACTTTGCCTCGCCCAGATGAGCCCCAACCATCGTAAGTAGTTAATTCGGCCTTGTTGCTTCTAGAAAAGCAGCCTCTAAACGCAACATGCGAGTCGCCTTTTAATACTCATTGTTTATAAAATTATGATTAACACCACGATACACTTACAACGGTATGCCCACGCCGGTCTCTTCAGCATTCAGCAAGAAAATAAAATTGAAGTTTACAAATATCAGATTATCTAAAGTGCTCAACGTGAGGATTCGTGAAATTTATTTTGATTAAAATAATTAATTAATTTAAAATAAAAGTTAAGAATGCTGCAAGTAAAATAATTGCAAGGGAAACTTCCATTCATATTTTATAACATTTGTTACTTGAGTTGCTGCACTAGTGCCGTCTATTGACATTTTTAGTTTTTACTTGCAATTGAAAAATACAAACCAGGTTCAAAAGTGCCCTATACAGGTAGCTAAAACCATATTGTTCTATTATTATAGTAAATATATCCTACATTACCATTTTTTAAATTTATCTTAACAGCTTGACGGTAAGCACCAATCCACATTTTTGAAAATGTATTATTTTGGAAATTTGAAATATCTTATATCTGTCACTTTTGTTTATCGATTATAACTTCAATCTCGATTTCTACTGCCTGCAACTGCACAGGTAGGACGTAATAAACTGTATTGAAAATAAAATCTTTAGATTCAAAATAATTAGTTTAATAATTTTAAAAACATTTTATTGAAGCGTAAATTCTACAAACGTTTTCAAATGACAATGCATTACGGCCTATTTGACTCCCAAACGCTGTACATAGATGTAACGTACTTGCGCGAGAAAGACGAGTTTAAATTCGGTCCGTATCATCGTCGTTTATTGCACAAATGATATTAAAAAATCAGCAAACAAGATTATTAGAATGCAATCCAATGTTAGCGCAATACGCAAACCAAAGAAGTCGGCTCATACTTCAGAACACAGAATACCAGACCAGAGAAGCTCCAGAATTTTACAAACCTTTTTGAGCGCGAAGACTTCTCTTTCGTATCACGACACATTCGCAATTTAATTTGAGTTATCGAACACACTCACGCAAACACATTATATTTCTTTTGGGAGGCTATAGATGGCGAAACTTCCGATAATATAAATGCATTCGAGGTGCTTGTATTCAATCGAAATTGATATCAATGGAAATTGGTTTCAATGAAAATAGATAATCATAGAAATTGCTGTAAATGAAAATACCATTCATAAAAATTGATAATCGGCTATATTGTTTCCCACAAAATACTACAAAGGTATTCGTTAAATATTGGATAAATATTGATATCAACAAATTTGTAAGTAATAAAATTATATTATAATAAAAAAATGTATTTTAATTATAATAATATAATGAAAATTGAATTAATTTTGTAAAGACCCATCCAAATATCCTGACATACATTTTAATAGCTAAATCAAATTAATTAATTGTTAAAAATCTATATGAAGGCTTTAGCTCTAGATGTTCCAAGGATTCAGTCAAAATTACATTTTTATTATAATATTATAAAATAAATTGCCATAATGAAGTCCCATTCAATTTAAATTAATACCGGGCATATAGCAGACTAAAAAGTAAAACGGCGTTCCATAATTTACTTCAAATTTTGTATAAAAATAAAGTGTTACATAGGAATGAACAGGTAATATTTTTTGTACTTGAATCCAAGATAGCAAAACAAGATAACTAAAAAATCTTCCTAATCAATTGGCTCTAAAATATATATATATATATATATATATATATATATATATATATATATATATATATATATATATATATATATATATATATATATATATATATATATATATATATATATATATATATATATATATATATATATATATATATATATATATATATATATATATTTTGATTTACTACTCTTGGGTTATGAGTTTCGCCACAGGTGGCTATATGCTGCTCCGTGGTAAATAGAGTATCATCCGCTTTCGGATGTTCTCTTGGTAATCACATATTTTGCTCCTGTTGGTGACTATATATAGTTGTACTAACTATATATATTTATACGGTTAGCCAAATTCCATTGCTTTAGCGGTCATCCCAAAGAATCCATTTTCTGCTATATACTAGTTCTAACCGCGTTATATATTTTCTACTTTTGATTTACTACTCTTGGGTTATGAGTTTCGCCACAGGTGGCTATATGCTGCTCCGTGGTAAATAGAGTATCAAGTCCGGCGAAGATTTCGGATGTTCTCTTGGTAATCACAAATGTCGGTTTTGCTCCTGTTGGTGACTCTGGTATTGTTTTGTGTATTTATTTTGGCACTAGTTGTACTCGTCTTTCAACTAGTTGACTGTACTGATGAAGACCTTAAGTCAAAAACACGTGTCTACGGTTAGCCAAATTCCATTGCTTTAGCGGTCATCCCAAAGAATCCATTTTCTGCTATATACTAGTTCTAACCGCGTTATATATTTTCTACTTTTGATTTACTACTCTTGGGTTATGAGTTTCGCCACAGGTGGCTATATGCTGCTCCGTGGTGTTTTTTACAAAAATTGTCTAAATTCTGGAGAAAACCGCGTTTTGATATCTTTATTCATTTTTTAGTTATTTCAAAATAACCTTTTCTCCGCTGATCTAAAAAAAATTAGCTAGCAAAAATTATTGTTAGAGCTTATTTAGTATTTGCGAGTATATGTTATCATAATTTTCTTAAACTAACTTGGTAAAAATGTCTTATTCCATTGAAGAAGTTTATGACATGTTTAATGATTAAAAGCTAATATTTTTTTTTAACAGTGGAACACAGATTATTTTCAAATAACTAAAAAATAAATAAATATAATAAAACGCGGTTTTGGCCAGAGGCAATTTTTTCCTCTTTAAAATCACACTGTTAAAAGCATACCGTTCTATTTGATTTTTTCGAGAAAATCTCTAAAAATTGAGTTTTGTTTAAACAACGCCCTCTAGTTCGTATACCAAGAATTATCGACCACCAAAGTTAACCGCCTAATGACAGTAGTTAAAAGAGCTTTAAATGCTCTTTCAAACAAGTACCCACTTGGTTAACATTAAATAAAAGATGTAGGAGACAGAGCGCTTTAAAAGTTGGAAATATGAAAAAACGCCTTTAACAAAACTGACGCACATTTGGTTGGAGTTTTTGTTGCTGTTATCAAAATGTTATCTCATTGGGTATTTTTGCAAAAAAAAGTGTTTTTTATTTACCATTGCAGGTACGCCATGTTGCGGTAGTTTTACAAACTGGAAAATATTTTCCAGCAATTTCTCTTAGCCACTTTAGTGAATTTTTTTTTGTCGCGAAGCTGTAGCTTTCATAGTTTCTGAGAAAAGCTGCTCGGCCGCCCTATATATATATATATATATATATATATATATATATATATATATATATATATATATATATATATATATATATATATATATATATATATATAATATATATATATATATATATATATATATATAGATACTAAAATGAATAAAATTGCACCTGCAGTAATTATATATTTCTGCTATCCTACATATATCTTTTCCGGCCAAGAACTTTTGATAAAGGTGTGTGAAAGCGCATTTTTATTGATTTTAGTATATACTCTCCGCATGATGGTGCTAGTGCATACTTTGCCCAATTCCTATGGGTTTGCAGCCGGAATCCACCGGAGCCCCAATAGGTGGCGCTAAGTGTTACACTTAGCATGTAGTACTGTTCCAGTATGATAGACGTTTCGTTTTCGATTATGTCATATCGAGCAATCTGTTATTTCAGATCTCCCTGGGTACAAGCCTGCCTGATGAGGGTAAAGGCCCAGAAATTAGGATCGCAGGAGGAAACCCTGTGACATAATCGAAAGCAATTCTTCTCGTAGGCCGTTTTGCACCTGCAGAAATTATATATTTCTGGTATTCTACGTATATTTATATATATATATATATATTTATATATATATATGGATATACATATATATATATATATATATATATATATATATATATATATATATATATATTTATAAATCTTATGTTAGAAGGAGGGGTTTTCCCTAATTAAAAAAAAATTATTAAAAAAAAAAACAATTATAAAACCGATATTTAAAAATGGGGATCCTTTATTGTCACAAAACTATAGACCAATATCATTAGTAAGCCATTTCGCAAAAATTTTCGAAAAATCTATAAAACTTAGATTACTGAATCATTTAAATAAAAATAATATAATTTCTCGAAATTAATATGGTTTCAAAAAAGGAGTTTCAACTGCTGACTTCATATATGCCGTGACCAGTGTAGTACATAAAACACTCAATAATGGTAAAAACTCTTGCCTAGTGTTTCTGGACCTAGCAAAGGCCTTTGAGACAATATCTCATGAGCATTTCAGAAACTTTTATTGCGGATTATTTACAAAATCGTTGCCAAAGTTACGGCATACCTCAGGGAACCGTTTTGGGACCAAATTTATTTCAGATCTATAGTAACACCATTTTCAGTTTGAGTTTTCCCGGTAAGATCATTACTTTCGCAGACGACACGGTTTTAGTATTCTCGGGGGATACATGGGAAGAGACAAAATTGAATGCTGAGTTAGGATTAAACACGGCCTTTAATTGCTAAATGCAAACTTATTAACTTTAAACATCGATAAGACCAAATTTATGACCTACTTATTAAATAAGACCTTGTACCCCAATCTCAATGTTCTTACACTATATAAATGTAAAAATGCTCACGGATGTATAAATTGCACTGACAGAGTTACTAGAGTAAATAATATAAAATATTTGGGGATTAAGATTAAGACAGTTTAGTAGCTTCAAAGTTGCGAAGATTAATGTTGAAATTTTATCAACTCAGAGATATCTTAAGTGAAAAGGCGTTACGGTTTGTTTATTTTGCTTTGGTTGAGAGTATTATTACTTACGCTATTCCAATTTGGGATGCAGTATACGAATGTAATATGCATTCCTTAAATGTAATCAAAAAAAAATTATATAAATTTTGTACAATAAATCAAAACTATATCCTACAACTGATATGTTTGCAAATACTAATTTATCCGATATTCAGACACTTTATATCCGTAGTACGTTAAATTTTATTTAAAAAAATAATTCATATAAAATAAATCATCAATATCAGACCCGAGGAAATATAGAGCAAAAAACATTACTACCTAAACCAAACAATACAACATTCATGAAAACACTGGATTATTTAGGTATCAAGATGTTTAACAATTTGCCATTAGATATAAGGAATATTTTTGATAGCAGAACATTTAAAAAAAAGTAAACTATTTTATCTTAACCAACATTATATTATTTAAAAAATAATTCGTTTAAAGGGACAAATTATAGCGGTAAGTCAAAATATATTGTTTTTTTGTAGTTGATTTTTATAGGTATTGGTCTTAAAACTTACTGGCATTTAGATTCATGTGCCTATTCCTGGTCACATAGTCTTGTTTTGAAATGTGTCCAATATTCTCTTTAGCCTCACATTACGCTTACCAACATATATATTATTTGAAAAATCACTTGTTTAAAGGGACAAATTATAGCTGTGAGTCAAAATATACTGTTTTTTTTTGTGGTTGATTTTTATAGATATTGGTCTTAAAACTTCTTTGCATTTCGATTCATATGCCTATTCCTGGTCACTTACTCTTGTTTTTGCATGTGTTCAATGCTCTGTTTAGGCCCACATTATACTTTATCGCATTGTATCTCTCTGTATCTCTGTATCTATATCGATAAAACATTTTTTATAAACACAAAATTATGAATAAAAATTATATATATATATATATATATATATATATATATATATACATATATATATATATATATATATATATATATATATATATATATATATATATATATATATATATATATATATATATATATATATATATATATATATATATATATATTATGTGTTTTTCGTTCCGGGTGTACATCCGTTCACTACTGTCGTTCTGAAAAGAACAGTTTTGCTAACGTTTCGCCAAAATCACATTTGGCATTTTCGAAGCTTCCGTGCCAGGACTGTGAAAAGTTGTACGTAGGGCAAACTAACAGGCGAATATCAGCAAGAGTGGAAGAGCATAAACTCAGCATCAGAAATGAACAAACAACCTCAGCTTTATTCCTACATCATCAGGAAACCGGCCATAAAATAAATTTCGGTGGGTGTAGGGAGATTGCCAATATAGAACATTATAAGACCAGAATAATCCGAGAAGCCATAGAAATTGAAAAGCAAGGTGATTTAAACAAAAGGGACGAATCATTAAAACTACCAACAGTATGGAAGACAATAATCGACAAATCTAAAATCGCAAAAACTCAAGCGCAATTAGCGCAACAACAACAGCTCCATCCGGAAAACATAAATAACGACCAACGCCTGCGCAGATATAACCTTCGGCCCCGAGTGGGGGTATAAAAGGAAGCGTCGCAGTCACCAACACTTCAGTCTCTATTCGGACGCGAGAAAGAAAGCTTCGAAAATGCCAAATGTGATTTTGGCGAAAGGTCAGCAAAACTGTTCTTTTCAGAACGACAGTAGTGAACGGATGTACACCCGGAACGAAAACACATTGTATTTTTCCATCCGTGAAGGAGTAAAAATCAACACTATACACCTCTACGGGGAGGAGATTTTCAAGACAATCAAGATGTATGAGAAACTGAGAGGTAAGAAAACTAATCTTTTATGTGATCTAACCTTTCAAATTAAGTGTCGTGACAGCGATTTACTTCCTACTTTTACACGGTTATCTTATCATACTAAAACTAGAAAAACTAACACCATACTTCAAAATGCTAGTAAGGCGTTATTAAAAGAACAAATCCATCAAACTAGAAAACAACTAGCCGAGACAGAGAAAGAACTTTTAAAGTTACACCTTAAACTAAGTAACATCATTCACCCTTTATTGTGGAATCGCATAGAAACTTTGGCTTTTTGGCGAACAGAAACAAATAAGAATATTAAGACAGATAAACTTTCGAAAAAGTATGACAATCTTCTAAGAAAGTCGAGTCAGCCACAAAGATCGTCAGTAGACGTCGATAAATTAGTACATAATATATCATCCTACAGTCTCTCAGAAAGTGAAAAATCCGTACTGAGTAAGGGTTTTAATTTTGCGATATCTCCTAAGGAAATTCCTAAAGAAGAAATAATAGCTGGAGTGGAAGCTGTCCTTGACTCCTCTGAAGAAACAAAAGCAGAGGAGATTCGACAAGAGGTGGCAAGAATTTTAAGATCAAGCAAAACACCAAAACAAAACCTAAATGCCACTGAACAAAGGGCCCTAATAAACCTCCGAAAAAATAAAAACATCACAATCCTTCCAGCAGATAAAGGAAACGCAACTGTGGTTATGAATACTCAAGATTACGTACAAAAAATGCAGGATATCCTACAAGACAATTGTTATAGGCCTGTTCCAAGGGACCCGACAACGTACCTAGAAAAAACAACTAAAAATAAAATAAAAAGTTCACCAATAAACCCCGAAATTCAACAAAAAATCATACCACGGGAAAAGTCGAGCAGATGTCCTAAACTCTATGGTTTACCAAAAATACACAAACCAGGGGCGCCTATCAGACCTATTGTTAGTGCTGTTAGTTTCTTATACTATTTAAAATGGAGGGTAATTATTCCAACGAAGAGAATTTGGATATGATAGAACTTTATTTTAAAGCAAATAGAAATACACAAGCAGCTGCGCGTTCATACGAAGAACAATTTCCAGACCGACATCAACCAAGCCAAAGGCATTTCAGATTTCTAATTGTAAACTTGTTAGCTTATGGGTAAAAATATTAATTCAACCATCGATGTTTCAGATTTTCAACTAAGATATTATACTAACAGTGAATACCTAGTGACTAAAATGTAACTATCACACTATTGAAAATACCTAAACTAAATTTAAATTAACACATAAAAAAAATATAAGTTACACCACATGCCTCCCTCCATTTTCCACACATTTTTGACATTTCTCCAATACCTTCCGTGTAACCCTTCTTAAGGTGTTCCTGTTAATATTAGCAAAAACATCTCGGACTCTGTCTTCTAGCTCTCTGAGACTTTCTGGCGGAGAAAATTCGTAGACCTCATTTTTTGCGTATCCCCATAAATAAAAATCGGGAGGAGTAATATCCGGTGACCTTGCCGGCCAAGCAACAGGGCCATTATTAGCGATAATATTTTCCCCGAAAGTATTTCTGAGGACCGCCATCACCTCTCTGGTACCGTGAGCCGGACAGCCATCTTGTTGGAACCAAATATTTTGCAGGTCGTTTGGGGGAACAGAATTTATATCTTCTGGAATAATTTGTTCCCGTAATAGTTGCAAATATCTGTTACCCGATAAATTTTCTTGGAAAATGAACGGCCCAATCAAACGGTTATCTAAAATACAAATTGTTATGAGTGATTTAAAGCAGAAGTGCATTGTTTGGAATTACCTATAATGCCACACCACACATTGAACCCAAATTTTGTTTGTAAACGTCTTTCTTCTAAATTATGAGGATTCTCGGTGCCCCAGTAATGAGTATTATGTTTATTGAAAATTCCACAGTTTGTAAATCGTGTTTCATCTGTCCAAAGTACTTTAGAATGAAAGTTGGGTACACACACACACACACACACACACACACACACACACACACACACACACACACACACACACACACACACACACACACACACACACACACACACACACACACACACACACACACACACACACACACACACACACACACACACACACACACACACACACACACACACACACACACACACACACACACACACACACACACACACACACACACACACACACACACACACACACACACACACACACACACACACACACACACACACACACACACACACACACACACACACACACACACACACACACACACACACACACACACACACACACACACACACACACACACACACACACACACACACACACACACACACACACACACACACACACACACACACACACACACACACACACACACACACACACACACACACACACACACACACACACACACACACACACACACACACACACACACACACACACACACACACACACACACACACACACACACACACACACACACACACACACACACACACACACACACACACACACACACACACACACACACACACACACACACACACACACACACACACACACACACACACACACACACACACACACACACACACACACACACACACACACACACACACACACACACACACACACACACACACACACACACACACACACACACACACACACACACAACAACACACACACACACACACACACACACACACACACACACACACACACACACAAACACACACACACACACACACACACACACACACACACACACACACACACACACACACACACACACACACACACACACACACACACACACACACACACACACACACACACACACACACACACACACACACACACAACACACACACACACACACACACACACACACACACACACACACACACACACACACACACACACACACACACACACACACACACACACACACACACACACATTTGCTGGCATTTGTTGATGAACCATTCACTAAACGTGATTCTTCTAGCAAAATCATTTACCTGAAGACCCTGTACAATAGCAGGTTTATAGGGATGAAAGTGAAGTTTTTTCAAGACTCGTTGGACGGTTGATTTGGGAATTGCCGTTTGTTCTTCAATCTTTCTTACTGAGGTTGTTGGGTTGTCCCTGACACTTTCTATTATAGCTGCGTTTCTTGCTTCATTATCTATTGAATAGGTCTTTGGTTTCGGTTTCAAAAAAGACCCGTAGGCTAACAGGTTAACAATTAGAAATCTGAAATGCCTTTGGCTTGGTTGATGTCGGTCTGGAAATTGTTCTTCGTATGAACGCGCAGCTGCTTGTGTATTTCTATTTGCTTTAAAATAAAGTTCTATCATATCCAAATTCTCTTCGTTGGAATAATTACCCTCCATTTTAAGTAGTATAAGAAACTCAAATAAACTTTGTAAAAACTCGGCACAATGAGAAAATGATAACAAGTACTATTCAGGAACACAAAATGATTGTTGACATGCGGCATTCTTTTGTTTCATTATGGCCGCCATGCGTAATCAAAGCCTACTTAAAAAAAAACAATTATTTTGGTTTTTAGAGCTCAAGAAAAATAATAATCTTACCTTGTTATACATCATTGGAAAGCTCTTAAAAAGATCTTTCCAAAAATACAATAATCCAATATGGCGTCGGTAAGAAAATAAAAAGTTGATGCCAATATCTCAAAAACAATTGAAGCTAGAAACTTCGTTTTACCTGCATAATGTTCCTCTAATAAAAGTGCCCCAATAATGTATAAACCATAAAACCATAATACGAGTCGTTTAGAAGCTACGGGCAAAAGTTGAAAATGCACCATTTTGATTTTTCCCAATTATCTTGAAAACCACAAAAGATATCCTAAACTTCAAAACGTCATCAAATTTGTAATAAAATTCTCTAAAACTTTCCTAATTTAACCCACCCTGTAGCTATAGCGGTTTACGAGATAGCAATGCATGTAAGCCAAATTTGGGACACATTGTATATATATTTATGTTATATCCTTTCTCACGAGCAATGTCACCTTCAAGTACAATGCCCTTAGTTTCCACCGTATCAGATGTCGGTTATCTCAAGGAGACGGCGAGTACCGAAAAGCCTAGTCAGCAAAATCTGCCCAGCAAGCAAGTTCTCACTGACGCAGCATTCATCTTTCATATAAATAGTGTAAATTGTAAATAAAATTATGATTCGTTTTTATGCTTCTATACTATTAGTTTAATTTTTGATTTTATAAATAAAAATATTTTTTAAAAAGTGAATTTTAAGTCGAGTGATATAACAAATTGGCGTAGTCGGTAGGATCTGGCAACTTTGGCAGAACAAGAGAACTCTAACTGGCAATGGTGGATCCCAATCCTTTATCCAGAAGAACAAAGAAGCCCCATTTGTGCATTGTGACGTCATGAACTTGGCAGAACACGCATCTACGGAAGGAACACATAGTGAAGCCCCTGGTATAACTAACTGCTAAGAACACGACGAGCGATGTTTCTACTCTATAAGTAACGGATTATCACGTTTATTTTCAAACAATATTTAATTCAATACCTGTTCGACTTTTCAAAATCGTTCTTACATTTTATTAATTAATAAAATAATCAATTATTCTGGTAATTGATTTTCCGATCAACTAATCAATTATTCTGCTAATTGATTTCTGTATTTAAAAGTGTAACATCCGTATAATTTGTGTATAATCAGTTATTGTGGTAATTGATTAATTTTAAAATAATTTTTGGAATTATTTTGATCAGCTATTCTGCTAATTGATCTCCCGATTTCATTTGTATTTTTTATAACAAGAAATATTACACAATTTTAATTTAATTAGACAAACTAGTTAATAAGACCTGTTTATTTTATGTTAGCATACTACTTTGAGTACTGTCTATCAACATAAAATTTCGTAAAATATATTGTGTTTCATATCCTTTTTATATTATATTGTGCTAGTGTTTATTTCGTTGATATATTGAGCAAATATGCCGGATAATGAAAGAATAACTGCAGCAACTGCAGCAGCAGCAGCGGTAGCAGTTATCGAACCTTATTAACTTTCCGAGATTTTTTCTATTATCCCCGAATTTGAAGGTGATCAAATATTTTTACAAACCTTCCTAATTGCCTGCGAATATGCATATGATATGTCTACGGGTGATTCACATAAAAAATAGGTTGCGAAGGAGAGCAGCGCAGCAAATAAGCTCCTGAAATTGCTTTCTTTTCTAGAAATAAAGCAATTACTTAATTCTCACTGCGGAGATACGAGAGATCTATCTTCGCTTATTCAGGACTTACAAAGAATGAGACAACTACCAAACGAATCTGCTCTGACCTCCCTTAACAGACTTCAAGTCTTAAATGCTAAAATTCACGCCAACATAAAAAAAAATTCATACTTGCACCCAGTCAAAAGGCAGCCCAAATAACATTAATCGAATGTCTCTAAATAGCCTACTTACTGGCTTGGAACCCCTATAATACGTGCAGGAAATCCACCTAATCTTTTGGAAGCTCAAATTCGCATAAGACGCGAGCTTCAACTATCATTTTGAATCCCAAAAATATTTTAGGCCTAATCCGCCTGCTAGACCTATTCAAACTAATAAAAGACCTAATATACAGTTCCTTAAAAGTCATAACTGTGGTCGCAATGGCCCCTTAGCAAATGAATGCAGATCACAACAACGTCCCAACAGTTATACTTCTCAGAATTTTGGTAATTTCCAAAGGGCTAATACAAATCAACAATCAAATTCTTTCTAATCAAGCACCTCCTTTAAGTCGAATAGACCAAACACACCCCATAACTAATCAAACCAAAACAATTTCCAACGTCAAACACGTTTGAATAATTTCCAACGTCCTTCAGTAATACAAAATAACCCCCAGCATCGTGCTCATGTTGTCAATTTCGACAATTACCAATATTCCAAAGATAATTAATCCGAACCCCAATATGACGAGTATTGTAACCAATACGAAGAAATGTATGAAGATAACCCCGATTACGAGTATCAAAATGTTCAAAATATTGATCAGCCTGATAAAACGAATTACGATGAACATCAGGAATTTCTTACCACCTCGAATCAAAACCATCCGCCCGATCGAACAATTTCAGATACCGATGCTATGAGGGAAATCCAAAATCAAATACAAACCCTGAATTTAAGCGACATGAACCCGTTATTGAATTTCCCAGAACATTTTCTTTAAATCCCCTTCTTGCTGTTAACCCGAAAAATCTATATTACATAAAAGACACATCCAACACTTTTAAACTACTTATAGATTCCGGAGCAGAAATTACAATATTTAAAGAAAATACAGTAAAACAATTTCCCCAACGTTTTCCCGAAAACGTTACGATTCAAGGCATCACAGACCAAAAACTTCTTATTACCGAATCAACCCTAGTTCCTTTTTAAGCCGGAAACCCACATGACATATGATTTAGATATTGATTTCGATGGTATTCTAGGGCTTGACCTTTTAGAACCTATTAATGCACCATCAACTTAAAAAATAAACAACTTTTAACAAATTTTAAAACTTTACCACTGTTAAGGCCGAAGAAAACCTCGAGCAAAAAAATAAAATAACAAACGTAAACACAACAACAACTCTCACGAAATTAAAATTGAACCGAACAAGTTTTTAAATTACGTTGTGATTTAGTCAACACCGATGCTTCCTATCTAGGCAAGAAATCAAAACGCAATTGTCCATGTCAATGAGAAAGGCGAATTTGTAACATCTGTTGTTAATGGAAATGCCATTCCGAAAACAATTCATTTTTCAGATATCGAAATCGAACTTTTTTTTTCTCATTTGCTACCCAATTACTATTTATCCGATAAACAGCTATCTCCTAATCGCATTCCCAATATTAAGTCCTCACTTAACAAAGAACATCTTAACGAAAAAGAAAAAGAAATAATTATCAATCTTTGCGTAGATTTTGAGGACATATTTTACATCGAAGATAACCATCTTACCTTTACCAACGAAATTAAACACCAAATTGACACCAATGGTGCAAAGCCTGTTTTCACCAAATCATACAGGTATCCCCATATTCACAAAGAAGAGATAAAAACTCAGATTTATAAAATGTTAGAACAAGGAATCATAAAACTTTCTATTTCACCCGATGACCGAACGATGACCAAATCTCGTCCCCAAGAAACTTGATTCTTCAGGCAAACCAAAATGGAGAGTAGTCATAGATTATCGTAAATTAAATGAATTCATAGTAGACGATAAGAACCCAATCCCAATATTTTCAAACTTTTGGATCAGCTAGCAAGTGCCAGTATTTTACAACCCTGGCTTCAGGATTTCACCAGATCGAGATAGACCCTAAAGATATTCCAAAGACTGCTTTCTCTGTAGAGAAGGATGCCCTTTGGCCTTAAAAACGCGTCCACTTTCCAGGAGAACATCCTTTCAGGTATTCTCAATGAACGTTGTTTCGTCTATATGGACGACATTATTGTATATTCACCTACCATCCATGACCACATAACAGGCTAACGCGAAGTATTTAAACGCCTTCGAAGAGCAAATCTCAAAATACAGCTCGACAAATGTGAGTTTCTGAGGAAAGAGGTAGCATACCTTGATCACCTAATCACTCAGGACGGAGTCTCCTTACTTGGCTACTCTCCATTAAAGACCCATGTAGTAGGTTAGCACGATGGCGGCTAAAACTAGGAGAATATCAGTACGAAATTGTTTATAAACCGGGAAAAATTAATAAAAATGCTGATGCCTTATCTCGAATAAAAGTAAATAATTTCCAAGAATGCGCAAAGCTTCAAACAAAAATATCTGTTGTTGCATCAAATGAGACAAAGACGAAGACCCTATCGAAGAACCTAAAACCTATGACGACGATGTAATAGCCGAATAATACAATAAATTCGTAAGTCTTTACGAAACCAGATCCCTGATCGATTATTCTAAAATCGAAACAACCAACGACCAGCTGTTGGCTAAATCACACAAAAATATTATGACATTTTTTTCGACAAAATAAATTAGAAGAACTACATCATAAGATTCTTGACGATATTTTCCAGGAAAACATGGAATTTAATCCAAAACAAATATATATTTTCTCCAGCGAATCAACAAAAAATCGTAAATATTTCATTATTCCTCTCCCGTTGACATCTCTTGCACTTATTTCGTTGAAAACACATTCGAACTTCCTATCCTTGAAATATTTTCGTATATTTTTCCAGACAAAAATATAAAATTAAGTATTTGCCAAAACATCACAAAAACCCCTAATGAAGATGAAATACCTCAGATCTTAGATCATTACCATCGCGGAAACACCAACTTACATGGCAAAATTAACAAAATATTAAGACGTATAAAAAGAAAATACAATTGGCCAGGCATATTAAAAGTTGCGAAACTTGTCAAAAAGTAAAAATCTCTCGTAAAAATCTAAGCAGTCCCCTAGTCGTAACAGAAACGACCAAAACACCTTTTGAAAGAATAAACATATACATATTTGAATACCCAATTCGAAATTACGCCCTAACAGTACGTGACGAACTAACAAAATTTACAGAAGCATAACCTATAGAGGATAAGACAGCAAAATCTGTTGTTAAAACACTTGTATTTTTTCAACATTACGGAACCCCATTACGCATACATTGTGATTATGACCGAGAATTCAAAAACACCTTAATGAATGACCTCTGTGAGCTTTACGATATCAAACTAACTTTCTCTAGCGTAGGACACCCTCAATCAAACAGCTCTGTTGAGAGATTTCACGCGACACTTAGTGAAATGATACGAGCTAATCAAACCGAAAACCCTGACGAACACACGTTTAATGTTTTTCCTCATGCAACTATATATTATAACAATACCAAAAATAAAAAGCACGGTTTTACACCTTACGAACTTATTTTTGGACACACCTCATCTAGACTTCCCGAAATCCTATATGATGAAAAACGTCTTATTTCCAAATATATGCAAGATCTAAACAATTGCATGCAATACCTTTACAAAACAGCCCGAGCCAGAACATGTCAACAAAAAAGAAAAGAAGCCAAAGACGCTTCGACCAAAATGTTTCTGCTCACCCCTATGAATATAATGTAGGAGATAAGGTATACATTAAAGAATCACAAATCAAGGACAAAAGCCAAAATAAATTAAACGGTCCATTCGAAATACTCGAAATTTTACAAAATTCAAAAATTCTGATAACCCCGAAACTACACAAAAATCTAAAATAAATTTTGATGAATTATAAATGGACCCTTCTTGCTTACAAAGACCTCGGACCAATCAAAGAAACAATAAGTAATAATGGCAAAATATTAGAAAGCTTATTAAACACTATAGACGAAGTCGTACCGCGAATGAAAGCCTTTAAGCTGCAAGTTCAAACTCATGTTAATCTCCTTAAACAAATATCAAACGCTGTTAACCAAAAGTACACTGAAATAATCGCCGACACTAAAAAGAACATTTTTAGAGAAAAACGTGGTATTCTTAATGTTATTGGAACCATTTGGAAATCAATAATTGGTAATCTTGACGCCTCAGATGGTAAATATTTTAATGAGTGCATCGAAAAGTTAACCCATGATGAATACCAAATAGAAAATCTTTTGAAAAATCAAATATCTGTAACTACCAACCAACCAACCATTCAATTATGAATAATTCCGATCATCTCAAATTTTATCAACACTCGATATCCTAAACTTTGCAAATCCCTAACAGAAAGGTATTCATTTATCGAAAATACTTCGAACGATACTATAAACGCTGTTACATTTGCCCAGTTCAATCATTACTCCATATAATTTAGTAGACTCATTAAAGCATATATCGCAGTCATTGCAGAAGAATAATCTTCCCTTACCGCTATATTATTCAAACGTAGCTCAATATCTCGACATAATAGAATTAAAGGCATATCAGTTAGATACTAGAATATTTTTTGTACTAGAAATACCTTTAGTTGAACCTGAAAAATACACTTTCTATCACTTATATCCTATACCGATTCTGGATAATCGAACAGGCCTTCATCACATTTTGTCAATAACTAATAAACTAATTGCGTGAAATGATGACTCTTTACTTTGTACCACCATCCGCAATATGGAGGCCTGCAAACCACTAGGCAACCGTATGTTCATCTGTTCAAACATCCTGCCATACCCAATTGATACTGATGCAATCTGCGAGGCTCAGCTTCTGAAGAGACTTGATTTTCTACCCAGAACATGCTAAGTTTTAGTCATTCTTGCGAAAGACTATAACATTCAAGAAATCGGCCAGAACCCGTGGTTGATAGCTGTTGCAGACCTCCTGCCCGTCACAATAAAATGCGGAACCAGATATATAGAGACTCAGATCCTCAACACAAATATTTTGATAGTTATTTTGATAGTGCCTTCGTCGGGAGTACAAGTTATACAAGTTCGTGCCAACAAATCAGTCGATGTTCACGATAACGTAACCTACAATAACCACCCAGTCAACATCCCTTTTGACTGCTGTAACCATATGCCAGAGAATATCCACTTACCAGATTTCGGGCCTCTGAAGCTAAATAAAATAGATTTAGAGGACCACAACATAGCACAGCACAAGATAAATCAGTATGCCGATCAGCTGGACCAATTGGTTAATCAACCGTTCGTGAAGAAACACATGAGTTGGTTCACGATCCTTACAATAACACTCATTTCGCCCTGATTGCCTTTTGTCTGTCATCTTTTGCAAATGTCGAAGACGAACACGTAACATCAAGATTGGAGTAGCCACTAACGACGATGACAACCCTCCTAGAAGATGATCTAACGTTATACAATGAAGAAGAATAATTCCCAGAAGGAGACCGAGCATTCGCCTTGGCGACCCTATTAAAGAAAGTGAAGAGATTGAACTCGACCTAACTAAGCAACTGAACCTGAAAGTTGTCTCCACGCGTCAACTTTCATTTTAATGGGGGAGTTGTTATATCCTTTCTCACGAGCAATGTCACCTTCAAGTACTATACCCTTGGTTCCCACCGTATCAGATGTCAGTTATCTCAAGGAGACAGCGAGTACCGAGAAGCCTCATCAGCAGAATCTGCCCAGCAAGCAAGTCCCCACTGACGCCGCATCCGTCTTTCATATAAATAATATAAATTGTAAATAAAATTATGATTCGTTTTTAAACTTCTATTGTTAGTTTAATTTTCGATTTTATAAATCAAAATATTTTTTAAAAAGAGAATTAATTTTAAGTCGAGTGATATATCTACTTTGACAGAAAATGTCAAATTTTGACATCTCCTGTCAAACTAGAAATGGCTATGGGTGTGTAATGTATAATTAAAATCTGGGATAAGGAAGTGAAATCCATTTTGTTGCAAGTTAGATCGTTTGGGAGTTACAGAACTTCACAGGGTCAAAAATTTCAATTTTTAAAAGCAATTTCCTCGAAAACAGTTCAATTAAGATATAGGAAACATGACACAAAAACTTGTTTAGAATGTTCAGGAAAAAAACTCCATAATATACAGGGTATACATTGGTATACAAGGTAGAAGTGGCAACACCGCACAATTTAAAATATTTTAAAAATAATGTTTGTAATCATCTATGGCTAGAGCCAAATTTTCAAAGTAATCTATGTATTGATTCCCCAGATACTTCTAATAGGCCACTAAGTTTGGGGCGTCCTGTATATACATATGCTTATAAAGTTAGTTTGCTTGTCAAACAAATATCATAATACTATATAATGTATTTTTCAATTCGCTAAGGAATAGTTACTCGCTGGAAGAGAGATTCAGGTTTATGTTTATTGGGATATTAAAGTATTTTAAATAAGTAATACATTTGACAATTCAAATGACATAACCTTGACGTCTGTCTATAAATAAGTACCAGTAAATCGTTCAAGTAACGAGTGTATAATAGTTTTAATATAATATCCTTAATATAATAATACCTTTAATTCTGTATTACCTATTTCTCGCACACGGAAATGAAATAATTTTTAAATTTCTATGCTTCGAATGTGAGAAATTTAAAAGTTTCATGGCTCAACAGACATAAAAAATTGAATGATACCAAAAATTAAAACATTACAATTAGTTACAAGTTATACAATTCTGTAGAGAAAGTCACATACAATGAATATTTTAGTTTTTTTAATATGTGAGATTATAGCTTAAAAAAGACCCTGTTTAGTCCTCGTTGAATGACCCTGTATATGGGACTCATTAGGCCTAGATGCTATGGCTCTAGTAAGCTACTCGCCCCTATTGAAAAAGATAATGCAGTAATTTGGGCAGTCCGGCACTAGAAGCAACAAAAATTAAGATGGGAAATTAGAATTCACAATTACTAGAGTATTTCTGAAATTCTGCATATAGGATTAATCTTTACACAGCTAGCTAAACTTCATAGAGGGTTCGTGATGTTACAAAACTATTGACTCGGAAGCCAAACTCGAGAAAATCCATGGTAATTCTCAAAGAGATATAAAATTTTCCGGTTCCATTTTCGGCTGTTGGGATTTAATCTCTTTATGAGCCCTTAGGCGTTAATTTCTTTAGGAGCATTATTCTTCTTTTCATTAGGACAACTATTCTTGTTTTATATATATATATATATATATCTTGTTTATATATATATATATATATATATATATATATATATATATATATATATATATATATATATCTATATAGGTAAATCTTGTTTTTTCTTGGACCTTCTTATATACAAATACTTTTTAATTTCCTTGGGTTAGGGTCTTTCTAAACTAAAATTAAAAGATTTTTTTCAAAAAAGAAGAGTATTGTATGAAATGATAGCAATACAAAAATATAAAAACTCCATCACCGCAAAAACCAATACAAAACAACTCAGTAAAATATACTATAACGTTATTAAGTAATAAGCAAATTTAAATTAAAACCAACAATGGAAAAACTGCGTTAGACCCCTTAATAAATAAAAATTTCATGTTTCGCGACACCATAGAAAAATATATATTTTAGTATTCGTTCTCCTGTTGTTTGTGAAAGTCATATTTATGTCTAAACTATATATATAATTTTAAAAATGTGCTGTTGTATTATAATTTTCGGATTTTAGTAAGGTAAGGTAAGGCTTACTATTGATTTCTAAGTGTACCAACTTTTAATTCTTAAAATTTCTATATAGATGAACTCCATTTCATGTATTCTGATGAAGATCACGTGGTTGATCGAAACGTCAATATTTTGTAACATGTGACTTTCAAAAGAAATGTGTTAATTTTCGTTTAGAAGGCCCTTAACCTAAGAAAATAAAAAAGTACAGCTTTAATACTGTTGTTATAGTCAGAGAGGATGTTGATACGTTCGTCCTATCAGGGTTTTTAACCATAGAACAACAACAACCAACAAACCAGGACGAGGTGGGAAAGAACATACATATTTTTTCGACTCCATCCTAGAAGTATAATCACAACTACAAACTGTTTGCTTACACATTCTTTGGCTGCGACATAATTTCATCTCCATTTGGCCATGGTAAGACAAAGCTATATGTGCCTTAATCGACAAAAACCCGTGCCCTCAAAAAAAGCCGCCTCTAAATTCTACAAGGCAACGGCCCAAATCAGCACACCACTGGGGAAAATTGTTATGGCGCTGAAGCAACCTTAACAAAAGGGATCGAGAAGATCGGCTCAGATCGCCAGCAAACCTCTAAGCAGCTGACCATCATAGTTTCAGAACATTCCCCCAAGTTCAATGCTGGCTGGGGAATACCTTAGACCCATTAAAACGGTGGGCTCAAGTACACCACCGTATTCCAAAATTATGGTTAGATGACGAGAAACCACCAGAACAGGAAGAAGAAAACATAGAAGCCGACGAGGGTAATGATTTTTCTGAACCTTAGCCTTCAAAACGTATGAAAACTTGATTCTTAGAAATACTTATTATTACTAATATATATACTTAATTATTTATATTTTTCATCATATGAACCTTGTAATTACCATTATTTTTATGAAAAATAAACCCTCGTTTTTCAAGCTTTCACTATTCTTTTCCTGAAAACCTTTAAACAAATGATGTATTTACATATTATAGATATGTATATTAATTCAAAAATTAATAATTCTACACATAAGTATTGGTTATTGATCATTAATATATAATGTGCACCATACACCATCATACAAAAATCAAAGTCAAAATGAGTAAAAATCTGCATTTTACGATTTTTTTGTAAAAATTCGCCAAACTTCAAAGTCTGTAGGAAAGGTTTAAGATGATGTAAAATTAAGTTTAACAAAATGTTACTTGTAGGAAATTGTATGTCCTTTAAAAAAGGTAAAAGTAACTTTTTCTGTAGAACGGATCCTTTAAGAGTTACAAACTAAAAACTGAAAAAGTTGCCGAAATTTCGAGGTTTTTCGAATACCAAAAGTTCTCCTTAGAGCTTTCGAGATTGCAAACTTAGTTTCACGCCTACTTATCATACCAAAACCATCGTAGAATGCATCTATATAGAAACATTTTTAAATATTCCTAAGTACTTAAATAGGCATAACAGGTAAACAAACTTCTCGACAAACAAAATTGAACAATAAAAATGAAACCAAATTAGATGTTAAAATAATGATTATTTGCAGTGTTTACGAATTATTGGCAAATACAACTATTATAAAAGGCTATAATTCAAATGTGTGCCAGTGTATATGTTGAGAAGTTTTTAATTTAAAACTTTAAGATATTTTATGGCAATATCATTCAAGGTTATCTTTTTCTTTTCTCTTACTTTCTCAACAAGAACTATTTCCGCAGACGTAAAAGCATATTATTATGAGTTTTAAAAGACAAGTATTTAGTTTAAATCAAAATAAGAGTGACAAAAGATATATCAGTAAGGCAAATAATACATTTCTACTTACTGTATTAGGTGATTTTATTTAATTAAGAAATTTTCTAGCAAAACTTAAAGGGATAAACCTGTGTTGATATGGTGATAAATCTGACAGTTTTATTTACCAGATACAGTTAAACCTGAGTCATATTTCAAATTAATCCTAGAAATAGATGTCTGTACTTTTATCAACTATTTATAAAAAAAAATCCACGGCTGCAACACTATTAATATTTCATTTCAATAAAGGAAGGTTTATTTCTCCCTTTTTATATGTCATATTTTTTTCTCTACAAGTTAATCATTGTGAGACATATGTATGATGAAAACTTGGTGTTTATTTATAAAATACCCCTCTTATGTCTAGTTCCTTGTTTAAATTACTAATAAATCCTTGTTTACTACACTGCTAAAAAATGTGCATTTATTATACATTTATAGATCCTGGGTTTCTATTACAATTCCGCCACTTTCTTGACAGAATGGTGAATGTCGAGGTTAATCTGAATTACAAAATTTAATCAATTTTAACTATTATTGATTTAAATTATATTACATGAATATAACCATAGAATTATTCAATTTAACTCTGGCATCATGTAAAGTATTTACTTAGTTCAAGATATTTTAAAACGGTATAGATTTTCTTCTGTATTTACCTATACGTTTTGCTATTACTACATACACATTACTGCGTATGTGTCGTTTTATGTTTTAGTTGTCTTTTTTATATTTAATCAATATCGTTGGATTATTAATAAAAAAATATGGTTACTTCTGTAAAAATTGGTTACGCTACCTAGTTTTCAATAATTTTTATATCACTAAATAGGTTTTGTAAATGGAAAAAAATATGTGTCTATTACTTGAAAAAAGTTGATAGAGGTAGTTTGAATAAAATTGTAAGACTAACAAAAGTGAAAACTAACCGAAATTTGTTTTAGACTTTTCTAGTAACTAGTATCCTATTTTAAAAAAGAAATACAGAGCTAGAACTCTGCTGCTGTAAATCTCTAAACAAAAGCCAGAACGGGGATGACATTGTAACTGGTCACCCCTATAGGGTTTTAAGAAGTAAAAATTAAAGTTGTTCCATTTATTTAACACTGATAGAAAATCTCTGATTGCCCTGTAAAGATTTATTACCATTTACGATGTTACATTCAAGTCGCAGCACACCTGTAACCTCATTCTAGGCTGACGTTCTGTGTTTTTTTCTTTAATTAGATCTATAGTACATTATGTTTGTATTAAATCTTATAGGGAAAATCGAGGTTAGATTTTCAATATCACACAGTATGGTTGAGCTTGGAGTATTATAATAAATCAAAATAATAAAACAAGTATAGGTTGTCCCACTTAAAAATCAAAATTATATATAAAAAATTCTGAAATAAAAAAAGAAAAGGACATATTATGGCAACGATATTACAGTAACAAAAATTTAAAAAAAATGTCCTATTAAAATTAGTTGTGGCACCAAGTATGAAATTTAAAAAAAATATTTCACAACATCTAGTTTTATACAGGGAAATGTTACATACTTGTGGTAGACCTTCGGTCTATTACAACATCATGTTATACACCTATGACCTTATTTAACTAAATATATGTTTTTTTTAATTAAAACTATCATCAAGTTTACAGGTTTCTCTCCGGTGGATATACTCAAAATTTTGCAGGCTAATTTAAAAACCTATGCATGAGCGCTTGCTAGATATTTTTGCAAGTAAAAGAAAATATAAAAGAAGTAGTTCTTATCAGACATAATACTGTAGTTTAGTTTAGTAGTAAATTAAAACTGCTTCAGAAACCATATTACTACTCGTTTGAGGAAGACAAACCACTTTACTATTACGGTTGCCATATTTTCATTACTAAACATAAAACATCCATTTTGGCAATAGGCGCGTAGCCAGAAATTCAGTTCGAGAAATCGGGGGAATTTTTACTAATTCTAAATGTGTAACAATAAATTGAACTTGGTTTGAATTCTACTGCTATCTATGGCGATAAAATAGGTCTTCAACAAATAATTTACCCAAGACAAAAATTATATTGCTTATATGTTTTCTGAGCACCTTAACTTTTTCTCTTGTACTCAAACTGTGTTATCTATATACAAATAGTAATAGTCACCTAACAGAAACTCATAAACTTGGGAAGGCTTGTCTTAAAATCAATATTAAATGGAGAAGCTTATTCAGTTCTAGGTTTTATTCCATGTAATGAACTTGTAAATTTGGTTTGGACTGAAACAGTTTAAAAGTAATTTCCATATCGTGTTTTTATATCCGTGATAATTCAGGCATTTCGGACGTAATGTTATAAAATAAAATGTATAGCTATGAAGCTGTATTTGTTGTGACTACACCTTCAAAGTAAAGCTTTTGTAAATAATTATCTTGACTCGATGGCGAATTCAAATTATTTCAAATATTCAGTAAATTTCCCTTACCTGGAACTTCCGATTTTATGAATCTTTCCTTTTACAGGTATAGTTAAGTATGGTCGTATTTAGTTATTCACATAGTTATTTGGTAACAATATACAATTTGTGTTTCCTTTTATTTCTGTAGACAAAAGGAAGAATTCAGGAGAGAATTACCCTGAATTTCTGTCGTCAATAGGAATTTGTCCTTTTTTCTAGAAAACTGAAAGATAACACAATTTATATGTTACTAAATGACTATATGAGAGACAAAACACGACTTTACTATTACTAATAAAAGAAAGCAGTAATAATGAAGAACGCGGGTAAAGGAAATTTACCGATTTTTTTATACTGTTTTTTAAAACATTTTAATAGGGTGCCATTTTGTTCCACCGTATGGGATTCGTCTCAATATTTAACCAGTTTCGATCTAAGCCATAATTGGCTTTTGTTATGCCATGTTGAACGTACCAAAGATTTACCAGTTTATTCCTAGATCGCATAATATGTTTAAAATCTTATAAATTTACATTATTTCCTCTAAGAATTAAAAAACGCTCCAAAACTATGGATATTAACCTGAAAATTTTTGCCTGCGGCACTATTTCATCATTACTGCGATATGCACTTAGTTACGCTGCGCTTCACCTATTCTTAAATCCACGACCGCCACTGCAGAAAACATATATTACTACTCGTTAGAGGAAATCAAAAAACTTTACTGCTATGGTTGCCATACTTTCATAACTAAACATAAAACGTCCATTTTGGCAACGTAGGCGCGTAGCCAGAAATTCATTATTCAGTTCGGGGGGATTGAGGGGCGTCCAGACCCAACTAATATATAAAATCATATATGGGCTAAAATGCTGTGACATTGGCTAATATCCCCAGCCAATTAGCTAAATTTGCTATCCAAAATAACAGTTCTATTACAGTATAAAAATGGAAATGTGGCTAAAGTGGGGAATAATAATGTTGGCCATAATGGGGTAAAAATAGCCAATTCGCAATTATACGACCCTCTCTTTTAATTTTATTGTTGAGTTTATTAGCTACTTTTTGACTTTAAAATAGAGCTTTTTTAGCTTACTTCTGACTTGTTTTTTAGCCGAAATTTGAGTAACATTTTTTTCCGAAATTTCGCTAAATAATTCCTCATTTTTTCCTTTTCTTCATTTATATGATAAATCGTCAATTGTTGCAAAATATATAGAAATAGTATTAACAGAGCGTTGGTAGGGGCAAAAAACACTTGCGCACAAATTTTTACTGTTAAAAGAATCTAAGATAGTTATGTAAAACACGTGCCCCTAGTAGAAAGAATATGTTTTTTAAAGTGGTGAAGTAATGGCTGCTAGGAAATTAGTTCCATTTTAATTTCAATCATGGCGGATCATAAAAAGTTTTGGTGTATTTTTTAAGCAAATATTTCTTGAAATTGGCTACTTTGCAAGCAAATATTTATCAAATGGCAATAGTTTTCAAATGTAACCAAAATGTAGCAATATTTACTAAAATTTTACCAATAAAAATGCCTACTTGATTTGCCTTTAGTACCCGCTAAAAAATGGCTAATTTAAGACCCTGGAGCCAGCGTAACAAAATTAAACGACGATTACCCCGTCGGCGTATTCTTCTTCTATAACATGTGGTGGAATATTTAAACTTTTTATTTGGTATGGTAAATAATTTATATTTCGTTTCTCTCAATAAATCTTCAGTTTGGTTTAAGTCCAGTTTTACGGGTTATAAACGTAAATTTGAAAGCGGCATTTTTTAACAATATTATAGCAAAAATAAGTAAAACAAAACTACCCAATTTTGGTTTAATTTTGAAACAAAAATATGACCATATTTTTTCTTCTATTATATCTGGCATTCTTATATAACTATTATTACTATAATTAAACTTAAATACTTGCTAAAATATTTTTAATTAGCATTTGGGAAAAAATGCCTACTCACTGACCGTATTCTGTCCTTGATTTCTATTGATTATATATTATATAGCTTTTCTTACTATAATTTAACTTCAATACGTACTAGAGTATATCTGGTTACGTTGTGGCAATAAAATTGACAGATATTTCCACTTTTTGGCCATCCAATATTACAAAAAAAAGTTGGAGGTTTAATTAATCCATAAAAGATAGTTTTTGGCCATGTAATTATGCCACATTAAAAATTGCTACTTTTAGAATTATTTCGTCTTTTTATGTGTCTTTTATGGCTAACTGTTAGGCAAAAAAGCTCATCAGCTAATTTGTACTACTTGGGGACCCTTTGGACCCTTCCTGGCTATGTGCCTGATATATACAATCAATTCTAAGTGTTTATGAAAATAAATTGAATCGGCTTGAATCCTACTGCCATCTATGGTGGATTTAGTAGGGATATTCAAAAGTAGATGCTTCTAAATGTAAGCAAATTCAGATAAAATAGGACTTCAAGAAATAATTTACCCAAGACAAAAATTATATCGCTTACGTGTTTTCTGAGCGTGTTATCTTTTTCCTTTGTCCTCGTAATAGTGCTATCTACAGAGAAATAGTAACAGTTACCTAATAAAAACTGATAACGTTGGGATGGCCTAATAGAAGTGATTCTGCGCTACATTCCATGTAATAAACTTGTAAAATTGGTTTGAAATAAAACAGTTGAAAAGTAATATCCATATAGTGTTTTTATATCTGTGAAAATTCATGACATTCAGACATCACGTTATAAAAATATAACAGTATACCATAAAATGTATAGCTATATGAAGCTGGGTATATTGTGACTACACTTTCAAAATAAAGCTTTTGTAAACACTTATCGTGACTCGATGGCGAATGTCAAATAGAGTTTACACACTTTTTAACAACTTAGGAGAAAGTCTGATTAGAAATCGAACTAAATTTAATTCCTCTGCCAGCGTTTTAGAAGAAAATAAAGATTACCATCATCATTGACTTTATTAGAGGCGTAAGTATGGTGGCACACAGCTTAACGGAACTTCCCTCATTATGAATCTTCCTTTTATTGGTATAGTTGAGTATGGTCGTATTTAGTTATTCACATAGTTATTTGGTAACATATACAATTTGTGTTTTCTTTCATTTTTTTAGACAAAAGGAAAAATTCAGGAGGGAGTTACCCTGAATTTCCCTCATCAATAGAAATTTTTCCTTTTGTCTAGAAACCTGAAAGATCATCACAAAAGACATATGCCAACGCTGTTACTATCAGAAAAATTAAAAATAATGTCCTATTAAAATTATTTGTAGCACCTAGTATAAAATTTAAAAAAAAAATTTCACATCAAGCTTTATACAAGGAAATGTCACATAGTTGTGGTAGATCTCCGGTCTGTTACATCATGTTATATACCTATGACCTTATTATTTAAATATATGTTTTTTTTCTAATTAAAACTCATTTTGTTAACTGTTCTATCTTATTGTATCTGTACCATATCAAAGTTTACAAGTTTCTCTTAGGTGTATATACTTAAAATTTTGCAGCCTAATTTAAGAACCTATATTTGAGCGCTTGATATTTTTGCAAGTAAAAGAAAGCATAAAAGAAGTAGGTCTTACTAGACATAATACTGTAGTTTACCATTACCCATTACCCTTCATAAAATGGTTCTGTATAAATTAAAAGTGCTTCAGACAGAGAATATAATATTACTACTCGTTTGAGGAAGTCCAACAACTTTACTACTACAGTTGCCATACTTTCATAACTAAACATAAAACAACCATTTTGGCAATGTGTGCAGAAATTCAATTCGGGAATTCGGAGGGGCTTTTAGAGTTTGAGGGGGCGTCCAGGTCGGCCGGATCTCCCCTGGCTACGTGCCTGATATATACAACCAATTCTAAGTATATAAAAATAAATTGAATTCGGCTTAAATCCTACTACTACTATCTGTAGTGGATTTAGTAGAGATATTATAAAGTCGATGCTTCTAAATGTAGGAAAATTCAGGTAAAATAAGTCTTCAACAAATAATGTACGTTACCATAGAGAAATTTATATCACTTACAAGTTTTCTGAGCACCTTAACTTTTTCCTTTTTACTCATACTAGTGCTATCTACACAGAAATAGTAATAGTTACTTAACAAAAACTCAGAAACTTGGGATGGCTTGTCTTAATGTCAATATTAAATGGAAGTAGTTTATTCAGTTCTGCGTTACATTGTGTGTAATAAACTTGTAAATATGGTTTGGAATAAAAGTTTAAAAGTAATTTCCATATCGTGTTTTTATATGTATATATATATATATATATATATATATATATATATATATATATATATATATATATATATATATCTAATTATATTATATCATACATCTTCAAAAAACTATTCTTGTTAAACATTCTAAATTAAACATAATTGTTTTAAGGAAAATTAATTCCATATAAATTAATGGGAATATTGAATGGTAATGCCAAACTTGGAAAATATCTTTATTTCTATGTAAAACTTTATAATACTTGGGACTACGGTACACATTTTGTTTCGATATCTAGGGAAAAATAATTATACAAAAATATTTTTTAGCTTTTATTATCACCAAATTGCTTATAAGAAAAAAGTACTTATTACACAATTACATTTTCTTACATCTTTCTTATTTACTGCATTAAAATTTAGTGTATTTTTTCATACCATTCGATACAATAACTTAGAAAATTGAATGATTTTAAGTCTATAAATCCGGGTTGAGAAAAAAAATTAACAAAATATAAATATCATTTAGCATTAGATTATGTATTATGTAACATCTTGTATTTAGCCAGAAATAAGTGTGACCATTTAAACCCAGTTTCGTTTTTTTTTGCAACAAAATGATTTAAATCTAAACAACAGACATTAAAAGGTGTTTGTAAATTTATCTCTAAAATTACGAACTGCCAACTAGAGATGGGTAGGTCCGGGATTTCAAAGGAGTCGGGTCCGGAGGTACACCTAGCTTCGCGGACCTGCATCCACGTTGCAGTTCTGCCGGATCTGTAACCTAACCTGAAACTGCCAGGGAGTGCAAAACCATTTGACATGTACTTTGTAATCATAGCGTGTCAAGGTGGTTCAGATAGTAAAAACTCAATACCCATCCTTAATAGTTACAGGTTACAGTTCCGTCTTCCGTCATACTAAAGTTTTATCAGTAAATAAAAAAGTACCGATAATATCGTGTTAATTTTACGAAGTATATTTAAAAACCTAATATATATAACTCGAATCAAATAAACAGTACACTACAAAAATACTTTTTTATTTTCCACATATTCTATTCGTCAAAAATAGTTATTTTAGTTTTTGTCTCATTGATACCTTAAAGTTAACATACGGCACAGTAATTATTGTAATATTTGCAAATTTCTATGAACAGAAGCATTATTTTTCTAGCACAGATTAGCGCTTGAAATTATCGGTTATCTGTCAATTTGTGTTACTTATACTAAGTGTAAATGAGAGAACTGGACTGCTAATCATAACATTATTTAATATATGCATATTAAATACCTGGTCAGACTTTGCAGCAGTTCCAGGTTGCAGTTCCCTCATTACTTACCAATACCGACACCGATTCATTTCGCCGTACGATGCACGTCCGCGCAATCGGTTCGGGGTTATTCGGTTACATGTTCGTTTTCAACCGCTCCGCCGACAGCCTGCCAGATAGGTCGCAGCATTATATATGGATCGAAATCGTTATTTAGTAAGATCTACATCCATCAGTACCGATACCGGATATAGGTCCGTGGATTCATATCCCTCCGGACCTACCCATCTGTACTGCCAACATTCTCAAAATATCAGCTCTTTTGAAAAACCACCCTAATATTTCAGAACGAGATTTTCGCATGCGCAAGCAAGTATCGAGTGTCGAGTAAATGGCTGCTTGGTGTTATGGAAATATGCGGTTGTGGTGATTTGTTATAATAATGAATAAACATTTGTTTAAGGGAGCAATTTATACAAAATGAGATTATCGGGTTGCTTTTTTTTGCTAGCCGCTAGGCACTGTTTATCAAAATGCGTCATTTTGTATATAATAGTGCTTTACACGAGTTTTATCACATAACCGAGTCTGATATATGGCTACCACAGGTTAGACCGATTTCTTGTTTTGCAATAAAACACGAGTTTTATTACACAATCGAGGTTGATTCAAAAAGTGTATAAAATTAAACATAAGAAATTCTTGCCTTGTGTGTAAATATAACGCCATCAAACGTTTCCTCGGCTAAGATCGAGGGTGGATCCTAGACTATCCACAGAGTCCAGACGCATGTGCTATCAACACATCACCTACCCTAAAAAATACTAAATTCAGCACAATAGAAACATGAAAACTTTTTGTGTGTAAAACAACATTACGTCGGAAAACATCGGTAAGATTTGTTATTAATCACAGTAGATGACAAAGCTGTTACATTGTTAGGCAAGAGCCTGTACGTGGAAGTCAACGAGCAAAAAACTAGTCAACTAAGTAATCAGAAAAAGTGGTAATAATTAAAAAAGAATTGTTACTAAGGGTAATTAGAGCTACACTGGCTCTCGTTACCGCTTTATGGCTCCCAGTACCCAGTTTATCAATATTCCTACTAAGGAAAAATTGTTTCAGGTGCCTCGAAATTATAACAGGAATGCTCCAAAGGTCTCATGGACAGTGGAAGACTTGCTGCAGAGAGCTGTTCAATTAGTCGCTGAGAGCTTGAAAGGAAGAAAAGTCCATGTGAAATTCCATATCAGAAAATTCAGAAACGGCTAAAAAACAGTACCTTTAAATTTCCTAGAAAATTAGAAAGGAGTGCAATCTTTACAGTCCAACAAGAACGGGAAATGGAAGCCCATCTAACCAAGGTTTCAAAAAGTGAAAACTAACTGCATGGATGACGATGAAAGTGATGATCTGAGTAATGTCTAGAATCGCTGTGTTTCGCTAAATGCTCAGGTGCAGAAAGTTATGTTTGTGTAAAATACCGAAAACCTATGGCTCCCTTTCCCAACTGAAGGGATAATCAGGGTAAACTACATTTTCTCTTTTGTTGCAAAGAAAAATATGTAGTTATTTTTTTCCCAAAAAATATGAGCAACAATTCAACTATATGTTAGTTAGGTTCCAATTCCCCTCAACTCCCTGATTATTCTATGAATTTTATAAAAACCCTCTCCTCTCCAGCATCTAAAATGCGAAGAGACCCTGTAATGCTAACACCAATCTAAAATTTAGAACTAATCTTCCACAATACTAATTCTTTGCATCTGTCGTACTGGAAATACTGCGGAAAATCTATCTTCACTTCCTCTATTATAACATCTTTTAAATGCTTCAAATTGTCCAAAAAGAAGTCATAACAAGGTGCGCACGTATCACAGTCGCTAATGGTAAAAACGTAGCGTTTTTCCAGTGCCACTAAAACAGTTCTTTTCGGTGGAATGTCTAGTAGTTTTTTAACAGTCCGCACAAATGCTTCAGTCAGATGATCCTCATACACAACTAAAAGAAAAATTAACAAGTTATAGTAAGTTTACTTATTTTAATAAATTATTTTATGCATTTTCCACAAAAAAGCACTGGAATTTTATTTAAAAGATTGTTTCTTTCATATATAATTAGTAAGTTTTTTGATTCTATTATATTAGCTTAGAGCAACTTTCACAGCATTCATGTGGCTCCAAAGGTCCAACTAAATTCGCCTCCTTACTTCTGCCATAGTAAGACGGGAACGATAAATGCTTTGGTTTTATCTATTGCAGTTAAAAGCCTAAAATGTGTAATTGTAAGGTCTCCATTTAATTTAATACTATCGTAATTTTGAAAGTATTAATAGTTACTATTTTATTTCCAAATATTCTATCATTACTTTAATTTCTGAATTTTAAAAATATGGTTAAATACGGCTAAATAATAATTCTTTAATTTCCTAACCTTTGTTTAAAATTTGCCAAAACGGGTGTTCGCCCCCCCCCCTGCTAATCACTACCCTCCCCAGACCAGAGTTCTGGAAGCGCACCTGTCTAATATTAGCAGGTCATGACACCATCATTAATGAAACGAAAGATTCTTGTCAAAGCTACTGCCGCATAATCCATTATTTACAAGTGTGTGTGGCCCAATAATAATGAGTTATAAAAATAAGACCCGAAACTTGTACATGTTTATTAGAGATATTTCAAGTAACAGAAAATTATTGCTTTTAGGAAAGTAAAGTAAGTAAAGTAATTAATAATCAGTTACAAACAAGGATAATCCATTTATCAGTAATATTAACAGTGTAGAAAAGTTAATTAAGCAATAACAGAACATATTTTAAAATTATTTAGGTATGCATTGACTTATAAGCCTAATTTAAAATAAACAATAAAAAAATCATACAACGTGTTCATCTAAACCACCATTTTGCTGAAGGCACAGTTTATTCATAAATGAAAGTTTCACTTTTCTCAAACTCTGTTCTAAAATGTTGCGAAAACTGTTTCTTATTCTCGTCTTCATATCTTCCAGTCTGGTTGGAACCTCTTTATAGACTTCTTTAACATGCCCCTATAGAAAAAAATATAGTGGTGATAAGTCGGGTGATCTAGCTGGCTGCTTAACTGGTCCTCATCCAATGAACTGTCTTCCAATTATTGAGAAAATGTCTTACGTCCCTATGATAATGCGGGGTTGCACCAGTATGTTGAAACCATAAGGATACTCTACCATTATAGGTAAATCTTCAAGCAATGCTGGCAACGCGTTTCTCAAAAAATTTTAATAGACTTCTCCTGCTAAATGTTCTTCAAAAAAATAGAGGCCTATTACATGATTGCCAATTATTCCACCCCAAAAAATAAATTGACATTTATTTTGAAGGTCCACGAAGCTAGTATGGATATTGTGCTTATTAGTCGTTACTTCTGAAAGTTGCTTCATTCGAAAACAGCACCTTATAAACAAAATCATATTTACAAACAAAATTAAAAATTCTTGCCTTTGAACGTAATCGCGACCGTATAGTTCTTGGTGCAATTCTATGTGGTATGCGTGATATTTATTTTTTAGAATCCGTTTAATACTGGTTCGTTTAATATCGGTTACTTTCTCGATTTCCCTGGTGCTTGTATGAGGATTTTCTGTCACTGTTAATAACACTGTCAAACAATTATCTTAATTTGTAACTGATTTAATTACTTTACGTTTCCTAAAAACAACATTCCCTTTTTCATGTAATAAACTTGTGGAAGTTTAAGGTCTCGGTTTTGTTTGACATCCGGATGTCATGCCGCATATACCCTACACGCCAATAAAGATTTTTTTTGGAACTTTTTTGGCGCAATATTAAAATTCGTATTAAACATCTCTGGAGTACTCAAAGTCATTTGCACTAAATAATTTATCGTAAAAAAAACAGTTTCTATCGATGAATACAAAAGACTGACACTAATTTTCAGTTATGATAAGTTCATTAATCTTTTGTTTCATTTATGATGTGTCATGACGTACTAATATTAGATATTCAATAATAAACAACGTAAATTCAGAATTAGAATGAAGAAACCTTTGCTTTCATGGCTAATTTACTAAAAAAAACTGTTGGTCAGAAAGGCACCATGTTTGGTTTTTTTTTTTAAAGCTAGTAATATTATCTTTAACCTTAAAGTAAAATATATAGGGTTTTCCATTAAAAAAATGAGTCCAGCGCGTATTTGCAAAACTTGTCCACCCGTATAACAGTGAATAATTTTTAATAAATGCAATTTTTGTATTGAAGGATATGTAACTTTTTATGGAACATTTGGTTTTTCCATACCTGTTTCAATTTTTTTGTAAATCGCTGGACTGTAAACATTTTTTCAACTTTAACCGAGTCCCACTCCCTTAGTTAAAAGTGTTAGACCCAATAAACCATATATCAAAACGATCGGAACGAACGGGAGAATCAGTTGGGATAGCTATATACCGGGTGTCAATTTAAAAATTACAAGTTTGGTTTTTTGGACCAACCAGTATTCTGGCTATAGTTTAATAACAGCGTATTTGACTATCGATAATATCCAAATTTTTTTTTTCGAAATTCTTCATCATGTCTTTTGGATTTTTTGGTTCTGGAAATTTCTGTATACAATTGACTTTAGCGGGGTTAGGTTTAACTCCGTCCTGAGTGATTAGGTGACCAAGGTATGCTACCTCTTTTCTCAGGAACTCATATTTGTCGGGATGTATTTTGAGATTTGCTCTTCGAAGACGTTTAAATACTTCGCGTAAGGGTGTGATGTGGTCATGGATGGTAGGTGAATATACAATAATGTCGTGCATATAGACGAGACAACGTTCATTGAGAATGCGTAAAAGAATGTTCTCCATTACTCTCTGGAAATTGGACGGAGCGTTTTTAAGGCCAAAGGGCATTCTTATAAATTGGTAGTGTCCGTTCTCTACTGAGTAGGCAGTTTTCGGAATATCTTTATGGTCTATCTCGATCTGGTGAAATCCTGAGGTTAGATCCAGGGTTGTAAAATGCTGGCACTTGCCCAGTTGATCCAAAAGATCGGAAATATTGGGAAGTGGGTACTTATCGTCTACAGTGAATTCATTTAATTTACGACTACTCTCCATTTTTGTTTGCCTGAGGAATCAAGTTTCTTGCGGACGACCCAAACTGGAGATGACCAAGGCAAAATAGAAGGTTTTATGATTCCTTGTTCTAACATTTTATTAACCTGAGTTTTTACCTCTTCTTTGTGAATATGGGGATACCTGTAAGATTTGGTGAAAACAGGCTTTGCAACATTGGTGTCAATTTAATGTTTAATTTCGTTGGTAAAGGTAAGATTGTTACCTTCGAGGTAAAATATGTCCTCAAAATCTACGCAAAGATTAATAATTATTTGTTTTTCTTCTTCGTTAAGATGTTCTATACGAAGCTGGGACTTAGTGTTGATTATGCGATTAGGAGATAGCTGTTTATCGGATAAATTGTAATTGGGCAGCGATGAGAGAAGTTATCTTCATACATTCCTTCGTATTGGTTACAATATTCGTCATATTGCGGTTCGGAATAATTATCGTTGGAATATTGGTAATTGTCGAAATTGACAACATGAGCACGATGCTGGGAGTTATTTTGTATTACTGAAGGACGTTGGAAATTGTTTTGGTTTGATTGGTTATGGGGTATGTACTGCGATCTTGGCTGACCGTTGTTTGGTCTATTCAACTGAAAGGTGCTTAATTAGAAAGAATTTGATTGTTGATTTGTATTAGGCCTTTGGAAATTGCCAAAGGTCTGAGAAATATAACTGTTGGGACGTTGTTGCGATCTGCATTCATTTGCTAAGTAACCATTGCGACCACAGTTATGACATTTACGGAACTGTATATTAGGTCTTTTATTAGTTTGAATAGGTCTAGCAGGAGAATTAGGCTTAGAAGATTTTTGGGATTCAAAATATGATAGTTGGAGCTCGCGTCTTATGCGAATTTGAGCTTCCAAAAGATTAGGTGGATTTCCTGCAAGTATTATATGGCCAATTCGGGGTTCCAGGCCAGTAAGCAGGCGATTTACAGACATTGACTGGGTGTGAGTATGGATTTTTGTATGTTGGCGTGCATTTTAGCATTGAAGACTTGAAGTCTGTTAAGGAATCTCAGAGGAGATTCGTTTTGTAATTGTCTCATTTTTTGTAAGTCCTGAATAAGCGAAGATAGATCTCGCATATCTCCGAAGTGAGAATTAAGTAATTCCTTTATCTCTAGAGAAGAAAGTAAATTTCGGGAGCTTATTAGCTGCGCTGCTCTCCCTTGCAACCTATTTTTTATGTCAATCACTAAAAGATCTTTTTGGTTACCCGTAGGCATATCATATGCACATTCGCAGGCATTTAGGATAGTTTGTCAAAATATTTGATCACCTTAGAATTCGGGGATAATAGAAAAAATCTCGAAAAGTTTACAAGGTTTGATTACTGCTACCGCTGTTGTTCAATATATCAACACAATAAACACTAGCACAATATAATATAAAAAGGATATGAAACAAAATATTTTACGCAATTTTATGTTGATAGACAGTACGTAAAGTAGTATGCCAACCAACATAAAATAAACAGTTCTTATTAACTTGTTCGTCGAATTAAATTAAAACTGTGTAATATACAATAATTACTAACAATAGTCACAATCGTCTACCCCATCTTGGTTGCGCCACCCTGTGTTGTTAAATTATTACAAATTAAAAGACTTACTTGTGAAAGCATATAGTGAATACCTTCCACAATACACGTGACATTACGCTATTTTACAAAATACAGACATTTATTTTTTCTAAATAAGGATATTTCACTGGTCGTTATAGACCTTGAACGGAAACAAATAAAGTAATTTAAATAAAAATGTCGAAATACGGACATGTCGTTTTTAAACTAAATTCGCAAAAGCAGGTTTAAAACAATAGGAAAAATTTATTTGAAATACTGGGACTTTTCTGAGAATTTCTAGTGATTTTTAGATCTTCGAAAATAAGTTGTAATCCTCTTGAGTTGATGTTTTGTATAACCGTAGAGTTTTTAGAAGGAGAAAAATGGTGATGGCAGAAGTAGGTTTGTTAAGGTGATCTTTGATTCTGACCACTCTATGGGTTGGCAAGTCATACTGACATATGAAGCATCACAGCAGCCATAGTTAAGTTCATATAATAAACGTAATTTTTTTATCATTATGCGGCAAAACGGCTTTTAAAAAAGTCGAAGACTTCTGTCTTTGGTTTTCATATTTTCATATTAAATATTAACAGTCGCCATTTTTCTCTCTCTAAAAACCCTAAAATAATACGCAACATCAACTCAAAAAGATCAAAATTTAACCTTTTCGATGATCTAGAAAACACTAGCAATTCCCAGAAAAGCCTCATTGTTTTGAATATGCAAGTTAATTTATCTTATTGTTTTTGTTTGCGTTAAAAAACGGCACGTCAGTACTTCCAAATAACTATTTAAATTATTTTATATATTTTCATTCAACAGCCGATGTCCATTACTTACAGGCTCACAGCGACCATCGAAAAATTCATAATTAGAAAAAATAACTTTCTTTATTTTTTACAGCTTAATGTCATATAAACTGTGTATTTTCGTTGCCTTTAGTCGTCCATATTACTGTCTAATTTTATATTATTGGTGTTGTTTTAATAAGTAAGTCGTTTAATTTGTAATAATTTAACAACCTGTATATAAACATTTTTTATTACTTGTAGTGTCAGTTTTGATGATGGTCTAGTTTGACCTAAAGCGCTTGATGTATATAATTTTTATACCCAATATGAAATTTTTCAGAAAGAGGTATACTAGTCAGTTTTACATTTAATTCCTAACTTAGTTTTTGTTTCAATTTGGTGTTATTTTCCAGTTCAACCATTAACACTTTTACGTTTTTATTTTGAAAAACTTTTAAATCTGCTTCGACTAGAAGTTCGTCGTCATCATCATCATCACACAGCCTGTCTGGTCCATCTTGGGCACTCTGGATCCAATTTGTTGTAATACGTTTTAGTCATCTGTCCAACCAGTCGGAAGACGTCCTCCCTACTGAACGCATCCTGCCTGTGTCGCCATTCTACTATTTTCTTGGTCTATCTTGTGTTGGACATCCTGACTACGTGTCCCCACAATTCCACTTCAACCGAGTTATACTCCATATTGCATCAGTTACTTCTGTTCTTCGTCGTATATGTTCGTTTGGAACTCTGTCTCTGAGCGTGATTCCAAGCATGGAACGCTCCATTGCTCGCTGGGCCACTTTAACCTTATTCTTTGATCTTATGTTAGGGCCAAAGTCTCGTAGCCGTATGATAATCCTAGCATGACACACTAATCAAAAACTTTCTGCTCCAGGTATATAGGAATTTCAGACTTAAAAACAAGCCTTCCAAAAGCCGCCCACGTTAAACCAATTCTCCTCTCAATTTCGCAAGTCTGATTGTCTCCGCCTATTTTAAGCAAAATTTCAACCATAATAAAAACTAAAACAGGAATGTGCAATCCGTTTTGCTCTTAGTCAAATCAATTGAATTGTACAGTCTCTAAAAATCGAAAATAGTTAAACTAGTTGAAACGTGTTTTTTTACTTTGCGATATGATTTTGTTCTTTTTGACGAGTCTAACAGTTAGTAAGAAAACAGTTATTTAAATCTTGTATTTAAGGTTTTTTCTGTCTTTTATAACTAAACACGTGGATGTATTAAATATAAAAAATACCTCTTAATGGCTGTTTAGCAGTTGCTTAATTGAATAACAAATGCCGTTGGCCAAATTTCCATACTTAATAACAAAATGAGACCAAAGTCAGCAATTTAAATATTTAAAATACTGAAGTGCTGATATTCAAAGCTAACTGATCTCACTTCACAGTTTCAAATAAGAAAATAAGAAACCTATCTTAAGTGATAAATATTCAAGTTTCAAAACTTCCGATTCGACTGGAAAAAGAAATGTCTAACTTTCTAATAACAGATCTAAAACTTTTTTAAGTATAACTAATTTATATACGAAAGAACTTGTCATTAATCCTATACACTACAATTCCTCTTCTACCAATTTAATGAACGGGCTGCTTATCAATTCTTATTATATTTATCTGATAAGTGAAAGACCAGTTTGTTACTTAAGCTCAGAAAATTCAAAAATGACAATTTAAATTTTATCTCCCTTTTAATTTTAGTACGCCTAATTTATTATTTCTTCTATTTCTTAAACAACCAATTATATATTTGGTTAATGTGTGTTAAGTAGTGATTTACCTAAATCAATTTTTCGTTTAAAAATATTTTTCTCTAAAGCAATCGTAAACAAATTAGCGTACAGGTTGAGACATACAATTTGTTAAATACAATTTTTACGTTGTGGAAGAATCCCATAAAAGAGCAATAATTTATATAATGAAAAAACAAAAATTATTAATTTTAGCTGAATTAAAATTTTAATTGCGATTGCTTTTTTTTCAAAATATATATGATTAAAAAACTTTTCTTACCATCAGCAGCTATCACAGTTTTAATTTTTGGCAACATAGTAACGACTTTCTCTGGCAAATTATCTGTCATAAAATCTAGTTCTATTACTTCTACGGGATATTTTGATAAATGTTTATTCCTGTTCACATTGGATCTGATTATTTTGAAGATGTCACCTCTGTTTATATCTGAAATAAAAAAAAAATGATAAATTCTATTACAACCTATTACCCTCTAGTTGATATCTCGAATTACTGTTCCCCTTAAGTTCAAAATAATTATGAAGAGTATTTCTACAATAATTCATCAGTGTGAAAAAGAAGTACTTTATACTTAATTCTAACATCTTAGTTCCGAAAATAACCCTGTATTAAGCACAAAAAGTCGATAGTATAGTAATATATATTTTTTCTGATCCCTTTATTGGTTTTATTGTTACTATCAGGTAGAGGCGAGGCCTTGGGTCACCTCCTTTGTCTTTGAGTATAGAGAAAACATAGTATTAAGAATATTAAAATTGCATTAGTAACAATAAAAAGCAGAAACTTGGCAATTATGTATCAAATACAATATGGACCACAAGCCTCCCTTTACTCCCCATACAAGATGTTTTACCAAATTTTCCATAACTTTTATGCACAATTCGGGTCGTATTTCAGCATGTGTATGATGAATATAAGGTTCAGGTTATGTGGATTTGTCGACATAAATAACACTGTCTATCCTTCAAATAGAACCAGAAAAGAGGTCTAAGTCTATATGATATACATGACCTTGATGTCACCCTTTCTCCTGATGTATGGTATGTCGCTCTGTCCTACTGAAACTACTTATTTTCTACGTCCAAATAATTATTTTGATTATAGAAAAAGTTTTTTTCAGCAGCAAAAGAGGTATTTGCGAAGGACAGAGATTCTTGGCCATTGACTTACGCTATCGTTCATTGCAGCAATAATATTATCACCTTATTCACCTTAACGTGTTTATAAAACCGGTATGGTTTATTAATAGCCATACTAATTTATCACTAAATGATATAGGATATTTATTTACTTGCTCAAATTCATCTGTGTTAAGAAACTGCATAACCTTGGCGACATATTTTGATCTTTCCATAGCAGCCACCAGAACCCTTGTCTGCCTCCATGAAAAAATGTTCCTCACCCAGAGCTACCTGTCCTAAAATGCAGTAAAGAAATCATCTTAGCTCTAAGAATATTTTGATTCGAAATGTCTGTTGATTGAAGTATGATTTCTGCTTCAATAGCCAACGTATCCCTAACCTCCGTGCGCATCTGAGAATGAAAATTAAATTTCGGATTTAGATTAAGTAATTTTAATTCAGACCAGCTGGAGAGAATTGTACTGCCGTCAGATTTTAAAATCTGTTAATGAAAAAAATGAGTTGGCCAAATTGTATTCCTGGACGTTGGAACTTTTTAGATTTTATATATGAAGTTTTTTAAAATTTCTTATTTCAAAGTCTCAAACATGTCATTACCAAAAGTCTCACCCCCATTACAAAATTTAAGCTCTAAAGAACGAAATTCCACAAATATTAACGTTGATGTTAAAGAAAAAACAAATACTTAAGCCTAATGCTCGAATTGATATTTTCCGGCCTGATTGACCCAGTATACTGCTGGACAATGACTGCATTTAATATCATAAACAGCAGAGAATAAAAGTAATGGCAATTCTTTGGCAATGCCTTTTGGTCTGTACAATGTTCCTGTCACTTTTAAGAGACTTATGGAATATATTTTAAGAGGCCTTACTTGGAAAACCTGCTTGGTATACCTAGACGACGTGGTAATTGATGAAGCCTTCGAAGATCATCTGAAAAACATCCAGGCTATTTTCAGCTGTTTTAGAATTGCAAATTTAAGGTTGAACCTTGAACTGAATCCAAAGAAATGTTGCATGTTTCAAAAGAAAGTTAAATTGGGGAATGAGACATGTTGTTTCTAGGAAGAAATTCAGGCAGATGAAAGCAAGATTTAAACCATAAGGGAGTGGCAAATGCCCATGGAAAAACATGAATTTTTAAGTTTCTTGTGATTATGCTACTACTAATGCCAATTTGTAGGGAATTTCGCAAAAACTGCAGCTTCACTACATAAATCAATTTAAGAAAAAGCTGCCTATAACTGGACTTCAGAGTGTGGCACTGCAATATTTCTGTTTTATGTTCAAGCCATAAATGCTAGCAGTATGCGCTACTTTGTCGCAAGTCCATCCGATTCAAGAACATGTTATAGAGTACAGCCGTGTATGATCCAGATCTGAACAGAACAAGGAAAGAATTACTTGCCACCATAAGAATCGCAGATCATTTCCCCAAATATGTGTATGGGGGAAAATTCCTGACTAGAGCGCACCATGCAGCATTAAAATGGCTTGTAGAATCCAGAAGAACAGTTAGCCAGATGTCTACAAAAGTTACACAGTACGACTTCCAAATTAAACATCGGCAGACAACATAAAAAAACTGATGCCTTATCCAGACATCCATGTAAAGGATACTGCAAGCCAGACCAATGGTCAACAGAAGAATGACAAAAAGATCAGCTAGGAGTACCCGGTATTGGACCAATTGAGCACGAAAAAGAAAGTTACGCAAAAATGGAGAGAAATCTGTGACAAAAATTTGCATTCAAAATGCTCTGGGTTTAATGGGATTCATTGATAATTGAGGAGTAGGAAAGACCACTAAAACGCAATTAGTAGTTGCCAGAAAAAAAATCCAGGACAAATGAGAAATATATGGCGGAAAATTTGATGTGCACCTTGGAGTAAACGAAACTCTGAATAAAGTTTGAGAATGATTCTACAGGTTCCCCTATCATGACATCAAGAAATGATGCCGAATATGTGACACATGTTCAGCAAGTAAAGGTCCCAGGACAAGATCTCGCAGATCAATGAAACAATATAACGTTGATTTACCATTCGAAAGGATAGCAATAGACGTTGCTGGGCCATTTCGAGAGTCTGATCCAGGTAAAAAATGTATCCTAGGTGTTATGGATTACTTCAGTAAATAACCTGAAACATTTGCTCTTGCGAAACAGGCAGTTACAGCAATCGCCCAAGTCTTGGTTAAAGAAGTCTTGAGTAGACATGGAGTTCCACTGAAACTTCATTCAATTCAAGGACGAAATTTCGAGTCAGCCAAAGAAAGATTGTGAAATAACGGGGATAGGAAACAAAGATCTACATCCTTCGTCAGATGGCACGGCGGAACGAATTAACTATAGACTATAGAAGAACATTTCTCCAAAATTGTTGCCAGAAACCAGAGCGACTGGTTTGAACATCTACATTTGTTTTTGTTGGCTTATAGGACAGCGGTTCATGATCCCCGGGTCACACACCAGTCAGAATTATTTGTGGAAGAGAAATGCGGCACTTTGACCTACTGTTTGTTTTGCCTAATGAAGAAAGAAAAGAAATACAAGATTATGCTGATAAAATCCACGAACGTCTTTTTCAAAATCACGAGATAACATGTGACCACATAAAAGCATGATGGAATTAAGACCAGATATAACACAGGGCCAACTCAGCTGGTTTCTGTGCAAATGACTTGGTTTGGTGGTATAATCCCATAAGAAACAAAAGGTTATCTCCAAAATTGTCTCAAAACTGGGAAGGACCATACCGAATAATCTTCAGAATACCTTAGTTCATCGGATACAGAGAAATCTGAAAAGTAGAATGAAGTTAGTACAGTTGGACAGACTGAGTGTTTGTTATATGGAGGACTAAAATCAATTTAATTAATTAAATAAATTCGCTAATGTCATTCTATTAAATTCAGTGCTAATTATTTTTAGTTACCTGTACATATTACTGGACTAAACATAGATGCAACAATAGAAGTAACTCCGACTCCACTACCAAGTTCCAACATATGCTCTTCTTTTGAAAATGACATCCCATTATCAAGCAGCCAATCAGCTAACAGAAGAGATCCGCGCCATATCTGATGCCCCACTAGGTCTAAACTTGTGCTATAACTGTGCTCTAATAAAATAAAAAATGTATAATTAGAAGTTGTAAATTGTACTTTATTATCTTGAAACTTTAAAAATAGTTTATTAATAAAAAATCGCATTTATAATGAGAACATAAAATGTTGAGTTCATTTTATCTGTAATATAAGGACCATATATCCACTAAAAAACCGTGTACATCTTATGCCCAAATTGTTTGTATACAAGTGTGATGGGGCCCTGATGAAAGAAAAATAAAAAATATAATTTTTTCTAATAATAATTCTACATACATTTACTAGAAATTAAAAACATTACTACATTAAATATGGACTTTTTTAACTAATGGATCCTCAAGACAGCAGGCAGGGAGGGAGGGAGAACGAAGATGGTTATGGCGAGCGCAAACTTGTTAGAGGAGTCCGGCGAGAGGCGAAAAGACGACCGGACAAAAGCGAAGGAGTTTATATTTAAGGTATGTAGTACAATTAAGTTATGTACAGTGAAATAATTATGTTTGCCATTCTAAACAATTTAAATGCTTCTCGCATGGCCATGATATTTTTTGTCAGGTTGGTAAAACTGACAGATAGATTTAGAGACTACTTTACAGCTAACGCTCATATAAAAAAATACTAAACAATAACTAAATTAAATTGGTTATAGATTAATGTGGATATAAATCTAATTTAACAAATGTCACAAAATTGGACGTGTCAAGTGTCAAGTGTCAACATTTTTTATTACGACGTTAAGACTAACAAGTTGAAGATTTAAAAAAATATATCCCAAAGAAAAGGAAAAATATAAATAATATCAATAAAAATATATTGGTTTGAGACCTAACTAGGATATGTTTCTATTGATTAAATAAAATTCTGCACTTTAGATGGAATATAACATTTTTTGCGACGAGTTTGAACTCTTTGGGCCTACTTGTTCTAAGAAGAATTCAAAGAAAAGAATACACTAGTCTCGGTCTCAGTCAGATACAAAAAATTTTTTTACTTTAAAATTGATTTTGTGACACGTGTTTCGACCTTACTTACTCGATCATCATCAGACCTAAAATATCCGAAAAACCCCACGGTGCAAAGTTAATTTCCCTTGATGTCAAAAATCAATTTCCAAGTGTCCCGCCTACAGACTGCATTGTCTTGCTAAGGGGACTATTAGAAAAAACATCTCTCCCTAGGATTGTGGCTGATAATCTCACGTTATTTTATCGACTGTTTTAGATAAGAACTTTTTCAAATTTAATGGTAATATGTATAGACAGAAGACAGGTTTGGCAATGGGTTCGTGCCTATCTCCTTTTTTCAGTGAGATTTTCATGAAAGGTCTGGAGAACAAGATCATGCAGGGCCCTTTCGCCAAGTATCTTTGTGCATATAAACGATATGTGGACGACATTTGCATAGTGCGGAGTGGAACTGAACAACAACTGTCTGATTTCATGACCTATGTTAACTCTCTACATACTAAGATCTCTTTTACAGTGGAAAGTGAGAAAGAAAACAAACTTTTTTTAGATCTCTTCCTAATTCGGAAAGACAACAAGATTGAGTTTGAGGTATATAGAAAACCGTCCGCAACAGACAATACCATTCAATATTCATCCAATTCCCCTCATTCACACAAATTTGCAGCCTTCAACTCCCTTTTCTATAGATTATTTAAATTACCGCTCCCAAGAGAAGCCTTTAATAAGGAACTTGCCACTATAAAACAAATTGCTTCAAAAACGGTTTTCCAGATTTTCCTATTCATAAATTATATTAATAATAATATAGTAGTTTGACACTTTTTGGTAACATCTCTTTGCAGTTGGCTAAATTTTTTAAAAATCATAACATTTCTATTGCTTTTAAAACTATTAATACCCTGAAAAACATTTAGTTAAAATAAAGGATAAAACTGAGCTTTTTTCAAAATCGGGAGTATATTCTTTAAATTGCGGAGATTGCTCTGCGGTTTATGTAGGCCAATCGGGAAGAAAAATATCAACAAGAGTTGAGGAGCACCTTAGTTAATTTAATAAATATAGGGATTCTGACATTACAGAAACCAAGTTGGCCTTTGCTAATCATTTATTAGGTTCAGGACACAATTTTTCAACTTCCGAAAACGTCAGTGTTTTGCATGAATGCCACAGAAATAGAAAATTGGACTTATTAGAAAAAATGGAAATTACCAAAGCAAAAAGAAGTCCAGTCCTTAACTGTGTTAAAGATGTTTTTATTAATATTATTATCAATATTAAAGACTCCTAGTAATAAACAAATACATTTCAGCAGGTTGGTGGTGTAGTGGTCTTGATATTTAAAATGTTTACATTTAGATTCATTGTTTTTATTGAAGTTTTTTGGTTCGAAATAAGTGTAGGTAGTAGGCCTATTCTTTTTAATATTTATACCTCAGTGTTCGTCTAATATGTGTATTGTATAACTAGTTGGTTTATGTTTTAATTTGTAGTGGTCATCTAGTTATAAGGTAATACTAACTTTTTTATCCTTTTTGTAAATGTAATTAAGGTTTTTCGGATATTTAAGGTCTCATGATGCCCGTAAGGTCGAAACACGTGTCACGAAATCAATTTTAAAGTAAAAAATATTTTTTATCTGACTGAGACCGAGAGTAGTTTATTCTTTTCTTTGACTTCTTATAATTAGGTCTCAGAGAAATATGGACGATTTCTTTGAATTGCTCTAAGAACTTGGGTCTTCACTGTGGAAGCCTCATTTTTATGGTAATTATTATGAAATATTTTCAGAAATCGAATATATAAAATGACGATTTGTTTGTCAAAGTCTCCCGGGTTATAAGTAAACTTGGCCAAAATAGACTGATGTGTCAAACATAATTTATCTATTTTTGTGCGGATACCCCTCAATTGTGTAGTATAACAAAAAATAAACAATAAACAGTCCTTTGGTAATATATTTACAACATTTTTTCTTATTTTCGGGTGAGACCAAGACAATATAGTCAATTGGCTAGTTATTGGAACATTAAAAAAAATTGACGTTTTTTGCCCATATATTCAGGAGCGATCTACAATAATACAACAAATTTAGCAATATAATTTAAAAATTGAATATCTTACGTTAGACAGATTACTAACAAAGAGAGACAAAATTTAGATTACGAAGGAGGAAGAGAAAAAATTATAAAAAAAAAATTAAAATATATGGAATATAAATTCAAAAATATATTCGGGAGCAAAATTATATGTAAGCAGAAGCATGTGTTGCAGGAAAAACGTTATTTTTGTGAAAATGTCTGTAGTACAAAGATTCTCAGTTTATATCTTCAGTTTATAATGGGTACAGGATTTTGATATAAAAAGAAATCCATCCAAAATAAAATCAAAGGCAGTTTTCAATTTCTTCTTAGATGGGTGCCATATACTTCCAAATTTGAGACTCTTTGACTGGAACTACCGCATAAGACAATGAATGCTAATATTTTTCAAAGTTGTGTGGTTAAGCAGCTAGATTCCTACATTAACTAATTTTCAAAAAAAAAATGAACATATGATTTTTAATAAAAGCTCACCAACAAAAAATTTAATGTCACTGAATGCATTATCGATTTGGAGGTTATCTTGGATAATAAAACATGTTTCTTTCTCTATAGGTTTATTAAACATGACACAAAATATGTACATGGTCTTTCCAGTGGCAGCTCGTGGATTTAAGAATAGGTGAAGTGCTGTGTAGCTAGGTGCATAGCTTCGTAGGTGAAAATAGCGCCGTAGGTAAAGATTTTTCGGGGTGCTACGCCCAAAATGCTTGTTTTTTACCTATTTTATGATGTTAATTATCCAAAGCTTTGGAGCGTTTTTTAATACTTAGGGGAGATAATATAAATCTTTAAGATTTTAAATATATGTTCTAGTTCTTAAAAACAGTTATGTACCTATATCTTAAAGCTAATTTCGATTCGATTTGATCGATGCAAAACTGCTGCCGCCTCCGATGATCCGAACGCACTAATTTACATGAATTCTATAACAAGCGCCTGCAGCAGCAATTTTATGCCGCTCCCATCTCTATTTGGCTTACGAATATTCATCATTACGTTGCCATAGAAATAGTCGTAAACAAATCTAAGCGTGAAAGCCGGCATGCGGGGGGAGTCTGAAGCGGAATTTGTTACTGCTGATTGTGATTATTCCTCAACGAGTCGCTCTTATGAAAAGGCGTTCAGTGCGCTACGTGTTTAAGTAATTATTATTTTTTGAGAATATAACTCACTAGTTTTGATAGAAAATAATGGTATAATTAAGTAAATAATGTGAATTTATATAAAACATACTACATTTTTATAATAGAAAAATATATTATAAAATACTAAATTGATTGGAAAATGTAGGTGAAGCAGCGCTTCTTCCGCGTCCCCTGGCGAGCCGCCACTGGGTCTTTCTTCATATTTTGCCACCCCTACTATTGGTTTAATTTTAGAAAGAAATTAAAAAAATAATTAAATTTAAAAATTAAAGTTGTAGAGTTTATTACGTAGTTATAGAAAATTATTAATTTAAGACATAAGACAAAGGATGCCAATATTTTTTAAAGTTGTGTCGTTAAACAGCTAATTATTCCTGCACTGACTAATTTTCAAGAAATATGTGAATATGATTTTTAATTTTAATATAATCTCACCAACAAAAACTGCCATCCTTTTTATGTCACTGAATGCATTATCGATTTTCTCTTTTATCTAATATGTTTAGAAGACGCCCATTTTTTTGAATATATAATATACAGGGTGTTCTATTTAAAACAATGTATGCTGAATCGGCTACACATTTTTGAGATATCCTTTATGCATAAATATTAAATTCCATGAACTACTATATACAAATTTTAGGTTTCACATTTTAATCTATCTCTTAAAATTAAACCAATAGTGGGGGGAGGCGACACAACTGTGATTAGAACCAACTAGAATATTGCTCAATTTACTGGAATATTTACTACGTTATTCGTATAAGCAGATTAATAGGACTCAGAATAAATTCGTTAAATGCCTCTTATACAAGCATTCTTTGTCTAGACTTTAGATATTCTATATGAGACTAGGCTTCACTTTATGGGATAACGAATCTTGAATCGAGTGGCAACGATGCTTCTGTACAAATTATTTTACAATCTTATCAACCGCCCAAATGTTACACCATTTATTTTGGAACACATATTCTTCACAAAACAAACTTTCTCCTCACAAGACGAACAAAATAGGATCTCATGCAACTGTAACTATAACAAACGTTATAGTTAAACGTCGAGACATTTTTGATGATTTAGGGTATTATCCTAGTCCTTACTATACAGGGTGTTAATTAATGTCGTGGGCAAATTTCAAAGGGTGGTAGTACTCGACAAACTAGAAAAAAAATGCCAATGTATACATAGTCAAAAACGCATCATTTTCGTTATACAGGGTGTCAAAGTTTCAATTTCTTTCTCGTTTTTTGCGTTTTTTTCCAGTTCCTTCTGAGACAATTAGTTCAAATTCAGAACATGTGTTATTGTTAAGAACCTCTATGATAAAATATTAAATCGTGGATGGTAGTATACAGGGTGTTACGTTTTTTGCACTACCTACAAGTTTATCTTGCGGAACTTTTTTTGGAGCACCCTGTATGATTTCTGATATAAAATTTGAACTCTTTGTTAATTTCTTTAGCTCTTTCGTATTTTGCATTATTCCCGTATCTATCACAGTTTGCGACTTATTTGCAATAATCGATGCATTGCTTCGATGGCATGTTTTAAGCAAAAAATTAAGAAACGGGTTTTATTTTAAATCAACCGACATGATAATGAACAATCAGATAAAATTATTACAGTTAAATTAAAAATAAAACAAAATTATAAAAGTTGTTGAAAATGTCCGCCTTTTGCTAGAATGCAAGAATCAAGTCTTCGCCTCATGGAGTGAAATATTCCAGGAGTATTGCGAATGATGTCCCATGAACCTATTATTCTGTTTCTTAAATCTTTTTCTGTCTGGATTGGGGTCTGATACACCAATACTTTCAGGTGTCACCAGAAAAAGAAATCCAGGCTATTCAGATCTGGAGATCTAGGGGGCCATGGCTGAGGTCCCCCTCGCCCTATCCAACGGTTGTTAAAATTATTATTTAGGAACTCCCTCACCCCTATGCTGAAATCTGCTGGTGCACCATCGTGTATGAACCACATTTGACTTCTAAGAAGAATTGGCACGTCTTCTAGCAATACCGGGAGTTCGTCTTCGAGAAATTGACGATAATATCGCCCGTTTAGCCTTGCTGGCAGGAAAAATGAACCTATCAAATAATCTCCAATAAAGCCGGCCTACACATTTACTGAAAATTGTTGCTGGAAATTATTTTCGTATCGAATGCGGATTCTCTTCTGCCCAAATATGATTGTTATGAAAATTATGTATGGCATTCCTAGAAAAATTTGCCTCATCGCTAAATAAAATCGTGGTTCCAAATAATGGATTTTGGGCTAGCTATTTGTAAGAACCACTGGCAAAAATTTAAACGGAGTGGAAAGTCACGTGGGAGAAGAGCTTGAACCCTTTGGATGTGGAAAAGGATACATTAAGTTGTCTAATAAAATTTTCCATTCAAGCACAAATGAAATGTTAAGTGTTGCTGCAATTTTCCTCGTAATGGTAGCAGGATCATTTTCTACTGCATTCAGGACTGCTTCCTCGCCTTCAGGATTCCTAACCGTTCTATTTGCTCCCGCTAAATGAGTGGATTTCCTGAATGATCCATTTTCACATAGCCGATTATGTACCTTTGCAAATGTTTATCTATTGAACACCATGCGATTTGGATATTTCTGTTCATAGAGTCGTCTGGCTTCATAACAATTACCGTTTGCAAGTCCATAAATGAAATGAATTTCTGCATATTCTTGATTTGTGAATTCAACCATCATTAAACAACTCGAAACAACTACGGAAACGTCAAACAAAAAAATATTTCTTACAAAATGTCAGACTAAAGAACAGAATTAACAAATGACCTGCTTCAGCCTACTACCTTTTTTCAAGTTTCATTATTTAGCCTACACTTAATTTGCATCTATGGCAATTATTGCAAATAAGTCGAAAACTGTGATAGATACGAGAATAATGCAAAATACAAAAGAGCTAAAGAAATGAACAAAAAGTTTAAATTTTATATCAGAATTCATACAGGGTGCTGCAAAAAAAAGTTCCGCAAGATAAACTTATAGGTGGTGCAAAAAAATGTAACAACCTGTATACTACCATCCACGATTTTAATATTTTATCGTAAAGGTTCTTAAAAATAATATATGTTCTAAATTTGAACTAATTGTCTCAGAAGGAACTGGAAAAAAAACGAGAAAAAAATTGAAACTTTGACACCCTGTATAACGAAAGTGGTGTGTTTTTGACCATGTAGATATTAGCATTTTTTTGTTATTTTGTCGAGTACTATCACCCCCTGAAATACGTCCACGATTAATAAACACCCTGTATATACTTTGCTTCCTTAGCTTGTATAGCGCTTATTTTATAGATTTATGTATACTTGCTTTTATGTATGCCAGTTAGATATTATTTTATTTATTATTATATTTTCTCAATTCCGTCGGTCTATCTAAACTACTTACCCGATTCCGGTAAAAATCCAATATGCCGAAACAAAATGGCGAACTAGTGAAATGTTAAAAAAATTATTACTAAAAAACAATTTATCCAATTTACCTCAAATTTTGCACAAAAATTAACTGTTACATATGAATAAACTGGTAACACTTTGGCACGAATCCAAAATAGCAAAACAAAATAGCGGCCTAAAAAAATGTTATAAGTATATATATATATATATATATATATATATATATATATATATATATATGTGTGTGTGTTATTAAATGACTATGTGCTAAACTACTTCACTATTCTAAATAAAAGCAAAAATTTAGTCCCGGTAAAGGATATTTACTTTTTTTTTATTTGCAATTTTAAAAGGAATTAGAATGTTTCTTATTTATTATAAAAACCAAAACAAGGAATTTTTCTTAGAAAGACAAGATTTTATTAAAATTTGATCTTTCAACGTCACTATAGGTTCACGACGCCCATATATGTTTCTGCTGCTCGACCTGTTTCGATGTTGCCAAACTAACTTATAGATTTTTGGTTAGTTTTATGCTAAAATTTGATTTTAGCGCTTATTTTCACAAGGCTTTTGACTGACCACTTCCGTCTTCTCTCTCTCGGTCAGTCAAATATCATCATCCCTTTGTATGGCCAATCCGGAATAGAATCAAGGTATGGGCAACACCTCCATGTGTTGATCCAGAGGAATCGGGTATCATCCCCAAGTGAACCAGTTTTTGGTTATTTGAAATTGTATTTCTTCGTATGGATTAAATGACTGTTTTGTTTGAAAGCCAAGTTGGGGAATTTTACGATGCATTTCACATTTTTTGTATTTTTTTTGAAGTTCTCATCAATGGATTTTTTTCTTGTTTTTAGAATCCACATGGAAGTCGACTCCTAAGTTTTTGCATAACCTACCATACCATGAGTTACAAAAACTATGATCTTTTGAGTTAAGACAAATGAAATCAGTTGTCTTGTCAGGACTTCTTTATGTGAGCCAGTTCTATTGGAACGCTATTTGTTTTGTGGACTCTGTTTGTTCCTGTAATTTTGCTATGTTCCTTGCAGTCTTTGACAGCCTAATATTCCTGGAAGAATTTATTCTGTCCAGAAATATTTGTTTCATATTAATAATTTTTCATCGTTTAACTAGTGAATTATTAAAATTAATATCTACATTTTTAATCACTATCGACTATAGGGGTCTTTCATTTTTATGTGTGAATCTGACTACTTTAAACTGTACATTTTATACAAAATATATGTGACGAAACAAGAAAAAAATTGCCTAATATATTAATTTATCCTGCCTACACTCACCTATTTTTTTTTTAATTCTCATTCTTTTGTTCTCGCGTTTTTCCAATTAAATAGTTTTCTCTGAGGAAAAGCGCGCCCCTTTAATTAATATTAATACTAAATTATCTCGATTATTTTTTAAAGATTTAAGTTTGTTTCGAATTACGTAATGTAAAAAAAAGTCTAAATTTAACATCAAATTTTTTTTTGCTAATTATTCATTTTACTTCGAACCCAGAATGCTTACCTGACGAAGAGCTGCAGTACGGTGTGTGCTATAAAAGAGGGTGCACCTTCATTATAGTGAATCAAGGTTCAATACAATTGGTAAAGAAATTTCAAGGTCCCTTGGAGAAAATCCGTCTTGCATTTGATTTCATATTATTAATTATCGTCTAAACGATGTGTATTAAAATTATGAATATTTTATATAAATATGCTCGTCGTAAAACTTTTTAAAAAAAATTGTTTTACCCACAACTTCCCTCGTACAGAATTCCATTACTAACAATAAGCAGTCTTGCAGTGTATATATGCATACTTGATAATAAATGTATACTCCTATAAACTATAATTTATTTAAATATTTATAGTTTTCAGTTTATTTAATAGTATTATTTTTATTTATTTATCACATTATTTACATAGTCTACAAAAAAATAAGTTATGTCCTTTATTATTTTCTACCAAAACAAGAAAGATTTTATTCCAGAAAATGTAACCAAATATTTAAACCTTAGAGTTTTAGAGAATTTAGTCTGAGATTTAAATATTTTATAAGGGGTACCATTTTGTTTTGAAGTAAGTTGGATGATGAGTTTTTCAGTAATATTTTTTCTTAACATTTCACTAGGTCGCCATTTTATTCCGCCATATTGGATATTACCAAAATGATAACAGGTCATCCCCATATGACGATTAATGTTTGACCAAAATTTGGGTCAATCGGGTAAGTAGTTTTTAGCTTTGCCACGAACAGACCGACACACAGAGCGACGGAATCGGGAAAACATGTTTTTCGGCATCTAAGGATTCTGAAAAGTAAACATCTGCAAAAAATCTCGTAGGGTGTTTTTTTCACGATTAGAATACTTTTACGAGGAAGTAAAATTTTAAAAATAATAAAAAACATTTGCTTGATATAAAATTGTTTTTGCTACAAAAATGTATTGCCTACTTTACCCTACATTTCGTCAATTTCATAAAAAATATATTTTTGATTGGGGTACTCACCTATCTCTAAATATTCATCCTGATGAGATTTTTTTCTAGGTACTATTAAATCACCTTCTCTGTCAGTTATCCTATATCCGGGTAGTATAAAAGAAAATTTGCTAACAACATCTGTAAAAAAAAGTAACACATAACAATTTTGCAATTGCCAAAATTTTGTAAAAATGTTTCAATATTAAAACCAATTGAATTTCAGAAACAAATTTGTACTTACTACTTGTATTAACAGACGGTTTAGATTTGGACGTGTAATCATATTCTTCATACAGTTCCGATGATATCTCATAGATTTCATCATCCATGGTCTGAAACAAAAAATATCGCGATATGAAACACTTATAATCAACTATTAAGAATTAAATTTCAAATCTTCATTTATGCCTTTAATTCTTTAATAAAACCTAAACTAAAAAAAAACAAACAAAACGCTATAGGATATCCTACCTAAAATATGTCTAAAATCTTGAGAATACAAAAAATTAAATAATATACAGGTATTTTATTCTGAATTTAAAATATACTAATACATTTCGATAGATATTGGCAACAATGCAGTTTTTAAAGTATCTTCATAAGACTATCCATTATGGCCATAACCAAACAGTATCTTTTGTTCTGCAAATACGTCTAACATACTATGTAGACGTTTTAACGGTTTGGAATTTTTTTTATTTAAAACATCAATACAGTCAAGGGGAAAAACACGAAAACATCTTGTAAGATGAACCTTCCGAAAACCAAATAAAACAAATATATAAAGTGCTGTAATTCAGTTAAGGTGGCCCCCATATAGCCTAGTAAGCAGAGACTTATTATGCTAAAAAAACAAACCAATATATATTTTTACTTTGCTCGTAAAAAGGAATGATTGTAATCGTGACAAAATCACCATCCGAGATTTTTTCAAATCTTTACGAGTCCCTAGATGCTGAAAAACATTTTTCTTTCTCAATTCCGTCTGTCTGTCTGTCTATCTGATTGCGGCCTGCCTGATCGAGGCATGGCTGAAAAACTACTTATCCGATTGATTTTGGTCAAAAATTAAAGGTCATATGGTGATAACCTAGTAATATTTTGGTAAAAACTCAATATGACGAAACAAAATGACGGCCTATCGAAATGTTAAAAAAATATTACTGAAAAACTATTCATCCAATTTACCTCAAATTTTACATAAAAATCAGTTATTACGTAAGAATTAACTGGTAAAATTTTTATACAAACCCAAGTGGGCTTAATACAATACTTAAAAATTTAGCCTGAAAAAACTACAATAAATTAATTGTGGTATATAAAAAATTAATGTGATGTAGGGATTCATTGGTCGAATTCAACATGACGGAACAAAATGGTGGTATGTGGTAATGTAAAAACTGCTTATTCAACTTATTTTTAACTAGCTTTTGCTCGCGACTTTAAACGCAGAAATAATGAGGTAATATAAATAATGTGTTTTTAAAAACCAGGTTTATCAATAACGCCATCATTAAAACGTATTAATAATAAATAAAAACTTTGCTAATATTCTGATATATTAGAAAAGGCTAATTAACGGGCGGAACGAGAAATGAACGGATCCTAGAATATGGCACGTTACGTGATCCAATCGGGGATTGTGATTGGAGGGCCACTAATTTGCTATCAAACGCTCGATGTCTGATTTTGCCCGTTAGAAGCAAAATCTAACAAATGTCCATAATTAAATAGAAATGTTATAATTTAAGAAACTACAAAACATACTTCTTTCGGCAACCCTCGGAAAATTCCCACTTCCCGGACGCTTTTTTTGAGAAAGTAGCGCTTTTTTGACCTAATCCGGGAAATACGTACATCCCGGAATAGGACTGGAAGAAATTCTAAAAATTACACAGGTCATTGCCCAACAAAGAAAGATTAGACTATCCAAACCTGAATTTTTATTACTCTGTATTACTAAAGTTGGTAATTTGTATTTTACTGATATTTAACATTAAACGTTTGAGGGTCCTGCTTTAATTTATTTGTGTAAGTATACTTTGAATAACATTTAATGTTGATAAAAACGTGGCTACTATACCAGCTTACTTTATATAATCAGTGACGAAAATGAGTAACTTAGATTAATTAGTAGTAATGTATTTATTATTTGTTTTTATAATTATGTAGAGAACTTAAATAGACATACTTACTGTAAATTTAAATAATAAAAATAACAATAATCAATGTTTAAATAGGGTTTTTTAATAACCCTATCTATGAACTAATGTCAGTATTTTTCTTATTATTTACAATGTTAAAGGTAAAAGTACAATTTTTGCAATTTTTGATGACGATTCCAGAGGGTGCCTCTGATGAATCTTTAGAGATGTTTTCGGAATTTCGCGCTTCTACAAAAACGGTGATTTATTTATAGTCGGTTCCAAAATCTTTTCAGCGACGGCAATTTGGTTAGTAATGCTTGGTCTAGCCTTCTGCTACATTGGTACTTTTCCATCCTCCATGTTTTGTTAATTGAGTGAAGTCTCCTCTTAACATTTCACTAGGCCGCCATTTTGTTTTCCCATATTCGATTTAAACAAAATGTCAATCGCGTAAGTTTTTAAGCTATGCTGTGAACGGACAAACAAACCGACAGACGGAATTGATAAAACATATTTTTTCTGAGAGAACGATTTTTTTACGATTACAATTTTTGTTATTTAGCAGCCGTTTTGTTCCGCAATCTTGAATTAGTACCAGAGTTTTACTAGTTCATGTGTATACCACAATTATCTGAGGCATACCATATTCCTACATAATACAGGATTTTTGTGCAAAATTTGAGATAAATTGAATAAGTAGTTTTTTAGTAATAATTTTTTTAACATTTCACTAGGCCGCCATTTTGTTTTGCCCTATTGGATTGTTACCAAAATGTTACACGGTCATCTTCATATGGCCTTTAATTCTATTTTTGACCAACATTTGAAGTCAACTGGGTAAGTAGTTTTTTAGCTATGCTGCGAACAGACAGACCGACGGAATTGAGAAAATATCTAAAGACCCTGAAACATAAAAATCTCGGATGGTGATTTTTTACGATTACAATACTTCCCTTTTACGAGGGAAGTAAAAATCAATGTAGTTTTTTTTCTTAAGTTGTTATAAAGCTAATGAAATTCCTCATAATAGTTTATTTTATTTTATTAAAGAGGAAACCGAGTTAATAAAAAAACTGCATCGATGCGATGTACCGGCTATCAACTACTTTGCAAAGTAGAAGCCAGGCTAGGTGCGCACTTCCCTGCAATGTGCGGTGCGCTGTTATGGAAATACATACCCTTAAGCTATTCATTACGCAAATTTATCTATGATGTGGCCTTAAATGCATCAAAGATATGACCTATTAATGAATGGCGTAAATGATTTCGATATAAAAATATTTAATTTAATTAATTTTTACTTCAACAAATAAATTGTTAAAAGGGTCCCTGGGTATCAGCCTACCAGATATTCTTTTCAGGTCATGTCGGTTTTTAAACCTTAAAGCGGCCCGGAAAAAAATTCATCACTGGAATATAAACAAAAAAATCTCGCTCGGTTTTCATCATTCACGTAGTTTGCAGGCAACCGAGATACGAGCGGTGCTTAAAAATTGTCAGCATCGCCCTTTATATCAGAAACGATGGGGGTTATACAAATTTTGTTATCAGCATCATAACTATGTGTAGTCGGTGACTTATTCGTAGTAAATTTTGCTTACCGAATAATTACTTTTTTGAGGCAACATTGTCCTTTTTAATTGTCGGATACAATATATGGTTTTAAAATTATGCTAAATATTTTTTTGCGTTTTTAGAAGTATTCTAAGTTTAGTGCATTTAATTATTTCTTCAGTTGTAACCCTGTATATAGCAAACACAATACATCACAAAACTTACACACAAAATTAACAAAGTAACACGCAGTTTAATTCTCGTAACAAGGCGAGTGCCCCACTTGAGTGTGGACCGGTTATAAAGCCAAGATTTTAGCTTATATATATATATATATATATATATATATATATATATATATATATATATATATATATATATATATATATATATATATATATATATATATATATATATATATATATATATATATATATATATATATATATATATATATATATATATATATATATATATATATATATATATATATATATATATATATATACATTCAGATTTAGACTTTAAATACATCTAAAACTATACAAAAAAACTTGAAGCATCTATATGGAAAAAAACATATGCACACCTATATCAATCAAACACAAATACTAACTTGGAGCTGAATCCAGAAAAATCCTATAAAATTCGACGAAAACTTAAATGCTGCACTAAAATGCTGAAGTTCGCAACAGTCGAGTTATTACATAAAACTAATTTCACTTGTAAGCAGTTGACAAGCCGTGGCATCTGTTAATTCTAATTGCCATCTTAAACTTGGACTATTTTTGATGTCGAGCCGAGCCAATTTTCCGATTGATTTTGAAATTAGCATATGTTTGGGATGCAACGTGTAAGGAAAATTTAAATATTTTAAATAAATCCGCACGTTCTTGATAAAGAGCATTTTTATGTATAGATAGGGTCCTAAAATTTAAAATAACCTAGATATTCCCATATTTAACTTTTAGATAACGTAGGCTAACGTACAAACAAACAAACAAAAGTATGCTTTATTGTCACAGGAAAATTGTTACAATTTTATAGACAAAGCGAAATTTACCTTTAAACAAAAACAATGAAAAAACGAAATATTGATCGAAAAAAAATCATTTTTCGATATGTCATTGGAAATAAATAAATTGTAAATATAACATTCGTTATATTCGTAACACTGCCGTAAAGCGGTTAATGAATCTAGGTGACCTAGCAAAAGGAAATAAACAATACATATGCGAGGTGAATAATTTCGATGACATTGAAATTAAAATTACGCGACCTTAAACTCTTATTTTGTTATAGTTATACAAGCAAAATAAGTGAAGTTAAACAAAAAGTGTACTGAACTAATATAGTTTTAGGAACGTATGTGTGTGCTTGATTAGCTATATATCCAATACATTCCTTTTTTATATGAACTGTGAGAGTTTATTGAAACACTGTTAAAACGAAATAAAATAAGTCTATTGAACTAGAACAATAAAATTCACATCCGACTTCTTGCAAGTCCAAAAACAGAGTCTTCCTCTAATATTAATAAAAATTTCAAGAAACATAAAGTTCCACCCCCTGTGCCAAAATTCCTCGCTTTGATTGGTCCTATTCGTTGGCAAAAGGGGTTTTTTTCTATCTTCGTAAACTTTCCCATGGTCAAAATAAAAACATTCATTACAGATAGTAAAATGGGGATTTGGAGAAAGCTTTACTAAGAAGGGTCGTTTCGGTATTTTCCTATCATAAACTCTAAATGCAATAAACAGTTCACTATCGGTGATGGTTCCTATTATCGAACGTGCAACAACATAAAATCGTACAAAGAAGTGTTGTAAAAATACAAATTAACGGATAGCATACAAGAACCTTAACACTAAATTAGAAATTCCCACAATTATGTACAAAAAACTAAGTACCTACAAATTGTTACATTTCTCCATAGCAATAGATAATTAGCCTAGATTAAAAAAGTAAATGTAAAATAAAATAAATATGTACAGTATGTTATGCAGTAACAATGAAAAGAAAAACAAATATATACAGTGTGATATGCGCAAATTTTAACTTTGGCAGACAAATGTGGGAGACATTCAATCGCCACATAGTAATTAAAAAAAGGAAATGCATAACTTTAATCTAATATGTGACAAAAATAATTAATGATAAAGGACTATCAGACAGTTCATTCCTTATAAAATATTTTGAAATGCCTTCGCAGCAACATGATTTAAGTAAACAAGCGAATAAAAAACATTTTAATGACATTATTCATTATAAATATCAATAAATTGATTTTTTGTTAATTCTGTTAAAGGAATGGGAAGTTATATCTCATGCCTAGAGTTTCTGGTAGGATATTCGTGTTGTGGCCTTTCCGGGAATGTGCTTATATGTTTTCCAGTGATGGGCGGTGGGTATATACCCAACGGGTAGGTAAATAAAATTTGGGTATATACCTGGTATATATCCAAAAGGTGTAGGGTATATATCCATTGAGAAATACTGTAGTTATATACCTCGTATATACCCGGTATATACCCGGTATATTCCTGGTATTATACCTAGGGTTGCCACCTCTGATTGAAGTAGAGTTTCAAAGTTCCGCTTCCACTTGCAGTATAATTAATGATGAAGAACTACTAGGAACTAAAAGTAGTGACGTTGTGACCAGTCTAATGGACAGTGATTCGAATTTATAATAGATACAGACTCAGACACCAAGATGGATACACCATCAGCAAGTGAGTCTGATGATTCTGAAGACTGATTCATTTAAACTCAATTCCAACTAAGTATTATTTATTTTAGATTTTTAACGTAGTTTTCTTACTTTGTACATTATGTTTTTGTTTCATTACACTCTTATTTTATTCAGAATTAAAATATGTTTTTAATAGTTGTTCATTTTTTAGATTTTAAACGTATTTTTCTTACTCTGTGCATTGTGTTTTTTTTTCATTATACTATTTTCATTTTTAATAGCATTATTTTGTGATTTTAATTTCGATTTATTCAACCACTTTTTTAATGTCCTAATTTAACAACAAAACGTTTTGTTAGATTACCTAAAATTAACCACAGTTGGGTATATACCGTGTATATACCCAACTATATGGGGATATATACCCCCTTGGGTATACACCGGTAACCTTGGGTATATACCCAAATTTCAGTATACCCGGTGTTTGCCCATCACTGATGTTGTCTTACCAAACAGACGGTTTCTAAAATAAATAATGCAGGAAGTGCTAATATTTCATGTTTTTTGAAATAGTATTGGCAGTGCGTTCTATTATTTAGACCAAACAAATAACGGATTGCTCTCTTTTGAAGCCTAAAAATACTAAGAAATTGCTCGGTTGTACAGCAGCCCCAAAAGTGAAGGCCATAGCGGAGATGGGATTCGAATAGAGAGAAATAAGTAAGTTTGGCAAAAAAACACGTCCAGTTCTTTTGAAACTGATCGAATGGCAAAGCAGGCGGTAGAAAATTTTTTAGTTAAGGTGTCAATATGCTGAGACCATTTTAGGTTGTTATTTATATGCAAACCCAGGAATTTAACCGACTTAACGTATTTAATCGGACCAAGCCCTAATCATAGCAAGGTCGTTGGAAATATTAGAACGTAAAGACGTTGTATCAAAACCACTCCATGTTATGCTTGTGTCGTCAGCAAAGAGAGATTTTTCCATTAATTTTTAGGTTCCAAGACCGAACCTTGAGGGACTCCACTTGTAATCAATTTACAATTACAATCATTACCAATTGTTGCCTATCCCGAGATAAGATTTAAACCAATTTAAAGAAATACCCCGGATTCCATAAAAATTCAGCTTGCTTATCAAAATTTCATGACTAACACAGCCAAGGGCTTTTGCGTAGCCACAAAAAACTGAGGCTGTGGGGTGGTTGTTATTGAGGGATAAGTAGACGTCGCTATGCCACGGGAACATGGCGTCACTGGTGCATTTGTTGGGTAAAAATCCAAACTGATCCAGTGATATTATCTGATGTTTAAGGAGAAATGGCATAAGACGATTCTTTAGTAGCCTTTCAATGATTTTTTATAGCACTGGTAGTAGAGCAATTTGGCGATAATTGCAAGAGTTAGTTTTTTCGCCCCCTTTATGAAGAGGAATAATTATAGCTGTTTTAAGGCATCCAGAGAATATACCTTGTATAAGGGATTCATTTATTAGTGTTATAAGGGCCTCTATGACTGGGAGCGGCAGGTTCAAGAATATTTTAATTGATAGGCCATCAGGGCTACACGTAGATTTGCTTGTGATGTTATTAATTTCTTTCAATAGTCCCATACTGCTAACAGGGCTTAAGAAAAGGCTATCAGCGACATTTTTTGAGGGAGGGAGAAACGAAAGAGGGTCCAAACTTAGCGAGATACCAGAGATAACATTTTTGCTTACATTAACAAAATAATCATTTAGGTCATTTGGACTTGACAGGATCTGAGTCACAGCGTTTGATTTGTTTCTGAGGTCATTGATAATGGACCAGGTTTCCTTTGAAAAGCTTTTAGACTTTGTTAGACGTTTTTGATAGTATATTTTTTTGCTGACTTGATTAGTTTAATATAGATCCTCCTATAATTAGAGATATAGTCGAGAATAAGAATGGAGTCGTTGAATTTTTATATATATAGAGGGAACGCATATTTTTAGTCTTAAGCGGGAAGGCCCTATTAAAAGCATTTACAATTTTATTTAAGAAAGCTCTAAAATTTGAGTTAACATTTTCAAATTAAAAATTCCAGTCGGTGTTTAAGCAAACATTATGAAATTCTGAAAAATTGGTGGCCGAGAAAATTCTGCCGCTATGGCATAATTTTGAGATAAAATTTAATTCGGCTCTTTAGTTAGAATTTTTTAAAGTAAGAAAAAAGAAAAAATCTGCAAATACATCTTCACGTTCTGCACTACATTTTCGTGCATTTTTTAACACAGCATTTGTAGTATTCAGAACTGTTCTTCCATTGATAGATGTTATAATACGCCTAACACTATCCTAGAATTTCGTTCAAATTCGGATATATCGTTTTATATACCTCTTGTTTGACATAACCCCAGAACCAAAAGTTTAATGGAATTATGTCGGGTGATCTTCGTAGCCAATGAATCGGATTATTTGTTGCTATTAACCTACGTTGCAAAGACTTTTTATTAATATTGTGAACGAAGGGGAGAAGGGTCTTCAATGAGTTGCTAATAGATGTTATTCTGTGCTTCTAGGTCAACATCGTCCAAGCAGTCCCTGTAGTAGGTAAAGGTCGTCAAATATTAGGTATTTCAATGCTTGCTAAAAATTCTGTTGTTTTATTCAATAATAATAATAATAATATTTATATTTCACCAATAAAACAGAAGTACTTAGAACTATACCAAAGAAAAAAAGATCTGAGGTTATCAGTATTTTCATGTCATTCCTAATTTATTAAAAAATCTACACTACATTTTTTTTTGGAAAAAAGTGGATTTATGTGCATTAGGTAGTATTGTAGCTATTTGAAGCGCGATTGCCTTGAAGTTTTTTCTTTGATAAGCAAAACGCAAACTTTAAATATTTAATTCCCGCCAAGGGCAATATTTCGAATTGTTTGCAATAGTTTCTACACGACTCTGTACATGAAAGACCACACATAATGCGGATTGCATACTTTTGAAGCAAAAACACTATTGTCAGATCCGAACCCCAATGTATAATGCCGTACAATAAGTGAGAGTGTATATTAGAATAATATACTGACAACATAGCATTTTGACTACAGTAATTTGATAATGGCTTTCAACTATAACATTTTTTTCTTAAGTTTCTGCATACATTTTTTATATGATTTCACAATCGTAAATTCAATTTTTAAACCTAACATTATTGAAGAACCGGAATGTGTAATAGTACCACTTTCGATTTCGTGAAGTACAAAGCTGTCATCATTTTGCTTTTTATTTGAAATTACAAAAAAATTTATTATCCTTGGATTTATAATTAAACAATTCTTTTTAGACCATAACATTATATTATTATAAACCAACGTTTGTATCATCTGCATTTGATATGACAGAAATATCGGTAGAGATATTTTTTTAAGTAGGAAATGAGGTCAAAAGTATAAACAAGATATACCAACGATCCAAGAACTGAATCCTGCAGAACATCTGAATCTACTTCAAAACACAAGAGTTCTAACCACACTACACCACAACTTGTTACATTCTGGAAGCGCGTTTCGCTAACCAAGTGAGCATCATCAGCAGGTGTGAACTAAAGTAACTTATCCTAACCGAGACTATTTACAGGTAAATGTGGTGCACCTGACTGGACCGTTGTTAAGTAAGCAATAGAGGGGACTATAGGGAATAGGCCGTTTGTCTTTATTTAGTGCTTTCTTGCCACATATAACTATTTCTATACTCTTAAATGCATCCAATAATCTATTATTAGATACATATTTAATTAACTTAAGAATATTTATTCCTATTTGGTGATTGTTTTCCAAAGCATTCCGCTCCTTCAAGTCGACTTTGTCTTTAGGGTTTCCAAGGTGATTTTTCAAACTGTTCTCCGATTTGTAGGCTATCCTAAAACCTACGATTTTAAATATTTTTCTAGACATCTCGTATATCTGGGATCATATGAGATTACTATGAACCTCTTGGGAGCCTCAGGTGCTTGAAGAGTAGGGGCATGTTTTAACATTTACTTATGCTTATGTCTATTTACTAATTTATGTACAAAATTATCATTATATCCATTACTTTGAGCTATATTTTTAATCCGATTTATTTCATTGTTAAAACGTTCTTTACTTAATGGATAATTGACTAACCTGTGAGTTAAGAAATGAAATGCTGCCATTTTGTGTTGACGGCAATGAAATGTCGGCAAAGAGTCGGCTGTTATATACCTATCAGTATTAATAAATTTCCTATAAATATCAAATTCTAATTTATGGTTATTTCTAATAACTAACGTGTCGAGAAAAGGTAATTGACCATTGTTCTTCTTTTCGTACGTATAATTAATGGAAGGATATTTGATAGAGAAATAAATAATGCTCAAGTCGGGTGCAACCAAGTGTGACTACATTTACCTATAAATAGTCTCGGTTAGGATAAGTTACTTTAGTTTATATCATCTGCTGATGATGCTAACTTAGTTAGCGAAACGCACATCCAGAACGTAACAAGTTGTGGTGTATTGTGGTTACAACTCTCGTATTTTGATCTATCTTCCACCACAGTTCCCAGTGTTAGGACATCCCAATTTACTGTCAATGAACCGCTCCTCATCCCATTTACCAAAACACACTGTTGTCGCCCACTCAAATATGACTCCATGAGCTTCCATGCCTGTCCTCTAATACCACGACGATGCAACTTTATAAACAGTAGCTCATGGTTGACCATGCTCGGGAGAAACCCAGAAACAAAGTTATTTATCAACTACATCGACAACTGTCGTCTGAAATCCACAATAAAACCAGTAACATTTTGGTACTAATCCAAGGTAAGTTATTAGAGTAATTTGAAAAACTGGTATGAATTCAACATGACAGAACAAAATGGCGGTCATAAAAAGTCAGATAAAAAATCAAGTATGGCATAGGTACAAAATGGTAAAATATTGGAAAAAAATAGCGTGTTATGTGTTACTAAATGACTCTATGTGTAGAATAAATAGGGCCATACTTCATTGTTCCCAATAAAAGGAAAGATTTATAACGAGGGAAATTCCGGGTATAGGGAAACGTTAAAATAATTAAGTCGAAACGAGATTTTTTGAAACGAGACAAGACCCGGATTTCGCCTCGTCTTGAACAAAATTTCCGACATTGAAACGAGACTAACCAAAGTGCAGATGAGACGAGATGAAGTCTTAATCTCTTTCTAAACGATATAGACAAGAGAGGGTCAGAGAATTGAAAAATAGTGTCTAGAAAGACAGAAACAAATTGCGATTGAAAACCTAAGAACGTCGCAGACGATTAAAAAACGTAATAAACTTGGTTTCAAAATAATATAAAATAGTGTAAGTTTATTTTTTAATAAATGGATCTCTTTTCTTGGAATAAAAGACCCTCTTTTCTTTACGCTATTCGATACAGCAAAAATATTCTACCTGTCTAATTCTTAGCCAAAAAATCTCAAATAAATTCAAGGCAAATATCTTTTGTATAGAACATAATTCAAGGTATACCAAATATGTCCATAATAAAGGTCCTAAATCACGATCTAAGAGGAATGTGAAATCCGAAGGCGAGTACAATAATTTATCAAGAGCTATTATGTTGTTGCCGCAGAGGAGAATTTCTTTTTCCTTTTGTTCAGTAGGGGGTGAAACTATCGGTTGGCCAGGGTTAGATCAAAGCCGGCCTTAATAACAGTAATTTCTGTTTGGCTGGCTTAAGGATATTCTCTCTATAATAATATTTCTGGCCTACATATCGAAAAGTGCTATATCTTATCCAGCGGTTTATAATAAATTATACTTGCAAGTGATGAGATGACTTAAGAGAAATATTTTTATTTTGATTTTTCTTTAAAATATTTGTAATTTTGTTGGATGTTGGATATTGCAGCAGAACACATATAAATTGCTTAGAGTAAATAACCAACCAAATGCAAATTAAAGAAAAATTTAAATAAAAATATGGCTTTTAAAGCATCTCATACACTGTCCTTCAAGTATGTTTTCCAATATTACAAATAAGAAAAAAAATAAAAGTCAGTAGTTTATTATAGTTTAGTTAACATGCAATGAATGTAATAGCTTATATATATATATATATATATATATATATATATATATATATATATATATATATATATATATATATATATATATATATATATATATATATATATATATATATATATATATATATATATATATATATATATATATATATATATATATATATATATATATATATATATATATATATATATATATATATATATATATATATATATATATATATATATATATATATATATATATATATATATATATATATATATATATTATTTATATATATACATCTCTACAGCGTGCACCAAAAATAAGGAGACGGCGAAATATCTCAACTGCCTCTTACCTTAATCGTATGAAATAAATACATTTAGGTATGAAATTATGCCGAATATTATACACTTTTGCTAAAAACACAAGATAATTAGTTATTACTTCCCTCGTGAGATTTTTTCAGATCTTTACGTTTAAGGGTCCCTAGATGCCGGAAAATATGTTTTCTCAATTCCGTCTGTCCGTCAGTCTGTCTGTTCGCGGCATAGCTAAAAAACTACTTATGCGATTTCTTCAAATTTCAGTCTAAAATTAAGGGCCATGCATGCAAAAATACAGGCTATATATATATATATATATATATATATATATATATATATATATATATATATATATATATATATATATATATATATATATATATATATATATATATATATATATATATATATATATATATATATATATATATATATATATATATATATATGTATATATATATATATATATATATATATTATATATATATATATATATATATATATATATATATATATATATATATATATATATATATATATATATATATATATATATATATATATATATATATATATATATATATATATATATATATATATATATATATATATATATATATATATATATATATATATATATATATATATATATATATATATATATATATATATATATATATATATATATATATATATATATATATATATATATATATATATATATATATATATATATATATATATATATATATATATATATATAGCCTGTCTTTTTCGTTAGCTCCGAGTTGGTGGTAACGTGTAAGTGGTTATAATTAATAAAAAAATTTACTTATTTTAAACACGCTTTAAAATTGGAACAAGTATTCTATAATTATTTATTTATTGCCTAAAATATTACAAACGTACTAATAAAGTAAGCAAAAAAATGGTGTCAAATCTAATAAAAAAAAATTTAAATTAAAATTCACTGGCTAATATCCAGGACCCAGTGGCAAAAGCTCTGAGAATCAATATAAGGAATGTACAGAAACTTGTGTACGAAAAAAAAACATAATTTACTTCCGAAAAAGAATAAGAAATGTACACGAAAAAATCCAAAGGCAAAAGACTTAAGTTACAATGCAAAAATGGATATTCATAATGCAATTTATGATTTATACACGTCAAAAACTAATATAATCCTTCAGAAACTTTTTAATATTATAGATTAAAAAAAAACATCATTACTTAAAAAGTCCTCATCTTCTGAGTCGTCCTCAAATGGCGCAATGATCATTAGTGCTATTTCGACATCTAGAACTCGTTCTCGATTCCACCAATCCCATACTATTTCTCCATATGTTCCACGGATTTCGTCCAGAACTCCGGCGTAATATAATTTAATGAATCTTGCCAAACAATTTGCACTTCATCTGATGTAAGACCATCGTTCACGTGTTTTTCGTAATATGATTTTGCCCCAGCCCATATTAATTCTATTGCGTTAAACCGGCAACGATATGGCGGCAGTCGTAAAACCTCATGTCCATTTTCCCGTGATGTTTCATCTACTGCACATATTGTTGGTTTTTTAATAGATTTTGCCATTAAAAGAAGTTCTAGTTTCAGCATATTGGGTAAAGGATTTTGTTTTTGTTTTATTAGCCAGTCATAAATATCATTTTTCTTCCAGGATGAAGTAGGTTGTTTATTTAAGATTCTTGAAAGATAAGATGCATTGTCCAGAATGATGCAAACGGTTCACAGTTCATATTATCATGGTAGTCCATACTTTTGGATGTTGAAGGAAACAGTAAACTTGCACCTGGGAGAAATCCTGTTGAAGAACCTGCATGCAAAATGATGAACCGTTTTCCCGTCGCACATCCCTTTTTTCTCTTGACACTTTTCACAGACTCGTTCTGCCAAGATTTCGAACCACTTACATTAGAAAATATCCAAGTCTCGTCTAAAAATACCACTTTTCTAAATTTTGAATTAACATTTCGCGTGCATTTCTTTAAAAACTGGATACGCTGACTTGCTATATGTGGCAACTAGCATAAAAATCTTCGATTACAGTCCTTTTTATATCGAAACCCAACATTTTTATTAATTTTACGATTTTAGTCCAATTTCCAATATGCCTCGATTTTTTAAAGCGTCTTTTAAAACTTGAAGGGTTATATTAGTTTTTGATGTGTATAAATCGTAAATTGCATTACGAAAATCCATTTTTACATTGTCACTTAAGTCTTCTGTCTTTGGCTTTTTTCGTGTACATTTCTTAATCTTCTTCGGCAGTAAATTATGCTTTTTTTCATGCACAATTTTCTGCACAGTCCTTATACCGATTCCCAGAGCTTTTGCTACTGTCTCTTGTGGATGCAAAAAACCCGAAAATTGTTTTCTATTACTCATTTTGTCACTGACTTGTCAATCTGACTTTGAAGTGACATCGCTCAAAGATTTTTACAACTGCTAGTATTTATATGTATATCCTCTTTTTTCATATGAAAATATCATAGGTCTATCTAATTCATCTTCCGGATTTTATGCAGAGGATATGATTATACGTAATAAAAGAAAAACAAACTTAAAAAGTTTGTCGTTGATAAATCGTATGAAATAAATACATTTAGGTAGGGCACGATAACATTGCTTTTGATTATATCCATAATTTGATGTATTACCTTTTATTAAAATACCTGCACAGAAAAGGTTACCTTATACGTTTGACAATGTCAGTTTTGTTGATTTACAAAAATGGATCGTTTAATTGAAACCCAAAGAACTGAAATTTTAATTATACTGGGTTATGGGGATAGAAATGCAAATTGAACCTGCATAATATTTGTAACATTTTGAGTGACAAATATCCTAACTCCAATAACTAAATCTACCGTAAAAGACGCTGTACGTTCTGGCAGACCTAAAGGCGCAATAGATGGTAATAATGGCTCTGAATGTTTTAATCAGTTTAGAAGACATCCCGCGCTTTTCTACCAGAATATTAGGAAGAGAAAATGAGTTCTTACACATGTCCGTAAACCGATTTCTAAAAACCGAAAAGTTTCATCCATATAAAATAACTTGAGTGCAAGAACTCTCTGAGGATGATCACGATAGGCGCTTGGAATTTGGTGAAATCATGAATAGAAACGTTAACAGGCATAATTGTCGATATTGGGCCAGGGAAAATCCACATTGGATACGTGAATCTTGTTAGGACCGAAATTGTCCCAGCTCCTGCAGAACCATTTCCGAATAGCCTTAAGTTCCTTACTTTACCTGATGTATTAAGTATTTAAACTTAATTTCTTATAATGTTAACCGCGTAAAATTCGTTTTCCCAAAATTCATTATTGAAAAATAAGGTATCTGGATCCGACTTTTTGAATCGCAGCCAGCGTACTTAAATTCAATTTATTACCTTTCCATCCAAAGTTTTGTTATGGAAAGAAAAACTATTATCTTTAAAATTTTGTAATAAAAAAAATCCGCATGATTAAGATTCGTATGGTCGTCCTCCTTTTTTCGCTAATCTAATAACATTGTCCCAATCACCAGGTAATGGTGAACCAAATGACGAAATATGATTTCAGCAGGATGGTACTCCACCGCACCTTACTTAGTTTCATTAATTTATTGTTTGTTGTTTAAGGTATTTCTGTTTTGTATTGTATTGTGTCCGTTGTTTTTTTCAAAGTTTTTAAAGTTGAGACTACAAGAACATACAGCATCTTTTTTTACCTATCCAGTTTCACGAATTTTTTTGTTAATTGTAGGATAGCTTTCGTTATTGGATTTCTGTTAGGATATTTTGTCATTAAAAATATTACAGGTTTCACATTATATCACCATAACCCAGCATAATTAAAATTTCAATTCTTTAGGTTTCAGTTAAACGATTCATTTTTGTAAATCAACAAAACTGACATATCAAGTAAACTTTTGTGTGCAGGTATATTGATAAAGGTAATACATTAAATTATGGATATTAGGCCATTATTTTCGCAAAAACTGTCGACTTTCATAAAAAGTGCTCTTAATAAAAGGTATTGAGAATTTTACGCAGATTTAAAAAAATAATATAATATAGGGTTCCATTAAAAAAATAATTTTGCTTTTATAACAGAAAAACTGATATAATTTCTTGCGAGAAACAGGCACATTTTACGTTAAGCTTGTAAACAATAGTTAGGTACTCTATTCTTTGGGCCTTTTTGGATATAAATACCCTATTAAGATGTACTCATATAGGAGCTATTTTTACTTAACCATTTACTACCGGTCAACTTTGTTTGAAATCCATTAAATGTTTATATATGGCTGCTGACCACAGGTCCGAATTAGTTTTACAAGATTCTTTAAGTAAAACCAAAAGTAATTATTTCATTTTGTTTTAATTACGTGGCGTCCTTGGAAAAATTGCAATAGTAGCTGTCGCAAAAGAATACATTTATTTTGACGCTAAACAAATAGTGAAAAATGTTTAAGAAAGTTTAGTGAACAGATGTTTTAATATACAAAGCGCTTTGCAAGAAATGAGTGAAAAAGGCAATCAACCCCTTCCCTCAAAGAATTCTCTTAAAAAAATCGTTCTAAAAATTTAACAAAAGGCAAGTAGTGATGGAATTACGGATCTATGACATGCTTATCTACAATTACTTAAAGAGTATCGATCAGGCCAATAATGTACCTTGATGAAACTTAGTTCCATACCCTTGATAGTGTGGGTTGGCAGAATTAAAAGATGTCAAATCAAAGCACCCTCAAATAAAGGTAAACTATCCTGTTATTATTGGCGAAAAACATAAAAGATTCAAGTTAAAACTATCACGAAAATACACGAATCTTTTTAGTGATCTTTTGAACGTTTTAAAAGATTATAAATTGAATGTGTTTGTGGTAGTGTGTCTGAGATAATGAGACATACTGTTTTGCAGCTCCCTCCATGTTATTGTGTGTTGTTTCCGATTAAACATATTTGGTATCACGTTAAATAAAGAATAAGGGTAGTAAACCTTTCTCCTACTTTAGGTTTATCAGTGGTTATATTATTAAAAACAAAACGAATGTGAAAGCTGGAAAAATTAGATCTTGGGGTGTTGTAAAAGTTGTATATTTACGCAAATAATATAGATATAAACTACTAAAAATAAACTTAGTATAGAGACCAGTGATAGTTAAATTCTTATCTCAAAAAATTAATACCTCAAAAAGAGATAAAATTTTATGGTTTGGATCTGATACCCATTACGAAATGTCTCGTTTTATTTACTATCTCATTCAGACAAGAACGAGTCCATAAAATTAAAAAAACCTGTTCCCTTTGTTTTTATAAGTCTTGCCAAATCCCAAGGCTTGACAAACGAGGACAGATCGACTTTCAAAATCTCCTAAAAATGTTGTATTTCATTTTTCCTTAACTCCTATTGTTAAAGCTGTAAGTAGGAATCAAGATAGAGATTCTCTTCAATTTTTATCAAGAGGCTATTATATTGTTGCTTTCCTTTTGTGCAGTAGGGGGTGAAACAATCCGCCCGCCGGGCTAAGATCAAAGCCGACCTTATTAACTGTAATTGTTGGCTGCCTCAAGGAAATTCTTTCTAAATAATATTTCTGGCCTACATATCGAAGAGTACTCTATCTTATCCAGTGGTTCGTAATTTTACTGTAAGGTTGGAAACAATAAATGCTCGTATAATCTTTTTTTTTTTACTAATTAGTCCTTGGGGAAGTTACGATTGTTATTTCCTAAATTTAACGTGAAAATATATGAGAACATAAAGGGTTTTGCGTAACTTTTCTTACAATTTCAATATACTAAATTTTCGATGAAAGAAAACCCGAGCCAGACGCAAGAATGCAATGAGATGGTTAGCTACTGTTAATTATCTTAATAGAAATACAGCGTGTCCGAAAACGCTTCAATTTAAAAATACAGGGTGTTAAAATTTTAGATACATTTTATTATTTTTAACATAAACCTCTTACACCATAAACTGTTATTAAGTTCTATAAAATTGCTATAATACATTTTAGAAAATTACAGACAGTGTAACTGCCAAGATCCCTTTGACAGCCTCAAAACATTTGGTGTAGCGAATGACCTAATTTCGTGTTACTCCCGGATGTCCTGCTTCATTTTATAACTTTTTTAACCATTGAACTTTTTTGATATCTTGCACCGTTTTGAAGCGATTTAGATAATAAAACCTGATGCTAACACCATTTAAACTGACCATGTTTTACTTGTCTCGTAAAAGAGAAGTATTGAATTTGTAAAAAAAATTATTCTCCAAGGTTTTACAGACCTTCTCGTTTTAGGGCCCCTAGATTAAAAAAAAATGGTTTTTGGCGGCATTTTGGAAAAAGTTCGATATGGCAGAACAAAATGGCAGCCTAGTGAAATGTAAAAAAAAACAATTACTAAAAAACTGCTTATCCATTTACTTCAAACTTTGTACAACAATCAAGCATTATGTAGATATAAACTGGTAAAATTTTGGTACCAATCCAACATAGCGAAACAAAATGGCGACTCAGATATATTTTTGGGTCCCTAGATACCAAAAAAAAAGTTCTCTCAATTTCGTCGGTTTCACTGTCCAACAGTTCGTGACATAGCTAAAAACTACTTACCCGATTGCCTTCAAATTTTGGTTAAAAATCAACTAATAACATTTTGGTAAAAATCCAATATAGGCCTTGTTACTAAAAATCTAATTATCCACTTTACCTTAAATTTTGCACAAAAATGATTTGCTACATACGAATGAACTGGTAATATTTTGGTACCATTCTAATATAAAGTAAAACAAAATACCTGTTTAATAAAATATTTAAACAAATAAGCTTAAAAGAACTAATTTTTAGATTCATTTAACATTTTGTGCAAGTATTTTATGTGACATCGAGATAAACCGGTAAAATTGTGATACGAATTTAACATAGATTTTAATGGCGACCAAATGAAATACTAAAAAAGTAATCGTAAAAAAAGGCGGGAATAAACATGCCAATATTTAGCATGAAAGCATGCCACTAGCATGTTTTTCATATTAAAAACCATGCTGGAAAGATGCATGCAAATGATTCATACGGTATGTTTATAAAAGTACGCTAGCAGGTGGCAGCAAAACATGCTTTTTCTGGCATGTATATTCGCGATATATAAGATGTTTGAAATTTCGTAACTAACTAATCTAAAGAAAAATTTGTAATATCTAAACTATTTTCCATTCTACAATTAATATGTTATCATATGTACCCAACTAAACTTAACTAAATTTCTGGATACTCTAAATATTCTAATAAATTAAAAAACTATTGAAAATAAAGACTCGGTGATGCTTTTCAAAAAAACCTGATAATAGGGAATACGTTAACGAGTTACAGTGCCCTGAAACAAATGTATCATGTCATATCAACTAATCTTCATACAATTTATGGCCACTTTGTATATTGTATGCAGATTGAAAGTAATTAAAACTATAGAAAAATAAAAACTAAATGATGATGTTTTTTAAAAAATAATAAGGAACGCGTTGAAGAGTTACTGACTGAAAAGTACAAAAAATAATCAAATTGTTTTTCAACTAAGGATTACTTTAATGGAAAAAACAAAAATCAAAAATCTTTTGGCTCTTCACCCTGTATAATAGATTTCTTGCTAGAATCAAGACATTCCCTTAACACAATTCATTCACAGTAACGTTTGCAACTGATCTGCGGAAAGCACATCCTAATATTTCTTCCAATTACGGAAATATTCACTCCAAAAAATACACTAGAAATTTTGATTATCTATTTCATCTATCTAGCAGTTTATATTATACCTTACGGGTTACCTTCTACAATGTAGCTCAATGTCCATTAGTTAATTACTTTGACAACGGAAAACGAAATCAAAAAAGTAAATTGGCATTTTAACCAACCTGCATGCAGGCAGCAATCAAGCATCAAAAATTGCCATCGTAAGTGTTCGTAGATATTTTTTGTTGGTACCAACATTGGCCCTAAAGTTAGTTATATTAATTTGTTATTCTGGTCCTGAAGATTTAAAATCTTTATATATTTTTGTATTCAACATAACCAAATTTACACAAATCTTGATACATAAACAGTTAATATTTCTAGAGTATGGTTTAATTTTACATCCCTCGTTTAATCCTGAAAATATCACCCTCCGGTGGAGTACACCCCAGAATATAAGATCCTACCTTTATGCCTTTTCCACAGGGTAATAAATACTCTATTAAGTTTTTTAAACATAGTAGGAAGGTCTTACTATAGAGATATCTTTTTATTTTACCTGTTTTGTTAATGCCCTCATTTATATAGAGCAATCATAATGGACTTATACATTTACTCCCTGGCAACCCTGTTTGAAATCCATTAAATTTCTTTGAAGTGCTTATAACACAAAGTATTTATTTCGTTTTGTTTTAAACATGTAGAATCCGTGAGGGAATTGCAATAATAGCTAAAGAGAAAAAAATTTTTCACTTAATGTGCAATAATAGCTAAAGCAAAAGAAAACATTTATCATTTAACGCTAAACAAATAGTAAAAAATGTTAACGGGGGGTTTTTAATAAACTTAATGCATTGGAAGAAACCAGTGAACTGACAAAAACCACAATTCCTACATTTAAGGGTATTGTGGGAAAACGATTACTCAACAACAAGAAAAAACGGAAAAATTTTCAAACACATCATGTACACGATTGTGAGAAAAACATCATCAGGAAAAAAATATATTGCATATATGAAGAGCAGTTGACGCCGACATTGGACAAAATAAAATTAAGACTGGTGCGCCTCGACGAGACGAGAGAGCAATTTTCTTTCGTAGCACGAGAGGAAACCAGAGAGTAGTCTTCTCTCGCCGAGAATTTCTCGTTTCTATCGAGCTCTCTCGTGTCCCTCGATTTTTATATTTTTAATGTTAAATAAGTTTGTCGTATTTAGCATTAAATATTTTTAATGTTACATAAGACAAACTATATATAAAAATATTTAATGTTAAATAAGACAAACTATTGAAAAACAAAACATCTGGATTGCTTTTGTAAACTAATCCCAAAAAATTAAGTATACTTTTAACCTACCCGAGACTTCAATGTCTTGTATCTTTCTTAAAACACAACTTCTTTTAATCCGAAAATGAAAATGACGTTTCTATGTATTTTATGCTAAAAATCGATAAAAATGCGCTTTCACACATCTTTATCAAAAGTTCTTGGCCGGAAAAGATATATGTAGAATAGCAGAAATATATAATTTCTGCAGGTGCAAAACGGCCTACAAGAAGAATTGCATTCGATTATGTCACATGGTACCCCCTCCTGCGATCATGATTTCTGGGCCTCTAACCTCTTCAAGCAGGCTTGTACCCAAAGAGATCTAAAATAACAGATTGCTCGATACGACAAAATCGAAAACGAAACGTCTATCATACTGAAACAGTACTACATGCTAAGTGGAACACTTAGCGCCACCTATTGGTGCTCCGGTGGTTTCCGGCTTCAGACCCATAGGTAATTTTCCAAAGTATGCACTAGCACCATCACCTTTTGTACAAATACCCTTATATTTATTCGGGGGTTTAAGTTTAAGTAGCAATTTTGCCACCTGTGCAAAATAAATTAACATAGCGAGAACGCATTCTTGGTGATGAGCTGTCGTGACACGTGCCCAATAATTACATTAATTTGATGTATAGCTTGCTACTAAGAAATACTTGCAACTAAGAATTTAACAGTGCAACCATAGGAGAGCCTATTTGGACATTTTTTCTTGTTTCATTTTCTTCGACTGTCCTTTTGTATTCTGTTTCTTTTTATTAATTTAGCTTGAATTTACCAAATTATTAATTTACTCGAATTTATGAAATAAAACTTAATAATCTTTTTAAATAAGCAGATTGGTTATTTTTAGTTGAACCAGGAAATTATATTTTTTCTAACTAACTAAAATTATTTAGAAAAGTTAAGTAGTTAAAAAATATCAACGCATCTAAGACACAACAGGCCATAAACAATTAAATATAAATAATTTTATTAATACAGTCTCAATTACGTTTTAAATAAAAAAAAACAAATATTATTTTACACTCGAACTATTTATTTCTCATTTATACTATAGTGTCAGTTTTTTTTAAATGCCCTAGAATGGAAGAAGCAGGGACCCCTTAACTTTTTTCGCAATTGTCAGTTAAGGCTAAAGTAGGATTGGTGACTAAGTTAGTTTACGCTTACAGAATCCACATTTTTATTAATATTTTTGGGATATCTAAAACGATGTAAGGGTAGATCAGGTCAGTTTTTTTTAAATTGATTTAAATTACTTTTGAGCTCGTTTAAAACATAAATATATATAATAAAATACCAGAAAAATATACTTTTGCAGAAAACATAATGTCTTAAGTGTTTATACAATTAAAAAAAATATATGTACCTACAGGTATAGGTATAGTCTATTTTCATACAAAAAGTTTAAAAAATGAAAAAATCATAAAAGGATTTCATTTTCAGAAAACATGAAAATGATTTTTAAAATATGCATAATAAGCTAAAAAACTTATGATTTGTTGTTGACAGAAGATAGCATTTTATATGTTAAGTGAAAGCACTGTTACCAGATTTCAAGAGTAGATATAATGTAAGTCTTGCATATTCTGTGTCAAATAATGTTATTTTTTCAATTTGTTGTTTAATATAATGTTTCTTTTTTAAATAGAAAAAATGTTTTTGTATTGTATTATATACCCTAATGTGTCCTTTTTTGTTGAGTTAGTTTTTGTTTTGTATAATTACTGAATTTTTGATAATTATTACATTTGTCTAATATTTTATTAATCCCCGTTCAGGCAGATGACTTTTTTAATAAAACTTATAATTAATAAAATTGCTGTTAAGGTTATATTAGGAATGGTTAAGTTTGCTGTAACAAAATTCCGAATTTATATTAAAACAAGGATTTCCTTAATAAAACTTAACAGTATGTTAAGTGGATCTGGGCCGTTAGTGTTAGGTTAGCCCAGGTTTGTCGATAAAATTATCGTCAAAGCTATATATTAACATTAACGCCATAAAATATTAAATTAATTTAATAATATAAAAATATACAATCAACTTTTTATGGTGTGGTTTTTTTATTCTAAATTTTTAAGAAAATTGGAAGACGTTGGCAACAATGTAGGGAAATTTTGTTCTCAACATCATCCTGACCTAATAGAAGAGAGATTTCGCAGTGTATTTCTTGAATATTTCATCCTTCACACTTTTCAAATCTGGAAATTACTACTAAAAATGAACCCTTTTTAACGGTTTTTAAAAATTTTCAAAATTCGTGGACCCGTATAGCGTTCTGTATCCTGTTACGCTACTGTGTTTTTATATATCACTTGGTTCCTAAACTAACTGTCTGACTCTTTAAGAATTATGATTTTCATTATAAAAACGATTATTTTTGCCTTTAAATCGTACTTAAAAGTGTCTAGTTAATTTCTTTACTTACGACAATACAAATGCACTTACCCGGGGAACGAAATCCCTTTCTCCCTTGTACTTTTAATACGGGAACTCCGCCTATTCTGGTGTAAAAATATATTTATTTCTCTGTATGTAAATCTAAAAAGTACATCTGAATAAAGACGATTAATTATTATTATTATTATTATTAATTATCTTAGCTTATGACAGTAATAGCGAAACTAAATTAGGCTTAATTTAAAATATATTCTTGTTTCTACATATTATGTCCCCACTTGGCCTCTTGCAACTCCCATCCGGGGAGAAACTGTGTATTCATTTGTTTTTAACGCACCTACTAAAATAAGCGTCTCCAAAAACATGTACTAGTTTTATTTATCTTATATGAATTAATGAATAAAATTCTCAACTCCATCTCTGCAACCTTCATAAACAGATGATCAGAATGTCTTTATTTCCGAGTTACAACGGCAGAAGTCCGGATTTTACATTTTAGTATGTACTTTACCTACTACAATGTAGCTAAATGTCAATTAGTTTATTACTTCGACAAAGGAAAACGGAATCAGAATTGTAAATTGGTATGATAAAAAACCTACATGAGGACAGCAATAAAGCATCAAAAACTGCCGAACATATATGGCGATATGATATTACCCGCCCAAGGCCTTTTTTCTTTGTGGCAACGGGTTAGATGCAAAGATGTTTGTTAATTTATTAGTTTCCCTATATAAAATAATACAATTGATAATATACTTTAACAATAGCGTTTTTGTTTTCTATTCTCCAATCAACGTAATTGCAACTGCGCCAATTTACGCAATTTTACTGAATAAAATGTGTACACTAACTGATGATTCGCCCTGGATAAATATGAAACATATTGCAGATTATTAATTTAGGTCTTACGATAAACAATTTTATAAAAAATTGGAATTTCTATGTAAACATTTTAAAAATTAAAGATCATAGATTTTTCGAAGCGAATGTATTTGTATGTATATATATATATATATATATATATATATATATATATATATATATATATATATATATATATATATATATATATATATATATATATATATATATATATATATATATATATATATATATATATATATATATATATATATATATATATATATATATATATATATATATATATATATATATATATATATATATATATATGTATACAGGGTGGCCCATCGAAAACGTACCGCAAGGCATAACGGCCAGGGTAATTTTTTTTTCAAAAAATCCAAAAACACGTCAATTGTGTTTGTGAGGGGAACAACTTTTGCCCTTAAAATGATCGCAAAATTTTCAACCCTCTAAGCGGGGGTGTCATCCCCCAAACTTTTTCAAATGGGAAGAGGGGTCAAGTGGTACCGCAATGAAAAGGGCTTTCTATTCTCTATACATTCCCGCTTTGGTTTTGAAAATCGGTCAAGTCATTTAGAAAATATGAAGGATTGAAATTTGAAAAATACATTTTTCAAAAAACGCATAAATTGAATTAAATAAAAAAAAAACTTACCGTATTAATGAAGCAAATGCTGAAAATGTTGCCCGTCGACCTCCATACAGTAATACAAATTAGCTTCAAATCGTTCTCGAACATTCTGAAGAACTTGAGGTGTCACTTCGCGACAAACGTCAATAATTCGTGTTCGCAGATCTTCTAATGAGGCAAGTGGAGTGCTATACACTTTACTTTTTATGTGTCCCCATAGAAAAAAGTCTAAAGGAGTCAAGTCGGGTGACCGGGGAGGCCACTCAATGGCACCCCTTCGTCCTATCCACCGCCCGGGAAAGTTAGTGTTTAAATAATTACGCACATTTTGAGAGTAATGTGGAGGTGCACCGTCTTACATTCCCGCTTTGGTTTTTATAATGAAGAGGTGAGAAAAAACAGACTTCTAATGAGCTATTTGGTCGATGTCACGTGTCACCTAGCAAAGCAAGAATTATCTTTCAGAGGCCATAATGAAAAAAGCGATTCCGTTAGTGCGGTAAATTTTCGGGAAACTTTTAATCTGTTAATTAAACGTGATAACGAAATACAACAACATTTAAAAAAAATTGGAAATATTTTTTCTGGTTTATCAAAAACTATCCAGAATGATTTGATATCCTGTATTTCCGATTACCTTGCAGATACAATTCATAGGGAGATAAAAGAGTCGTTGTTTTTTGCAGTGCAAGCTGACGATACTACCGATATTTCTGAGAAGTCCCAATGTGCGATTTCAATTCGGTACGTTAATAAATACGGTGAAATCAAAGAAAGTTTCTTGGGTTTTCATGACGTTAGCGAAGACAGAACAGCGGACGCAATGTATGGATTAATTGTTACAGTCATAGGCAATTTCGATTATAAAACAAAATTAGTTGGGCAATGCTACGATGGTGCTAGTGTGATGGCAGGTTCATTGAATGGTTTGCAAAAAAAGTTAAAGATGATGCTCCTTTTGCTTTGTTTACGCATTGTAGTGCGCACAGATTGAATTTGGTTTTACAAACTGGTTCAAAAAATATAAAAAATTGCCGAATTTTTTTCGCAAGTGCGTCCTCGATTCCCGGATTTTTTCATCAGTCTGCAAAACGGACATTTACTTTAGATTCGACGATAGGAAAGAGGATTTCTTCCAGTTCAGACACCAGGTGGGCTTCCCGTTCTAAAATCATTCAAATCTTGCACTCTGAATGGGAAGGCCTAAAATTAGTTTTTTCTAAAATTATTGACGACCAATCATCATCGGCTGAGTCAATAAACGGGGCCAAGGGATATCTTAAATTTATGAACGATTTAGAATTTTCGTTTCTTACCGCTGTGTATAAACATATTTTTGACATAACTGACCCCCTTTTCAACATTCTACAGAAAAAATCATTGGACATCACCTATTGTAAAAAGCAAATATTTATGGCAAGAGATCGTATCAAGTTATTGAGAAATGAGACAATGTTTAATACAATATTTGAACAAGCCCAAATAAGGATTTTTAATAATAGGGACTCAGGGCAATTGTCAAAAAGAATTAAGTTATCGGACACCATTAAAGGCGATGAGCAAAGTTCTTTACGCATTTTATTTTATGAGATAATTGACAATATTGTGACTCAAATAGAAGTTAGGTTTGCAGATATGTCTCAGTTATTATATTTTTCTTTAGCGGATTCCTCAAAATTCGAAGAATATAGCAAAAATTTTCCGCTTGAATTTGTGACGAATGTGACCAACTTTTATAAAAATTTCTTTGACAAACAAAAATTAATTAATGAGCTTAGTGTAATATATCTCGATGAACAATTTGCATTGCTGAGCGTCGAGGCAATTTAAAACATTTCGTAAAAAATGAACTTCAAGAAATATTTCCTGAAAGTTACAAACTTTTTGCGTTAATTGCTACCATACCTATTACAAGTACCTCAGTGGAAAGACATTTCTCTTGTTTAAAGCGAATAAAAACGTATTCTCGCAATACAATAAAAAATGAACGTTTATCGTCACTTGCGCTAATTTCAATAGAAAAAGAGTTGTTCTGCTCCTTACAGAAGGCTGATAACTTTACGGATGTCATAATAAGTAAATTCGCCCTTTTAAAAGATAGGCGGATAAATTTAATTTATAAAACTTAGTTGTCAGCTAAGTGTGTACGCGGCTTAACGTTTTCTTATAACGTCATTATTCTTGAAATTATTGTGGTTGTCGCCTACCCTAGCCTAAACACCACGAGCCGCCACTGAAAATCGGTCAAGTCATTTAGAAAATATGAAGGATTGAAATTTAAAATGTTTATTTACAAATTATCAGAGTAAATGATAAGGATAAATTCCTTCGACCAATTCGTTATTTTTGTCCTGTTATTTTAGATGTTTACTGCCGATTTTAGTGATTTGACATGCCACAACGATCAGGTGCGGTAGTTGCTAGATAGCTGTTCTGTAACTTGTGCGTTTAAATTTCTCAATATCATTAATTTTTATCAATAATTATGGTGTACTCACTTGCAGAAAAAGTGAAAATAATCGAACTTTATTTTAAAAATAATGAATGTGGCAATCGGGTTGCGCAGATATTTAATGAACGACATCCTGAAAAACACCTTTCCGGCAAAATTGTTCGCGAGTTAGTAGCAAAATTTCGCGAAACTGGATCCCTTATGAATAAAAAGAGGCAGATGGAAAATCCTGTAGTAAATGAAGCTATGGAGGTCTTTGTATTAGGCCAAGTTGCCATGGATAGTACGCTGAGTACAAGAAAATTAGCCAATGAGACCGGCGTGAATCGTACAAGTGTCCAAAGAATATTGAAAAAACACCATTTCCACCCGTATAAAATTCAGTTGGTACAAGAACTCAACGAAGACGATTTTGATCGCCGCTTGCAATTTTGTGAAACTATTAGTGAACGAGTGGCCAATAATAATAATTTTCTATTCAATGTGTGTTTTTCGGATGAGTGCACTTTCTTTTTGAACGGTGTAGTTAATCGGCATAACTGTCGGTACTGGGCTGAGAACAACCCCAGGGTATTTCACGAGGTGCACACACAACATCCTCAGAAATTGAACGTGTGGGCTGGTATTTTTGGAAATTCTATTGTGGGTCTTTTTTTTCTTCCTGGAACTCTAACAGGTGATATGTACTTAGATTTACTGGAAAATACCATCGACCCAGCCCTAACTGACATCATCGAAAATAATCCTGGATACGTTGAAGCGGAACTGATATTTCAACAAGACGGTGCACCTCCACATTACTCTCAAAATGTGCGTAATTATTTAAACACTAACTTTTCCGGGCGGTGGATAGGACGAAGGGGTGCCATTGAGTGGCCTCCCCGGTCACCCGACTTGACTCCTTTAGACTTTTTTCTATGGGGACACATAAAAAGTAAAGTGTATAGCACTCCACTTGCCTCATTAGAAGATCTGCGAACACGAATTATTGACGTTTGTCGCGAAGTGACCCCTCAAGTTCTTCAGAATGTTCGAGAACGATTTGAAGCTAATTTGTATTACTGTATGGAGGTCGACGGGCAACATTTTCAGCATTTGCTTCATTAATACGGTAAGTTTTTTTTTATTTAATTCAATTTATGCGTTTTTTGAAAAATGTATTTTTCAAATTTCAATCCTTCATATTTTCTAAATGACTTGACCGATTTTCAAAACCAAAGCGGGAATGTATAGAGAATAGAAAGCCCTTTTCATTGCGGTACCACTTGACCCCTCTTCCCATTTGAAAAAGTTTGGGGGATGACACCCCCGCTTAGAGGGTTGAAAATTTTGCGATCATTTTAAGGGCAAAAGTTGTCCCCCTCACAAACAAAATTGACGAGTTTTTGGATTTTTTGAAAAAAAAATTACCCTGGCCGTTATGCCTTGCGGTACGTTTTCGATGGGCCACCCTGTATATATATATATATTTTTATTATATATTTCTCTAGTTTTATTAGTTTTATTAGTTGCGAAAATGCAGGTATTTTCCTAGGCGCCAAAAATGTCTTTAGCATGCAACAACATGCTTTAAAAATTGCACGTTGGAACTTTGACACACTTTTTTAAACGAAAACTTTAGCTGTTTATAAATATGCATTTTTTTTAAATTTGATTACAGGGCATTCCAAAAAATGTATATAAGTATATCATAGTTCAAAAAAAGATAGGTTAAGAATATTTTTCAACTTTCTAAAGTTTTTTTAAAATGATACAGGAAAAATCCTAAAACTTTTGTATTTAAAGTTTTTTTTGTATCTCCTATATTTAAAGCTGTAACTAGGTGTCAGAATATAGTGAAAGCCCTGTACATGGGTAATAACGTATATAATTTACTATTTTTTTTCGCTAGACAATAACTGAGAAGTAGGGTATTTTAAAATTAAAAACACCTTATGTACCTCGCGAACATATAATATTTTTGAAATACCCGGTATAAAATATTTTAAAAATTGCAATTCAAGAACAGCTAATGTGTTACCTTAAAAAAATGTGTTAGTTAGAGTTACATGTTATTTTTAAAGCTTGCTGTGCGATGTTAAAGAGGCGTTTTAAGGCATTTTTGGCTCGTAAGAAGGCGACTTAATTGTGGTAACTAACAAAAATAAAAAAAAGTGAAAAAATCATTTTGGCCAAAAATTCCATGTTAGAAAAAACGTACTTACTAAAGGTAAGATGACGATGCGGTGATGTGCGCCGAAATAAATATATGAACTCATATATATGTACCCAACTAATCTTAAATTAATTTCAGGACACTCCGTATATTTTATGCACTAAAAAATATATATAGAAAAATAAAGAGAGATCATTTTCTAAAAAATTTAATAAGAGAGAACGCGTTACAAAAAAAATAAATACTTAAAAGGAAAGTATAAATTTTGAAAAAAAAAAATTATAACAACGAAGACGAAAATCAAATATTTCATATTATAAAAAAATATTTTTGAAGCAATTGGTATCGATAAGATTAACATCACTATAATTTATGTGTTGCATTTTTATTGTGCCTTTTATTACACATATTATTAACAAATTCATGTTGTCATCGTACTTTACTCTTTTATGGAAAAAATCTCAAGTGATCCCCTTAGCGAGAATAAATAATCCCACAGAGTTTAATCGTCTACGATCAATCAGCCCACTGCCTACGTTCTAAAATACTCGAAAAAGGTATGGATAATCAAATGAGAACATTTCTTGACCGCTATCAAATCTTACCAGTATCTCAGTCCGATTATAGAGCCAATTATAGTTAGTGCCTTGGCACACATAACTGATGATATTATTAGAGCGCCGATGATAATAAAATAACTGCACTTGCTTGCCTCGATTTTATAAAGCATTCGATATGCTTAATCACATGATTCTGTACTCTATTTTTCTCTTTATATGTTTTAGCCCGAAGGCTTGTAACTTCATACAATCTTTTTATGACAGATAATATTCAATTTTTCTTAATTATAACCTTAGGAGTACCACAGGGCAGTATCTTGGGACCCCTGTTATACAGAATTTATACCTCTAACTTTCTAAATCTATTAAATACTGTAAATCTCACTTTTATGGGGGTGATACTTAATTTTTCTTTTCTATCAATTTTAAAGACTATGTTACCTCAAAATTACGTGTAGCGTATATTAATTTAAAACTTATTTATGGCCAAAGGTACTGTCTATCTAAAGAAAGCAAAAAACTTTTATGTGAGTTTCTTATACTTTCTCAGTTCAATTACTGTTCTGCTGTGTTTTATCCATGTCTAAAGGCTTCTGGTCGAAATAGAATACAAAAAGTACAGAACTCGTGCTTGAGATTGATACATGGTGTTAAAAGAACAAATCACAATTCTCTATTTCTAAAATAATCAAGATGACTTAGTATGTTTAATAGGTACCTTTTACACATGTATAATTTTGCATTTAAAACCCTTAAGTATAAACAGCCAAATTATTTAGTTGAAAAAATATCCTTTAAACACGATATTCACAAAATTAACTTACGTAGGAAACATTTATTAACAGTATCTCAACACAAAAAAGAGATGCCATTTTCGTACAACCTATCTAAATTCATAAATTCGATAGAAGAATAGATAGATAGATAGAATCCATGAATTTTTCTATATGTAAATTAAAAATGAAAGAATGTCTCCTTCGACTACAGTAATGTCGGTTGCTGTGATCATGTCCGCTTCCCCACCAATGGTATAATCCGCCTGAATTGCAACTTTAAATAATATTTCACTGCTCGAAATGGTATTATCGCTAAATAACTTGCTCGTCTTAAAATAATAAGTTTAAATAATTGCATGTGTCTTTCGTGCTCTCATAATATTAATAAGATTGCTTAAATGGAGCAAACAAAAAATAAAAATTGTTTTGGTAAATTTTGGGAGCAACCGAAATTTAAAAAAATATGCACCCTCTGGCTCTACACCCATTACAATAGATTTCTTGCCATAGTCATGATTTCCGCTTAAAACGATTTATTTCCAACAACATTTGCAACGGATCTACGGAAAGTACATCCAAATCTTCTCGTTGTGGAAATATGGACATTGAACAATCCACTCAAAATATTGATGATTCGTTTCATCCTCGGCTTCATCTCTCTAGCAGTTTATATTATGCCTTACTGGTTACCCATTTAATCTTTTTAAATTTTTTATCCTTTAAGTACCTACTATAATGAAGCTAAATACCCATTCCTTTATTACTGCGACAAAGGAAAACGGAACCAAAAAAAGTAAATTGGCATTTTAAACAACCTGCATGCAGGCAGCAATCAAGCATCAAAATTTGCCCTTATAAGTGTTCGTCTCTGTAAAGATATATGTATATCTGATATTACCTGCCCACAGCCTTTTTTCTTTATTACAACGGGCAGATGCAGGGATGTCGGCTGGTATTTTTCATATTTTGAGTGTCTAATGCAAGCAAGCCTGCAGCTTTCGTTCCAGTGGCGTTACCAACTACTTATAAAATGTAATACATTAATTTCCAAGAATGTCAATAATATTTTTACCAGAATTTTAACTGACACTAAAGAAAATTTGCTAAGTAGTGACCATTTTTGATAATTCTTAGAATATCATACCCATTGGAATTTTATCACTTCTTCTGGCCACATAAGTCAGTAAAAGCAGGTTGACGATTAATATCGTTCAAATATGAACGATAATAATAGTTATTTATGTTATAAGGATCGAAATAACCATCATTATGAGACTAGCCGTGAATATGCGTCAACCGAGGCTGATACCACATCGTGTCTCCATAATGATTGTTTTCGATCTGAATAATATACAAAACTTGTCTTGTTCTTGTTGCTAAGTTCCTTGTTTCAGGGCTACACGGAATGCATTGAGGTTCTAGGAGTATAATAATGAATCAATTACGGTCCTAGGACTACAATGAATCGACTAGAGTACTTAGTCCGAGAAAATGTGTCATTTTGGCAAGCTAGAAATAAAATATTTTATTAAAATAATATTTTTAAAGTAACAAAATTCTTTTTTTGTTACCAAATTATTTTTTATTATAATTTATTAAATATCGTTTAAGAATATCATATCAACCATTTCTTTTGAATGAACCTACAAAATACAAGAATTCAACAATACAACGATCGTCGATCGTAATAAGCAGTTATTAATAAAATAATCAATTATGATATGCATATATGAATTTTCCGTAATAACAGATTAAACATTTTCTGATTAAAAAATTAATAAACGATATAGTGTTTTTCAACAAATGAATACGTCAACTACTCTATTGTTCAATGAATAGTGTTTATGTACCTACTACACATAATTATGAATAATATCACAATAGTTTGATTTCTGCAGATCTTTGCGGCTTAAGGTCCTTAGAGCCCCAAATACATATTCTCCCATTTCCGTCGATCTGTCGTTCTATCTGTATGCAATATAGCTCAAAAACTACTTATCCGATTGAGTTCAAATTTGGTCATAAGGGTCATATGGGGGATGGAATTGGCATTTTGGTAAAAATCCGATACTTGTCAAATGGACCTCAAATTTTGTACAAAAGTCAAGTGTGACCTAGGAATAAACTGGTAAGATTTTGATGTGATGCCATTATGATGGCAAAAACGGGCGCCTAATAATATGTATAGAAATTCAATTCACTACTAAAAAACTACTCAATCAATTGAGTTGAAATTTTGCAAGTGTGAAACAATTAAATAATCGGTAAAATTCCATTTTCTGGAATGTAACCTTTTTATGGAGGAAAATAACGAATAACAATTTATTTTATATAGGCTATGTAAATAATGTTATAATAAATAAGTAATATTAATAACAAAAAAGAAAATTAAAAACAAATAAAGGGAATCGGCCAATTCGCCTTTACTTGCAACTTCCCTCGAACATAATACCGCTACATAGAGATAACACTTTTTATGAACCCATATAACTGTTTGTAATAACTTAAAAAAAAAATTAAATAAATTACAAATAGGATTTGTACAAGCCACATAATATGTATAAACTGTGTTATCTGTAAGTAGTGGATTTCTGTGTCCGATTTACTTCAAATTTGTTCAAAAACAAGGGTCATATGGGGATGGAATTGGTATAAATTGGTAAAAAAATCTTTTTAAGAAAATAATTGTCGAATGGACTTTAAATTTCGTACAAAAATCAAGTGTAATATACATAGGAATAAACTGGTAAAATTTTGATGTGGAGGATAATGGAGGCAAAAATGGGCGCCTAATAAAACGTATAGAAATTCACTACTAAAAAACTACTTATTCAATTGATTACAATTTTGCACAAAAAAACAAACAAAAAATTAAATAATCGGTAAAATTCCATCCTGGAATAAAACCTTTATATGGAGGAAACTAACAAATAATAATTTATTTTATTTAGACTATGTAAATAATGTTACAATAAATAAATAATATTGATAACAAAAAAGAGAATTAAAAACAAATACAAAAATCGGCCAATTCGCCTTTACCTGCAACTTCCCTTCCTACGTAGAGATAACACTTTTTATAAAATCATATAATTGTTTAATAATAACCTAAAAAAATTATAATAAATTACAGCTAGGATTTGTATAAATCAAATAATAGTATGTATAAACTCTGTTATCTCTAAATAGTGGATGACTGTAGCAGGAAAGTTCTGGGATAAAGCGAATTTGCCGATTTTTTATTATAAAATGAAACTCAAGGTTTAAATTGTAGTTTAATAGGAAAGGAGTTAAATTTTGCTCCCTATAGGGAAAAAATCTTCTGGTTAAATCGAATTTCGTAGTCCGAAATTATGTGTCTAAGACTAGGCAACAACAACAACAACTCCTCCTATTCTGAGGAAACTATATAGGAGGAAAATAATAAAATATGGATGGCGGCCTGATTGCAGGACGTGTTTCAGAGAGGGATGATGGTATCGTTGATACATTGACATTATTTCTCCCAATGAGTAAGTCAAGTAATTCAATGCCTGTCGTGGTTTTATGCCAAGTTGCCTACATAGAAGGTAACTAGCCCAAAAAGTATGGATGATACATGAATTATTGAGCTTTTCTAACAGACTACTCACATTGAATAACCCTATAAAAAAGATTGATGAAATATATTCAAAAGCTGTTATTTTGCCAGAAATCCCGTTCAAAAAAATGTATTTCTAGCTTTATTATTTTTGTGTTCAATTTGTTTATGAGAGGTAGACTGTCAAATACACTAGGATTTAGTATGAACATTTTACTACTTTCATCAATAATATTCACACTAAATTGCGAATAAAAACTGACGAGTGGATTTTCTTCAGTTAAAAAAAATTGGTGTTAAGCAAAAATGAAACCCTGGTTTAACGGTATCCTTTGCGATTTAACGATAATTATTACTAAAATTGAAATATTAACTTCTAAAACACTCTCTAGAATATAATCGAATTATGTCTCCTATCAATTTGCAAATGGGTCATTTTTTTAAAATTCGGTCAAAGCAATGCAAAATATCATACGTAATATCACAAGAGAAGACATTTAATTTTTTTTTGAATTTTTTGCAACTGAAAAGAACATAAGTATAAATAATAAAATATATGCGAAAAAGCAAAAAAAAGATTTTTGTTTGTCATTCTAAACCGAACAAATAATCTGAACACGTTTTAAAAAAGAAGACATTTTGTCGGCAAAATTTTCGACTGATATAAAAATGTGTTGCGTACCAGAGGGCATTTGGTACGTATAGTATTCGGCATGACTATTTCACGAGAGGAGATAATGAAAAGAAACAGAAATAACGATTGTCGAGGTAGGAATATTGTTAGGTGAATACAGATTTTATTGCCAATGTAAACACTCTAGTAAAATAGTCAATTATATAATATTTTAGACAGAACCTTGCCCCAAATCTAACCTAAATATTACCTTACGCCACTGGTTGGTACCAAGGTAGAATTGGCACGCGTCCGGCTGCCGTCTGACGTGAGGGCTTCTTGTGCTTTGCAGCTGTCGCAGCTGAAATTATCTTTGCACCATGTGCTGGGCCGTTTCCAACATTAGATTGTCTTAATTCTACCCTCCCGAGGTATATACATTCCCTAAAACGTCGGCTTATTAGCCATAAGTTGGAGGCGGCCATAACCGATTTGATGCAAGTTGAGCCTTTCATAAATAAAAGTACCTACATTACTATATACGACAATAATTATGACTGGGAGGTTTTTACTAGTAACTAGCTGAACCCACAAATCTAAATAGAGAAATGAAAAATGTATATATAACAATAACTAATAACTAAAAATAATAATAGAGATATGCGAAATGCGAAAGCGAAAATGGTTTTAAATTTAAAGTAATGCTTTAAAAAAAATACATTTTTAATCTGATTTTTTTGGTGCCTATAAAGTTTTGAGTAATGGATTTTTCAGAAAAACGAAAATGTTTTGCGGAAAACGCTGGGAACGGTCAATTTTATTTTATTTTGTTTTTTTACACTTTTTGACGTTACTCAATAATATACGCGATGAGCCAGAAATGCTAGACAGTTGTCAACTTCACTTTTTTAAATGGAATACCCTACTTTATGGTTAAAGTCAACAGATTTTGAAATACAGGACACCAAAAAAAATGTAAGTTATAATTTTAAAGTTTACCTATTTACCTCATTACCGGTTATTATTTAATTAACTACCTTTGGACTAAAATGTTAAAACATTTAATATATCCTTTAAAGTTGTCATATTTACCGAAAATAATGTTTTTAACAGCAATTCCGAGAATCAAGATTTTAATAATAGTTGGATGTGAAGACCGAAAAAGAGGACAATATGACAATATGAAGTTTGTGAGTATTAAACGGAAGCCATAAATCCGGCAACTGCTTCAACAATAGTTAAAAAGTTCAATGAATTTGGTCACATTAGATTTAAACCCAGAAGTGGACCCTAAAATTTCCGGCAATACCAAACTTGACATTCTAGTTTCGCTGGAACAAAAGCCTCATTCCAGTACAAGAAGCATTTCTCAAAATTTTGGAAAAATCCATTATTCAACCGTATATAAGTTCTTGAAAAAATAAAAATTGCACGCATATAAATGTTATGACGTACTGGAGACGACCCGGATAGAAGAAAATTGTGAAATTCTTATAGACAACTACTTGGTTTTTCAGACGAGGCGACTTTCTGCCTTCATGACATGGTAAATCGCCAAATTATCGATACTGGTCGAACGAAAATCCGCATTTGTTCCGAACAATTTATACCGAGAGGCCAGAAAAAGTTAATGTATGGGCAGGAATAATTCGGAATGTTGTTATGTCCCTATATTTTTGAAGAAAATTTGACAAGCCGAAGGTATTTACAACTCCTTGAAGAAGCCCTTACCTCGGCGTTGGTTGCAATCGAAACACTCCTTATTTACCTCATGCTCCTTATTTGGCAGACGTTCGTAGATACCTTGATGAGATATTTCCTCATCTTTGGATAGGTCGACAGGTTCTAATAGACTGGCCTACGAGGTCCCCTGATTTATCACCGTTAGATTCCTTTCTGCGGGGCTAGCATTTACTAAACTAGTTTTTAGATTGTTTCTTTTTTTGAGTTGCATCCATATTAATTACGTTTTCCTATTTTTAATATGCTATAGCAATATGGTAATGTTTTAAAGTCATAACTATTAAAAAAATACACAAATTTAATCTTCTTTCTTTTAGTATTAAAATTTTTTGATAGAGATTTTTACTTGATCTAAGTATTCATCATGAAGAACAAATTTTAAAATTATAAACTTTCTATTTGGTGCCCTTTATTTCCAAATCTGTCGACTTTAAAACAGACCTACAGATACTCTGTTTTCTTCCGATAAAATTTTGGCAATTAAGATGTAAATGTTTCTAAAATAGGGTTTTCAGTAACTATTAAAAGAGTTTTTAACACTTATCTGAGATAAATTGTTATTTAGTGGAAAATATATTTAACAAAGCGTTAAAACATATTTTACTCCTTTTTACCATCACAAATGTGAAAATCCAGAAATTAACTATTGACGAAATAATCGTCTTAAAATGCCCTTTAGTTTAAGAGATATTGTAAACAAAGTAAAATCACAGTTCACCACTCTCCAAGCGAATCATCCTAGAATCTTATTTAGGTGAAGTGATATTGTAAAAAACGAAAAACGCATTTCACTCCTGTTGACTTTCTTAAGGATGAAATTTATATTTTTTAAAGCCCTTGACAAAATACTCATTTTAAAATATCATTTGGTGAAAGTGACATTTCAAAAAAAAGTTAAATAACATTTCAACCGCTTAAAAGTAGAAAGTTCGAAAAATTTGAAATCAATAATTTTAAGAGTCATTGACGAAAGAATTGTTTTAAACATGTGTAAAAAAAGTAAAATACATTTTCATCTCTAGAAGCTAGTTTCAAGAATCCGTCGCACCTATACCACAGACAGAAGGTCCACGTCAAATTTGTGTGAGTAAATTTCGCTTTTATATATGTATACGTATAAATAAAAACATTATTATACATTTTTTTAAGATCTGGGGACCTTGAAGGTGCTGGAAAAGCATACTCAAAGGAATATGGTAAGGTACACTGTCTAATAGAACTGGTAATTAATTCATTACCAAGAAAATTCAAATATTTCTAGCCGTTCAAATGTTCATTAGACGAAGAAGGTCTAATTACATGTCACCAATGACTTTCCAAACAATGAGGGTCTATCTGTAAAATATTTTTATTAACATAGGTCTACTGTATGAGTAATACTGAAATTTGTCTATTGACACATCCATTTCAATGTAAGGTTGCTTCAACAGAAAATATAACATACATTAATAGATTGTTGTATGTCTCGCCCATTCACAAAAAGTGACCCTTCTTAAAAAAATATTTTCTTTAATTCTTTATGGAGCTGCACTTTGTATAGATAAAATATATATTTGTACCTAATTCTTTGTGCTGAAGTACTGCACTACTGACTTATTCCGAGTTCATCAAAAATATTCCTGTAACTCGGGAATGGATTCTTGACCATCCCCGACAGTATCGAAAATGCATTTTTTTGGAACAGTATGAATTTTGTATTCGACTTTTAGACTATCACAAAAATATTTCGTAGTTTTTTAAATGAGGGTTCCGCTTATTATAAAAATCATATCATCGACCTCGTCTTTCGAATAATTCATACTATAAATATAATAATGGGAAAAATCGAAAAATACAAAATTACTAAAAATTTATATTTGTGACTTTGACAACCATCCTTAAAAAACAATAATGTGTCGTTTTCAAACTAAGTCGATGTGAAAAAATATTAAACTTTTCGAATGCCCCCAATAAAGGGATTCTAAAAATATTATATGTTCAAGATAAAAAGAGGATCTTTACTGTGCTATCACTTTTTGGAGCACCCTGTACAGGGTGGCGCTTTTTCAATGTACCTGCAGGGTTTTGGCAAAACTATAAGAGATATCAAGATCGACCACGCAAACCAGAACTCGATTCTGAATACAAATTGATTCTCGCCAACAGATCAAGACTTGACTTCGACATATGCAAGTGCATTTATTTATTATTAACTCCCAATTTTGTTTGTTAGCTTTGAGCCGAGGTTTAGTAAACGAACAATATTTATTCTATTAGTTCAGGTTTTAATATCCAATAACTTGCTATATAAAATCAATTCGGATTTAGGGCAGGACTAAGTACCGAAGATGCGGCCTTTACTCTAACTAGAAACGTACATTCCGAACTAAGTAATAATAAAAAATTTGTGAGTGTATTCATGGACTTGTCGAAAGCATTTGATACAGTGTGTCATAAATTGCTTTTGGATAAATTATTTAGAATTGGAATCAGGGGTCACGTTTTAAAACTTTTTGAGTGTTATTTAAGCAATCGTACGTAATCAAAGGGTAAACATTTATAATTTTATTAGTCAAGAACGTGTGGTGAAAACTGGTGTTCCACAAGGCACTGTACTGGGCCCAATCCCCTTTGTTATATATATTAATGAAATCGGTAATTTACCTATAAATGGAAATGTGATCTCTTACGCAGATGACACTGCCATATTGTTTACAGCTAATTCCTGAGAGGATGTGTTTTCTGTAGAGGACAGGGCTTTGACTACAATTCAACACTAATTAAGCTCAAGTTATCCAAATTTGAACGTGAAAAAAAAAGTTTTATTGCGTTTTCTCTCACAATGGTTGATTGACCAATGACAGATACAATTAAAATCCATACAACTATATGCAATAAAAACGCTAGCTAAATTAGGCATATAAAAAATTAAAAGTGTGTAAAACATATTAATTTTTGACTTTAAATAACGTAACTCTTAAAAAAATGTAATATAAAATGTTCACTATTATTTCACTTTGAATATACCTACCTACTACCATACTTTTTTAAAAGTTATATTTTAATTTAAAAATTAAAATAATACTTTTATATGTTTATGTGAGTTTCTTGTGTAAATCTAGATAAAATATTATTTTGTTACTTTATACATTTTATTTATTTTTTTATTATTTTATATATTTTTTAAAAATTTCATTTTTATGTATTATTTTAATTCAGTTTAATTTATTTTTTTTAAGTAATTTAATACATATAAATTAATTTCACTCATCTGCGTGACAGCCAATTTAAATCTTTTTTAAAATAAAAAGACTATAGTTACCATTTTTTTTAAAATTTTATTGTTGTAGGCAATTAAAAGGTCTTTTGGACAAACTTCCTCAACTTTAAGTGAACCTGTTTCACCACCCAGAGCCTCCACATCAGCTGCACCAGAAGATGATGAAACACCCCGAAAAAAGCGACTGAGAAAACAGTCACAACTTTAATAAACATAAAACAAAGTATTGGGTCCTTTCTAATTACAGAAACTTTCATAATTTAATGGAAAACTATATTTAAGATTTTTTGTGTTGTCATTGCGTGCTCTGCGCCTCACCTCTCTGACTCTCGCTGTTTTTCCGCCTTCAAGCTTTTTCTTATTTGTTTTTTTTTTTAATTCTTTTTTAGATTAAACTAATTTAATACAGAATTTCACATAGTATGTTGAATAAACAGAAAGGAATATATCTTACACAGACTTCTGAAAAGTCTAGCTGAGTTTCCCTCCTTTTTGTGCAAATAGAATCTAGATACTAATATTAAATGTTTAGATTCTAATAAAATAGCTACTGGTTAAAATTATGTTCAATAATTTACTATGATGCTATAATATTTTCCTATTTGTACTTTAAATATCATATGCATGTAAACTAGATCAATAAACATCTTTCTATCTAGTATCTTTGTATTAATTTTTAGGAAAAAAATTGTATCTTGTTGTCGATTATTTATTTAATAAATAATAGTAAATTAATAAATAATCGATTTATATTTTTATTGTTTTTTTACAACAAATTATTGTTCGGAAAAGTTAAAATGTGAGTATTAACTTTATTTTTAAAAACGAAAATAAAGTATAATTACATGAAAAGGTAAATTAAATTCTAAGCGAAATTACAAAAGATACATAAAAAGTTGTGATTTCCAGTGAATTATACATAAAAATCTATAACATTTATCGACTTAAAGTTTTTCTCTATATCTTGATTATTAGCGGAGATCAATTTGCATTCAAAATCGAGTTCGGGTGTGAGTGGTAATTTTTTTTTACTTCTTATAGTTCCACCAAAAACCCTGAATGTACGTTGAAAAAGCGCTATCCTGTACACTACAAAACATATTTTTAGCATTTATAAAACCAAAAATCAAAATTTTGGACCAGACCTGTATCATATTATAAATACGAAAATGTTTACTTGCAGTTCATGCATGATGCAATATACCCCCCTGCATGTATACCGGGTGACAATGAAACTACTACCCAGGGCGCCATTTGAAAACAGCTAGAGATAAAAATATGGAATTTGGTGTGTTGATAGGGTTGAATATTGTGAACATTTGTAACATAAAACTAATTGAATATTGTTTCCGGTTTCCCCGGAAATGACCGCGACTTCGGTATTTTAAATGGAACACCCTGTATATTTTATGTTTTTCGAACTCTCTTAATAATTCTAAACAACTTTTGTATAACATAACTTATGTCTAAAATGTATAGTGTTCCAAATAAAGCCACTTAAAAGTGTGCCATAATTCCCACTTAATTGTATTTTATGGAAAAACGGAATAGGCCAGGATAAAAATAATCACGGTTATTTACTCTTTATTCAAGCGTCCATTTAACAAAATATGAAAAGGAAAATGTTCCGAGTTTTAAAAAAATCGATTTTCAAGTTTTGATCAGACCCTGTACCATAACGGGTCAACTGACTGTTTTTCATTTTGGATAAATATTAACATCATAAAAATACCCGATTTTCAATTTTCCAGTTGTTTATGAAAGTTAAGTTAATGATAACTTAACCTAGCTATAAGCTAGCTTAAACTACCTATAAACAAAGTTTTGCTAAAATAAAAGTAATCATCACAGAGGTTGCAATGGTTTTTTAAAAAAATTGAATTTTGATTATTGCACTTTTTGTAAATTCTCGTACTTTATTTCGTGTCTCTATTGGTGTAGACCGAGGTGTAGATTAAAAGTTCTTAGTAATCCCTTTAAAATGGCAATTTTTACAATAGCGGAACAAATAGATATGCTTCTTGTTTATGGCTAGTGCTTGCAAAATAAAAGGCAGCCTGAAACACTCTACGCAGAGCGATACCCCGATAAAAACCAACCCTGCTATGCCTATTTTCCGTGTGTAGTACAACATTTGAGAACCGTTCCCCAAAGTCAAAATGAAGGAAAGTTTATTATTAGTGAAGAAGCTGAAATAAACGTTCTGGCATGTGTGAATGCTGATCCAAGTGTTTCTACTCACCAAATTGAAAGTGAAATTTGAGTTAACAGAGAAAGTGCAAGGAACATTTTGAAGAAACATAAGTACAACACCTACAAATACCAAATCCACCGACACTTAGGTGTTAATGACTTTACTCGGCGAGTTGAATATTGCCGATACTTTATGGAAAATTCTAACCATAATAATAACTTTAATAAATTAATATTATTTTCGGATGAGTCTCGCTTCACGAATCTGGGAATGTTCAACAGGAACAACGTAAGATATTGGGCAAATGAAAACATTTATTTAGAGAAGAACCTTTCCAAGAACGTGTTGTGTTAATGTGTGGCTAGGTGTCTTAGGAACGAGAATTGTGAGCCCAATATTTTTTAATAAGCGCCTTACAGCGCAAACTTATTTGAACTTTCTAGAAACAATAGTTACCGATTTTTTCTACTTCAACTAGATGGTGCACTGACCCATAATGTTCGAATTTGTGTAAACTATTTAAATGACAGGTTTGAGGACCACTGGATAGGAAAGAATGGACCTGTAGGGTGGCCAGCACGTTCGCCTGATTTCACAGCCCTAGATTTTTTCTTCTGAGGTCATATCAAACAAAAAGTCTATTAAACTCGACCTACAAATTTGGACATTTTAAGAAATCGAATTATTAGGACCACTGGATAGGAAAGAATGGACCTGTAGGGTGGCCAGCACGTTCGCCTGATTTCACAGCTCTAGATTTTTTCTTCTGAGGTCATATCAAACAAAAAGTCTATTAAACTCGACCTAAAAATTTGGACATTTTAAGAAATCGAATTATTAGTGCTATTAATAATATTAGTATAACTCAAAAAGAAAATGTATTATGGAAAATTGTTGAAAAATGTGAGACCTGGATTGAACAAGCAGGTCGTGTTTTTCAAAATCCTAATTATGATTAAATACGTTCTTTTTTCTATTTCTTTTATTATTAGTTAATATTAATCATCTCTAGGTATAATAAAGTTCATTTGTTTTCACCTTATCATATTCGCTTCTTTTTTAAAATTTAAAAGAATTAAAAAAGGATTCCTTTGAACAGTAGATTATTTTGAATCCATGGCCAACTTTGCCGCTGGTGTAATTAAATAAGTGCTAGTAATATTGATTTTCGTTTTAGATGAACATTAACAACTTGAAAAATTGGTTTCAAATTTTCAAGCTTACAGCGGTCTATGGAAGCTGAATTTGTCATATGCGGATAAAGGATAAAAAAGTAGTATTGGATAGTGAAGGTTTTGTTCCAGTCAGTTGACCCGTTATGGTACAGGGTCTGATCAAAACTTGAAAAATCGATTTGCGAAAAACGCATTTTTTTAAAACTCGGAAAATTTCCTTTTTGGACTTTTTTTGTATGAAGGCTTGAATAAAGAGTAAATAAAAGTGATTGTTTTTATCCTGGCCTACTCCGTTTTTCCATAAAATACAAATGTGGGAATTATGGCACACATAGTGGCTTTATTTGGAAAACTATACATTTTAGACATAGGTTATGTTATACAAAAGTAGTTTAGAATTATTATGAGAGTTCAAAAAACATAAAATATACAGGGTGTTCCATTTAAAATAACGAAGTCGCGGTCATTTCCGGGGAAACCGAAAACTATATTCAATTGTTTTTATGTTACAAATGTTCACAATATTCAACCCTATCAACACACCAACATTCATATTTTCATCTCTAGCCGTTGTCAAATGGCGTCCTGGGTAGTAGTTTCATTGCCACCCGGTATAAAGAGACGATTTCTTTAAATTATGAAAATAAGGAACTATGACAATTTTGCAAAAAAGCTTTTTGCGAATGCTCGAAACTTTTGTCGTAGCACCTATTTTCTTCTAAACTGAGAAAAGTAAATTACATTTTTGATAGTTCTAGCAACAATAAACAGTCCATCCTTAAATAGATAAGCAATATTTATGCCTAAATTTATAAGTTTCATTTACACTCGAGATTAAATCACATAGAGACAATTGTATATTTTTTCTCCTTCACATGTGTGAAGCAAATATGCTTAAAATCAGATAGTCACGTGCAAACACGTGGGTCTCATAAAAATAAAACATCTAATATACCTGTAAACCTCTATATAACTTTTCTGTTTTCTCGAAATCGATTAATTATTTCTAATTTTGAATATTTTTATTAATATGTGTTTTCAGGAAATTATTTAATGGATAATAAAAATGGAATGCGCAATTAATTTTGACAAGATAACAGAAACAAGTAAACTCTACCTGTACTGACTGCCGAAATTAATTTCTACCGAACCTGAAGCCAGTCGCAGTCTCCAATTATGACAGTTCCGAAAACAAAAACATCTGCCGCTTGTGTAGCCTTTGATCGAGTAAAAATGACGAGTCAGTCCCGAGCGATTTCGTTCTTTTCAAGTCTTATTGGCCGCATACCATGTTAGTTTCGGATCAATAAGCAATTTAGAATCTGCTTTTCCTATTTAGTCCGGTATCTGGAGGGTCAAGCCTCTCAGGAAAATTAGGAAGCAGATCAATTTGAAATTATAGCTCTTTTGAAATACCCAAAGTTTACATTGTTAGACTTGCTAGTTCACATCAAATTAGTTTTTTTGTCAATAGCCGAAATATTGTTGATATATAGAAATATAGAAATTAAAAATGAAGGTCTACATATCCAGTACCAAAATAGCCTTCATGAGTTTTTCCTAAATATAGATAGATTTAGCAATGACATCCCATCTCAAGAGAAAAATTTCAAAATTCTAAACGCGAAATGTACAATATATCCAGCAAAAATGATTATTTTTAATGTTTTAAAAAATTAATTTGAAAGTAGAGATTCTTGGCTACAATATGCGATAATTCATTTTACGTTTTAACAGACTTAATCTTTTTTTGTAAATGACTGTTTATTGACTTTGGCCGTATATTATTTTCATGAGAAGACCTGAAAGCCTAAAGCCAAACCCCTGTCCCATACAAAGCTTGGTATGCTCCGAGGTGTTCTGGATTGTGTTTATGAGTATTTTGTATTGGTTATGCAAATACCGTGCGATATAGAGAAAATTATACAGCACTGGCATTTGTCTGGCTAATATATAAATATAACAAATTTCACGAAAAATTATTCTGACTGAATAATTGCAATAAAACTACCTGGATCGGCCCATTGTGTAAATAAGGTAGTAAATGAACTGAATTTTTCCAACTCTCTGGAAGAATATCATTAACACATTTCATTACTAATCTTACAACACTACAATTTACAGTCGGAATAATATATTACATACCTAGGTGGAAAATGTTTTATTTCTGCCGAGAGACAATGATGGTGAACCATTTCTCGTGACAGGCATAAAACCTTTTCACCGAGGTTTGTATACTATTTTATTTACAACCATACCCTTTAAACGCAAATGACGTTTTTTTGTGACAAATATAACTATGTGAGAAATTAACAAAGCAAGACTCCTCCATAAGCTTCGCCACTTGGTACTAAACAAGCCAATCATATAAACTTAAATTTGTTGCATTTTTGATAGATTGTCATCAAAAAAGTTTTCGAAGACAATGAGCGATTCAGAAGAAATCATTTGTATTCCTCCTCAAGTGGGAGAAGCCGCGGAAAGTTTGGAAAAAGATTGGTTACCCAAGAAGAACCGTGCAAGGTACGATAAAGTTTATGATGTTTTCAAGAGTTGGTGTTCGCAAAAAGGTGTTCAGAAAGCTATTTCTGAAACTATCATATTTTAGTGAATACTAAATAACCAAAAAGCTGTGAACCCTATAGTCCATTTATTCAATGTTGCGTACTACTTTAAGTATTAAAAGTGGATATCTCCAAATTTTCGAAGTTATTGGCATTTTTAAAACAACAAAATCTAGGATATAAATCCAAAAAGTCAAGCACTTCCTCCAGTGAGAACATTGCGTAGTTTCTGAAGAATGCACTTGACGATGTGCTACCTGTAAAGGTTGCGTTCATAGTTGGTGTATCAGGTGCATGTCGAACTGTTTAAAATGATAGCCACTGTTGTTAATATCATGCAAAATAAGGTTCACATCGAAATTCCAACATTAAAAACCTACCAGTCAAGAGTATTCATAGAAAGTAATGAAGAATGGGTAATATTCATTAAAAACATATGTTGGCCTTCATATAGACATTCTAAATGAGAAGTTCTTTTTGCAGTTTGATTTGAGAAAATCACTCGCCAGCCAATCGGTCACAATTCGATAAGTCAATTTCCCAAAAAAAATTGCAGTGTTTTTAAAGCTCCTGCTTTGTGAAGCATACACAGGACACTACTTCCGAAGAACGGCACTCATAAGAGATTAGGGAGGTGGGAATCTTCCCCGTAGCGGAAGAGTACGTTGACAAGACTACAGATTCTCAAGTTAAAATTGCCACAAGAATATCTGGCGAAATGCCAAACTCTAATACTAAAAACGTTACTATTTCTACGCAGGATGTTCAGCATGGACTAACAATTTCCGTTGCCGCTTACAACCAATCGAATGTTACAATTAACTTATTAAAATATCTTGTAATACTTAATATGAAATAAATTTGTTGAGAATGTTTTAATGTACGTACAATAAGAAATATTTAATATTAACAGAATAAAATTGAAAGAAATATTTTGATTATTCAATGAATGTTGACATTTACCTGGGTAGAAAGTGATATTTACCCAGGTGGAAATTGGCCTCACATTTCGTATCATTTGAGCTTAAACCCTTATGTAATTCGCGACTGTGATAGCTTGCATTGTGTTTTAAAGATATAGATAATATTTCGTAAAATGATCACAATAAAACTGAACACTTCCGGTGAGAAATAAAGACATATTCAATTTTTTATAAATGTATTTAAAATAGCTGCTCTAGGTAAACTACACTGAAAACATTAAAAATTATCTTTTTATACCTACAACATGTTTGTTTTATAACCATTTTTCGTGAAATTTATTATACGAGAGGCAAAGCCCACTTCATCCACGGAGGTTTGACTTTACGCGACCTGGAACAATAGTCTTGCACTAAAAACCTCGTTTTATTTGTGAGGTAAAGAATTTCCCGGATTTTTCTAAAATCTCATGATCCACCGCATATAAAAAACTCCAGAAATTATGATATCACTTCATATTTAGTATCCCCCTAAAGCTTTAAATCACTTCTTCTTAATGAGTTTTTCGTTTTTTTTAGAACTGTCCACGAGTGCTTTACTTGAAATATTGTGTTGATGCAATATACATAATTTCGTTGATTAAAATGTCAACACTGTGGAACGAACATATTTTGTATAAGTTACGAAATTCACGGCCATAGAAAGTGCATGAGGCGTCAAACATATCAGTAAGAGCGCAACCCCCTTTTATATAATAACTCGTTCCCTCATAATAATATGATAAATATAGTGGTATACAAAATAAAAGCTCTACATAAAGGTTCTATATACTTTTTACGTATGCGCGTCAAGCACAATAATTAACCCATACATATAAGTATACTATGGGCGCGATTAGCATAATACGAAGGTGGCCCGTTTTTCTAATGAAAAGAGCATCTTGCCCCAGTCGAGGTTTTGTTATTCTTCCTTGATGAGTCAAGTGCCTTTTTTGCCATGACAGTGATCCTCCTCCTCTGCCCCATATAGGACAGCAAGATCATATAGCCGGCGATTGCACGTGCACAGGTGGTAGAATTTTTTATATGTTTTCGTATCTCACAAATCTAACTATTTTAAAAACACAGTTATATTGTTCAATATTTTACATTTTTAAGGATAAAAGGGTCATGACCATAAACATATAAGCAAGGAGAGACACAACCTTTTATTCATCATAAATACCCGTTTGTTGTGAATCAATCATTGCCCATCTGTTAGACAAAGACATATAAGAGAGAGAAAGTCGAAATAGTTGATTTTAAATTTCTGAAGCAATAAAAATAGAAAAAAATCGGAACTTTCCTTCAAATATTTTTATTGCGCCCCATTTTTTTCCACCACCACCACCATATTTTAACAGTTTCTACCTGAGCCAAACTTATATTTTGGGCATGAAAGGGAAATATTGTAACGTAAAAAATTCACTCTCCGATATTTTTTCAGATCTTTAGTTTCAGGGTCCCTAGATGCCTAGAAACATGTTTTCTCAATTCCGTCGGTCTGTCTGTCTGTTCACGGCATAACTAAAAAACTACTTAACCGAATGACTTCAGATTTTGGTCAAAAATTAAGGGTTATATGGGGATGACATGGTAATATTTCAGTAAAAATCCAATATGGCAAAACAAAATGGCGGCGTAGTGAAATGTTAAAACATTTATTACTAAAAATATAATTATTCAATTTAGTTGACATTCAGCACAAAAATCAAGTATTAGGTAGGAATCAACAGGTAAAATTTTAGTACGAATCCAAAATGGCGGCTTGATAAAATATTTAAAAATTTCGCTTGAAAATACTATTGAATGGACTAATTTCAAATTGTGTGCTATAACTAATTGTGATATAGAGAAGAACTAGTAAAATTATGGTACTAATTCAAGATGACGGAACAAAATGGCGGCCAAATAAATATTTATAATCGTGAAAAAAATCTCCCTGTCTGGTTTTACATATTTTCAGGTTTTAGCGTCTCTAGATTGCGAAAAACATGTTTTCTCAATTCTGTCGGTCTGTCTGTCGATCCGTCTGTACGCAGCATATCTAAAAAACTACTTGCCCGATTGACTTCAAAATATGATCAAAAATTAAGGATCATATGGGAATAACCGAGAGAATAATCTGGTAACATTCTGGATAAAATCTAAAACGTCAAAACAAAATAGCTTCCTAATGAAATGTTAAAAAAAATTATTACTAAAAAAAATTTAAATTTTGCAGAAATATCAAGTAAGTATTGTGTAGAAATCAACTGGTAAAATTTTGGCATGCATCCAAAATCGCGGCCTAATAAAATATTTAAAAATTCAGCCTGAAAAAACTATTGTCAGTCAGTTCGCGGCATAGTTTAAAAACTACTCATCAGAGCTACTTCAATTTTAGTCAAAAATGAAGAGTCATAAGGGGATGACCTGGTAATGTTTTGATAAAATCGAATATGCCACAACAAGATAGCAGCCTAGAGAATCGTTAAAAAATTATTATTAAAAAACTTTTTCAATTTCCTCAAATTTTGCACAAAAAACAAGTGTTACGTAGGAATAAACCTCGGAATAAACTAATAACATATTCGTATGATTTTAAGATAGCAAAACAAACTGGCGACCTAATAAAATATTTAAAAAACCGGCCTGAAGAAACTACTTATTAGATAATTTCAAATTTAACATGACATAAGAAAATGGCGGTGTGTGTCAATGTAAAAAATACTTAATGGATTTGTTTTAAATTATGCCCAAAAATCAATTGTGGCATAGGTAGAAATCCGTAAAATATTGATAGAAATTCAATATGATGGAACAAAATGGCGATTGATATTTTCAACCTCTAACTCTGGCCGCCGCGAAATAAAAAAATCATTATTTTTTTTGTATTAAATTTTATCAATAAACGACTTGTGAAGAATAATAATTTCTCATCATTTGCATTTCATTTAATTTCATTTCAAAGACTGCGCTACTGAAAGGGTGGCGTTCTAACCTTAGCCTAACCAACAACCTGTCAAAGGACAATTCCGGCTTAAAAGTATCTAGTTTTGCACAAATTTGACACTGGAGAACCATTTTAAGGACTTTCAAAGAGTTATCTCACCAAAAAAATACAAAATAAATAGATATATCTCTTCCTGGTTATATATCTATGGCCATGACCTAGAAAAAAGTAACAGCCCGAAGATTTGACTAAAATATAATACTGCCATTTTGTAGACATTGCTCAGAGAATATTATGTGTCATATTTGAACTATTTATCTCTAGAAATGTACGAGATTCATGAAAAAAAACCTAACTAAATAATAATATTTTAAAACCCTGTCTTTCAAAACCGAAGGCCTTATGGAAACATCTTTATATGAAATTTTAGTCCCCCTAGGCAAAAAATTACATCCTTCATTTTTAGCTAGCAATTAAAAAACACTCCGTATATGAAATCAAAGAGGGACTCACAGACTTCTCATTTATTATACTGAGCATCGTCAATTTGTGTTGGTGGAGAAAAGAAACTCCTAAATTGAATCAAAATGGATCATGCGCAGAACCCTTCAACAAGCTGCGATATATGCCGATATGCGATATATGGTATAAACTAATTATCACATAATATAGCTACGGATTTTTTCTTTTAAATCCATTTTGCACATAAAAAAATATTCGGTAGAATTATTACTATTTTGGTTTTAAGACGCGTTCGCAATATTCAATTTTTAGCTTGATAGAAGATTTCTCAAAATCTCAAAAAATATCACATAGGGAAAAAATCGTAAAGACCAGTTTTTAACAGGATATCCTGACATTTTTTACATTTACGTAGTTGTTCTATCTACAAGATTTTGGCAGATATAAAAAAATTAGTTTTTGGCATATTTTCTCGAACTTGCAATTCAGCTTTTGGCTAGTTAAGAAAAGCTATAATTAAAAATAACGACAAACTTCCCCATTTTCCTGAGGTCCGGCTTAAATAAATAGCTCAGTTTCCTGGACTATTTTGTCTGACAATTTCAAGGCTTCTTCCTCAACCTGTAGTTAAAAGCATTAAATATTTTAAATGATTTAATTTTCCACATAATCGGAGATGCACGAAGACAAATTAAAGAATTGTGGTAGTAAATCATTTTAGAGCTCCTCTACCAAGGAGATTATATTTTAAAGCATCAAATATTCAAGTGATTAGAAAAAGACGGGATAAAAAGTAAATTGATATCTATTATGTCTTAAACGCCAATGAAGTGAGGGTTCAAGGTCCCAAATAAAAATATTTGTAATACGGAATTATGTAATAGCAACAATATTATTATTTTTTGAAAATAAGACTGCTTCCAAATATTGCATAAGAGGTTTGTCTGTTTTTCGGCGGATACCTCTTTATACATCTTAAAGTTCAAAACGTTTTTCAGTAGTTACATGGGAATCGGAGGTCTGAAGCTTGGGATCTCGAAGTCCCGGAATACAGCGTTCTCGGGATTAGACCGATTAATCCTGGATAAATACCAATTTTTAGGCATATTTTAATTTGCTCCATATCTCTATTTCAAAACAAAATTAAAAAACGGGAAAGCCGCAATTTTGCAATCCGAAAACATGACGCAAAAACACTAAGTAGAACCAATCAACATAAAATTTACGGCTGTATTTTATGAAAAGAAAGCCTTTCTATTAGATCTAAAGACTTAAAATTTGATGTGTTTAGAAGTGTTTATCAAAATGATTAGAAACGAGTAAAATGTTGAAGATAATTTGACAATTCTCTATATGATATATGATGCGGCATTTGTGGGCTAACTCTTTATCGCAAATATTTGCGCTTAAAAACGTTTGATGGACCATTTTTCCTTTAAAACCGAAAATGTTTATCAAATTTTTACTAAAAGCAATACGTCATAAATATACATAGATTAAAAATAATAACAGGGACAATAATGGCATTTTTACCCTCGCAACGCAACTAAAACTATAAACTATGTTTAAATTTAAAAATCTTTACCTTACGACTATTATTACGACAAACTATAACCCAAGTTTTAGAGAATTTTATTATTTCTTTTCTGCTGCTTCCTGTGAGAAAAGATGGATATCATTCCTTCTCAGTTTCATAAATAGAAACGTTTTTTCCCCAAATTGATTAGTCGTAATCATTCCCACAAGAATAGAATCCAACATTATGGAGAAGTTTTCTACAAACAACTGTTGAAATCAAAAAATCCATTGAAAATAACACACAAACACAATCAAGATAACGAATCGAATGTCAATTCGAAAATGACCTCTCAGATCAGGATAAAATTTTGATTAGTGCCAAAACTGCTAGCGCGTACGAGTCTGAAAGGATATATTGTTCAGAGTTATTTTTATTTTATGTTACTTATCTGTATAAATCCACCATAATATATATTCAGTTTTTATTTACCTTATTTCTACGTTTTAACTTAACATAATAAAAGTAAAAGAAACAAATGCCATTTGATTTTTTGGTATGTCTAATCCCGGAATGATGCTGAATAACAACAAAATGACAAGATACAGTATTAAATTATTAAAAAAAAAATTAAATCAAAAGTCTCTCACATAGTCAAGTTTCTTGGTAGATTCTAGATTCTCATACTGATAATAATGATTTAATTTATGCTCAAAAACACGCTGTTCTTACATACGTCACTAATTCTTCAAAGATATATATTTTACCTTTGTTTCTCAAATTAATGTAATAATTCTATAGGTATATATTAATATTAGCATCTAAAAACTGTTGAATAGAATAGTAACTTATTATACCAAATATTTCTGAAACTTATTTATAAATTGTTTTCATATATTTTGTTTGAACTAGAAGTTTGCCAAAACATCTTAATCCAAAAGAATTTTGCTATTAATGTAGGATTTTTATGATTATTAATAATTTTAATAGTAGGCGACTAGGCTAGAGACCCGATGACAATATTGAGTCATTTTAGTTAGCTTCCATCAGTCTTTGTAGGTTGTACCTTCACAACAGTTATCATAGTAAAATATGTCAAACTTATTTACCAATAGTACACAAATATGTTGCTCCAATTATGCACTTCTTATTCAAGGCGATTTTTAAATTGGTCTAGTAGTAGTAGTAGTGATATTAATCGCCAACAATGTTGATCATATGAAATGTCAAAACTGACACTAAATAGGTTAAGTTGCCCCCAAAAAAACTGTCGTTGACGTAATTCTCAGTGGCGCATTAACCAAAAATCATTTCGAACATATTCACGGGCCCAAAAAAATATGCAGTGGGGCGGCTGGCCATCTTTTCGACAGGCCTCATAGGTAATGCGGTCCGGGTAAATCTAGAATGGTCTATATTGTAGCAAGCTTGTCAGTTATTGCTTTATTAGTTTCTTAAGTATTAATGCGGTTGTCAGACTAAGAAAAATTCGTACAATATCGACGTCATTTTGAATCAAAATATCATTTGGGATAAATAGGAGGTAAAGAAAAAATTGCATGAAATAAGAATATGCAAAAAGTATATATATTTTATTAAAAATATGAAAGTCCGTGATATTTCCAGTTATACCAGAAATCTATATACGCACAATTTTCCTTAAATTTTTAGAATTCACTTTCTTCATCCAAAATACATAAAATTTAATGCTTTTCTCATGTTACGCGTACCTTACCCGTTATTTAGAAATATGTAAAAATTCGGCTCTTGTATGAAGTTGGATGTATCGTGCTGCTAAATTTCACTTTCCGCATTTTTAAAATAAAGTTATGTCTAAACCAAAAAATTTTTAAATCTTAGTATTTCTCAACACTTTCCAAAAAAAAATGTGTTTTTTGGAAATGTGTAACATTTTTTTATGTTTGGACAGCCCTTGAAGTTCTGAGGTCACTGCACGGTTGCTATGATAACTCCCCGTAGATTCCATCAAAGTTCTCTAAATACCGGAACATACATTTGCGCTCCATCCAGAGCGCACGCAAGGAATGGGTAAGAGGGACACCACACATTGCACCGCATTTGGACAAGCTCCGCGTTTCATCCCGCACCGGCCTCGGGTTTTTTTATTCACCCGCTATACCGAACTATTGATAAAAGGCTACTAAAGGCATTATTGTAATAAAAAAACTTGACCTCTTTTTTTATTAGTCATCTGTTTAAGTTGTAGGCGTATGTTTTGTTAAGATTTTTGTAGCATCTGAGTTTTAAAAGTTGCTTTGATCTGCTTTTTATACCAGGGACAGAACTGATTTTTATTATAGTTGAAACTATTTTTTTGTATTAACATATCTAAGTACTTATTATATAACCAGAATATACATATGGAATATGAAGTTCTTTAAATTTTTTCGCTTCCAGAAGAAATTTTGTTTGTGTTTACTTTTGATACATCTCGTAAATTTGTAGAGATTTTTCAAATAAACTTTAGAACATGGTAGACTATGACCAATGTTAATAAAGCGAATAAATACGTATTAGAAAATTTTCATATCCTAATAATAATTATTCTGATGGTCAGCAACTATTTTTTTTGAAATGCGGACCTGGATTTTTTATTAATTATAGATGTTTTTGACCTTCTAAAAAGAATTATGCGACGGAGTTAAAATTCTGATTATTTTTTATTGTATTCCTGAAAAAAATCAGTTTCTGAGATTTTTTCAGACCTTCACGTTTCAAGTTCCCAAAAATAAATAAATATTTTCTCAATTCCATCGGTCTGTCTGTCTGTCAGTCGGTCTGCTAGTCTGCCTGACTGTTCGTGGCATAGCTAAACAACTACTTACCCGATTGACTTCAAATTATGGTCAAAAATTAAGGGTCAAAATGACGGCCTAGTGAAATGTTAAAAAAATTATTCCTGAAAACGTAGGAACTAACTAGTAAAATTTTGGTACGAATCCAAGTTTGCAGAACGAAATGGTGGCTTAATAGAATATTTAAAAAATCAGCCTGAAAACACTACTTAATAGTTGTCAAATCCAATATGTCGGTACAAATGGCAGCCTCGTGAAATAAAAAAAATATTACTAAAAACTTACTTTCCAATTTACTTCAAATTTTGCACAAAGTCAAGTGTCACATAGGCATGAACTGGTAATATTTTGGTATGATTCCAAGATAACAAAACAACATAGCGACCTAATAAAATGTTTAAAAATTCAGCCTCAAAAAACTACTTGTTAGATTAATTTCAAATGTTGAGCAAGCATTAAGTGTGATATAGAGATAAACTGGTAAAATTGTGGTACGAATTCAAAATGGTGAAACAAAATCTTCCTATTCAACTGACTTTGCAGAAAAATTAAATGTGACAGGAATAAACTGATACAAATTCGACATGACGTATTAAAAATTTAAAACGTGCACTCTTGTAGCGTACAAAAGTTACAACGAGAGTGTTACAAATTTTTAAATATAGTTTATGAACAGATTTGATTCTCAAAATCTACAATACACATATTTTTCCCCGTGGTTACATGTTTCGTGACCTATAAAAGAAAAATCAAAAGCTGAAAATACGGTTTTCATCCAAATATACAGAATATTACCAAAAGAACAAACTGTAAATACTCACAACGCTAACAAACAAGAACGAGGTTTACAACATATTGAAAAGTCTAAACATGCGGTTCTTATTCTTAGTACCAAGATCATTAGTTTCGAAATAACAAATCTCACTCAACGTTCTGAACGCATTACTTGATTCAAAATGTCAATGCCAGTCAGTTGTCAATGTTGTTTAAATTATTAAAGAATAAATGGGGTCCCAAAAAAACCGATCGTTTACCCACAACACGTCAGAGTTTTAAACGCTCGACTAATTTCGAACGTTTCAAGTCCAATTTTTTGCCTTTATTGCAAGAGTTTAATATTTGTCTGTTACCTTCAGATGAAGAGGCGTGATTGGAGGTTAAGAGGTAGTTGGCAAAAGAAGATTTGCAAACAACCAGTTATGGTCATTTAAATTAGAGTTGAATTTTAAGAAATTGCACTTAAATTGTAAACTAGTTTATTTCGAAACGATATTGAGAATTGTTTTGTCAAGAAAAAATGCCTTTGGCATCTGATGCTTAGTCTTATCGACAGATTTCTTTACTTGGAGGACACATATTATGTGGAGCCCGAGCTTGTAGAATATGCTCAGTCTGAAGGAGTCCCTTACTTTTAGAAAAGGAATTGGCTGTTGATCTGAGTCATTGCCTCGGGAGATAGCACAATGGACTCGAGTGAGGTTAAGTGCGGCCTTTACTGGACTTCCATGTTAATTTTGTCTAATGGGACAAGTAAAACAAAGACGGAAGGTAAAATACGTGCCATTTAAACATAGTTGTTTTTCAACTAGTTTTGAATAGGTTATAATCTACTGATCCATAGGATTTATTAGTTAAATTTTTAATTCAGAAGAAAGGTTATCTCATAAGTATTTTCGAGTTTTAGTGGTTGTTGCTGGTTTTTACCGGAAAAAATAGAGGTTACCTGCACCAAGAAGAAACACAGACGACATTGCTTATTTATTATTGTAAAGTGTTTATGGAAAAATATTTTAAGAAGCTGTCAATAAACAGATCCGTTATTCAAATAAAAAGTAAAAGTTCCTATTTTAAAATAAACATAATAACTACAGTCCACTAAAACAATAAGAAAAGTTGGGCTTTGACAGGATCGTAAAAATCAGCACTTGGAAGAAGCTAAAAAATGTGGTGGCCTGACACAATCCCATGGAAAAGTGAATGGTTGAAGTCAAAAGTTAGATACAACAGTGAGAAAAGAGCAAAGCAAACGTTCTCTGAATTAGAGAAGTAATCCATTGGAATTGAAGCAATTATTACCTCCAAAAGCCAGGACTCACTGAAACAACAAGTCGCAGTTCAAAGAGTAATTCTAAGAAAATGGAACTTAAATTGGAAATGGAAACAAAGAAGAAAGAACTGCAATTTAAGAATCAGCAAGAAATGATGGATCTAGAACTGGCCTTACATCTTGCTCAAACTGAAGAAATAAGACTTAGACTCAGGTTTAATGGAATATGAGTTAAAAAGTCATTGAATGGTCCTCAGAAACTGAACTTACATGGTAAAAAGAAATGTTACAAGGTGGATCCAACAATTTATTTCATAATAAATCAGAAAGAAATACCTTCGTATCACTCGAATAAACTTTTAACATGAAAAGATTTACCTGTTTTTACCGATGATTGCTATCGATTAGTCAAATTTTATCTTTAATTATGAAAATATAATAGCTATTTGTGGCCATTCGCCTAAAGAAAACCTATGCAAGTTACATAGGTCTCTAAAAAATGCTAGAACAATTAAAGAAAGTTTACTTATTTTGCCATCTAATGTACACAACATAATAAAACCTTTAGAACAAAGATTTAGAAGTTCTGAACAAATTATAATATTACTTTTAAACAAGATTTCCTTTAGTAAAATCTAATAATTTATACTCACATATTGTTCCAATGAGGTTAAAAAATCGTTATTTTGCTACCACATTGTTATTTTTTGATGTGTTTATAATGCATTTTTTAAAATTGGCATCTCCATTTCCTCGCTGGAACGTCTGGAAGTGTTTACTATTTGACCCGTAGTGCCTATATTTTTATATTCATGAGCAGACCACGAAGGCCGAAGTACCGTGGTTGCTTTAAGTGAAGACAGGGAAAGTTTGATCAAGAGATCGAAAGTTTTGATAATGCTGATTAAGCTGACCCCAGAAAACCTGGCGATGACGTAATTCTAAAATAGTCAATAGAACCCTATTCTGCTGGAAAACTTCAAAAATTGCCAAATAATTTAAAAATGAATAGGGTTGAATATATTTCTAGCAAGATGATTCAAAAATCAAAATTAATAGAGTATTATTCATCGCTGGAAAGAAAAAGTTCTTATGCTTGTCAAATTCATACATTTCATGTCAATTAAACCGTGATATACTAATTTTATCTTTAATTTTCCAGGAAAATTAACAACAGGTAACAAAAGATATACTATCTTGTTAATGGCGTAGACATAAACACCTCACCGAAAGATTCATACACTCAAACTGAATTAAACGGTTTTACTGTGCTTTCTACCTTAGTTTCATTAAAACTTGTGTCTATGGTGTTAAGTAAAGGTAACAAAACAGTAAGCATGTTTGCATTGTTGAATCACGCATTGACTGATACTTTAATAGATCAAAATCTAGCTGAAGGATTGGGACTTGATGGATCTCGACACGCCTTGGCATTCAGTAGACCAACAATGAGACGAAAGAACAAGATGATTGTTGACTCCTTAGTTGCACCATTTCTGCACCAGAAAGTTAGCAAAAGATATTCATTAAGAAGAATGAGGACTATAAAAGTAATATAATTGCCTACACAGACCGTAAATATGAATAAAGTTTTTAATAGATATAAGTATGTAAATCAAAATGTAAATACATGTTAATTTGACAATTATAAGCCTCTTTCATTGGGCAAGATAATTGGTCTCCAATTATAAACCGTAAAATTATCACAAAACCTACCTCGGCCATGAGGAAACAACAGGCAACAGGGAAAGAGAACATTAAGTAAATTTTCTAAAATACAGTGAAAAGGACGACCTCGAAGTTCTTCACCACTTGGTGAGGAAGCAATAGAAAGTTGGATACTTTTGGATTAGCAAAGAATTTTACACCGATGTCAAAGCAAGATATTAGGATCCAAAATAGCATGGATAAAACTATAAAATAAAGTGCAGCTGGTTACCGAATGGAAACAGGTGTACTATAGAACAATTAATAAATAAATTTACCTAAGTCTAATGCATTGCACCGACTTTATTGTTCTGAGAAAAATGGACAAAAATAGTATGTATTATAGAACAATTAATAAATAAATTTACCCAAGTCTAATGCATTGCACCGACTTTATTGTTCTCAGAAAAATGGACAAAAATAGTACATTTGGTACATTAAGTAGCAATAAGAGAAGCCAGGACTTGGTATTTGCTTCGCTTCGGTGTCATTAATCCAAATAAGCCTAAAACCACAATAGTTGTGTTTGATGCGCCGCACAGTGGAGTCAACGGCTGTTAGTTGTGCCCAAAAATAATTTCACTTAAAATTTTAATTTTTCTTTATTTATTATCATCTATTATTATTAACTTTAGTCCATTATATCGTTTAAGTGGGATTTTATTTAAGTTTCAACAACCAAATCTGGCAAATCTTCAATATACGAATGTGATTTTTTTAAATATGGAATTTAAATATGAAATACATTCATTAGTTTACAACATATGTACAGTATTAAGAAACCAAGAACATCATAAAATTGATAAGAAAAAATAAAACAGAAAAATTCCTTACCACATTACACAAACCTATATATAAATGCAGAAAAAGAAGAAGAAAAAAAATTTTGTTATTAAAATTATCATCTAAACTGTCATCATCTGTACATATATCTTCGAAGTTTTCTGTATAAGTCATAATTATTGGCTCTTCTAGCAACTGGCGTGTTTCGTTGTCCATTAGTGATATATTCTTCTTTGGTAATTGACAAATCGAGGAAAGGAATGGGTCTGAAGAGATAAGTAATAAATCTGGAGGCTTTCCTGGAAAATCCTTCTCTATATTTTCTTTCAGTCTTTGTTACGCGACTCCTGCGCTTCTTCGTTGAGCTGTGTAATGGCTAATAGAACATATAAAATTACATCAGAACCACGAATTAAAATTGTATGCAATGTTGTACCAATACCAACGATATAAATTTATAAATAACTTAGCAGTTTCATTGCAGCATTTCCTAAATTGTCAACGCTTATTTTATAGCCACATGATAGAGTCTCTAAAATTACTCTACATTTTGATAATAATTTCTCATCTATGTCCGTAATTTTGGAGACAAGACTTTGTTTTTAAAAAAACCTACGAGCCGTGTTTCCATCACTTGTCGTCCCATAGCCGAGTTTTGGTTTATACACGATCGAATTTTTTCCTTATTTTCCTTTATAACTTTTGTCCAAAAGCTGCTAAGGCCATAATTGAGAACCATTATGGTAAGTGAGTAAAGCTAACAAAAAGAGATACCCTTTAATTCTTCTTCTTTAACAAATATTTTGATCCAAGGTTAAAATTTTATTAGAGGTTGTTTTTACGCAGGACATGGGATTCTGAGCTAAAAATTATTTTTCCCCCTTCCTGTACTGTAAGCAACCTATTTTGACACTGCTTTGACAGAAGTAAGTGAAAGTTACTCAACAAGGTATTAATTGCCCTTAACGACAGGATGTAAGTCAACTTACATTCCTAGGGAAATAATAATCTAAAATTATTATAAGTAGTTTTAATTTTTGATATCAACAACATATTACAAAAATCCGGACAAAAATCCGGTGATATTAATTGAAATGAATATTAATGATACAATTATTATAATTATTCACATTATTAATTTCTCGTTTTCTCGTTTCTTCTTTTCTAACCATTCTGTCACTGTTGAAGCACTGCAAGAGTCCTCTGGCTGGGTCCTATTATATAAAATTTTATTCGCTACTTCTTTTTTATTATTGAGGCTCTCAGTTACGTAACTTTCCGCAATAGTAGCGGATTTCCATCCACCATGTCGCTTAATAGCTAATACATCAACTCAAGCATTTGCTAATAAAGTTGCCGACGTTCTTCTAAAAGAGTGTCCAGTATACATTTTAAAGTTCTCAGACTTTAGAAATTTCGCAATTTTACTTGGAATTGACGAAAGCGTATTTTTCCCGACAGGCTGGTTTAAGCACTTTCCATTTTAATATCGCATAAAGAAGCGCGGATTAATAGTCGTCATGTGGGATCTTGTATCAATGTACTTTTGAATTATTTTGAAATAACAAACCTGAGTGTCGTCACTTTTTGTCACTGTAAATGTACGTGACATTCCATTTTTGCACGCTGCAGCAACTCCCATTACCATTACGACCTTCATCAATAAGTATATATCATTGAGGGCTTCAAGCATGAACTTATTCACATCTTTCCTGTTAAACACATTAGATTTTTTGGGTTTATAACCATCATTTTTTCTTTTCAAAAATGCTCGAAATTTTGGATCCTTAGAAATATCTATATTTTCCTCTATAAAAAGGGTGGACTTCAACATCGAATACTCACACCATAAACTTGATGGGGACTTCAATATAGCACTTTTTTCGTGGAAATACGCCAAAAACAAGGTTTCTGAAACTGCAGTAGCCGCCTTGCTTTGGCACCAATTCTTAAAGGATTTATATTGTGGTATTCATACCTTTTTTTCGACTTTTCCGGTAATAGAGATAAACAAGCAATATTCGCTGATTCTTCTATGTCTGAAACATCCATTTTGTCCACACAGAATCAAACAATTCGACTTCTTCAAACTTTTCGCTATGAATTGTCAACTTGACGTTTTGGTGTTGATAAAATAAAAACTGCTTATGTTGCTCTGGCAACGGATCACGGCTGCCTTCATAATTTAATGAGAGTGCTATCGAATGTAATGATAATGAAAATCCACAAATATATCCAGCATTTTCTTGTAAACATACAATAGAGGGAGGGGGAAAAACGATATATACTATATGGGATGTAAGTACATTAACCAGTCTCGAACTTTTTTGCCAGCCCTCCCTATCGCTCAGGCGCAAACTCGTCCTCGGCTGGTGAATGTTACTTACATCCCTTATAGTATAAATAACTATTAAATTAAAAATTCCTAGATAATATTTCCACACAGACCGGAATAATAGTCTATTGGAACTTTATATTTTTACAAATGCTCAATCAGATAACTAATACTGTGAAGTTGCTTATTTACGAGTTCAATATGAAAATGAAGTACAGACAATCTTCACTGCTGCAAAAGCACGCACAACAACTTTAAAATCCTTAAGCACACCCAGACTGGACTTGCAAGGACCATTGTTGGGTGATAGGATGGGAAACTATCTGAAAGAAAATTGAAAATTAAATGTTTCTAATGTAACCTTTTGGACAGACTCTAAGACGGTACTGTATTGGATTCGATCGGCAGATGAACGTTTCAATTTTGTTGCACTCAAGTTTGGTGAAATTCAATATTCAACTAACACTACTCAGTAGAGGTATGTATCATCAGCTTTAGATTCTGCTAATTAGACAACAAAATGGTGCAAAATTGACTTCGGTGAAAACAGTACTTGGATTTATGGAGTTTTTAAAAAGAAGATTTAAAAACTAGCCCCAGGAAAAAGGTTATGGTGAGCTACGGTATAGTGATATTTAAGAATATACACCCAACATCTGTTGAGTAATTTAAAATTGTAAAACACACCGACGCGACGGTTAAGAGCTGAAAATATTCAAAAGCCGAAATTTTATTATTTAAGAAATCAAAATCTGAAAGTTTTACCAAAGAAATAGGTCAAATAAAATCTAAAAAATATCTAGCAAAGGATGTCGACTTAATATTTATATCACCAGAACTAGACGATAATAGAATTATTACATTAGAATGAAGACTTAGCAATTTACTGAAGATCGATCAAGACTTTCATCTTCATCTTCATCTTTCATCAGACTGAATTTTAAAAATTGTGAAAAGTGTAAGATTAAAAGCATTTTACCACACTCGCCAGTAATAAGTCAAGTACTTATACGTCCTTTAGAACCTTAGAGAAGAAATACGGTGTAATTTTGTATGATTTCGAAAGTCATTCACTCGGAAGTTGCACATGATTTAACAGCAAACAGTTTCATACATGTTTTACGACAGTTTGGAAGTAGGAGAGGTTTCCGTTCTGAAATATGTAGTGACAATGGTAGCAACTTAAAAATAGCTGAAAAAGAGTTATATAAAGAAGTGCAATCATCAAACCAAAGTGTAATAAAACAATTTTGCAGGCTTAATAATATAAAGTGGAATTTTAGTCCGCCATTGCCCCCACTTATGGGTGGAATGGAAAGGCTGATATAGTGTGTCCAAAAAGCAATTTACAGACAATATTTGCAGAAGCAGAGAACATGGTGAACTCGGGATCTCTACATCTCACATATATAACGATCTTCATGACTAAAACCATTAACCCGAAATTATTTTTATTGGTCCGTGATATAGTGCTTTGTCGTGTGCCGACACAAATGTACTGAACCTAAAGCTTCTTGTCGAAATGGAAAGCTGCGCAAAAACTCTCGGATGAAAATATGATTTATCGAATAAATGTCATTCTTAGTAAAAAGAACCAAGTTGTATAAAGAAAAAGAACGGCTGAAAGAAGGCGATATTGTAGTGACAGTAAATGTTGAATGTCCAAGAAACATTTGAATCAAAGGTCAAATTATTCCAGTTTATTCTCACTAAGATGGGGGCAACTATAATATGTAAGCTTGAGCTGAAGAAACCTGAAAAGTAATTATTTTGTCCCTAGAAATAATTACTGAGAGGAAAATGTTGCTGGTTTATGTCAAAAATAGACTAAGAAGACATCAATAAATAAATCCGTGATTCAAATAGAATACAAAAGTTTATATTTTAAAATTAGTATAACTTGCTACAGCCCACTAAAACAATAGTAGCAGTATATTTCTAAATAAATCTTAATCGTTACTACCTTTATAAAAGTTATATTTGATGTGCTATAGACCGGTTCACCGAATGGGTTCATCCTTTTCTACTCGAGACAGTTCTTCCGTGTTTCACGTCTAGCTACCTCATTATAAGACCCTTCCGTATATGTGTTTATACTACGTTATTATTAAAACAAAGAACGAAAAGGGGTCAATTTAGGTCAGAAACTAACGACTAGCGCTGCAGCTCGAAAGACTTATAAAAATATACTCAGGCTATTTGATTATTTTTGTCATCAATGATTTTACAATTTGAAAATTGAAAAAGATATTTTAGTTTGCTATCTGAGCTTTTCTAATTAGTGAGAAAATAGTGTTTAATACAAGTAGACCAGTTATCGGACGACATTATTCTTCCAATTTTTTATTTATTTATTTTTTTTTGAAAACCGGAACTGATGTGACACAGCACAAAACTAGTAACCAAAAATTGACCAAGTTGGCCTTAGAAAATTACTTAATATAAAGAACCTTCAAATTCTTCAACCAAAGGATACTTTTTCAAAATATTGAGGCAACTGATAACTGTCAAAATAGTTTGAATCCGTATGGAATATTTTTTGTGGTGGTTATAGATACTGACAAGAAAGCATAAAAAACCAATAAGTGAAGAAAAAACCCTCCTATAGAGTACTTAATAGAAGAAAGGCAACTTTGAGAATTATGAAGAGTAAGATTGTTTTTTAAAAAATATAAAATTTAAATAAAGGTATAATTCTAATGTTTTCGTAATTTTATAGGGTCCTCAGTTTCATTCACCATATAAATTTTGTACCATATTCAATTTTGTAGTCAAATTAGAAACTGAAAACTTATTGAAAACTTAAAGGGCTGTGTGTACTTGCAAAAGTAATGAAACAAAAAGGTCTGTATAACGTGCATAATATCCAAACTCCAAAATCATAGCAGACCGCTTTCGACTAACTAGTCATCATCAATGCTACCTACAAATAAGTACATCGAATGATAAACACTTCAAATATGAAGATGGTGAGCAAGGCTAAAAAGCCGAAAAGGAAAAAAAAGTTTGAATCAAACGATATACTTACTCGTTAATAAACAGGTAGACAGATACATGGTATCAAATCAATGTTATAAAACTTTTTACATTTACCAAGGACAAAACAAAAGTTGACGAACACCAAATCACAGTTTAAAAAAAATTGTTTTTATTTAATTTATTGCTTAAAAAGCAGCCATCGTTCTTGTATGTAAAAAATAAGTAGGCATGATGAAACAGAAAAATGGGAGAATCTCTAACAAAAAGAAAATTGACAGTCGACGGGGTTGCCAAATCCTTATATATAATAGACGAGTTACTGAAATTTGACAAATGATCTTAATTAGGGTAAACAGAACAGAATTAAAAAAATAATAAATTGTAAACTGGTGAAAATAGGAAAACAACCTACAGGAATTGATTACAAATCTGATTGGAAACCCCAGTGTGACGTCATAGTGAGAGAAAGAAACTTTTTAAAGACAAGCCTTCGATGACTAACTTGGCAACCTTGTTAAGTAATAATAAATAAATACATTAGGGATAATAAATTAAAAACGTGCAAAAACCTCTGTAATGTCAATACACCAAGCCACACCAGTAAGAAGCAACATAAATAATTGGATGTGATACGAAAGACTAATAGATGTATTTTACTGACTCCAATATCAGGTTTGGAACAAAACAAAAAAAACAGACTACGTGAGTAAATTGGGAGAGCAGACATGTTTACCAATAAAAAGTAGCTTTCAAACAATTGGCGCGCAATGACAAAAAACAAGTATATTATTACAACCTTAGAAAAAATTTCAAGTGAAGTTCAAACAAAACTAAACCTATGAGAAACCAAAGCCAGTCCTTGCGGGAAGGTAGACAAGGGAACTAGCTGAACAAAAATATATTATTTGATCGTATATCTGTAAAAAGTAACAAAGGTTAATAAAATATTTTGAAAAATTGTTGCCTAGTAGATCGTGTAGATCAAGAGCAAGAGATACTAAGTAGAGAACAATCTTCTGTGAATAGGTATGAAAGTTCTATTAAGGTTGACTTGTGTGTTGAGGCAATTTGGGTTGTATTTAAGTTCATTATTGATCTCAAGATCTTCAAGAAAATCAAGTATCATAAAGTTTTTTGAATGAACATTAACCAAAAGTTTAGAATTGTTGTCTGGGTCAAAATTACGTTGACTAGACTGGATGTGACTGCCAAAGTGTGACTTACTAGGGTTGTTAACATGTTCATTAATGCGAACTGACAGAGGTCTGCAAGTTCTACCTATGTAAGTAGCGTCACAATCAGAGCAATTAAGCTTATAAACTCCACTCTTGTTGAGTTTGTTTATTTTGTCTTAGCTATTATTTAAAAACTTTTTCTTAATTTTATGAGATATTTAATTATTATTACAAAAAGATTTGAGAATTTTTGAAAATTGTTCTGCTAAATTGTTATTCAAAAAAGGAATTGAGACAAACTTATCAACATCAAGTTCAGGTAATGGAAAGAGATTTTTAAGTACCATGGCAACTAGACCTAGTCTAACTCTTAAACCTTTCTAGTGAATACGGGATGAATGACAAGATTAGTTTGGGTTGGTTTTCTATACATTTTGAATTAAAGGTCTTCACCTGATTAGAAATTAATTTGATAGGTAGTTTCTGTTTCTAAGTTAACAGGATTTTTTCTTGACCTTTGGGGTTCATGAACTAGTTTATTATATCAATAAGGGGAAAGCATCTATTCGTTTTTCCATAATATATAAGAGAATAAAGTATTTGCATATATAATAGTGATTCTAATTAATTAATATACGCACAAAACCCTTTAAGGTTTTCTGGCAAATATACTGAGAGAACGCTGAATTTTAAAACTTGGCGTCGCTACGTTACCATCAGTGTTTCAATTTCCCAATCAGTTATAAAGATATAACGTTCAAGGCACGCAAAGTCAAATTTTTCATTTGGGATGCCCTAACAACTATAGATTTTTTTGCGTTTTTTTCCTTGGTCTTTGTTAATAATTTGATTAACTATTGTGTAAATTGGAAATGAATTCAGAAACCCATTTGAATTCAATGCGCCTGCTCAGCATATACTTATACGACGCAATTTTATTGGTTATCTACAAATGAAACCCGAACAGGAACAGCAGACCTTAAATATTGGCCTAGTCGTAATATAAACCCATATTTCGTAACCATAAATGGTAATATCAGTAAAAGCGTTTATAAATGGTCGCATAAAACCCCATACGTTTCACTTCAGAACGCAACATCTACCTCAACAGCAACAGTAATTTTAAAGTTTATAAATCCAACTTAAGGCATTGCAATAGTTCTTCAGTTGGTCCCCAATTAGTACGAATCTTTACATATAGCGGCGTCGCGTTCCGGCTTTTTTGTGTTTTTTGATGAGTTGCGGAAGAATTAAGCAACTCAGTGTAGAAAACCTCCTCATCCGAATGGATCCAAGTACCGCGAATGTGAAGATTCCTAGTTTTTTTGTAGTAGTAGGGGCTTATTTCAATGTAATAAGATTATAATTTTATTATGGATTCCAATGGCGTTTGGGAGGGTAACATAATTGATATTTAGATAAAAATATATTATACGACTGTTTTTTTTTAAACGTTTTATTTTTTTTAGATTACGCATTTTAAACTGCATCTTCTTGTTACATGCCATTTTTTGTATCTTATTTTGTTTTCGAGAAAAACAATTAAAACCATTTTACTGCCTAATCTCTGAAAACAACATACACATTGGAAGATTTTGGGGCGCTGATCACGAATATGAAGTTAGATTTTGTCGGCGACGTTTCGTTCTCTTTATTCATCATCAATTATCTCCAATATGTCTTCCTTCTTTCCGCTCATAAGATCATAAGCAGGAAGTTTGTTAAGAAGTGCGTCATGCCAAACTTGATCAAATGCTTTGGGATTGTCGAGGGCAATAATTTGGGATTCTCCGTGGAATTCGATAGAATTGTCTCAGTTGTGAGTTACGAAGGTAAGAAGATCTGCTTTTTGAACCCCTTTTGTGAACAAGCTGTACACGAGCAGATTTCCAGCTTTTAAGAAAAATACCTTTATAATAGAATACTTGGAATAACCTGGTGAGCATAGAAATATCAAAATATTTATTACGGTAAAAGTAAGAAAAACCTGGATTGCCCGGTCTTGCAGAAAGAATTTAATAGCCAGAAAAACTTTAAAAAACGCAAGTTACCTACCTAATTAATAACTATCATTATAATTATGCTACAAAAATTGTTGAAAGTGCTGCAGCCATTAAGCAAGACACGTTGTTCACCTGCCTTAAACAGCCTACAGTTTTGTCCTCAGGGAGCAACTTAAATCTTTGGTGTATAAAACACTAGTGAATACTGCACAAGATTTAAGAAATAGAATAATCCGTGAATTTGGAACTCAGTAATGGCTACAATAAGTCAGTTTTAACAATTTAATGTTTTCTAAATGTACTTTTAATGATATCCGTATCTATTTAGGTTTGCGTTTTTTAAGTTTACTAAATTCTTGCCGCAAAAACGTGGATACCCAAGTTTTTCTTACTTTCAACGTAATAAACATTTTGATAATTTGTAAGCATCATTTATGTAGTCTAGGGTTATGAAGTGAAGTGGTTATGTATTTTTTTCTAGAAAGCGAAACAAGATTCGAAAAATAGAACTAGTTGCGATTTTAAATGCTTTAAAAAAATATTATGTTCATGTTTCATCAAAATCGGTATAAAACCCTGTATCTAGAAAAAGAAACAAATTAGGACACAAGTTTATATGAACTTATCTTCATAAAATAAGCCAAGGATAAGCCCCTCAGGTATGTTCAAGACATTAAGGAACACACTTTACAAAAAAACGGCAAATATGTCCTAGTTCTGCGTGCATATTTTCATAAGTAACCTTTATCCCCTTTCCATTTAAATGCACCTACCTATACTATTAATTCCAAAGTATTCCGCAGGTGGTTTGGTTAGATTTTATTTTACAATAGGGGAGAGAACGCTGTTTTGTTTTTTTAACGGAAATAGGTCGGAAGTCCATTTTCCTCCCGCATAATGTCGATGGTTCAGTTGCTTTTGGGAGCCCCGATGCGTGGACAAATAAATGGCTTGTGTTTGCTCTAAGTACGGGGTGGACTCTGGTTCGATATCCTGCCTGCCTTTTGATGTAAGTCCCGAATGTCAACTGACAATAAGTACAAACTGCCATACACTAAAAAACAAATCCTTGCATTACATGAAAAAAAATGCAACTTTCTATATACATAGTAAGAATCTTGAGAAGGGCTGCTGTGAATGTTCTTATGTCCAACCGTTACTGAATACAAATATTGTATGAAGATTAAATATTTCACTCGCAAACATATACATGTTAAAAGTGCGGGACACGAAAGAAAACCGGGCGGTCCTTAAAATAAAGGTTCATAGTCTTAAGTAAGCGGAATAGTAAAATTTGTGTACGCAAATAAAGTTTATGTTATTTTATTTGTTGTAATACTTTGCCGCTTCACCTATAAAGTGCGCCAGCTAAGCGGTACGGAAAATTAATCGAGGATTTAGTCAATTTCGCACTGGTTTACTTGTAATTGGGATGTGCCTAGAGTCTCCATGCACTTGCCGCTAGAAGGCTCTAGCTATTTCCAGTGGCGCCTATACATTTCGAGCATTTGTTTTCATTTCTATATAAAAGCGTTGCGTTGAATTTGAATTATTATTTCGAAATAACGATGGCGAGCAAAAGAGGAAAAACAATTCGAAGCGGTGCACGTGAAGTTATTGCGAGCGTTATAGAGGCCTGTACTAGAGAAGCTGAAAATAATAGTTTGACTAGGTATTCCAATTCAAAATCGAACAGAACGCGCTGCATTTTACACTGGTGTTTCGGAAAGTAGTGTAAGAAAAATTCAGAGAGAAAATAATGATCGCTCATCGAACCATTAGAATCACAGCCGTCAACCTCAAAAATGGCTTAGTTTTTTTTCATATATTTTGTAAAATTATTCATAAAGTAGCTGTCAATAAACTGCTTCAAAATAATTAATTTTCTGTTCAATACCGGGTGTCAAAAAATATCTAATATTGCAATTAATATTTGAAAAACTACAGAACTCATATTTTTCCAAAATTAACACTTCAATGTAGTTATAGTAGGGGAGCCAGCACTGATTCCAGTGAACAAGATTTATCAAAATTTTAGTTTATGCAGTTCGACTTTGGGCTATTCGGGTATGCCAAAAGTGACCGTTTGTCTCCGTCTGTCATATTACTTTGTACAGGGGGCGTCATTGTAAAGCACTGTACAGGGCATTTCCTAATTGCGTGCTAATGTTAAAGGGGGGTGATTCTTGAACCTTTTTAAGAAAAAAGTTTAATACGAACCTAAAAGTCTTAACTTTACAGAGATACAGGGTTTTAAAAAAAAATTTTTTTTAAATCCTAATTCTGATGCTATTATAGATAAATAACTGTATGAAATTTGATACACGTCTTTTATGCATAAAAGGGCATTTTTTATTAACAATCAATTTTTGAAATTTCTACCAGTGGCGTGCATATGTAATTAACCTGGGTAAATCCGTATGCTCCTTAACGCATAGAAGACGTGTATCAAATTTCATGCAGTTATCGACAATAGCATCAGAATTGGGATGAAAAAAATGTTTTCTTTTTAAACTTTACCATCCGGTATCTCAAAAGTTAAAGCTTTTAGGACATAAAAACACCCCTTTAACATCAGCACGCAATTAGGAAACGCCCTGTATAGTACTTCACAATGGCGGCCTCTGTATAAAGGAATATGACAAACGGAGATAGACAACCACTTTTGGCATACCCGAGTAGCCCAAAGTCGAACTGCATCTGATGCTGGCTGCCCTTGTAAAATCTGGACTTGTAAATCGTGTATCACTATACTGGGTGGTCCAACAATAGTGGACGTAGGCAGTATTTTTTAATTATCTGAAGTGCGTATAGTCAAAAAGGAGTGCCAGATGATCTAAAGAACGACGGGACACCAATGGTTTAAAGAGATTTCTTGGCCGACCTTCCTAAACCGATTAACTCCGCCCGGTTTTCTTTCGTGTCACGTACTAATATGTTTATAGGAATAAGGGCCAGTGAAGAAACTAGCCGCTCCCCTCCCCACTTTGGGGCTATATAGTGTGAAAAAAATTCTGTACTACCATTAATATTTTTTTACTGTTAGGTTTTGTAGAAAACTCTGAAACATGTAATGCTACATTTTAGTTGTGCACATTTTGATTTTACTTTTTTTAATGGCCGCTGTCAAAGATATAACGACGCCGATATTTTTTTAGATGCCCAAACTTAGTCATATTACTCCTCTTTCTAAAGCTCTTGTTAAACTGGGTATGCTCCCAAATTTTAGTGACAATCTGTCAAGCTACTTCAAAATGGTGACCATCTAAATAGTGGAAACACTACTATTTTTAGTTATTATGGGCTTTGTTTTACGTAAAAGTTTCACTAATTTTTTTTGTAAATTCCATATTAAAAAAGAAATATTATACATTTAAAATTTATAACTTTAAATGTGTAAAAAATAATAATAAAAATAGATCTCAAATATATTTTATTTAACATAACAAATTTAAATCAATAATTTTATTTGCTTGCAATTCTAGTATTGAATAATGATATTCATTTACCACTTGACAGTGACATAAACTTGATACAAATCCATTACAGGGGATCTTTATTTTAATATCAATATTTTTTTCACCCATGAAATTTCTATGACTATGAACTTCAAAGTTACAACGCATATTTTCGTCACATTGTTGACACTTTAGTGGATTAGACCACGGCAATTATGCCGGCGCAATATTTTAGGTAAACCACCTCCTAGGCTAGAAACAAGTCATCCAAAGTGGCAAATTTGACAGTGTTTGCTAGATTTAAAGTTGTCTGCTTTGCGCGTGTTCATTAACTATTTTGTCAGTAAAGTTTTGAATGTTTTTATTGATTATTCCATGTTCTCTCCATGCCACTTCTCGAAAAAGACCAAATAGATAGATAGATAGATTGATAATGGTTTGATATGCAAATCGATAAACGAGGTTTCAGAACCCTACAATAACATACACTCTGATCCAACACCAACTCTGCTAATAACAATTTGCAAAATTTTGAGATAATGAGAGTGACATGTTACATAAAGAATTTCATGTTGTACTAGCTACTAAAAATATGCCCCACACCGTAAGCCGTTAAATCGCTGATGATATGAACATAAGTCACGTGCAGTTCAAAATATTTAGAAAATATATATTACCCATATAAAGTATGTTTGATACACGAACTAAATGAAGACAATTTTGCGAAATAATGCAAGAAATTTGTAACCAAAACAAAATTTTTGCAAGAAATGTGACAATTGCACTTTTTGCAGTTTCAACAGATTCCAGCTTTAATTTTGTTCTTACACAATACCCATGTGACAAATCAACGTTGCCCAGACATTTGGATTCAACAATCCCACTACGCAAAAAAAATCCGAACCTATCTTAATGGAAGGTATATGCGCACATGAGGTTGAAAATTCATCCCTTAAATATTTAAAAATGTATTTTACTATGATAAAGTGATTACCTCCCTACCAAAATTTAGTAGTAATATGCTAAGGTAGCAAAGACTTAGTTCTTAAAATTTGAACAAAATTGTATGGGGCTATGGGGTTGAAATTCATTCCTTATATAATAAAAAATTATTTTACTATGATAAAGCAAATGCCTCATAGTCCTAAAAATTTGAACAACATTCTGATTGCCTCATCTGCCTAAATATAGGAGTAACCTGCTTAGGTACAAAAAATTACTCCTCAAAATTTGAACATTATATGGGGACTATATATAATGTTGTTCAAATTATGAGAGCTAATTGTTTGCTACCTAAGCAGGTTACTCTTATATATTGGTAGTGAGACGTTGGCGTTATAATAGTAAAATAAATGTTTATTTAATTAAAGGATGAATTTCTACCCCAAAGATTTTTGTTGAAATTTGTTCAAATTTTGGTAGTGAGACATTCGCTTTATTATAGTAAAATATATATTTTTTTTAGTATTTAAAGTTTGCACTCTACAAAAACAGTTTTCTGGAATTGCCAGCCACAGAAACGTTGTTGGCAAAATCGTTGCTAACTTCGCACCTATCCTTAATGTCATTTTTCCCGACAAATGGAATTGGCCGACGAGGATCGTTGTGTGTGCTCAGCTCAGTCACGCCGCTCGATAATTTGTTGTGGGGTTACCTTATAAAAAATGACAGAACTCATTTCATATATAAAAATGTCGATATGAAGCCTTATGCTTTCGCCGAATTGATAACTAAAAATTGCTCAGTAGGTGAAATACAAAACTGAAAATTAACCTGCGATGATATTGTATTTTTTATACTAAATAAATAAATGTTTCAAATTCTCCATCGAAGTACATTCCTAACTAAAACTTAACCTGCTAATTCAATAAATTAACACTTTTTGTAAGGTTTAAGAACCTTTTCCAGCTGTGCCCCCAAATGCATAAAGAAAAGGGCATTTTTTTAAAGAGAAATCATCGATGATGTCATAAAACACTATTTACACTCCGAAGGAGGCGTAAAAAGTGTAAGAATATTAAAATTGTCTAAAAGCGGCCATTTAGATAAAAATAATAAAACACGAACCTGAATAATTATTGGTACGTTAAATAGAAACAAGATATGTTTTATTAATTTTTATATATATTAAATTACTTGTTATATCAGTTTGACATTGGTGACACTAACAGTACCTTTAACTCTGAAATAATCATTTATATTAGGTTGAACTTCTACATGGCACAAGAACTCATGTCATCAAGGTTGAATGCAAAAAGTATAGAAAATGTAAATTAATAAATATGTTTCACGAGTTACGTGACCAAGGTTGTTATTTAAAAAATATATCAATGCGTCATATCTTTGACAGTTGTCATTAAAAAAATAAATTAATAACGTCAAATTGTGCGCAACTAAAAAAATCGACACTACATGCTATATCGCGAATAGATAGTCAGACCGACAGACAAGTCGACGGAATTCAGAAAACATGTTCATTTAGGGACCCTGAAACGTGAAGATCGGAAAAAATCTGAGAGAAACAAGGGAAGTAAAAACTAGTTTTAATATTCCTTTTATCATTTCTTTTCATTAGAACCTACTAATTTTTTCTTTCAAAGCCAATTAGTCGAAATAAATATATTGTTTTGTTTTTAGATATTCCTCCCTCGAAGCATGTCCCTATTTGTAAATATAACTCGTTGAATTACATGCATCTTTATATATAGACCTCGATATAAGCACACCTGTTACTCGTCCTTATACTACTCTGTGCTTATAACATAACATCAAACTACCGACTACCTGCAAACCTGAATTTTTTCCTAGAAACATTTTGCGTGTGTGTGGTAAGCATTATTGACAAGATTGTGAACTTGATACCCTTAAAAAAAATGTATACTGGGAATATATTTCCAGCGTAAGCTGGCGTAGATCTATGCCTACTGCTGATGCGAGTATTATGTTAGCAGTTTATTTGTTGGTTAAAATTTAAAAAATATTTCATAGAAGTTTCTATTGTTTTGTATATGTTATATAGGAAGAATAATTCTAGATTAATATAATCACTAAGTATTTTAAAAAAACTTTTTTTAGATTCCTTATCCTTAACCTGTAAAGTTAAATACACAAATACAAAGATTTCTTTGCAAAATTCAAAGAGAGACTGAGACATTAGGTGTACTAAAAGTTAAATTAATTGTATAATGTATTTTCTCCAACCCTGTCCAATAAAAAACATAACAAATATTTACAGAAGGTCAGAGCACAATAACGAAGAAAAGTTTTTGTAAAAATATACGATTTAAATATTATTGAGACACCAGGTATTATAAAAAATATGTTAACTGTAGTATTTATAGCATACTTTATATACACTAAAAATATTTGTAAAAATTGAAAACAAAATGACTTGGATTACTGTCTATATCAAATTAAATCTACAAGCATACGTCCAATAGACTTTTTGAGACACACACATCTTCAAAATTGTCAATTTATTTACTTTACCAAAGGGTATAACATATCAATTAGCGATTTTAACCGGGACGGATTTTGACATGTTATCGATACGGTGTCCATTACTAGAAAACTGCACATTTATGTCCCAACAAAAATTTTATTTTAAATTAGAAATTTAAGCAAAAACTGGAATATGTTTCATGGGTGCGACACTTTCTTTAGTGGTCAAAATAAAATCGGTGATTTTTTAGTTACCTAGAATGAACAAGAAAATACAAAAAATGTTATTTATAAAATTCCGTGTCAATGCAATCAATTTTAGATAAGTGATACGTCTAGGGGCCATTAGCCAGGAGAATTAAAGAACACCAAACACATAAAAAATAGCCAACATGCACTAGATAACAATCATTAAATTAATTGGAATGCTTCTAGTATTTTGGCAAAAGAACCATGTTCCTAAAAACGTAAAATAAAAGAAAGTGCTTTACTATTGTTCCGTTAATTTTAATAACACATGGTTAAATTTGCTAAATACTGAAGTAAAAAAAAGACACCTCAAAATACAATAAATTAAAATGAACCTACTCGAGATACACATATTTTCTCACTTTGTTTAAAAATTTAAAATAACACCTTTAAATTGACATTCATTGACATTCTGTCAGAGATTAGCCATTCTGGTTATATTTCTGATACAAAACATAAGAAATATTATGCTTTTAGTTTTATTACTTTTATTCCCCCGAAACGTCCAGAAAACAGATACTTTTCAGCGTCGTTTCTCGGGTACCTTCATAGTGGACCCCGAACTAAAGACTGCATATTAAACTTATCAGGTAATTATTTTGAATTCGCATTGCAAATTTGGTGAGAAAATAAGTAATAAAAGCAACTACTTACCCTGCACTATCAGAAAATAGAAACTGTTTACGCTCCTTTTTTAAGCTTTCCAGTTTACTTCCGAGTTTTTAAAACAAAATTTAAGAGCAAAACACCATTTTGGTGCATTTACTGTCCCTGCGAGGACAGGAACAGGCGCTTATCCCTAGTGGTGGATGTAAAGAAGGCTTGGCTTCTCCAGGGACTTGGTTAGTGGTTTACTCGAGTAAGGCGGCCAAGAAGGGATAAGATCCCCTACTATCGGGTGAAAAGCAATTGCCGTCAACCGACTCAATCTTTCCCTATATGACTTTTGTTTCAACTTGTCTTTGGTGACACCCATCTGTCTTTCTCTTTACAATCGGCCCTGACGCTGAGAATATTCAAGGCTAGGAGTTTTTAAAATCGAAAATGAGGTTATGAATAAAGCACAGGTACACCTGAAACAGAGAGACTGGAAGCCAAGATTATGGTCCTTGTAGACGTAGAGAGTCAACCACAATAACGTCTCCTAAACTTAAAACGTTGTCTTAACCTGATAGGGAGGAGTTAGCAAATTCATACTTCACCTTGAGCAACTACAATCGAAGAAAATAAAAGACCGGTAAAAAGATGTAAAAAACAAACCCCAGGACGATAAAGCAAGGAAACGCATCGAATGTCAAAAGGCGTCGAAAATAGCAACTAGAAGGAATCTACTGACTGAAAGACACTTTTAATTGCTTCAAAAAGTCACGGAAAATGATTGGCTGAACGAAACTTTTGGGATTCTAGAGGCGCCCGCGCAACACGGATTCATCTGGGAGGTTTTAGCGGATTGTCAACTTATTCTTCCCTGCAGAAAAGAAATCGACTCGAAGGACAAAATAGTCAGGAGAGCTATAAATGGTGGCAAAGAACGTCTCCAAATACAAAAAAGGAGAAAATGTGAGGTAGCAATGATATCGGGGCTTTTCCAATAAAAATAATCAGAAATAATAGTCACATAGGGTAATATATTATCCCCTACTATCAAGTGAAAAGCCTGGCGAAGAAGCCGAAAACATAAACATTTATCAAACAATCAAAAGAATAAGAACGCATGCAGGAGGGCATACTAGGAATTGTCATTACGCAAATACGAACTCATTCCAGGCGTGAAAGATGAATTATAAATAAAGATGCTAGCACCAAATCAAGAAAGTCAAAGAGAACTGCCGGACACAAAATACGCGGATTTACTTAATACTGTCAAAGAAAATATAAAGCCGAGTGAGCAAGCCGTATAGGTGGAGGATATGACAAAAACAAAGAAAGCAGAACTACTTCTTCATATTTAAAAAGGATTGAGAGCGTAGAAGTTTTGAGGAGGGAAATAAAAGATAGACTTCCACATATACCATTCAATTAATGACCAAGAAACTATTACATATAAAGAGCTTGGACGAAGTTGCAACAATGAAGAAAATAGAACTGTTAAACCGCGGGACTTTGAGGTCAAAGCATTCAGGCAACAACCTACAACAAAATACACCTATTTTTCAATAAGGAAACTACGGTTCTATATTGGATCTTATTCAAGTAACGGAAGATATGAAAGGCCGCCATAGACTAGCGAGCCCCGTGTAGGGCAAAGGCACAAAATGGAATCACAAAAACAACTACTCCGCTGGCTAATACCACGACCGGCATTGAATTACATTGTGACTCCTGGCTTTCGTTGGGAGCATTAAGTCTATAGCGGCCTGATGAGCTCTAATAAGAGCGAAATCGCGATCGTCGTTTGACTAAACTGGATCATTGTGTCTGCTGTGATGTAGAACATGTTTCAAACAAGGATCATTTTCTTGTTATGACGTTGGTGGACGTGGAATGAAAACATATTATCAACTATATGAATCCTATAGCAAAAAAATATTAAAAATCAAAATCAAGACCGCTAAAGCCTGGAAACCTATCTATACCTATAAGACAGTGCTGGACTAAGAAGGGATTTTACAAAATTTCATCCGTAAGGGGGTGGTTAAGTTTGTACGAAGAAACATTTTTTAAGTTACCGTGACACGTTGTAAAAATAGATTTCAAAATAACACGTGATTCGTTATTTTTTAAAATGAATCTTCTAACTGCAATCTGAACAAAGCAGAAATTCACATAATTGTTTTTTCAGAAACAAACTCAAAATATATTTTAGTGTAGTCAATTTACAGGACATTTCCGCAAAAAAAAACTGCACTTTTCCCCGGATTTTTTGTATAAAAAAAAGGAATTCCTGAATTTTTGCATTGCACAAAGACCGAAAGCCATATTTTATTTTTGACTCTTTTAGAAAAATTGCTTAGCGGCTTCTATTAGTACGATCGAAACAAAAAAACAATTTTGTTTTCAATTTTCAACATGACATAAACGAATTTTTCTTCAAAATTTTAATTGTGTTTAATGAATTTTGACAAAAACTTGTAAAAAGATAGTGGTCACTAATAAATCATTTCGATTTTTTGTCTTTTTATTTAATAGAGTCGTTAAAAACTGCAATTCAATTTGAAAATTGATTCATTCGTAGTTTTTGCGCAAATCGGCCAACTCAAAAAATGAAAATTTTGACAAAATTTAGTTTTTTGTATTTTATATATTTGTATTTATAATTAAATGTAGAAGAAAAGCGATTATACTAAAAAAAAGCCAAAAAGTTATTTTAAAATAAATAAAAAAAAATTATAATTAATATAATTTTAAGTCTAAATAAAATACATTTAAATTCATATTTAGACAACTGAAAATAATCCTTTTTAATAAACACATATTATTAAAAGATCAAGTAACATTAATTTTATTTAAAAATAAGCTTTTGTAACAATTCGGCTTTCCTGTTGAGTATAATCACATTTCCTCTACATTTAACTATAAAAATAATTTTGGAAAAAAAAACACCCTTAATGCCGTGTGATTTTTTGTTGTTTTGTAGATTATGTGTTGGAGATAGAGGTCTAAAACCAGCGCAGTTTGGCAGAAATTTGAAAACAATTTTTTTGTTCCGTTGGGCCCAATAGAAGCCGCTATACCTATAATAAATGTCTTTGCTAAAAAATTTTCAAAAAACCATTTTTCTACTAACATATAAAAAACGGCTTCCTGTTATTATACAAATTTGTCAATGCGAAAAATTGACTTTGGTACTAGTTTACTAACTTAAGATATAAATCTTAACTTTGCATCATATGTGGTCCCTAAGCTCTTGGACTCTGCTATGAAGGGGATTTGAACAACTACGAGAGAAATTTGCAGGTTCTCACTTATCCACTCTCGGATTAATTCTTAACATGTTATAAATAAGGCATTTATATTACGGATTAATGGATATACTAAACATAGTATTATAACATAGATTGTTAAAAATAAGTAGTCAGTGAATGGCGCAGTCTAGCTTCTTTAGAATCTCCACTGAACCAGACCCCGATCAAAACTGATAACGTTATAATTTATAATAGATTTATTAAAATAAATTTGAAATGAATTAGAGTACTTAAAGAGAGACAATACTAATTAAGTTATCAGGAAGAGCACTGTAACATTGCACAGTGTTAAAACTAAAGGACCTCTACAAGACGGCATCTTTATGATGTGGTATTGTTAATCTCCCCTGAGCACGAATTTTAAGGGAATGTACATCCCTACGAAAAATGAGACGTTCTTTAATTGAGGTGGGGAATTTGTATCATTAATAATTTTTATCAAGAAGATACAGAAATGTATTTTCTTCCATTCTTAGCCAATTCAAATCACGAAAATTATGGGATATATGATCATATATATAGCGGACACAAGCATTCTGTACCCTCTGTTATCAGTTGAGTATTAAGAAAGTGACTTTAGACAATTATTCATGATAGATTTTTGCTAAAACCAATTCGCATCTGTAGCTTTCACCAGCATATTATTGCATATTACAATTTGTAACATACAAATCCATATCCATTGTATAAACTAAAAATACTTAGTAATGGTGTCAGGATGGATCTCTGGGTGCTTTTATAGAGACTTTTTTGAACCGGACACACTTCCCTACAAAATCCTTAAAACATGGTCCAAAGTATCGGATGGCTTACTATAATCTAGTAAGTCACGATTGATGTTTCACCACGATCTTTAGCTTGAATAATATCATTCAGTACTTTAAACAAAACGGCTGATGTGAGTGTTTTCAAACCCCAGAGTTTGTAATATCTGAGAAGATAAAAAAAAGATAAACACTTTAGATAATATATGTAGATAATAAACTTAAATCCGAAATATTTAGTGACGTTAGTAACCTTCGATAAAGGCAGTTTCTACTGTAAAAAAACTATGTCAGTCTTAACACACTTAAAAATAATAGTTAAAAACCGCACAATTACAGGACATCACAAACATGTCCAAAGATATCCCATCTATACCTGAGGCTTTCGATTTTATTTGAGAAACTGCATTCATATCCCTGTCTCTACTGCACTAAGCGAAACATTAACTTAAAATTGCGCGTCTGTAAGAAATTGTATCTTCATTAATACTAGGTGTCATGTCATTTATTGCTTTATCAGATTCGGATTTTGTAAAGCGAGCAGAATGGTCAGCTTTTTTACTGTGTATGTTGACTTGCGCTGGAATTTGCCATACCGTTTTAGGCTGTTTATTCCGTACAACCTGTACAAACAGATTCCTTAAAGAGTTTGACATTTTGATTTTTGCTAATATGGGACAGAAATCTTAACAACTCAAAATTTTAAAATTTTAAAATATTGTAAATCGAAAGTCCCAACATTTAAAAGAGTATTCCATTTACAGCTAACAAAACCCTGTATTTAAATATACGTGAAAAGGTATTGGAAAACGGATTCGACACGGAGACTGATCGAAACCCATTTTATTACGCAAATCAAAAACGAAATAAAAGTGACCACAATGTATTGTAAATGTGAAAGCAAGTATTAAAAGAGCGTTTGTTGGCTGTAGCGTGTTATTATAATTATTTAAATACAATTAATACCGAAAAAATGTTAAAAGATAATCATGGGGGCAGAGAGGAATATTAAAAAGAACAACGGTTACTTAATTACGAACTTCCCTTGTGTGTTTCGCAACATCTGTCTGAGCAGGTGATGTTCCGCAATATCGGGGAGTATCATCAATTTTCCGAAGAAAGAAAGGTAAATAAACTAAATGTAGGACCGTTTTTTACCTTTATTGACCACGGGTTATAATCTTGATATATAAAAATCGAAGCGCTTAATCTTATTAAAACAATACTCTCGCTATTTTCGGCAATACTTCAACTGCGATGTCGAAAACAACAAAAACAATATAATATGAACTTTTAATTTCCCTCGTGAGAGGAGTATTCGAATCCCTGGACCCCCAAAAACATGTTCCCGCATTTCCGTCTATCTGTCGGTCTGTCTATCATTATGTTTGTACGAGGCATAACTAAAAAGCTACTAATCCGATTGACTTTAAATTTTGGTAAAAATCAACGGTCATAAAGGAATGAAATGGTTACATTTTGGTAAAGATCCAACATGGCGGAACAAAATCGCGGCATCACAAAACGTAAAATAACATTATTAAGAAGCTACTTATCGATAAACTGGTAAAATTTGTGTATAAATCCAATATGGCAAAACCAAAAACTACTTATCCAGTTGGCTTGAAATTATACACAAATATCAAGTGTTAAAGAGGGACAGACTGATACGTTTTTAGTGCGAATCCTATGATAAAACAAAACAGTGGCCTAATAAAATATTTAAATATTCGATAAAGTTTCATTTCCTGGGTATCCTTCTTTTTAAGGAGGAAAATAAAGGACGTAATTTATTTTTTGTAGATTACGTAAATAATGTTATGAAAAATAAAATAATAATGTAGTATTTCTATAAAGTAGTTACCTAATAATTTATTGTCTATGCAATAAATTACTATTACCTTAAGATATATAAAACCATTTTAATTCCGAACACCCTCATATTTTACTTATTACTAAAACAGGGCACTAAAAACAAGTTAAAGCAACGATCGGGATAAAACTCTCATATTTACATATATAAACATTCACGTATTTAGAAAAACAATATTTTATACGAAAAATCATTAAAGATAAAACGTTTGTATTTATACTTTTAAAATAAATAGTTTGATGTACAACTGTGATAAAATTTTCGTCGAGACTTGGTAGGTAATAGGTACACATTTTTAACACTGATCTTTTTGGCATTATTTTGAGTATCTATAGAATGCCATTAAAATTTTACCGAAAATTTGGTAGGTTTTAATTTTTGCTTAGTTACAGTATATCTTAAGAAAAAATTTTCAATATATATATATATATATATATATATATATATATATATATATATAAATTAGAATTTTTCTTTAACCATAATTTATATGTGGGCCTTATTTTCTTGCGTTAGGTTAACAATGAAAAAAATATTTCCCACTTGAAATCAACGTTTCGCTCATTGTGTTGAGCTTTCTCAAGATTTTATTGTCTCCTGATTCCTAAATTTTTTTTTCTATTAAAAACACAATAAAAATATATACATACAAACAAGTAAACATTATTATATACATTGAGACGTTAAATGGCTTAAAATGACTAAAATTTTACACTTTATAATGAATTTAAAATACACATTTTTTAGTTAGTAGTCACAAATTTAAAACACAAATATCTATTATACTTATAGTGTACGGTACGAACCTTGGAGAAGCAATTTGCTTGGTAAAATGTTTATGTGGTGACATTATGAGACTGATCGGGTCTAGAATATTTTGGTTAACATTTTTTTTTTGTTATAAAAACTCTGTATTTTATCTGATTCTTGGCACCTGCGAATACAAATATTTATATTTTTAATTGATATACAGAGGCAAGTTGAATTTCTGTTTAGAATTTTATACAAGGTTGAGAGGATTAGATTTTGAATTTGTATTTCTTTCCGATTAATTAGTTAAGTTGAAATATATTTGACTTAAACCACTAATACCTTTTTTATCATTTACTGCCTGGCTCTCTTTTTTTTTATTGCGATCATTTCCTTAACTGTTAATTTATAATAATTTCTATCTTGGGCTAAAATCGCGGTTGCCTTAAAGTTAAACTCATGTTTTGTTGTATTTTCATGTTTATGAAGAGCAGTAGATGCACTTTTAGTATATTTGTGCCCTTTAATGCGGTTTTCTAAGTAATGTGTTGTCATACCTATATATTTTTTAAGACAATTTAAACACGGAATTGAATAAATTACAGAGAATTTAATAAATTTTGTGCTTTATGTCAAACAGTTATGTTACGTCTTGAAAGAATATACTTCAATTTTTCTGATAGATTATGTATATACGGTAGTGCTACGTATTTAGTATTTTGGTTCTTTATTTGTTCTTTCTTTTTGTTGTAATGAAGATAAGTTCTTTGTTTAAGAATCCTTAAAATATTTTTTCTGGATAATGGTTGTCTAATAATACCTATTTCACTTTTTCTAGAGTTTCTGGTCGGTATTCTCGAGAGGTTAGAGCGATTACGCGGTCCGTTAATTCTATTATTACACTATTCTTTTGGTTGTTTGAATGGTTGGAATTAAAATTTAGATATCGGCCCGACCAGATTTCTTTGGTATACCATTTAGTTTTTAATATAATAACAATTTCATTATTTTCTTCAATTTTCATTGTGAATTGTAACTGTAAATGAAAATTATAAAAGCCGTTTAGTAGTTTGTTAATTTTATTTTATGGAATAGCCGTCAAACAATCATCAACGAATCTTTTGAAAAAAATTATATCAAAATCTATTTTCTCCAAAACACTTTCTTCTAGATGCTCCATTACAAGTTGTGCTATTGTAGAGAAAATTGGGGAGCCCATTGCACAGCCGTTTACCTGTTGATAGAAACTTTCTTCGTATTGAAAGTAATTGTTGTTTAATGTAATGTTTACAGCCTCTATAAAATCTCTCAATTCAAGTGTTATTTTTTTTAAGTGTCCCATTTCTTTGTTATTATCTGAGGAACTAATTCGTTTGGGATATTGGTATATAAAGAAACCACATCAAGCGATACAAGTTTGTAATTGTTAGGAATATTAATTTTATCAATAAATTGTTTAAAAGTAAAAGAATCGTTTATAAAATAATTTTTTTTACCGGTAATGTTTGACAAGCATTCCGATAAATATTGTGAGAGTTGGTAAAATGGTGATTGTATACACGAAACAATTGATCTTAATGGAACGCCTGTTTTATGTATTTTAGGTAAACCATAAATTTTAGGAGTAACTGCATTATGTATTGTTAAGTTTTTGGCTATGCTTTCCGTTATGAGATTTTTACTTAAAAACTTTTTTATTAATGCGTTATTTTTGTTTTGAAATATATTTGTAACGTCGTTTTTTAGTTTTTTATAAGTTGTATCGCCGAGTAGTTCATCCATTTTTCTTTTATAATCGATTGAATTCATTACGACTGTTTTATTAGATTTATCAGGTTTAAGTATTTTAATTTGGGGGTCTTTAACAAAGTGATTTGTTTTTGTTATTTGTTTCTGGACTCGTAACTTGAAATTTTGTTAGTCTAAATTTTTTCTGATTAATTTTTGTTTTGTGATTTGTGACGCAGACGTAGTAAATGTTGTAAACTATAATAAATGCTCCACGCGATGACCGTTAGTTTGAAGGCATAATGTAATTCTTTTTTTTTAGAGAACGTAGTATACTTTTTTGCTTACGAAAGTGTAAGTATTTATTCATAAAAAAGGTATACTTACTCAACAATGCTAGTTAACCGTTCTTAAGAATAATAAACGCAAGTGTCATTTTTGACAAAATTACATACATACAAACCGGATCGGTGTCTCCAAAAAAAAACGAAACGGGTAGGCATCCCGTTGTAGTTGAGGAATTCGAAGAAGCTATTCTGATGGATCTACAAGATAACCCAGAATTAAGTTGTCGAAGACTGTCAGCGATGCATCCAGGAATTTGCAAATCATCTGTAAGGAATATCATACACAAGGAGAACTTATACCCGTTTCATTTTAGAAAGGTGCATGCTATGATTGACGGTGATTTCCCTGCGCTTGTAGTATTTTCCGATTGGATGAGAAATAAGAAAATTAAAGATCCAACTTTTTATTCTCGTATTATATTCTCCGATGAATCTTGTTGCACGGGACACGGAATTAATAATTTACACAATTCACATCATTACGCATATGTTAGGGATAATCTCTATGTTGTGAAAAAAAACCAAACATCAACATAGCTTTAGTATTAATGTGTGGATTGGAATTGTAAACAACCTCACTGCAGTGAGTTGTTTTTATTTCCAAGGTGCGTATACCAATGTATTTTAACATTAATTTCAAACTGGAGTTTTAAAAATTGTAACGTCCTATTTTAACATTTTATTATAATAGTTTTTAGTGTGTCAATCGATGTTTTATAGTTTTGTATTTCTTCTAGGCCTTTTGAAAAAGCTCTCTATGAATTGTGTATTGATTTTGGCGCTAGTTGTACACGTCTTTCACGTATCTATAGTTAGCTAAATTTCATTCAAAAGTTTTTTCTGCCGCGTTAATTTTTTCCTACTTTCGTATATATATATATATATATATATATATATATATATATATATATATATATATATATATATATATATATATATATATATATATATATATATATATATATATATATATATATATATATATATATATATATATATATATATATATATATATATATATATATATATATATATATATATATATATATATATATATATATATATATATATATATATATATATATATATATATATATATATATATATATATATATATATATATATATATATATATATATATATATATATATATATATATATATATATATATATATATATATATATATATATATATATATATATATACAAATTACAAATTCGATAAGACAACATTGGCATCTCAAAAACCGTAAGAGATACGAGTTTGGTTAAATTAGGGCAAAGTTGGGCAATTTAATGACGAATAATATGCCCGCTGACAAAGTTGGAAAATTCCAACTACTTCCGATGTTTTTGGTAAGGAACCGAAAATCTATCATCTTCTACAAAAACAGCACATAAAGTTTGTTAATAAAAGCGGTAACCTATAAAAAGAACGAAAAGGGAATACCTGCAAAACCGTATCAAAAAGTTGACCGTTTATCATATCAACTTTGAAATGGCATACTTTTACACATTAGTTCGAAAGGGTGAGGTTTCTGTGGAAACGTAAAAAATAGGTTAGATATAGGAATACAATATCAACCTGCCTAGATGGGTAATCAATCTGACTACAGGTGATGAATGGATAAATTACAATTAAATGTCGCTTTATTAACATTTTTTTTAACTCTATTGCTTAAATACTTCAGCTGTTGTACAAACTAATATTGTATATTTTATGCAACTTTTGCGAAATGGTTGTTTCAGGCATTTTTACATTGCATGCCTGAAACAGCTTCAATTCGCAACTAGTATTATAATTAGCTTTTCACGAGAGTCGTTATGAAAGATGTTAGCAGAAACTTCTTGGAAAGTTCCGATGTTATTTAAAACAATTAAAACAAAATGTTACATTATTAGACTGACTTTTCATTAAAAGTTTTAAAATACTGGTAACAGCAATATACATATTTTTATAGGAAAAGTATAGTAAGTAAGTATAGCGTGTACAATAAAATAGTTTAAAATCACTGGTTTGTTTTTTTTCTATGCGTTTATTGCGTATTGCGACACTAGTCAACAAATACGAAAAAAAATGTTATAATGGCTTTACGGAGAAGTTTAAACCATCCTGATCACGAATTCAAGGAGCAAAATTGTCCACCACATATAGATTTTGAGTAATAAAATGTGTCAGTTATTTTTATTTTATTCCAAAATTTGTATATAATTTTGAAATATTTTTATATATAAGTTCAAACAAAAAAAATCAATATATTCTAAACATAACAAGTTTTATTTGCAAAAATACACATGAAAATACATTTATAGAAAGTCTTTTGTGGATAATTTTTTTTGCAAATGCTGAATTTCCTTTATATACCTGATCGCTTTCTCTCATAAGAAACCAATAATAATCCACCACCATTGCTGAATCTCACTTTGTAGCGTTGCTACATTGTTAGTATATCTTGGTAGAACCTTTCCCCTTCTCGTCACTAAGCGCACCCAAATTTCCGGGAAAAAAAATTTAAGTGGGAATGCAATAGGTGTATCTTAAGAGACATGGGACAGCCCATTTTGCTGTAGTTTTCAACTAGCTGTTCTACAGGTTTTTCGTAGTTTTCTACTTTTTGGTTTCCTAAAAACTCCGAAACAATTCTTTTAAAAACCTTCGCGCAGCTAATTCAACATCACGTAATTTTTGATCAGTTTTCATCCCTAATAGTTTTCTAATTTGTGTTTCAACAGGTAACAGAACTTTTTTAGGAACAACAAGAGGTATACCCTTTACGTTAGCTCGGCCTGGAATAAATTGATTTCTCTGAAGCCATTCTTTTACTTGGTAATGGCTCTGTGTTGCTCTACTGTACCAACGACAAAGAAAACAGCAATACTTGGTATATCTCCCCTGAAGCCCTAATAAGAGTCCTATGACTTTTAGGTCACCACATATCTACCACTTAATGCGTATCACAGCTTATCACATTTAGAATAAGTGACATATGGTTCCTTCATGTCAACTAAATGCGCAAGAGGAATCTAATTTAACATTTTTGATTACCAATAGGTATATAAAATGGTGACGAAGTTTTTATAAGAGTTATTTAGCAAGTCAACGTTTATATATAGGTTTACCAGGTTTTATGGAATTACCATTATTAAAATGTAGTTTATAAAAGTATTTATACTGCCCAATATACCTAAAGTTATATTACATTACCAAAAAAGTATTTTTAAAAGATTCGGTATATACCTTAAAGTGTTGTTTGCCAGAAGTTATATACAAAGTTTATAAAGGTATTTATCACCTAATTATATACCCATTGGTAACCAAACTTTATAGTATGCTTTAAACATATGTTATATATCATGTAAATATATTAACTTGCCTAAATACCTTTATGAATATTAAAGGTACATTAGAGTATCATACGGAAAATTTTAAAAAACCATACAGCCACAAAAAAACCTCTATATTCTCTTATACAAAATTTTATATTTCCAACCTCACTTTTTTCATAATATTTTTAATTTTGCAACAATATATGGGCATTAATAATGAATAAAAACGATAAAAACTCCTGTGTTGGAAACATGCCAAATATAGCAGTTCTTTTTACAGGAGGTGTGTGAAAAACCAAATGAAAATTTTTGCATATACTTCAAAGAAAGATTGTCTTAAATGAATGAATGAAAACAGAAAACAATTTTAGGTTATGTTATTGAAAATTTTGACATTTGTCGACCAACGGATATTTTAGGGAGCTATAGTAATATAACGTTACCGTTAGCCGTGAAAATTACCTCTTACCTGGATTTTAATAAAACTACTAGTGATAAAGTGTTTCTAATAGTCCAAAATGCTACCATAGGTTTTATAAGATTACTCCTTTAGTTTTATATGGTGCGTTAAAGTTTTAAACTAGTACCTTATGGTGATATAAAGAATTCAATGTTTTATAAAATTACCAAACCCCGTTATAAATCGTTATCTTTTATAATGAACCAAAAATGGCGATACTGAAATTTACGAACTAGAAAAATGACGCTTTCTCCGCCATGTTTGAAATGGAAAAAGAAATTTTAGTTTTTAGGCCGATTAGGCACTTTTGCTCTTTAAAATTATGATTTTCTGGTTTTTATGTATTATATTTGTTCGGAAATAAAGTTTATTTGCACAAAAAGAAAATATTTTTTTTTTAAATATTTTTAAAGTTTATTTAATAAATGCTAATTTCTCACTTTTTTGATGGCCCTTGAGTTTTAGAGGGGGTAGATCATGTAATATTAACAGTAAATAATACGCCGCATGCATTTTTAACGGTCCGGACACTTCTAGCAACATATGAAAATAATAATATATCAAACATATAATTCATTCCTATCTGCTGTGCATGGCGTCCATCAAAATAAAATGTCAAACAGAAAGTCGACGGCGAGGACAGAGGAGTATAATTTGTACATTCTCGATAGTGTAACAGACAAAGAAAAAAGATCAACAAGTAAGCAGATGAAACTTGATGATGTATATAGGTAATACTATATAAACAATGATGATGTAATGTTTATATAGTTTTACCTATAGAATATAGTTAGAAACATAAAAGTAATCGTAACTTTCTGGTAAACATAATATAACTAATGTAATTTATATAAGGGATTTATAGCAGTGATGGAAAATACATGGTAACCTCATATAAGAAAACCTTTAGTTTTTTAGAGGTTTTTATTTAGGTAACCATTGCTATTATAGGATTCTCCATTTAAGCGCTTTAAGAATTATATAGTAGGTACGATGAAGTTACTGTGGCCTAAATATAAAACGTTAGGTTTTATATGATGGGAATGGAAACAATTCCTTTACCCCTATAAAATATCAAATGCTACTTGGGTCTATAAATAAGCGCCATTCGTCCAGATTATGAGCAAAGCCTAATTTTTCCATAACACTATTTGGATTAACGGTTCCTAAAATTGTAAGTTTTGTTCCAGTGGCTAGTAAATTTCATTATTGTAATCTTCAACCTAATAGTTCAGCATGCTCTTTGGAGAAGTGGAGGTTCCGCACTAGATCATTTAATTCAGCTTGTTCGATAGGGTGCATTTTCATCTCTTTCGGAAAAATACGAACCTTTCTTTTCTGATACATTATCGGTTTCTGCCTTATCATCATACATTTTTAAATTTTCCTTCCAATTTGCGAGGGGCGCTGGAAACCGAATTTATTATTTTTTATTCCAAGAAACATTACTTATTAAAATAATGTGATTAAGATACTAATTAACTTTTGCTGAAAGAAATCATAACTCAAAAAACTTAGTATTAGAAAGTTTTAACAATCATTTTCGCATTTAGCGACCAAAAATTAACAAAACATTGCCTTTTACAACACAGTCGCAAAATGGCTGTAAACTAGTGTAGTTTTAAATCCCAATTTAAATTTAAATTTATGTAAACCTTTATTTAAATAACTTCAAAAGAACAAGGACTCTAACACTAAGTTCTAAACTATATCATTTATATTGATCATAATGAGTTTGTCTTTAAGGATATTGAATGGCAAGACGTTGTATTTTTCTAATACAAGGATACATTTTACATTTTTTTTAAGAAAATATTTACTTTACCACAGAAAACAAAGTCACATATAATTAATCCGGATTCTTAAAATGATAGCTGTGGTATAGATGTACCGGATGTCCAATTATGAATGATGAGTCATATCATACCATTTGATTTTTTTAAGAAAATTCGAATCATTTGAATTCCCCCACCACTTTATTAAATATTAAAAAGTTGAATAATTGCCTAAAGAATACAATGCTTATATTTTCGACCAATCTTAATTAGGGAAATTCTAGAGAAAATCGACATTTTCATTTTTGAGTTGCTCTTACGCCCCCTAGCCATTTTCCGAACTTGAATATAATTTTCGTGAACTTTGCGCACGGAAACTCTTTACGCACAATTTTTTATTCGCAGAATTATCATCTTTAAACAGGACTTTTAGATATTTTAATGTTTTCGGCATTAAATAATATTCAAAAAATAAAGATTTATCGTGTTTTTTGTTACGCTTGTAGAGAATTTAGCCAAATTTACTCCATATTAGGTTACCATAATTTGGTAAGTAATTAATCGACCTGTATCATTACTTGTCAGTGTCAAATAAGACAACAATAAGTTCTCTTTGCCACCCTTGCAATTTTGTTAATTTCAGTCTTTTTGCAATGTCAACCAAAATACAAACATTCAATCATTTGAAAAACGCTTAGAAAAGTAATTCTGCTTAAAATGGATAGTTCGGTTGAAGAAATACCAGAACAGGTACTAAAAGCTGCGGAATCAGTAAATTTAGAGCTACTGCTAGTAAAATCGGGAAGTTCGGGAAATGGTCCAAAGCAAAAGATGTAAAAACGGTTAAAGAAGAGGTACTATGAGCTTATTTTCTTGAATTAAGCAAAGAATTTAGGCCAAATACTTTGTGGGCTAAATTTTCAATGCTTAAGAGCGTTTTGAAAGTTAAAGAAAATATAGATATAAGCAAATTCTACAAATTAACTGTTTTTATCAAAAATCAAAATGTTGACTTCAAACCAAAGAAAGCAAATATTTTTACAAAAGAAATCATATCGGATTTCATGAATAAGGTGCCAGAAGAATTATATCTATTGTTGAAAGTTGCGACTATTTTTGGGCTCGCAGGAGTCTGCAGGAGCGAGGAATTAGCGAAACCAACAACAGTTAGACTAACTAACAACATTGAAGACAAGGGAAATTTAATTGTGGTCAAAATTCAGCATTAAAAAATTTACACTTCATGTTCTTTTGTTATATCCGACGAAATTAACAATAGAAAGTGTCTACTATTTTATAGAAAATATACAGCCTTACGACCACCACATTTTATTATAAATTTTAAAAGAGGAAATTGCACACCACAGTGTGTCGGGATTAACAGTTTCGGGAAGATGTCCTCATAAATTGCGGCATTTCTAAAATTGCCCAACCCTGAACTCTACACGGGGCATGGATTTCGTCGCTCCTCTGCAACTTTGCTGGATGATTCCAGAAAGGGACATACCGAGGAGGCTGGAAGTCATCAACAGTAGCGGAGGGATATATTAACGATTCAACTACATACAAAAAAGAATTATGCAACAATATTTTAAGTGACAGTGCAAAAAATTATCCAGTTAAAATACCAAGTTGGTCAATTTACGAGAAAACCATTGAAGTTCCATTTAATTCATTAAAGCCGAATAACGAACCATCTTCATCAACATTCCCAAAAAATCAGTTACACTCAGTTTTAAATTTGCAGCATGCCACAAACTGTACTCTCAATATTAATATTGTTAATAATATTAAGTAATATTATTTCAGGTTTAAGTTAAAATAAAAATTTTTTCTAATTTATTTAAGGTTTTTTACAATTATGACATAAAAAATATTGTTTCACCCGCGCTTAGAACCTACATATATAAATAGGTAAAAAGTTTGTAAAATTTGTAACACTCCAACAAAAATATTGTTCCTAACACTTGTGTCTTTCTCCCACTTAAAGCTTATCCGAACTCCGCTTCGCGTCGTTCTATCTGCTTTTTTGTGCGGGAAAGTATTACTTTGCGCACTTGTTAGGAAAATAACTATTTTCCCATAATTCTGTGATCAACGATTACCGAGTTATGGCCGGAGACCATTCTTAATTGGACACCCAGTACAAACAATATAATGAATTGTATAAAAGCATAAAATTGATTACAGTTATTTACAAATTGTGAGTAATTTACTAAATATATTGTAACTAACTTATACATATTTTATTAGCCACAGCAAAGAATAAACACATTTTAGAGCCAAATGAAATCTCCCTACACTCAGTATATGTAATATAAAATAATTTCTCCAATGTCTGTTACTTTCTTATTTATTTTTTCAGTAATTCAAAGTTCGAACAAAATGTTATAACACCTGCAGTTAATCCCGCACCGAGGATGTCCGAAAAAGCAACAAACTGATTACCGGCATTTGCGAACTATGTGCGTTAGATATCAAATATCTAATAAGTAACCTATACATTACATTATTGGGTACATCAAAGAACAAACACATTGTTGAGCCAAATGAAATTCCCCTACACTCGGTGTAAGTAATATAAAATATTTTCGTGTTTCATCTTCTCCCTGTCTGTTGCTACATTATTTATTCTCTCAACTTACGTCTAGCTCAAAGTTGCAACATAATGTTATAACACCTGCAGTTAATCCCCGATCCCGCATCGAGTATGTCCGAAAAAATTTAAAATCAATCAATGGCGAGGTATCGCTACATCCCCTAGGCAACAAAGTTAGATTATAGGAAATAATTTACTTCACTACAGGAAACCTAAACTATAAAGAAATCATAAATTGTTTTAGAGTAAGCCATTTCCATTGACACTATTTCTATAGAATATTCCAAGTCCCTAGCAAAAAGAAAAAAAAACATTAAATAGCATTAGTTTACGACGGTGTCATTATGGCCTTCATAATAACACCCAATGCCATTAAGAAATAAAAATGACACACATATTTCAAGATAAAACAATATACAGGTTGTTCTTTAATTGTTGGCTAAAAATGAAGGACGTATTTTTTTTGCGTTATGTTAGGACTAAAAGTTCATATAAACATATGCCCGCAAAGCCTTTTGAGATGGAGTATGTCAAAATCATATTTTTTTTTAGTTTTTGTCATGGACCTCGTACATTTCTAGAGATAAATTATTCAAATTTGACACACACTATACTATAAGCCATGCCTATAATACATTTTACAGAGCGTTAAAATAAGAAATGGATAAATTTCCTTTACCCGGAACTTCCCTCGTAAATCTTTCCGTTTATTTGAAATAGTGAACTGTGACCCAATTTAGTTCAGTACATAGTAATTTACTAACACACATATACTATCCTTTAAAATATTTTTATTGGGCGCCATTTTGTTCCATCATATTGGATTCCTACCAGTATTTTACCAGTTTCTGTCTCTGCCACACCTGATTTTTGGGCATAATCTATATATTTTAAACACTAAGCCAGATTTTGCAGCAAGTTCGTGAGAGAGTTGTACTGCACCAATTTAAATGACTTTTTTTTTAAATGATTTTCTGGTTACCGAGACCTTTTCTTCAAAAACATTTCTGGACGATGTGGTAAATGCGCCCCATATTCTTATAATTCCACTGGAAACTCATTGCGCCATCTAACGGAAAAGGCAGAACAAGGTGCCGGGCCAGCTAGTTTAAAATAAATGCAATAAGTAGTTTTTACATTGACACACTCCGCCATTTTGTTACGTCATGTTGAATTCGTACCAGTTTATTCCTATATCACATATAATTTTTCTGCAAAATTTGAAGTCAACTGAAAAAGATTTTTTACGTTGATTTTTTTATTATTTGGCCGCTATTTTGATTCGCCATCTTGAATTCGTACTACAGCTTTACTAGTTTATCTCTATATCAAGTGCTTGCACAAAATTTGAAATTAATCTAATGAGTAGTTTTTTTGAAGTTGATTTTTTAAATATTTTATTAGGCTGCCATTTTGTTTTGCTATCTTATATCCATACCAAAATGTTACCACTCCTATATAACACTTGATATTTGTACAAAATTTGAGATAAAGAAAAATATTGTTCCGTCACGTATTAAGAACAATATTTTTTTACGAGCGTCTAGATTACAACGAAAATAAAAATAATTAGTATACACATTATTCTTGAAGATTATTTAATGCAACTTGAAACATGTAACAACAATAACAATATGAAACTGGGTGAAAGCGCTTATGGTTTGGCTTGATGAAGGTTGAGCTAACTTTGGAGGGCAGTATTCAAGACTAATATTTTATTCGACATGTCGTTTTTTTTGATTTGCGGAATCAGCTATGTAGCTCTCTGCGGCAGCCGTCTATTTCTAGCCTCCAAGTCGATTGACACTAATAACTTCTTTCTCAGAATCAGCCAACATGGTAGGCGAGAATCGACAAAAACAATGTCCCGTGTACTGCTCTGGAATGTTTTTCGCAAACTTGCATATTTTCGATAGAGTCGTAAATAATATTCCTCATTTATTTCATCGGATACCACAAAAATTCTTGAAGTGTTATTTTTACTGTCAGGAATGTTGATGATTATTAAATTTCCCTTATCCTCTATGTCATCAATTGTTATCTTTGAAAGCTCTTCTCTCCTACAAGCACCACCCAACGCAAAAATAGTAGCTAATTTTATTAAAAGATAAATTTCATTAGGCGCCTCTAAAACTCCATTGTTATCGAAAATTTTGGCTTTTTTTGATTTGTATCCTACATTTTGCTTTTTTATAAATGATGTTAGCTTGAATTGTGTACTTACTCCTTAACACTACTTGTCCCCTTGTTCGGGCATCATTTTTCAAAATTATTACATTGTTTCTAATATTTTTGTTGAGATATTGCCAATAAATTGAAACTTGTAATATTTGCAGCCTCCAGTACAGAATCTGGTAACTCATCATCATAGCTGTTCATTTTAAAGTTATATTGATAATTTTTTTACAATCTTATGAAAAAACGGTACGCGATGCGGGTTTACAATGATTGTTGTTTCTTGATGAAAACGGAATAAAAAGTTGGACCTTACGTGTCAAATTCAACAATGCATCTATTCTTGCTTGAACTACTATCCTACAGGAAACTTTTTTGTTTAAGCTGAAATATCGGGAATTACGCATAAATTTAGATGAATTGCTACGGCTTCTCATTTCGTATAAAATTGCCTATTGTTACTAAAAGAATTATAAATCTGCCATACTTTTGAGCTTTTTGAGTAGTTTTAGTTGTAACAGGCTCGTAGAAAAAGCATTTTTCAACACACATGTTGAAATTTTTTTTTCAATACGCGTGTGATGTATGGTATTTTATAGTCCAATTAACAATGTGTTTTTTGTCAGTTTCGAAAGTCGTCGTAGGAAAATAACTATTGTTTAATTATATTTATTTCTGCTCAATAGCAATATAACGAGGTAATGGAAATCACCGATGATTTTTGGGAAATTTGTACGAATGCATTTCAAGTTTGCCCTACGTGCTCTCGTGCTCTCTTTGGGTTGAAAATGCATTAATGCAAAATCCAAAATGAACGAGACTGCGAATTTTATTGATACAAATTTAAATTAATAGTATAATCTCATAAGTATAAAACTTTAGTATCACAACAAAAGTCAAAGAAATTGCAAAATCCAGTAACTACAGCTTCGTTGTCATGTTAAAGAAAATATGGTTGTCATAATCGTTTCCACGAAAAATAAATAAAGCAATAAAAACACAAACAATTTTGAAAGCTCGAGTATTTTTTGAGTATTTCTTATTGTCGCGATCTGGAGTAGCAACGCTGGAAGAGGTTTATCAAAATATTAAAATTGTTACCCCATAAAATACGAAAGTACCAGCCCATTTAATAGTTGTCAATTTTGATATTGACATTCAAACCTCAAAGCCAAAATATAAAAAAATAATGAAAAATACAGTTACAAACAACGTGATATGATACATTATTCATATGAAACTAACGATATTTTAAACGTTAAAATGAGAAACGTAAAATTAACAAAGTCAAATACGATCGAGAGCCAACAATTGTTATGACAATCATCGAGCGTCGACTAAAAACAAACATTTTTCTGTTATAATCTTGTCGATGATGCTCTATCGAGCGTGATTGATGTGACCGATGATTACAATTAGGAATTTAAAACAATATTGACATAATTTGCTTTATTTTTAACCGGTTGTAGACTATCGAAAATGCTTGTACACGATCAATCTCTGTGACTGAAAAATGAACACGTAAAATGACTCAAGTAAATTTTAACTCATATTGGACAAAGTACAGGGTGTTCGGTTATATTTTGAACGGGGTCTATACGCTTTATTTCTCAAGATATCATAAAATTTTACTCACAAAAGTTTTAGCATTTGGTCTGAATCGTCAGAATTTGTTATCAAAAAAAACATATGAACATCGGAAATTGGGAAAATGAGCATCAGCTTTGTTATTTTAAATGGAACACCCTGTGTATTTTTAGTTTATTGAGAAGAGCTTTTTCTCCTGATTCCAAAAATATATGGTTTGTCTATGCTCATTGTAACCATTATCCCATAATTTTGAAAAAACCTGGAAAAATTATCCGCTCTGGCTTAAGTATAGTAGAAATAATAGAAAGCTTTGGTTTCAATTGTTTTTACTTTAAAATGGCCGTTCTGTCACTCATTAACAACTTGTTTTAAAATATGAGCCGCTTTGGCGTATTGGAAAAATAATGGGAGGCTTTGAAATCAATAATTATTGTTCCTATGTTTTTCCTTCAATATGGCCGTTCTGTCATCACTTACTTAGCCACTTTTTGCCTTTATTTTCAAAACTATGGGATTTACTGATCAAGAAAAAGCCAATATTTTAAAAATATACTTTCGTGTAAATAATTATCACACGAAACAATACAGGAGAGAGTGTCCTGATTTAGTTGATCCCTCAATATCTACGATTTATTACATTGTGAAAAACTTTAAGAAATGAAAAACTTTGTTTAGAAAAAAGAGGACAACCACTAGAAATGAAGATAACGATTTGGAAGTATTGTTATATTTTGAAGGCAAGGAAATTAAACCTATTTTTATTGTTTTCAATAAAATATAATTCATGTTTTTTTTGTAGAAGACCCAGAACGATCTATCGAAGGCGCAGTGATAAACTTAAATAAAAAAGGTGGAAATTTTAGCAAACCTTGAAGCACTACAAGTATAAACCTTATAGGTTTAGACCGGTACAAAATTAACTCCATTGAATAAAATACAAAGAGTCGCATTTTCTCAAGAGATGTTGACAAGAATACAGAATAATCCTAATATCTGTAGGAGAATTTTATTCACCGACGAGGCTGCGTTTACCACCGCAGGTATGTTTAACAGAAAAAACAAACATTTTTGGACAACCACAAATCCCTATAAAAAACAAATTGTGCGAATTCAGGGTCGGAAGTCTATTAACATTTGGTGCGGTATGATAGATAATTCTATGTTTAATAGAAAAAACAAACATTTTTGGACAACCACAAATCGGCATAAAAAAAACAAATTGTGTGATTTCAGGGTCGGAAGTCTATTAACATTTGGTGCGGTATGATAGATAATAGAGTTTTGGAGCCTGTAGTAATAGAGAATACTTTGAATGGCCAAAGATATTTAGATCTTCTACGAAATCAGATCGATGACGTTTTAGAAGTGTTTTGAAGTTTTGAACAACCTTATTTGGCACCAAGACGGTGCCCCTCCACACCATTGCATCGAAGTTACCGAATATCTAAACAACAAATATGATCTGTGGATAGGAAGACAGGGACCCATAAATTGTCCAGCGAATAGCCCCGATCTTTCGTCTCACGATTTTTTTTATGGGGATACCTTAAGAATAAAATATATTAGAATAGACCAACCACTATTCGCGAATTAGCCGATAAAATAAAAGTTTCTTGTTTGTTTTCTACAGATATCGTTATTGTAACTTGTTTAATATAAAAATAATACCAAAAAGCTTGTTACTTCATTTTCTTATGCTAACATCTCTCCTACCATTTCAAGAAATAATTATATGTAGGGTATATGAGTTAATGACAGAACGACCATATATGAGAAGCAAAACAGTTGAATTAAAAGCCGCCCATTACTTTTCCAAGGCAAAGCACATAATATTTTAAAACAAGTTGATAAGTGAGTGATAGAACAGCCTTTTTGAAGTAAAAACAATTGAAACCAAAGCTTTCTATTATTTCTACTATACTTAAGCCAGAGCGGATAATTTTTCCACGTTTTTTCAAAATTATGGGATAATGGTTACAATGAGCATAGACAAACCATATATTTTTGGAATCAGGAGAAAAAGCTCTTCTCAACGAACTAAAAAATTACAGGGTGTTCCATTTAAAATAACAAAGCTGATGCTCATTTTCCCAATTTCCGATGTTCATATGTTTTTTTTATAACAAATTCTGACGATTCAGACTAAATCCCAAAACTTTTGTGTATAAAATCTTGAGAAATAAAGCGTATAGACCCCGTTTAAAATATAACCAAACACCCCGTACATCTTCTAACTAAGTCGACGATTTTTAATAATTCTTGAATTATTTTAAACCAGCAACTTTTACTTATATAGTCTTCGAATTTTTATTTCCTTGCAACTCCTGAAACCCACCAGGTTCAACATGTAGTAGTGATTCGTTTGTAAATCTTAAACTGTCACCTATTTTTGTTGCAGGACAACTCTTCGATCAAATATTGTCAGTATGGAAAACTGTTTAGTTTACTTTGAAATCTTAATTAATTTGAAAGTTACGGCTTTATTAATAGCATTAAATTTTAACAACATAATATTGTTTTCAACTTTTAATTTTGTGTGTTTCTTGTTTAAGAACTTATGAACAGGAAAAGCTATTTTATTTATAGAATTATGCGAAAAGAATTTACTAATATATTATTTTGTGTGTAGTACACTTTTTATCCATTTTTATTACGATTTAGCGCGCTGTGAGGCTTGAAGAAGTCCGAGGAGTGCAATATTAAATCGATCACCTTGCCGCAAACAATCATGTTCCATATACATATCCACTTTAGGTAAATTATTTGAAATTGTTTCACAAAACCTCAACTGGCTTGATAAGGCCATTTTACTGAAAATATACTATACTACAAATCCAAAAGTTCAGACGAAAATTTAAAATTTTGATATATCTTAAGCAGTCATTTTTGACATGAACTGTTATTTGTAGTTATTGTTTGAAACTACATAAAATTGGCTAAAACAAGAACGAATTCCGGTGTCACCCGAACGGGAAATATTTCACATTATGATAAAACGTTTTGTGATAACAAAACAACATAATCAGATATACTTTTGGGGTAGATATTATTATTATTATTATTATTATATAAAGTGTACACTATATAATTAATAAAACCACTCTATTGAGCTAAAGTTTATAATTATTTGGCTTGTATTTGCGGCACCTCATAATACTATAATACTCAAACATCTTTATTAGATCTTTTATAATAGTGAGTGAGCTAAACGATAAAAATCACTCTCCCAGATCTTAAGTTTTAGGGTCGATAGGTCTTCACGTTTTATGGTCCCTAGATGCTAAATAACATGTTTTCTTAACTCCGTCAGTCTGTCTGTCGGTATGTCTAACTGGCTGTATCTTCGCGGCATAGCTAAAAACTACTTACGCGATTGACTACAAATTTTACTCAAAAATTAAAGGTTATATGTGGTTGATCTTGCAATATTTTGGTAAAAATCCAGTGGGGCTAAACAAAAGGACGGCCTAGTTAAATCTTTAAACAAATATTACTAGAAAACTGATCATCCAATTTACCTCAAATTTTGCTCAAATATTAAGTATTACCTAGGAACTGGTAAAACTTAATACGAATTCAAGGTGTCAAAACAAAATGAAGGCTTAATAAAATATTTAAAAAATAATTATGTGCGAATTGCAGATAAACTGGTAAAATTGTGATATGAATTCAAGATGGCGGAACAAAATGGCAAAAGATTTTACAGATCTTCATGTTTTAGGGCCTCTAGATGCCAAAAATATGTTTCCTCAATGTCAATTTGCGGCATATCTAAAAAACTAGTTACCCGATTATTTTCAAATATTGCATGAAAAAACAAGTGCTACATAGGAATGAACTGGTACCATTTTGGTACGAATTAAAAATGGTCGAGAAAATGCCGGCCTAATAAAATATTTAAAAAGCTAGCCTGAGAAAACTATTTGTTAGACTGATTTCAAATGTTGTGCAAAAACTAAGTGTGAAATAGCGATAAAATGGCAAAATTGTGCTACGAATTCAAGATGGATGAACAAATTGGGGCCAAATAAAATAATACAATTACAAATCAACGTAAAAAAACCTTTCAATTCAATTTTGCTCAAGAATTAGATGATATAGGAATAAACAGGCATCGGTAGAGACTGGTAAAATATGGAACAAGATGGCGCCCTTGAAAAGACTAAATAACTATCACCGCGGGGCTAAATTTGTAATAAAAGGAAAAATTCATAATGAAGGAAGTTCCGAGTAAAAGAAAATTACCGATTTTTTTTAAAGGCAAACCCATCTAAGAGGGCTCGCGGGATACAAACAAATATTTTCATATTTCACTCATAAAAACTAGTTCCAACACCACCATAGGCTAATAAATACATACATACAGACCTAATATTCTGAATTTTTAAACATTTTACTAGGCGGCCATTTTGTTCCGCCATAATGCCTACACACTGAAATTTTACCAGTTTTTCGCTTTACTACACTCGTTTTATCTGTGCAAAATTTAAGGTCCATGTGATAAGCAATTTCTTTAGACCGACCGATCGTCAGAAAGAGCAAAACATGTTTTTCAGGGTCTCTATGGACCCCAAAAAAATTATACCTATCTCTGTCGAGTGAAATAAAAGACAAATAATAAAAAAGAAATTACTTAAAATAAATGTCCACCCAAAAGAAATTGATAACTGCAATAGTTCCATTCTCCCCTAATCGCACTAGTAATGCACGATTATTGCGTAACATTTTTCTGACTGGTTTAAATCAATAAATAAAATTTGCCAATTTATCCTGAAATATCTATTTTGACAGATGAATGAAATTCTTAAACAAAATCTCTCAATACAAAGACATCATAAAAAATAAAGGAGCAGCTTGTCGTTAGAATGAGTGAGAACGTTTGAAAAACAAAATGTTTGTATTATCGTTGTTGGTATCTGTATATTTTACTTAAGCTACGGTAAACTTTAAAATAAACATTTTTTTGTTGATTTTTGGTTAAAAAAAAGTGGGAAATGTTACAAGTTATCACTTTTAATCAACTCTATACAACACATGCTATCATTTAAAAGATTTTCTAGATCTTCATGTTTTAGGGCTTCTAGATGTCAAAAACATTTTTCTCATTTCTATCGGTCTACTTATCTGTCAATTTGCGGCATATCTAAAAAACTAGTTACCCGATTATCTTCAAATTTTGCATAAAAACAAGTGCTAAATAGGAATGAACTGGTACCATTTTGGTACGAATCAAAAATGGCCGAGAAAATGGCGCCTAATAAAATATTTAAAAAACTAGCCTGAGAAAACGATTTGATAGACTGATTTCAAATGTTGTGCAAAAACTAAGTGTGAAGTAGAGATAAAATGGCAAAATTGTGCTACGAATTCAAGATGGATGAACAAATTGGGGTCAAATAAAATACTACAACTATAAATCAACGTAAAAAACCTTTCAATTCAATTCTGCACAAAAATTAGATGTGATATAGGAATAAACAAGCATAGATAGAGACTGGTAAAATATGGAACAAGAGGGCGCCCTTGAAAAGACAGTATGTGTCACTAAGTAACTATCACCGCGGAACTAAATTTGTAATAAAAGAAAAAATTCATAATGGAGAAGTTCCGAGTAAAAGAAAATTACCGATTTTTTTTAAAGGCAAACCTATCTAAAAGCGCTCGCGGGATTCAAACAAATATTTTCATTTCTCACTCACTAAATGGGTGTTGGTATCTGTACTTATTTGCATACAAGCATAAAGCTTACTTAAGCTAGGGTAATCTTTAAAATAAACATTTTTTTTTGTTGATTACAGATTAAAAAAAAGTGAGAAATGTTTTTCACTTTTAATCAACTCTATTCAACACATGCTATCATCTAAAATAAAAAAACTTCAAATGCGTGGGTTCGGTAACGACACAAAAACGTAATAAAGTAATGACAGGCTTCTTTAGAAGTTGGAGATTCTTCTCGCACTGTCTTAAATGGTAATGACAAAACATATTCTTGGGGCTCGATACTTGCGACAACAAAGATAACACTGACACAATAATATTTACATTCAAATAGAAAAATAATACAATGGTTCTCTGTAAAATGAAATGAAAACACAGATCACAAAAATACAAATTTCACACTTGCTAAAAACTAAGCGCCACCACTGATGTATCAAAGTAAAAATAAAACCTTTGAAAAAAGTACAAACTAATTATGAGACGTTTAATATTATTGAAAGAAACACTTTCGAAAAAGTATGTATCTTGCCTCGTTCAAAAAACAATCACAAAAACTGGAATTTAAATCAACAAGAAAAAACAAATCGTGCTTGTAATAAAAACGAAATTACTACTTACATGATACTCGTAAATAATGACATAAAAGTGTTATCAAAACTGAGATGCGATGTGGCTGCACTAACCAAATTTAATCAATAAAAAGAATTATAATATGCATTACCCCTCATTCATATAACAAATATTAAGAAGATTTCTAGTAAACCACGAAATAAATAAAGCTTGAGTTATATATTAAAAATGCTTTGTATAATATATTTTATTATAGAAAAAAAACATTTTAGAGGCAAAAATAAATCCCTACGCAAACTTCGCTATAAGTGATGCTTTCCTTTTTCAATCTCTCAGCTATCTATTACTTAATTATTTATTTTCTCATTAAGTCTAGCTCAAAGTTGCAACATAATGCTATAACACCTGCAGAAATCCCGCATCAAGGATGTCTGAAATAATTTATAATTAATCAAGGACAATTTATTGGAGCGTCTCCTAAGCAACGAGACTTGATTTCAGTTTAATACAAGGCAAAATAATGTTACTACTTATCTGCCGCATGTATATACCAGATGGCTTATGAACTAAAATATAGACAAGGTGTCCGCTAATTAATAGTATACAGCAAAACCACGTATTTATATAAAAATATTAGAATTGAACCAAATTTACCTATATTCAAAGATTGAGAATGACCAAAATACAGGGTGTTAAAGTAGATAGTATTTCTGTTTTTTAAATAAATTTAAGAAATGACTCGCTCTTTCGATATTTTGCTATGTTAAAACAAGCGAAACAAACTAACTGTGCTAATATAAACCAGAAACATAAAAAGCTTAATGAAAGAACTCAAAACGTGATGAAACATAAAAGAAAACTACAAGGTAAATATGACGTTAACCTGACAGAACTGGTGCAACTTAACAAGAACATAAGCAAGGCCATTCGTAATGACCTTCGAAGAATTAACTCCGAAACGATTGCCCAAACAATCGAAGAGAGCAAAAGCCTAAAAGTACTTAGAGATAGACTTTCCAAAGAAAGAAGTCTGTAAATTGCGAAATAAAGACGGTCAAATAACAACTAACAAAAAAAAAATTCTAGAAATAATAGAAGTTTTACAAAGAACTAGACGCTGCAGATGGAGGGGAAACTATCTGCAACCCAATCCCTAAGGTTGTGAATCAAGGATTGGAGGAAATCCCAGAAATTACAATTCACGAAATCCAGAAGTCGATCACCGAAATAAAAAACAATAAATCCTCCGGAGAAGACGAAGTGGTCATTGAGTCTATTAAAATGGTAGGCGGTAAGATACTGCAAAACCTCTAAGTACAATTTAATGAATGCCTAATACAAGGCAAAATACCACAGCAATGGAACAACTCAACCATTACCTTGATTCATAAAAAAGGGGACATTACCAACCTTGCTAACTACCGTCCTATCAGGTTGTAGCATGTTTATAAACTGTTCACACGAATCATCATGAATAGATTAAATGCGAAACTGGACTTCTACCAACCAAGGCGGTAGGCTGGGTTTAGACCAGGATTTTGCACGAACGACCATCTTCAGGTTCTAAGGAACCTTATAGAGAAATCCATCAGATATAACCGGCCACTCGTCTTAGTATTTGTAGATTATGAAAAGGCTTTCGACACCATTGATAATCACCAGATGCTAACATCACTGTGAGACAGCAGACTAGATCGCCGATATACTTTAATATTGAAATCCGTATATGAGAACGCTACAGCTAACGTAAGATTGCAGAGAAGACCAACAAATTCAAAATAAATAAAGGAGTCACACAGGGTGATACCATTTCGCCGAAACTGTCCACGAACATTATGGAATATATATTTAAAACCATAAATCTAGATAATTTGGGTATCAACATAGATGGCCAAAAGCCTTACACAATAAGATTTGCAGTTGACATAGTTCTAATAACAGACTGTTTCGAATGTGCTAAGACAATGCTACAAAGACTAAATCTGCTTCCCATAAAGTCGATTTTGAATTGACGAAATCGAATTAATCTGTCGAAAACCCAGCTAATGACTAATCTTGTACTGAGCGAAGGTGTATATATAAATCGCACCCAGATCGAGGAAACTACTTAATAAGTATCTCGTCCATGAAATAAGTAGAGATAACCAAACGCATGAACTATTTAGACGGATTGGATTGACATGGGCCGCATTTGGAAACTTGAAACGTGTGTTCAAATCAGACATACCGATATGATTAAAAAGAATGTAATGATGATGATGCCGATGTTTAATACACCAAAACTGTTTTTCACCTTATTGTAGTCAAGGTTTAAATGAAAATATTACTTTTCTGATCTTTGTTACGTAAATGTAGATGTCATTCCGAGGAACTGTTTTTGAGATATTTGTATTTAATTTTTTTTTAAATTTACTGTGTTGTTTTGAGGTTTTTATTTGCAAATGTTGCAATATTTTGAATATTTGACATACTTTTTTAAATATACTTATTGACAAGGACAAGGGCGATATGGGATATTGTATACATATGAGAAATTTAGACAAATCAGAAACAACCGGATATTAAAATCTTTAAGAATTTTTTCGACTGATTGAAAGAAACCAGGTTCCTTCTGTCCCAAACAAGGTTCCGTAGGATACTCGTATACTTTTAACCCTGAACAAGAAGAAGAAATTCTGATTCGCGTAACTGAAAATCCTGAAGTATTCACAAGATGCAGTGCTTTGGAACCTGGAATGGCCAACTTATCCACCTGAAGAATTTTTCACGAATAAGGACTGTAAAAAATAAAAAATATTCTAAATTGACTGGACGATCAAAATAAGTAATAATATACGGGTTGTTCCATTAAAAAAAAATATAACTTTATTTTTCCACAACTTTGTGAGTGAATCACCAATGAGTGAATTCCAATTTATTACAGATATGTAGATTTTTAAAAGCCCTACAACTTTTATATAAGACTTTTTTAATAATTCCTGTGTCTTTTGAAATAATTGACCGTTCTAGTAATTTCTCCTAATACTATTATGTTACCGCCAAAGCCCGTTGCTCCGTCAAACTTAGTTAGGGAAAGCGCATATTGCCAAAACGTTTCAGGCAAAGTCGGAAATTAGTTACAATTTGGAGCTTTACCTGCTGTGTAATCCGTAATGACATAAAAACCTATTCATCAGCAGGTCATGGGTTGATAATTAATGAAACAAAAACCCAGTTAATGTTTTTAAAAAAGATAGGTTGAAATTTCAAAATAACTTTTACTTTAATATTAAGCTTAATAATATATCTTTGCATCCAGTCAATTGCTGCAGAAATCTTGGTCTATTTATAGATTCAAATTTAAAATTTAACACACAAGTAAACAATTTAATTAAGTTTAAGCTTTTGTACGTGCATAAAGATCTCTTTTCTACTGATCTAAAATTAAAAATGATCAAATAATTAGTGCCTACTATCTCAGTTGACATATTGCAATATTGTGTATTGGGAAGCTTTACTTATTTGCGAAAAAATAGTTTACAAAAAATACAAAATTCCTGTCCTCGATTTTGTTACAATCTTTGAAAATATGACTAAACATATTACGAAAAGTTTATATAATGATAGTTGGCTTAACACGCAAGAGCGATATGAATTGCAACTAGCAAAAACCATGTTTAAACTAATAATAGCTAGATCTCCACATAACCCTCACAGAACTTTTTGCAACCGACATTCACAGTCATTGTGATCTATTTAATATTCCTTATCATAACACAGAACTCTTTAAAAAATCATTTACTTATACTGCTGTTAATCTGTTTAATCCAATCCCGAAGGAGATTAAACTTTCTTCATCAATTATAGTTTTTGGCAAGAGGTTCAGATAAATCATATTAGAACGCGGAGGCCTGACGTAAAGATTTTGTTGTATTCTACATTCCTTATTTTTTATTTAAAAAATTATATTTTGTTTAATTTTAAGTTCAAATTCAAATGATATATGACCAACGATTACATTATGTAATATAGGGTCATCAATAAATGGTTTATATAAATAAAGCAAAAAATATGTACAAACAATATAGAAAAAAATAAACATACAAACAATATTAAAAGAACAACACGAACATTTTTTCAGTGTGAATATTTTTAATTCTTTGAGGTAGATGCCTAAATATTTTGATGCACATATACCACAGACTTTTTTCAAAAAAAGAGGAACTGAAGGTTTCCTCCTACACCTCGTCTGTATCCTATTATTGTATGCCTCATTCGCGGGAAAAAGTTCCCTGTTTGGCATCATATACTTCACAGTATTGAACACGTAAAAAGAGAAAACTGTCATGATTTTTAATAATTTTAAAGTGGTTTGCAATGTTGTAGAAAGTTTGCCCCTGCTATGATTCTAACAATTTTCTTTTGTAGTATGGAAGATCCCCAAATGACAATTCCATACTCCAATCTACTTTTGACATACGCATTATAAAACATGATCAGGATTTTTTGATTGACAGTATATCTTAGATTATATAATGATAATGGAAACTCTTTAGTTTGGCAGCCAGATCCTCAATATGAAATTCCTAAATTAGGTGATTATCGATATTTAAGCATAGAAACTTAGTTTTGTTAGTAACTAGAAGTGATTTATTTTGAAGTTTTAGCAGTGGACATCGTATTTCAATTCGTTTGTTATGATATATATATTACATCATGAGTGATTTACCCCCCTTTTAAGACTAATCCATTTTTAGTACACTACAGATTATTTAACTCAGCAGCATGATTGCAGAATCGAACAAAAATTACTTTCACTCAAAGACTGAATCAACATGGACGTATCATCCGCATATTGAATCATACTTCCATGACATAAATCATTTTCACTACAAAAATTCGCAAAATCGTTGCTAAAGATTAATTACAGAAGAGGAGACAGAACACCTCCTTGAAGGAGGGCATATGTGACAGCATTATTTTTTTAACCAAATTTCTGCCTTAATCCTTTTTCATTTACTCCCTGTAATTCAACATATTGTTTTCTGTTGGGTAGATTACTGATAAACCACTAATACTCCTGTAACATCATACGATTCTAATTTATTCAAAAGAAGATCATGATTTATGATATCAAAAGCCAAACAGATCAAAATAAAGCCCACCAATGCAGAGTTTTTTTATCAACTGCTTCTGCAATATTGTTTATGGCTTCAAAAAGAGCAAATGTTGTGTCCCTGCCCTAACAGAAACCATGGTTGGTTTATGAAAACACACTGTATTTTAAAAAATAAGCCTCCAAACGATGTTTCATACACCTGTCTATAATCATAGCAAAAACAGACAAATTAGAGATAATTCTATAATTGGAAATATCGGAATGATCTCCCATCTTGTGCAGTGATATACTTCTAGCTTGTTTTAATATCGAAGGATATATTCTAGAGGAAAGAAAGATTTATAATATGAACTAGTGGCTGCGCGGTTTGCGCCGCAAAATCCCTAATTATATTATAGGAATGTCATCTAGACCCGCACTTTTTTTCTTGCTTACTTCTTTTATAACCTTTGAGACCTCACACACATCTACCGGTTTCAGAAAGAACGAATGCAATTTTCCTCTCCACACATCTTTCAATCCTATCAGAAACCTTTGCCGATAGAGAATTTACACTTTCCACAAAAAAGTCATTAAACATACCACACAACTCACTCTCATCATCAACACTAACTCCACCTACTGAGATTGACAGGTTATTAATTTTATAACGTTCCTGTGTGTTGTTTTTTATGATTTCCCAACATTTTTTACGTACATTACTTGCTTCTTCTATTTGACTATCATAAAATTCTTTTTTTGTTTGTATTCTTTTTTTTTCTCGGAGTAATTTCTTTTTAGTTCTTTGCTTCTATACCTACTATTTAGAAAGTGTAAATTTTTCAGCTCATTGGAAAAATTTGTAATTTGGGGAGTTTCACTGTTTTCAAATAATATTTATAACATTTTATTTTGTTCATTGGAAATGCGAGATTAAAGTAAAAATTAAAATTATCTATGAAAATATCAAAAGTTTCACTTGGGCCTCCACCAGAAGACAAGACAATTTCCCATGTTTGCTGTTTTAGAATAATAATATATAACACCATTCTCAGAGAAAGAACGTTTTTCCACATACATTTTAGTAGACTTGCTTTCATTCGCGTTAATTACTCTCAAACAAATTGACATATGATCCGTAAAAAGAATGTGATTGAGGGAGATATCATAAATATCAGAGTAATTTGTAAAGATATTCGTGTTTTATAACAGTTTCCTCCATAAGTTGGTGCAGACACTGTACTTTTTAATTTAAAACATTCCAAAAATTGCTTAATAATAGAAGTGTTATTATCTAAATTAAAATTGAAATCTCCACAAAGAAAGACCAGATTGGTCTTACTAAAAGCGTTGTTCAACAACTCATACAAATTTTCAAAAAACATAGCGACTTGGAGTCTATAAACTGAGATAACAATGCACTTATCACTACTGAGTGAACACATACCAGAAGTTTGCTCGAAAACTCCTTCCCGTGAAAGAAACAGCAAATTTATGGTTTTACAATCCATAGTCTGGGACACAAACAAAGCTACACCACCTCCCTCCTTGATAGCTCTACAATAGTAATTTACTAATTTGAAATTATCTAAGAAAAACGATTTAATTTTGCACTGTTTAAGCCACTGCTCACATACGCTAAAAACATCTGGCTTTTGCTGGTTCAAGAATACTAACAACTCATCCCTTTTATTTCGTGCACTACGCAAGTTGAGTTGTAGAATTTTGAGAAGCTGATTATCACGAACACTATTTAAAGTAGTGACTACAATATTTGAATTGCCCTCATTGTTATCGTTACCTAAAATTCCCCTAGTCCCCATTGAGACAGGCGTGGATATAAAAAAGAGTTATTATCGGATATATTAACATTCTTTAACCTATTGCAACTATTCATACATACATTATTGACAATATCAGAAAGGACATCAATGATATCTTTGTTAAAATGAAATTGATCAGAAACAGAAACCTCACCCTTATCAACTATTTGAGTATCACAGTTATGATGATTATGTTTATTTTTTAAATTCGGGTCAATAAAACTTATTCTACTTTGGAGACAGGAGTTCAACTTTTCAGAAAATTTGCGTAATTTATCACTGAATACGGTGATTTTGTTAGTACTGGATTTGTGCAGAGGAACTCCTACAAAAGTTATATTGTTATTTGGACATTTCTTCAAACGGCTCCAAATATTTTTAAATAACGGTAGTTTGAAATTTCCAAGAAAATCATTTTGCCCTGGACTATAATAATATTGTCATTTAATGTAAAATTTGTAGCTATTTCATCTACGTTCTCAATCACTTGTTCGAAAACAGCACCAGACTTATAAAAAGATTCTATACGGCAATTGTCACTATTTATGTGTTTATTTATAAGTCTATTTAGGTTCTTACCGTAGTCATCAAAAAGCAATAGTACTTTCTTCCTATAAATTTTTGAAACGGTGTTTGGTGAATTTGTACTTATCGATGCCGGCGCCGGCGACTCTGTACAAGGCATCTTCACATCGCATTGCGTTGCAAAGCTTGTAGAATTGTTTTTCTTTTACCTAATGAGCAAATTGCTTTTTTAAATCTGGTGTCTGTTCTGGATCAGTCAAGGTTTCACTATTTTTACAAGAAAACATTGTCCGAGTGCTGCGGGAGGTCTTTCGTTTGCACTCATACATTTTTAAGGATTCCCTCATTTCTCGGACTTTTTCCTGCAGGTTTTTTATTGTTAGCTCATTCATACGAATGATCTCATTCAACTCATTTTCCCTAATTCAAAAATTTTTTATAATCTTGGTTGATTTTTCAAGCTGTTTACTTTTAAAAGCAGACTCCAAAGTAACCTCATTAAGTGAGTTTTCTAAAACAGAACTATTTTCGTCAAAACTATCTTCCACGTTTTTTCTGGTTTGTTCTCCATCGCAACAAATAATTTTATTTTTACCCAAAAAATCGAATTTTGCTTTTAGATTTCCAGGTGGCAATACATGATTTATGTACAATTCCACTGCATGCAAACGTACTGATAAAATGGTTTATCACAGCATTTGTACTGAACTGACATCTTATCTCTTAAACCGCTGGGGGGACTATCTTGAATTTTTTTTTATTATATTCAATATTTTACACTACTTAATTAAAAATAAAATATTGGATATAAAAAAGACCCTTTATTTTTAACTGTCGTCGATGGTAAATCCTTATCAGTTCAACGAGCTAGGTATATATGTCCTGGTATACAAAAAAACTTTAAAACTATAAAAATACACTTTTATGTTATTTGCTGTCTATTTACGCAATTTGGTTTAAGTAGTTTTCCCGTAAAATTAACGTCTCACATAGAGTTTTTATCAAAATGTGGTAAAGTAGGGTTATGATCTAGTACTGTTGTTTAAAATTATTTGTCGTTCACTGTACAATTGTGTAACACTTAGAAATAATACATAGTGACATTTTGAGTTACAAAGTATATTTTCTTTATTGCAATGACAGGACTTCGTGATCCATTTTTCAGTACAATTGTATTTTAGAAAACCCTGTCTTTTAAATACCGAATTCCGTCTAGTCTCCCAAAGTGATTTTTTATCGGGAACATTATCGAGTTTCAAAAATGCATTCTTGCCTAATGTCCATTATATAATAACCACCCTAAGTAAATTTCAATTATATTTTTTCTTCAGAGAGATGAGATACTGAAATGTTGGCCGTAACCTTTTTCGATACTCTCCGAACTCTGAGCGCAAATTACACGAACTTTCATCCTACACATGAGCGCCAGCCCAGGAAGGGCTACAGGAGCGCAATCGGTCTTTAGCATGTAAATTAAGCAATCAATGCAATTCGTTTGCCAGTTTAATGCTTCTAATCCCAAGTTCTAATCCATCCTCACCTTCATCAGTGCTTACTCTGGCGAATAAATCTTCCAGATTTTCTTCAATTTTTAGTAGCTCTCTACCCTCATCGGGCATAGGCTGAATTTCAACATGTTCTTTCCTTCCTGGAGCATATTTCATGGATCAAACAGCATAATTTATGTGGCACACGAAGATGAACAGTGACTCAATCATAGTGTTTACCCATGTTGAGGAGAGAACAAGTCGGAATTTAGTCTACCCGATTCGGATAAAAATGTTTTAAAAACTGTGAAAGACATGGGAGAGGCAGTCACTACAGTAAACACTGACGTGCAAATGGATTAGCATCTAGGATTGAAAGTACTGAAATGGCAAACGAATACAAGTCAATCTAATTCTGGATTTGTAAAGATATTTGCATGTGAAAAGTTGTTATATAATTTGCGATGTAGTAATGCCGAAGAAGGTTACGGATCGAACATTTCCGATGAGTGCAGAAAATATAACTATTAATAAAAAAGAGGGCTTAAGGATTCAGTCGCCTTTTTAAAAATCAATTATGTTGCGGGTATTCGAGATTCTTAAAATAGTACTAAAAATGAATAATGTGTTCCTATAAATGCAAAAAGCTCTAAATGTCTGAATTTGTCTTCGTGTATTAATAAATAACGAACGTATTATATTCAAGTGCTATAAATGTTAGATTAATTACTACCACCATCTAATTATATGTTATGCAGGTTTTCTTATCTTTGCATTTTACCCTTTAAGAATATGTTTAAGTATTATTATTTTTCATTAAAATCCATTTAACAAACATATGTTATATTTGAATTACTGACTGACCATATTATTTATTTTCAAGTTCAACATCATTAGTAACTACGAATGGGACATAACAAAGAAAACAATATATTTCGGACTTTGCCAAAAACCTTTAGCGGTTTTCCTAAGCAAACTTAAGTTTGTCGTAGAAACGGAGTTATGTATGTCCTTTAATTGTTGATTTTAAGTAGTAATTATAAGTTAAAACCAAAATATGTTTTGAAAATACTTTCTGTATGGCTAAAAACATAAAGACCTAACATTTATAGGGTCGCTGGTATGTATAGAAACCGTAGGTTATTTGCAAAAGTAGCAAATATTGAATTCGAAAGTTTTGGATTTTTAAAAATCTATTGGAATAAAGAAAACTAATTATACAGGAGTGATAAAGTTGCCGCAAAACAAAGTTGTATTTTTTTAAATGGAACACTCAACATATTATATGTCCATCAAATGGGTCTCTTCCTGCTGCTGTGTCTTTAAAAATAAATGCAGCAAACTAGGTAAATTTACAAGGAGTAAGAAGAGGCCCATTTGAAGGTCATACAATATGCAGTGTGTTTTATTCGAAAAAATGTAACTTTCTTTAGCTGCGACTTTTTGACCAGTCCTGTAGATTTAGTTTTTCTTTACTGCTTTAATGCTAAAACTTTTGTATTTGTCATTTCTTGATTTTAAAAAATAATCTACAATTTCCATACATACTAACGACCCTGTATGTTCATAAATTTCGTACCAGTTGACGAAGATACGCAGTTTTCAACCAGCTCAGAATAACATGCCAATTTTTAATACACCTTTTAATTTTATGTAAAAAAATTGGTAATGTTAAATTAAAGTTTCAATTTGCCGTTTATTAGAAAATTACTTCTCTTACTAATATAAATAAAAATTAAAATTTAGTTATAGATACGAAACATTGATAAGGGATAACTGAAAAACGAGGCTTAACCGAGATTAAACTATAAAATCTATGTACTGAACCCTGACTAAGTCAAACAGCCAAAAGAGTTAGGTTAGTTACCTCGAAGGTTACCTTTTCTTCTAATTTTTTTTTTCAGTCCTGTCCTTCTGAAAATTCATAAAATTAGGCATGAGGGTGCAAAGAGAGAATCTTGTTAAAAAATGTTCTTGCGTTTTTTTGTTAACAATGTAGTCACTGTAGAATAAAAAGGTACAGATATTGGTACATATATTTTTTAAGATTTAATGACATTGAAAATATAACAATGTAACACTATAATAAGGCCATTTATCCATGACATTTCATGCTTGTGTAGGCTCTGCTAAATTTGAATTGGATTTATTGGTAATAATTTATTGAGTCCTGACCGACTCAAAGTCCGGATTTCAAACCACTTGAATTTTGGTGTGATATGGGACATCGCTCGAAAGGAATTATGGCAGAAAATTGAGAATCCTGAGAGTTCGCTTTAAAGCAAAAAGTTAATTCAGTAGACGAGTAAAAGTGTATTGTGGAACGCATGGTATTGAGGCGAATGCAACTCATTTTCAACACATTGCAAAAATGGGCTTCTTTTACTATTAACTGTTTCATAATGATTAATTTTTCAGTAAATAATTTGTGACAATATAGCTGATGAATATCATTTTTTTTGCTTTTTAATAATAGGTAAATAACAACTTAATTTTTTGTAATACATATCTGTCATTTGAAAGCTAGTTCCTACGGTAACACAGTAACAATGGAATTTTAAATGATGTTCTTAACAAGCCTAATGAGTAATTATAATTCAAATATCTGAAAAACGGTTATTCACTATGTAAGAGAGTATGTTAATTCGAAACGTGCATACTAATGGGCAAAAATGTAGCGACCTATTTAACATCTAAATTCCTCGTCCTCAAAAAATCCCAAATATCAAATTTGTTTCTTATTTTAAATAATCACAAAAATGGTTTTCATTTTTTTTTAATATGGGTTGTTCAGTGTTCGATTAAAATATTTTTACATAAGGAATATGTGATTTAAGCTACCATTAATTAGAGGACACCCTGTATAAATACATACATAACACGGAATGGGCAAAAAAACAGTGGGTTTCATAAACAACAATTTACAGATTCTTTGGCTATTTTGTCCAAAAAATCCTGAAAATACGAAATTGTTCATTCAAAAACCTTCCATTTATTAATAGCATCGAATAATTAGGGCAATTTCCGATATATCGGTATTATTTTAAGGTTCTGATTACATTCCATCCTTATCCCCATAAATGATTTTTGAACAAAAAGTACATCTGCATACCTTTATATAGCGGTTAATCACTTGGCCCACTAACTATAACATAAACCGAATCCAAAAAAGAGAACAATACCATGACAAATTTTGTAACTTTAATAAGAGAATGTCTTTCAAGTTGGTGGTCATCCCTAAAGACAAAAAAAAATATCACCATTAGTCCTGCCGACCATCGATACTGAAAGCTGCAACTTTAACACCTGTCCCGCTAACACCTTTCGTCTGTTATTTATATTCTCCCTCGCACACACAAACAACCGAAGGCTCTATCTCTCTTTTACCCTCAATAAAACCGTTTGGAACCCCAAAGATCGGCTTCAGTCTTCAGACTAACGCGGTCAAAAGAACACCGCTGAAAATGAGACCTACGGCCAGTCCAACGTGCGTCTATCGCGTATTTACGGCCTTAGTGGTAATCGGGAGTGTGTGTCACACAGTCGTTACGGAGAATATATTCAGTGGGGAATCTTCGGAAAACATTGACATAGTGACCCAAACAAACGAATTAATGAGGGATGCAGACTATGATTTAAAGGTGTTGAGTAAACAAGTGAAAGCCTTGTTGGAGAGGAGGACAGAGGACCTGAAGAGCATTGAGGAAAATGTGAGAAAGACGGTGTTTAACGGGCCAGAGGTAGAGGAGTTGAGAGATCAAGTCAGAAGTCTAAAGTAAGTGCCATTGTACTTATCTTCAAAAGACTATGTAACTTGCATTCTTGATTGTCAAATAATACTATTTTATGATCAAAGTGCAACCATAAAAAATAAATAAAAATTATATTCTACATTATTAAGTTAAATTTGAATTTAAAAAGTGATTTTTAATCGACTTTTTTTTTTCTAAAAAGGATATTTTGATCATTCAAAAAAATCGTTACGTTTTGTTTATTTTGTGATTACATTTGACATAAATTAACTAATTTTAATTACGTAAAAATATAAAAACAAAACGATCAGAAGGGTGGTTATTGGATCATAATAATTTTATTATTTAGTCATAACATATTGTCTTAAAATTTAGCGTCATATGGTAATTTTATCAATCTCATCAAAATTGTATACATTGAGATATATCCTCTGATCTAGGATGGGTGGGGACTATTTTCTTGTCAGGTTACTTTAATTATTAAAATCTTAATGAATGTTGAACATACTAAATACATTTATTCTTGGCCATACAACGTTTCTTCTGAATTCAATCTGAAAATATCGTGTTTCATATTGTTTTCGGGGCTTTTGGATGTTCAATTCTACTAATCATTTTAATTTTTGACAATGTGTTTTGCAGATTATCTCTAATATATATAGTTGTGTATCTGTGACGTTCTAGCAAAATGTTATATATTATGGACCCAGTTTATGTTTATTTTAATAAGGACATAAAGAATATTAATCTAGGTTTAATAAATTATCCAAAATGGAATAAAATATTATTTTTCGCTTTTTAGTCGGTTTTATTTTTCAATAATTTTTTTTATTATAAACAAATAAGGGCACACTAAATCTTGGTGGGAATACAGATATTTATCCATCGAGCTGCTTTCTAGATGTGGCTTCATAAATGACAATTCAGGACAAAGTTAAAAATCTCGAAAAAACAGCGAAGACAACGCGCAAAGTTAATGTAAAAGTGCAACTCTATAGGTAACATCTGTCGTTAAAATAATTTTTAGTAATCAAGTTTTGACTTGCTAACACTTCTACAAAAGGAATAGTTATTTAACTAACAAGTGCGGAAAGTGGTACTTTTCCGCCCTTGAAGGCCCGCTTATGTTAACTACGGAATTTTTCCTACGATCGATATAGTCCTCTGATAAACGTCAATCAGGATTGAGTTCAATAATAATATACAGTAATTACAAAAATTATTGAAACACCCTATATATTATCCTTTTTTGCTCAGTTATAAATATATTAGGTTTGATACGTTTATCTTCAAGACACCATATAATTTGACACAGATGGGATATAACAAGCCCTGGGTTAAAATTCTACTACAAGAGTCAAAGAGAATTGCTTTTAATAACAGTTTTTTTTTCAAATTTTTCGGTGTCTAAAGATAAATTAGTACATTTGAAATCAGCAGTAAGAGATCAAATTGATAGTTACAGAGTGTTAAATTGAAAAAAAGCTTATTCCTCTACTATAGTCGAGACTATTATACTAGTAAGTTTAGATGTTGAGTGCATATAAAAATTCTAGAAGCTCAAATTAGTTTTTTACAGTGAATAAAATAAAAAACTTATGAGGATGGATTTCATACATAATCACCATGTAAAAGTGGGTTGTCACAATTTGAAGTTACTTTCATTTTAATCCATAATAATGTTTATAGGATTTTCAAAGGTAATTAGCAATGTCTACGTTTTATTCATTTTATCCTGTAAATGCTTTAATTGATTAAATGACTAAGTGATTTGAGTAGGAAGATAATTAATTATTTCTCCTCGTTTTCCAAATCGTTCGTTAAGCTGATTGTTTTTCAAACGCACACTATCCTACTGAAATATGTTATCCACAGACAATTCATATAAATGTGAGTTTCACCTCGCACGAATTCTAATTGATTACTAGTATATTTACTTAATGTTCTCTCGAAAAAATAACAACCTAGTGTTTTATCCATTATTCCAAGTAAGGCAGTAAAATATGGATGACCATTTACATTTGTTTGGAAATACTGTTTATAGTTTTTTGAATAGTTTACTAAAATATTTCAATCAAATAGAAAATTGTTTACTTTGAAAATATTCCCGTATGTCGGGAGAATAAATGAACATTCATAAGAAAGCTCTGAGAATAACAAAAAATACTGTTAAAACACTGCCCAAAAATGCAAAAGTTTTCTATTTTTAGTTGAAAACATCTTTTTTTGGTGGAATGCTTCTAAAAATTGGTTACTAAGTCTACCGTTAATCGACCTAAGATTAGCCTTTGGCCTTTTAGTGGCTATTTTTTTTGTGGCCCTTATTGAAGCTATAAAATACTCGATGTTGGCAATTGTATGTAGACTGTTAAGGCGGGATTTTCAATTGTTTATATTATACGCATTTTCATTACATGGCTTCCACGACGAATATCTTGAATATTGTGCTAACCTGGCCCTAATCTGCCACCTAATTTTGGTAAAAAATAAATATTGGACAAAAATATATTTCTCAAGACGCAGGCGTGTAATAGATTACGAAGCCTGTGAGAGATCCCTCTATGTAGAAAATATCTAAGACGAGCCACTTCCTTTTAAAATGACATTTAGTTAAATGTAATTTAATTCTTATAGCACACAATCCAATAAAAAAACATTTTACAACCCATTATTTATTTGGTTCGTTTTCTAATCCTGCTATAATATTCTTAACTGTTTCTAATTATCAAAAACTTGAGTGCAAAATAGCAGCAATATAAAACTAGTTCTATCTACTAGTGAAATTTGGCAACGGTAAGATGTTATTAATAGATGGGATGGTTTTGCTACCAGCCCATAGAGGGCAAAAACAATATCTAATATAAGCATTTATTTTTTCATGTTACTAATCGTTTTAAATTTTATTGTTTTGGGAGTCAATAGATTGTATTTTCGTCTTAACTACTAATTAATTTCAAACTTCAAATCGATTGGGGAAGTATTATTCAAATCATTAAACGATTATCGATTATTGCAAATATTCGATTTTTTCGATTTTTCGTTATTAATTAAAAACCAGTTACTTAATCGAATATTGTCGAAATGAATAATCGATTTTTAAGAAACCGATATCGATTATTTGGTATATCAACTATAATTTGTGCAACAAAATATTTTTTCGTAAAATCGAGATTTTTAACCTTTGAAAAGTCAAAAGTAGCTAATGTCTTAGTTGATTTTGTTGCAATTAAACTCAATATAGTTGCATACTCATATACGAATATCTTACTTAATCAGTTATGAGATTACACCCTCGGATATACCTATGATCGACCAATCAATTACACAATATATTCCATACATTGATAACAGTTTTTGAGGTATAGTAATAGATTTATCGAGCAATCTATTATTTCAGATCTCCCTGGGCACAAGCCTGCCTGATGAGGGTAGAGGCCCAGAAATCATGATCGCAGGAGGGTACCCCCTGACATAATCGAAAGCAATTCTTCTCGTAGGCCGTTTTGCACTTGCAGAAATTATATATTTCTGCTATTCTACATATATCTTTTCCGGCTAAGAACTTTTGATAAAAACGAAAAAAAAATTGTGTGAAAGCGCATTTTTCGATTTTTAGTATATATATATATATATATATATATATATATATATATATATATATATATATATATATATATATATGGCCCAGCCCCAAATAAGTAAAAGTAGCTCAAAATTGAGTTTTTTTTTGTGATGAAAACTTGCAAAAGAGGGTACATTTTTCGATCTAGACCTGAAGTGTAGTTTTGTGATCAAATAATCAGTTAAAAAGTAACGTTTTCTGGTCGGTTATATAAAAATAACTATAACATTAATTTGTACTTATTTTTACCGAATCGTAGGTAAATAACTAAAATGTAGGTGAATTCGAAACAAAAAGGATCGAATCGAGGTCGAATAATCTAATTTTAATAATCTGTTTGATATAATCCAAAATCCGATTACAAAAACCACAACTCTACTTAAAATATCAGGGGCAAGCATTTAAAATGAAGTGTTCCATCAGAACTGCAACACGCAAAGCCGTAAAATTGATTAGGTTGCGATAAAATAATTATGGCAAAGAATAAGGTGCGTCTAATCTCAGGTTTCATTTTCAATCCCCCCAGCCATTATGGAGACGAAATTAGATCCGAAAAGGGTGAGGCGAAAGATATTGACGATTAGGTCAACTAACCGACAAATTGCGTATTTTGGGGCTGGCATATTTGGTTGCCCTTAGTAAACAAGATATCTTCCGCATGGATGGTTGGCTATTTTAGATAACTCTAAACTAGCGTTAACACGTAAAATATTAACACATAAAATATTAGCGCTTCTATTTAAATAGAAAATTAAAAATTCCTAACTTTCCATTTACAAAAATCGGTAAATTTCCTTTACTCGGAACTTCCCTCGTTATGAATCTTTCATTTTATTAGGAATAGTGAAGTGTGAGTCAATTTTAGTTCAGGACATAGTCATTTAGTAACACATATACACTATTTTTTCAAATATTTTTATTGGGCGCCATTTTGTTCCATCATATTGGGTTTCTACCAATATTTTACCAGTTTCAACCTATGCCACACTTGGCTTTTAGGCATAATTCAAAATAATTTTAATAATTAGTGTTTATATGAACAACACCGCCATTTTGTTACGTCATGTTGAATTCGTACCTGTTTATCCCTGTATCACATTTAATTTTTCTGCAAACTTTAAAGTCAATTAAATAAGATTCTTTTACGTTGATTTAAAAAAAAATATTTGGCCGCCATCTTGAATTCGTTCCACAATATTACCAGTTTATCTCCATATCACACTTAACGCGTGCCCAAAATTTGAAATTAACCTAATAAGTATTTTTTTCAGGCCGATTTTTTAAAATATTTTATAAGGTAGCCATTTTGTCTTGCTATCTTATATTTATATCAAAATGATACAGTTCATTCTTATGTAGCACTTGAATATTGTGCAAAATTTGAGGAAATCGAATAATTAGTTTTTTTAAATAATTTCTTTAACGTTTCACTAGGCCGCCATCTTGTTCCGGCGTATTGGATTTTTATCAAAGTACTACCAGGTCCTCCCCATATAACCGTTAATTTTTCACTAAAATTTGAAATCAATCTGATGAGTGGTTTTTAAGCTATGCCTCAAACTAACACAGACAGGCAGTTGATAAAACATATTGTTTGGCATCTAGGGACGCAAAAACCTGAAAAAGTGATTTTTGAATTTGAATACTTTTTTTTAATTTTTAATTAGAGAGACAGAGTTCCGGGAGTCGGGACTTTTTATTGGAAATTTCTTTTTAACTTCCTATATCGTAATAGTTTCCAAGTTATTTGCAAAAATCTAAACTCCCTTTTTTTATAAATTTTGTACATTTTTCTAGCACTCATTCCGAATCCAGTGAGCCCTCACTCATACTTTTACTAGCGGTAGTAAGAATTAACACCATTTTGAGTTTGTGAACTAGACTAAGTAATGAAATAATAGTTTCACGCCGACTTCGTAAGTCAAATAAGGTCGTTTAAAATGTTATTTTTGATTTTAAGTGCTGCTTAGGACTCGGTTTTATTTTTTCATTTTTTTATTTCAGTAATATTAATCTGAACGGTTCGCCATGAATGACGCAAACAAGAATTTACTAAAAAATAAACTCTGGAATATTTTCTTAATTAAATGAAATATTGAAGTTCTATTTTCAAGAGCTTTTAGCGAATTGAATGAAATGATTCTGATTTTGACAGTCAGCAAGCAATTTATTTGTATTCCTTTTTACTCGGAAATCCACGAAAAAAATTGGAATGTTTTTGTTTACACTAGTGGTAGCGGTAAATTGGAAAAAAAACAATATGTGCCTTTTTAAACATGTTTAGGTTTTAAGGTTTTTGTGCGGTATTTCTACATTTTTCATGCCTTATTAATAAAATACTGACAACAACACAGGTAGAACGGTTAGATATATCCGAAAATCCCTATATCGATATACGAAACTGGGCTCCCAAACATTCATTCTTTAAGTTGACAAGATCTTAGCAGTAACTATGCTTTCGTGAATATCTCTACACGTAATTTTGTAAGTAATTATGTTTTATAATTATCAAACCGCCTTTTTGGTTAGTCCAGTTAGGCCTTCTTTTGGGTTGTGGTAAAACGGGTTTTATCATATATTTTCTAACTTCACCGCATCCGGAAATCAAAAATTTTCTCTCACATTTATTAAGAAATATTACATTCAATTTTAGTACAAAAAATGGTGTAGGTAGCAAATCACCCCATGATATCGTATTATAATTAAATTATTGCGTAGATTCTATTAACTTTCTTTTTTTTCACATTTCATCATTAAAAGTACGTTTTAAAAAAATTAAAAGGTGTAACTAGGTTTCATTTTCCGTAATAATTGGTTCCTTCCTATTCACCCTGGTATAAATAAGAATGTTCTATATTTTTGGGAATTTTTGAAGAAAAATAAATTTCACGAAAATTATATATTTATACAACACTCTGTATAAATGAATGGCTTGCTAAGTATCAAAGCCAGATTTAACTGATTAATTCCTCAGATAGTTTTCTAAATGATTTCGGAAACAGCAATCTCGTATTTCCTTCTGAAAATATTCCAGAGTTTATTTTCTAGTTTTTTTTTGCTAATCAACAGTGTAGTTCGATATAAAAAGTTTTCTATTTTTAAAAAAGTCTTTATGCAACAATGAGGAAGGTTAAACCACAAAAAATTTTCAGAAATATGAATAATGACTATGTATTAATTAAAAGATATTAAAGTTCCAAATGAGCGTTTCTGACTAAAAAAAAAACTCCTATAAAAGCAACATTTGCAAATTATTATTTTTCTTTAGGGAAGAGATAGAACAGCTCCGAACCGGTACGCTTCCAACTCCAACGCCTCAAAGCAAAAACGACAAGCTAACTGTCAAATGGCTCTCAAACGCTGTGTACGAAATCAAGACGGAAATAAATGATCTACAAAGCACTGTCAACTCTTCTGTTCTACTTCAAGACCACGAAGTTCATAAGTCTAAGATGAGCCTTTTGGAACGCGACATCTCCAGCTTAAATGTTGAACTGGAGGAATTAAGAATGCTTAATGCCAAAAAGGAAGCAGATATGTCTGTTTTAAAGGAAGAATTTAATATTTTAAGAAACGACTGGAAAAGCACGGCGATAATGAATGGAAACTTAAAAAATCAGGTAAGAAATGATATCACTATATTAAAATAGTAAAATGATATATTTTCTGATGCAGTTAGGTACTGTAATTTTATATATTTAATATAAGTGAATGTCGCTATTTAACTCCCACATCAACTAAGAATATTCGCAGGCTAAAAACTATATTACTACAGCAAATATCGAACAGTCAGAGTCTAGTTTTCGATTTACTTACGAAATGTAGATCTTTAATTTTATGTTTTAACATCCAAGGAAGATTTTAATTGATCCTCAATTTGGGCGTATTGCACGGGGCAAAATTACATAGTTTGATTGTTTCCGTAATTTTACAAAAACTTCGTCTATTTAAAAGATTTTCCATGTAGCATTTTATTACAATTACAAAAATACTTTTTATATAGGAGGCGTTTAGAATTTAAAATCAATTTTTGGCGAACACAGGATAAAATATATTTCAAGTAAATATTGATTCTCAAATATTTTAAGAAACTATGTATCAAAATTGCTGATTAAAAAAATTAAATATATTTTACAAAGATACCCAAACATTTACATGACAGCCTGTATAACAAAAGTAGAGCAACACGGCTGCAGACAGAATGACGACAACGCGACATTCGCAACATGTACGATGACAAATTCACTTTCGAAAAAATACACGCCAAGAGAAATGCAATATTTAATTTTAGGTGAAATGGAAAGAAGAAAAACTGGTATTTTAATGCAACATATCCGTTTAGTGATACTGACACGAAAAAAACGAAATATACTGAACGCCTTTTGAAACGTCCTACGCAAAATTTGATACAATTCCTGAGATATTTAAATGTTTTTGTTTTTACGTTGTACATCAATTAAATAGAATACATTAGAGATATATGCTTTTGTAAGCTTAAGAGTCCTCTATAAATTACTTCTTGATCAATTATTGTACTTCGTGCCTATTGGAAATGACAGGGCCTGAAAAAAAGTTTTGATTTTTTTTTAAATCGTGATAATTTGCATTACCGTAATTTTACGCCTGCAGTTAAACTATAATATTAAAATAATAAATTGGATTTTGTTAAAAAAAATTATTTAAAAACAGGATATTTAATTACAAAGATAACACACAAATTAACAGTCTTTGAAACCATTGAGATACACAAACCAAGAAAAATAAAGATTTATATCTTATTTGTCCTTCTTTTTGAAGAAATTAATGCTTCTACATCATATAGCTCACTTGCTAGGTCGTTTTATATTTATGGACGATAATCGACGACATCCCACGTATTGTAAACGATTTTCTTGAAGATAATCAAATTATGCGAACGCAGCAAGTCAGCGGATATAAGTCCAATAGAACATTGTTGGGAATGCTTGGATAACAATTACAAAAAACGGCATCAGCAACCAGCAACAGAAAGCTGATGAACTTGCTAAAACCTACCTATAACTTCTAAAAAGCTTAAAAAATAACAATGAAACAAAATGGACACTTCAGAAAGCAAAATCAGCCATACCTAATCTTCTCTTATTTGCTTTTCGGTTGTCTTTAAAGTTATCAAACCTGTGTTCGATTTAAAATAAAAAATATCCAACATTTCCTTCTATGTTGAATTATACATTCTGTAAGTGGGTGTCAAAATATCGCTATTCATTAAATTTCCATATCTAAATTGATACCTTTTGTGTTATGACGTTTAGGAACTATTATTTAAAGAGAATAAGAAAACCGAAATATGAAAGTATCTATACCACTGACATAATAGGTTACATGGACAGGCCCCGTCACATAGGCGCAATGTTTTACCTTGAGGCCAACGCGTAAGATGGAGGTAATTAGGGCGGAAATCCCATTAGTTGCAAGACATAAATTTCTGCCTTAATTAGCTCCATCTCTCTCACACTGCGTTGGAGTCAATGAAGTGTTGTAAAGCCCAGTCTATTGACCTATTATGTCTATGATCTATACAAGACATTCAATTTCACCAAATACCGATACAAGTAAATGTATTTAAAATTTGTTTTGTTTTTTGTAACGCACTTTTTTAAGGTTATGAAAATAATTGTCCATGATAATATTTGAAAGTGTTGAAAGCGGAATGTTGCAAAAGAGGAGATATTAAGCCTGCGGAAATCCTTCGAGTTTGACAACGATGACTTTCACACGAGTCATGTATAGGGTGTCCGGATTTCGTTGTATTTGTGGGATATTTCGTTTATTAGCAGAGTTAGAGAATTGCGGTTTTCGAAAGAGTTGCTACTTTTTGATGCAAGGAAAAATGACACAGGTAGATTTTTCCATGGCCCCTTCCGTTTTTGATATACATTCGAATTTCGATTTTGTTGTAATTTTTGAAAAATTGGACTTTTATACAATTTTTTTGGTACAAACAATTAATAGTTGATTTTTGTTCAATTTTCAGTACTTAAATCGACCTTTTAAATCTTAATTTTGCCCATTTGACAATGTTTAACGTGCCCGGAGTCACAAGTTTTTAGTAATAAAAGCAAATACTTCTTCATCATTGGGGAATCCAGCTAGTTGAGTTTTTTGTAAGTAGCGATAAAAGTTGAATTAAAATAAACAAACAATGAAAATTTAACGTGGACAATCCATTCTAACTAGTAAAAAAATTACTATTTGTTTATTAAACGAGATTCAGTTTTCTGTTAATAATAAAAAAAGTAAAATTAAGATAAAACAAACAATAAAAATTTACCATTCTAATTTTAAATTTTCATTCTGCCCAGTATTGGCCATGTTTAAAATGGACAGTCCATCTTAGCTGTTATAAAAAATAATTATGTTTTTAATTAATCAATGGAGAATCCAGCTAATTGAGTTTTCTGTTAATAACAACACAAGTAAGATTCACATATACAATCAATGAAAACGTGACAGTTTTATTTTATATTTTAATTTTGCCAGCTGGCCATGCTTAACGTGGACAATCTTAGATTACTAATAGAAAGTACTTTTCGTTAATCGATAATTCAACTGATTGAGTTTTCTGTTAATAACAATAAAAATCAAATTTAAACAAAATAAAGAAACTTTAAATAAGTAAGCAAAATAAAAATAAACAGTTTCTAAAAAAAAAATTGCTCAAACTGCAACCTATTAGGATTAATACATGCCTGATATAATATACTTTTCTAATTTGCGTATATTAGGTATTTATTAATATAATCGGGCGAGCTTCCAAATTTCTAAATTTTATATCTGTTGCGTTGCAAAACATCTTGCATTATTCGATATATTTTGTTTTCTAAGTACCCTCAAAGGGAAAAATTGAGGTCTGATAAATCCAGAGACCTTGGAACCCACCTTATGGGACCATTCGTGCAAATCCCGCGATCTGGAAAATGTTTCATCTGTATTTACTGTGTGTAAAATAAGTGCCGGTGCACCATCTTACTGGAAACATATTCTAGATTTAACGAGACAATTTTCTAATGCGTAATTAATAATGCCAGACGAAGCAACATTTCATGTAAACAGAAAGGTTAATTATTATGCAAGAGTTTACGAAGTTAATTTTAAAATCTAAGGACTAAAAATAAATATCCCCAAACTATGTATTTTTGAGAAGAAGAAGTGTCAGGCTATCCAAGACCATGAAAATATAGAACATAAAGTAAATATCCCAAAAATATGTATTTTTGAAAAGAAGAAATGTCAGGCTATCCAAGACCATAAACATATATAGGGTGTCCCATTTAAAATAAAACAGTAATTTAGTCCCAAAATATAGATATTTCTCCGCGATCCTAGGATAAATGGGAAAATTTGGCAACATTAACAAGAAGAACTCGGGGCAAATCTAAGCCATTCGGTGAAAACCGCATTTCGATATCATTTTTCGTTTTCGAGCTATTAAGTCGCGAAATGTGTTACTTTTCGGTGGGACACCCTGTATATATATATATTAATCCGGACACCCTGCACACAGGATTTTTTGAAATTTCATTTTACATCTCTTCAATAGTGTTGAAAATTTGCACAGACTAATTTCATTATTCTGGAGTATACTTACTAAATTTTAATCGATGTGTAATGGATAAAATACCCTAATTTTATGTGATCTTACACAGATTTTTCCATAAAAAAAAACATATATTTCTTATTTATCATAAAAATTCTATACAGATTAAATTAAATACTCAGTAAAGATAGTGTACAACCTATAGATTAAAGATGTGATGTTTTTCTAGGAAAGCAGCAGCCAACAAAATGAACTGTTTTTAATTACACAATGTCAGTTAATCTGATTTAAGCCAATGGAATTTCATACTATTACGCATATACTTACACTTTATTTTTAGAGAATGAAATAAAAAGTTATTTGTTGCTATTTTTTGTTCATTTTAACATTCAGCCTCGATTAAAAAATATTTTTTTTATTTTTGGAACCATTCTGTCGAACCAATCTTGGAAGTAATACTCATTATACAATGACCTTATAAAACCGACTTTAAAAAAACACTGAAAAATAAACAAAATATTTTATTCTGTCTTCGAAATTTTGTTGGCGTTCCTAGGACAGTATGAAAATGAAAAACTACTATTTCATTAACTAACGTTTCGATTTATTATCTTTGCCCCTTCTTCAGAGCTAAAATGTAAAAACTAGGAAATAGGCAGTCAATTTTGCAAATACTTAATATTTTACATGTAGTTCACAAACGCTGAATGGTATTAATTCTTGCTGATGCTAAAAAAAATATGAATGTAGGCTCATTGGATTCAAATGACGCTTAGAAAAACGTGTAAAAGTTTCAAAACACGTATATAAATAATTTTAAAGTTTAGTTTTTTGCAAATAACTCGGAAACTATTAACATTCAAGGACTTAAAAAAATATTTTTAAAAAGGATTTTTCCAATAAAAAAGTTCCGACTCTCGGAACTCTATTATTAATAAATTTAATTTAATGTTTCCCTGACTTTTCGTAAAATCTGCCTATTGTTAATAAACAATTTTTTTTAGAGTTTTCGTTTATTTTTCATGTCGGATAGCTGTTGAACAAAAGCCACTAACATTATTTGGCTTTCTAGAGACTATATGAGGTTGTGACATTGCGGTGTTTTTAATTGTTATAATTTATTAGGTATTAATTATTGAAACTAACAAAAAACTCAAAAATTTTTGTTCACCGTATGTTTCAATTGTGTATTCAACTCGGATCTTTGGTCTGTTGTTATTCTGAACGGAGTAAATAAATAATTGAATAAAATAAATATTTATTTATATCAATACAAAAATAAAGAAGGGTTCAATATGAGTAGACTATCAGTTTACAAAGGACATATCGATCTTTGTCAAAACAACATAACAATGACTCTAAAATGTTTTGCTTTACAATTAATGTGACAATTAAAACAACCGTCGAGATATCTAGAAAAAAAGCAAATAACAGGCAGGCTTTTGTCATTTACTAGTCAAAATTAAAAATGTGCAGCTCCAAATAAGAATAGTACTGAAGTTTTTACAAGCTCTTCTCATTTGACAGCTGTGCTACGTAACGGAGTAGTGAATTTTGCAAGGAATTAATTTTTTACTTGAAGTTTTATTTGGAAACCACACACCTGGTGTAGACGACTGTACTTTGATATATTTTTATTATTTAATAACTTTAATTGCCGCCTGTACTAGTCAGATCGGATTTTTTCAGCTGGATCTCGAAAACCTTGAATTTTTCATGTTACGTAAAGGATTGCAATTTTTACTTTCAGGCTTCCTTTTGTATAACCACTGGCAGGTATGCATATGCCGGTTTGCTCGCGGCTGGTCTTTGTCTTCAATAAACTAAACCAGATTAGCGATTTTCGGTTCCATTTCAATTTCACTGTAAAAAGGCATCCGGACCCGAAATTCCGATTCGACGACTGCGGCAGACAGGTGTCGCGCGTTCGACGACGACCGATTTTCGTGCGTCTCTCACCTGCCGTTTTCACCCAATCGGGTTCGAAAACGGTACCCGCATCCAGTTTCAACTGTTTACAGGGCTGTCGGATAAAATATGCTTGACTGAATATATCTTTAAACCTATTTGATATTAACTTTTGTACAGGGTGTCCAGTTATATTTTGACAGTCACCTACTGGTTTTATTATATTATGGTAAATGGTAAATACAAAAATTGTAGGGATTGTTCTAAACCGCCAGGATTCGTTACCAGAAAAAAAAACAAATGAACATCGAAAATTAACGAAATCAGCATCAACTCTGTTATTTTCAATGAAACGCCCTGTATAATATAGCCGTCAAATGGATATTCCTCTTTCTGATTATAAATATACTAGGTTTGATACCTTTACCTCTAAAGATACCCAACAAATTTGAGAAAAATTGTGCCATAAGAGGCAGTGTTTGAGACGAAAAATGCTCTATTATATAGTATATACATGGTTTTTTAGGGTAGGATTTGGTTTTCAAATTTCTCGGGTACCTTTAGAGATAAAAGTATCAAACCTATATATTTATAATTTATAAATATATAGTACTTGGTTTGAAAACAGAAGCATCGACAGATGATGATTTGTTGAATGAAGATGAATGATTTATTAAATATTGAGAAAGAAGCATACACAGCCTAAAAATCGAGAAAAACACTAAAATGTAAATATATAAACATGAAACTATATTTTTTCAACAAAAAAATGCCACATCTAATAAAAAGTTGTACAAGCATGGGCAAATCCAGATCAAACTTCTTGTTATTTCATACAAAAGTTTTTTTATACACAAATAGACTCCAGTAAAATACGCTAAACAAAAATATTTCTTAACATTTTGATTTTTCAAGACCTCCATTTGGACTTCATGTTCCTTTGTTTTTTTTTAAGTTCTTTTCTATGATCGCCTTTTTTTGTATTTTAACTTATTAAAATCTAGTTGCTTTTCGGCAAGTATTATTTTTATGATCTATCATCGCCTTCAAAATAGTTCGGGCAACTTACTTTATATACCTACATCGTTTTGATTTTTTAATTTTTCAAAAAAACTTAAATAATAAAAAGTTCGGTTAAATAACCGTTAAAAATAGCTCTTGAAGTTAACACACTAAATCATCTGACATAATTAGACCAGTCACATGCGATGAACAAATCGGTAACGTTTAATTAGGGGATAAGTAACTCCAGGACAGTATATTGACAAACAGGCAAGGATATTATAACTCGTACCTCAAAGTTGAGGTTAGGTTAGGTTAGGTTAGGTGCAAGGTGCAAAAAAAATTACGCCCCCGGTAGAAAAAGGCGACTAAAAAACTTGATTGACGTCTGTACCGTTATTATCTTTAACTCTTAGTTGTATATTTTGTCGTGTTTGCACTATATCGAGTATATTTTTAATACAAATTTGAAATGCTTCTTCCCGACTACGCCAAGATAAATCGGTTCTTAAAGGAGGATATCAAAGTGAATTTAAATTCTCGATTTTGCCGTTGCATATATATATATGAGCAGTATGACATGTCGATGTGGGGTCGATGAGGAGGACCGACCTCTGAATACCTTGGGTATGTGCTCCTCGGGCCGGGCTTAAATAATTTTGATGATTATTATTTGCGAAATATTTATGTCCCAACTCATGAAAAATCTCTACAGGGTGTTTCAAAAAAACATGGGTCATTGTCCAATGGGCGATTCTTTCGAATAGAGTAAGACAAAAATTCCATAGTTTTATATAACGCTCTGTGTAAATAAATAACCTGCTAACTATCAAAACCAGAATCAACCCATTAATTTTAGAGGGAATTGGCTAAAAGGTCTTAAAAACAACACTTCAATATCCAAAATATTCCAGAATTTATTTTGTAGTATTTTTTTGTGTTATTTATGGCCTGCGGTCTATATCAGTAACTAAATATTTAGAAGTTCCACTTTATACCGGTTTCTGATATCCTTAACTAGATTATGTCAAACAATGTTGATAATTAAAAGTAGTATCTTCTTTGTAGCAAACGTCTGTATGCAATTACCTAGCAATTTGTATTGTTTTAATTCACGTAATAAGTAAATGAGTATTTAAGATAAATATTTGCATATATTTTCATTTCAAATAGAATAAACTTCTTTATTTATATATTTTTCAGTTGCACATAATTATGCAATGTGCCAAGGAAAGGTGTTAGGACATACACGACAACAGACGGAAAATGTTTGTTTGACTTTTAAAATGGTATTTGGGAACACGCCCGGCTGCGTAAATACATTCTATACCACGATACAGCTAAGCTTGTTTCTGTGATGCAATAAACAATGTATGGTATATAATTTGCTGTACCGAAGTAACTTTTTTATTTAATATTAAGCGTTAGCGTATATATTTCTTACCACGTTGCAGCGAAATTTCTTTCTGCATCGCGGAAAGCTACGAAACTCCAATAACATTTACCGCTTTTCTACAATTTAAAAATGATGCAATTTAGAACACGCATTCAGATATATACAATAACTTCATGTCAGCATTTTCTTTTATAGCCAAACAACTCTTTAGCATTGAGAAATCGTCTTCATAACGTGAAAATTTTCATAGACTTGGCGTTTTCGACAAAATAAACTAGAAGAACATCGTCTCTTACAGTTTTGATTTTGTTCAGATCCGTCCATTCAGTAAAAAGGTAATACTCGTGTTCATATCTTGGCCGGATTTTACTGGTAATAAATCCGCGGTCGCCTGTGTCGCTTGCACCAATATGTTATCCAGAATTTCGGCATCTTTTTTTGAATATATTTTTGAGACACCAGGCATAAATTTAATTTTCAGAAAATAAACATTAGTGTTTGATATATACGTTTTCATCGTGATCTTCAAATTAGTTTAAAGGTAATTTGTTTTAAATTAGTCTGCGGGGGGTAAGATTGCCAAAATGTTAGGAAATATGACAGAGATCTGTCTAAATATTTAAACAGTTACATATTTAGATACAAAATAAGGGTACATAATTAAATAACAGGGAGTATACAGTTTCTTAAACTTCGTTTACTTTGCTGTATATTTCTGCTTTAAAGCTATATATTCGGTATTTGTATTCAACGCACGGAAAATAAGGTGTTTTCAAAAAAGTTAAAAAAAATACATTTTATAGTGAGTTTTAAAAATGGGCACTGTCTTCTGGAGTGATTTTTATCTGCTGCGCTGAAGCAAAAATTCGATTATGTAGATCGTTTTCCGCGTTAATACTGATACAAATGTTCTACCGGTTGGTGGTCCTTTGTCTGGAAAACATTCCCGATACATTTTTAAAACTAAATGTTCGTTCTGTTACCGTCAATAAGCATATTCAACTCTTCTATACATTTTATAACTCACACGAACACACTGTAACACCTAATGTCGGGATGCGAAATCTACAAGAACATGAATAGGTGTTAATATTATTAGAAGAAGGTACAAATAAAGTTTTTTGTTCAATAATGGGTAGTTTTTACCTGTCGCATTTTATAGAAAAACAATTGCAGCCGTAAAATGTTTAGTAATTTGCTGTCAACAAAATAAGTTCAATAATCATATTTTTGTTTTCACAGAAATGGTTAAGTTTTAACTACCGGTTATATAAGATTTTTTGCTTACAATGGCCAGTACTTTCACGGGTTAAAAATTTAAACTAATTTGACTTTCACCCTGTATATATAATTCGAAGCGATCATCACATAATTTTGGAAAAGTACAAGCGCATACCTGAAGAAATTTCTTCCTCATAAACTAGACCGCAAAAAACAATTTCTCCGTCGTCCATAAATTTCGGCATTGCTACAAAGTTTCGTCCATTCCTCCGGTATAATTAGCATTCGCGAAAGTGGCATCTCATTATTTTTTAAAGCTCCCTCATCAGTTAAAATTGCAGAGGACTGGTTAATTATGTACGGGAATCACCGGAGCATTGTTGGCTCGATCCTTGCGAGCCTCTTTTTGTTATTCGGACATTTTACCGTCTCCTTAAGATTTAACGACCTTTTGTACGAGCCGACATGCAGGTACTTTTAAAAATTGTGAAATAACTTAAGAATACCGAGTGCTATCGGCAGAAATTAAGTCAACGCTTTAAAGAGAATAAAAAATATAATAATTATTCGCAAACTACAAGGATACCTTCATATATTTGTTTAGCAATATGTGTCATTTTATAAATGTCGTCTCTTTCTTTAAAAGTAAAGGTTAAAAGTATCAGAGACAATGAAATAATTAACTAAATATTTCTACTTTAGAACTATTTCAAATTAAAGATTGGGCCGCAATTTTTCGAAAAAAAATGTAAAATTGAAAGGTTGAGCTCTAAGCATATAATTTTTTCATTGATAGATTTGTCAAATAAGTAAGAAGCACAAATTGCTAAAATTTTACAAAACCCAACATTCAGACACTTTTGAAAATTGTAAAATAACTTAAAAATATCTAGTTCTATCGGCAGAAATTAAGTCAACGCTTTAAAGAGAATAAAAAATATAATAATTATTCGCAAACTACAAGGATACCTTCATATATTTGTTTAGCAATATGTGACATTTTATAAATGTCGTCTCTTTCTTTAAAAGTAAAGGTTAAAAGTATCAGAGACAATGAAATAATTAACTAAATATTTCTACTTTAAAACTATTTCAAATTAAAGATTGGGCCGCAATTTTTCGAAAAAAAATGTAAAATTGAAAGGTTGAGCTCTAAGCATATAATTTTTTCATTGATAGATGTCAAATAAGTAAGAAGCACAAATTGCTAAAATTTTACAAAACCCAACATCCAGACACTTTTGAAAATTGTGAAATAACTTAAAAATATCTAGTGCTATCAGCAGAAGCGAAGTAAATGCTTTAAAGAGAGTAAAAAATATATAATTCTCCGCAAATTACAAAAATTATTTAATATATTGGTTTTGATATATGTGCCTTTTTATAAATTCATGCATTTCTTGAAGAAGTAAGAAGTAAAAGTACGAGAGACGAAGAAATCACTAACTATATTATTCTACTTTTAGAATAAAAAAATACGTTTTTGGTTTTTAAATTAACGACTGGCCCGCAATGTTTCTTTTTAACCATAATTAATTCCTAACAGTTGAGGTCTACAGAATTTACCCTTTTCATTTTTTATTCGTAAAATAGCTTAAGAATACGGAGTTCTGTCGACAAAAACGAAGTCAGCGCTTGAAAGAAAGTAAAAAATATAGTAATTATTCGCAAATTACAAGGATATTTTATTCGTTTTGGTATATGTGACATTTTATAATTGTCGTTTCTTTCATTATTCAGTAAAAGCTAGATGTAACAGAGGTGATAAATCATTAACTAAGTAAATCTACTTTAAGAGTAATAAAATACATTTTTGCAATACAAACTGGGCGCAATATTTCGAATAAAAAAATGGAAAAGTTGAAAAGTCTCATTAACCTTAAGAGGATATCGTAGTGAATTTAAATTCTCGTGTCTGATGCTGCACATAAAGCGCATGGTATGTGCAGTATAATAGGTCGATATGGGTCACCGACAGAAATCCCGTTTGTCAAGCGAACGAGCTGGATGTTCAGCCTAATACAATTGCTTGTTTTTCGAAAACAAATTAAAATAAGATGTATCTAAATTTTAAAATAGAATATTTAAAAATAACTTAAGAATACCGGTATATGTGACTTTATTTTGGTATATGTGACATTTTACAATTCCGTCTATTTGTTCATCCAGTAATTAATCTTAAGTAAATAATTCTACTTTTAGGACAGAATACAGGACAGGAAGAAATACAGTTTTCATTTCCAAATTAACGGGCGGGGCACTTTTTTTGAATTTAATATCCAACTAGTAGAAATACAATACCTAGCCCGTATAAGGACAATTAATAAACGCTCACCTGGGGATTAAAATAAAATTCGTTTCAACATATTCCCAATTAAATTATTTAAAGAAAAATTAGATAAATACTCGAAAAGAGCATTAAATAAAAAATACTAATAGGTATTTTTTTTCAGATGAAATCCATGCAACTAGAGTGGTCACACAACTGGAAATCACTTCTAGAGAATCAACTACCTCCAATCCCATCTGAAAACGCAACACACTCTCGTCATCAGAAGATTCTCCGTCATCATATTATCTATCTGGAAAAAACTACCAAGTCTTTACATAAAGAAAACTCCTTCCTCAAATCGAAACTGGCGAAAATGGAAGATCAAATAAAGGACCTTCAAGAAGCCCGCCAAAAATGGGATGACAGCTTCGATCGAATTAACGGAAACGATATCCAAAATTATATCGCCACCAACAAAATCCAAGAAATTCCGCAACCTAATGAAAAAATTAGAGTTATGGCCCAACAACTGACTAACCTCACAGACCAGCAGATTCTCAATACCGAAACAATTGCTAATCTATCAAAACAAATGACGAACTTCGACAAGCTGCATTTCTCAATGCTAGAGCTTCTGGAGAATGTTGAAACCTTGGAAAATAAAGTAGACAAAGCTTTTCCAGAATTCCGAAAAGAAATTTCGAAAGTAGAAAACCAAGCCGGACAGATATCTGCAGATGTCTCCTTACTAAAAGAAGATCACAACAACATTAAAGACTCGATGAAGGCGATAAGTTTTTCGGTATCCACACTGCAGGATAAATCTAGAGATGATGAAAAAACGATTCAAAAACTGGAGGATAGTCTGAAAGCACTGGAGAAGTCTACCGTGGTGCAGAATTCGAGGCTACATGATCATATATTGAAGGTAGGTCACCATGATTGTTCTAGATCTTCTCAAATAAAACTTATAAACATTAATGTTGCTTCAGTGTAGTCTATAAAATAAAACATGCTAAGCAGTTATTAAGTAGACATATAAAACCAATGACAGAAAAGCCATATATAAAAAATAATGTGGCATAACAGAATTGGCTGTTTTTTCAGATTTAATTTAAGCCAAGCTGTTAAACTAGACATAGATAAAATACATATTTTTAAAACAATGGACTCAAAATACATGGAGTATTTTATTTAAAACAGCAGAGTCCGGCTTCATTTTTACTTTGGAATTATATGTTTATTTTTGTGGCAAGTCCTGAGAGTTTAGATAAAAGCCTAAAATTTTTGAATTTAACGTGTTTTCCCGTCTCCTTATGAGACCAGGCCATTCGATTTTCCTGCCTTATCAGTTGGCAAGTATAAAAATTTACAAATCTGGCTAATGTAGGTTTTTCCGGGACATAAAAAAAGATTTGAATCTCTAATAAAAAATATGGTGGAAAAACTAAATTTTTAAAAATTCACCCCGTATGTTATATAGGGATTTGATACTTGAGAACTATAGTATTCAGTTTTAAATATCACTTCCGGTTTAGCCGGAAACGACTCCGGACACAAAATTATCATCTTGATCTTGATTCCAAAAAGTTATAATATTCAATGTTTATCATTTACAGTTCTCGAGACCTTTCAGTTTAAATATGACGATAGTAGTATTGAAACTCAACAGTAGGCTGTGCTAATATTCAGCGCGAATATCAGGAAAACTTTAAAAGATAAAAAATATAAAATCCTATGGAGGACTAGCACTGTGCTAAAATTTACCGTCTCGTTTCCGATAAGTAACATTTAAAAGTCCAATACATACAAATAATGTGAATACTCTCAAGTGTCTAAACTTCCTATAATATACGGGATATTTTTTTCAAAAATCAATTTTTCCACCATACTTTTTTATTTGACGTTTAATTAATGTCATATTGCAGGCACTTTTAAAATTGTGAAATAACTTAAGAGTAACTACCGAGTCCATTGTCATATTCCAATAACTCGAAAAAACCTACGTAGGCTAGGTTTTTGAATTTTCGTTCTAGTTAAAACATACAGGAGTAAAATCGAATGGCACGCTCTAGCGACATACCCTGCACAATAGTAGTTTATATCATAGTTGAGAAAACGTTAAGGCGATGATCATACTCAAACAGATAAATATTAAGAGTACCTTTGTGAATAGTTGCTTAAATCTATAAATACGATCAGGGATTAGCTAATCTCATCAAGTTTTACCCTCCTAATATCAGTGAAAAAACGTACAACCACGCATAGGGGAATGATATTCAAATTCTTTGATAACGCTTGACGAACACGTATTTAATTAATAATCGTTTCTACTACCTAATATATTAGATTCAAAATTTTCAACCTAAAGGTATGGATTTCGAAGTACTTATTTTAAAAATCAATAAGTTACTTGCTAGACTGAGAAGATCTAAATAAAAAAACATTGTAATCTAAATAATACTTGTTGTTAAAAAGGTAAAGTAGTCTTACTTCGCCATCTCAAGCGTTGTACGCCATTGTGTAATGATTCCCTAGAGAATACGGTACAAAATTTTGTTCTAAAACGAACTTTTCATTTTCAGGGGGAATCATCTACTGCTGACCTGAACGCTACAAAATCAACCATCCATCTAGTTGAAGAGTTGAAGAGTTTTGAGAGTGAATACAAAAGCATTGTAAACAAACTTCCCAGAGACTGCGGCTCAGTAGATGGTAATAATGGCATATACCTAATATCTCCGGGTGATGGTGAACCGATCTTGGCGCATTGTATCAATGGTTGGACAACAGTACAGAAAAGGTACGACGGCAGCATCAAATTTAATCGTAACTGGAACGAATACAGCAACGGATTCGGCAGCGCAACAGGTGAACATTGGTTAGGCAATCGGAACCTTCACCATTTGACTAAAGATAACTGTAGCATGCTTCAAATAAATATGAAAGACCTCTACGGAAAATACTGGGAAGCAACATATGATCACTTCCACGTGGCAGATTACACACAAGGCTTTAAAATTACTGTCTCTCGTTATCACGGTAATGCTAGTGACGCCATGGATTATCAGAACCGAATGGAGTTTTCTACATATGATAATGACAGAGACATTTCGAATACTCACTGCGCCAGCAACTACGAAGGAGGATGGTGGTTCTCACATTGTCAGCATGCCAACTTAAACGGGAGGTACAATTTGGGACTCACTTGGTTTGACAGTTCTAGCAACGAGTGGATCGCTGTAAAACAGAGTGAAATGAAAGTCAAGAGACGCGAGGTATGTTAGGGAAGACCAGAGGAAATTGGCCTGATGACATTTCTGACAAGAGACGAGTACTCTGTGAAGGGTTTTGAGCATGGAACGAAAGAATGAATTCAAGAGGAAGAGTCAAGTTACCTACAATAGAGAAATGAATGATATTCCAAAGATATAATCTAGGTATTCCAATTGACAAAACATAGTCTGATAACTTTAAAGCCATCTCCAAACGTTATAGATGATAGGAAACCTTTTAGATTGAGAAACATATTAATTAGTTAAAAATTTGAAAAATATCTATAAAACCTTCCGATGCTTTGCTAAGTTATGTCTTATTACATTTTGTTTTTAGTTTTTTTCTTTTTTGGCTACTTAAATTTAAAATGCCAGTAGAAACCAAAGATAACCTAGTTCATATATTTTAAGTTAATTAGCTATAAGTTGATTATTTGTCGTACTGTTGATTAGCATACAATGTACAGTAACTTATTTATTGTAGAATTACATATATTTGCTTTCGCCGAAACAAACTGCCATAAAGTAGGTGTAGAATTTGTAAATACTGTTGTTAATGATAAGAGCTGTAGAGGATTGATAACCACCATTTTGTACTGAACCAATGATTTTTTTAAATAAATTCTAAAATATTTATTTTTTGTTTTTCTTGCATACTAAAAGGAAACAAGGATCGGATAACCGACCGTCTTTACCCCCTCTGGATTTTGATACCCAAATCGGTCAGGGTTCTTCAAAAGATCGCCACTTTTCACTAAAAAGTCAAGTTAACAATTCAACAAAGGCGTTCAAAAATTGAGACATCTATTACATTAATTAAAGAAATACTTCTAAGGATATCTTACACATCCTAGGAGTTTTTGACGACCAACCAATTTTTCTCAAATTTTAATGTTATTTAGAATCACAAAGCAAGCATTTTCTTCGATTTCACCAACACTCTGATTATACAGAGTGGTACCGAAAAACGAGCTTAGAGTTTTTATTATGATTGATTGATTTATTTTTTATTTAGATTTCAGCACCGAAATATGTGATTTAAAAACAACTGAAATACCACATCATTAACACAATTCTCAAATGGCATTTATATAATATACGGGGTCATTGCCGCCATACTTTAAGACATATATTGATTAAAAAATGAATACAATCTACTAATAATTGTACCTAGTAAGTGAGCAATAATATATATAAACTCATATTTATGAACTATAATAAACGTAATAAAACTACGCACAGTGTTTTTACTTCCCTCGTAAAAGGGAAGTATTGTAATCGTGAAAAAATCACTCTCCGAGATTTTTTCAGATCTTCACGGTCCCTAGATGACGAAAAGCATGTTCCCTCAATTCCGTCAGTCTGTCTGTCTGTGTGTCTGTTCGCGGCGTAGTTAAAAAACTTCTTATCCGATTGACTTCAAATTTTGGTAAAAAATTAAGGGTCTTATGGGGATAACCTGGTAACATTTTGGTAAAAATCCAATATGCCGAAACAAAATGGCGGCCTAGTGAATTGTCAAAACAATATTATTAAAAAACTACTCATCCAATTTATCTCAAATTTTGCAAAAACATCAAGTAATATGTTGAAATTATGTGGTAAAATTTTGGTAGGAGTCCAAGATGGAGGAACAAAATGGCAACATAACAAATTCAGCCTGAAAAAACTGCTTAATGGTTTGATTTCAAATTGTGGGCCATAACTAATTGTGGTATAGAGATCAACTAGTAAAATAGTGGTACTAATTCAAGATGGCCGAACAAATTGGCAGCCAAATAAAATGTTTGTAATCGTAAAAAAATCACGCTCTCTTTTACACATCTTTACCTTTTAGCGTAGCTAGATGCCAAAAAAATATGTTTTATCAATTCCATCGGTGCGTCCCGTCTGTCGATCTGTCTGTCTGTCAGTTCGCAGCATAGCTTAAAGACTACTTATCCGATTTGCTTCAAATTTTGGTCAGAAAATAAGGGTCATATGGGGATGACCTGGTAACATTCTGGTAAAAATCCAATATGGCGAAAGAAAATGGCGGCCTAGCCAAGTCTAAAAAAACATCGAGTATTATATTGGAATCAACTGGTAATATTTTGGTACGAATCCAAGATGGTGGAAAAAATGGCAGCTTAATAAAATATTTAAAAATTCAGCCTGAAAAAATGCTTAATGGTTTGATTTTAAATTGTATGTCATAGCTAATTGTGGTATAGGGATCAACTAGTAAAGTTCTGGTACCAATTCAAGGTGACCGAACAAAATGGCGGCCAGGTTTTACACGTCTTTACATTTTGGCGAACCTTGATGCCAAAAAAATATGTTTTATCAATTCCGTCGGTCCGTCTGTCGGTATGTCTGTCTGTCAGTTCGCGGCATAGCTTAAATACTACTTACCCTATTGACTTCAAATTTTTATCAAAAATTAAGGGTCATAAGGGTATGACCTGTGAATATTTTGGTACAAATCCAAAATGGCGGCGTAGCGAAATCTTCACGTTTTAGTGTCTTTACATTTTACCGTCCCTAGATGCCAAAAAACATGTTTTATCAATTCCGTCGGTCCGTCTGTCGGTCTGTGTGTCAGTTCGCGACATAGCTTAAATACTACTTACCCGATTGATTTCAAATTTTGACCAAAAGGGTCATATTGGGATGACCTGATAATATTTTCGTAAAAATCCACTATGGCGGAACAATGTTAAAAATGTTTTGTTAAAGTGGTGTATTAGTTGGGGTTAAGATCCAATAACAAAACAAGTATTTATTGAAATTGTCTACGTTTCGCAACTTTATTGCTGCATCCTCAGGACACATACATTTTATATCCTGCACGATACCCATATTATCAGTCTTTAAATTATGCCCAAAAGTCAAGTGTGGCATAGGTAGAAAGGAAATGGTAAACCTATTGGTAGGAAACCAATATGATGGAACAAAATGGCGGCCAATAAAAATGAAGAGACAGTATATGTAACACATATATACTGTGACTATGTACTGAAGTAACTTGGGTCACACTTGACTCTTTCCATTAAAAGTAATAATTCAGAACTAGGGAAGTTCCGGGTACAGAGATTTACCGGAATTTTTAATAACCACATCAGTCACAAATGAAAATGGCAAATGTGATTTTGGCGAAACGTTAGCAAAACTGTTCGTTCTAGAACGACAGTAGTAAACGGATATATATATACATACATATATATAGTCGCAAAAACAAAAAAAAAATAATTTCTATTTATTTGTTTTTCATGTAAATGCAATTTATTCAATACGCAATGTTATTGCAGAAAATATTAAAAATAAAAATTCACTCGTACGTACTATACTTCGGGAATATTCAAATAAAACTGAACAGTCGTCATTACTTTTTTCTTTATAAAGAAAAAAGAGACTCTTAAATATGAAAACTTTGTGCATTTGTTTGGACGATTTACCCAATGCGGTTTTATAGTCGTTTTGAAATATCTGAATCTAAAACTTAATATACATAGATATGGGTGTAAACAGATATTTAATCATTTTTTTAATCTTATATATAGTGCTTTTCACGAAATATAGTACTGACTGAATGACTCAAATAAAACTATCTGGGAAAATTTCATTGTATAGTAAGGGATCGGACTTTATATATGTATCTATTTAATGCAGGTTTGAGAACGACAGTATTATATATACATACATATATATATATATATATATATATATATATATATAAAATAAAATATATTTCGGTTCTATCTAAGGAAAATAAAGTAATCATATGTTTATATTAATATATAATAAATAAATATATATATATATATATATATATATATATATATATATATATATATATATATATCTTAAATATTTTTATAAAAAAAAAATCTTCTAGGGGCTTTAAAAGCATTCTGTATAAAAAATATATTTTGTATATATATATATATATATATATATATATATATATATATATATATATATATATATATATATATATTTTTATATTGGAACATAAATATATATGTATATATATATATATATATATATATATATATATATATATATATATATATATATATATATATATGTTGATTCTTAGTCCTTCACGGATGGAAAAATACGATGTGTTTTCATTCCGGGTGTACATCCTTTCTTGAAAAGGTTCTGCTGTTGTATCTTCATGGTAATTCACACAGGAGTCTTTAAAAGAATGGGTATTTATCGACATATCATATCGGTATTTATCGATAGGTTAGCTGCATCTTTATTCTTCTTTCTTGATGTGATGGAATTTGACATGTCAGAGGCATCTTACTCAAATAAGTCCTCTGTTAAGTAAAGAACTATAAGCAATTTTTACAATTTCCATAGCATCGATAGATAAATGCTTTTTCTTCACCGGAACACTAGAAGATGCACCATCAATGTTTTTCAACGGACGCCACATATTGTTGTTTTATACGTATAATATTTTGCAAAATGCAACACAACTGAACACTTCCCAGACATTTCATTTTTCAAAAATGTATTTAAAATATCTGCTATAGGTAAACATTGAAAACATTTCAAATTATCTTTTTATATTTAGATCGAAACAAATTTCAAGTCTTTTTATGTCGCCTCAGGTAGTTTTATTGCAGTCATTGACTAGTAATGTCAAGATTAACAACAATACATTAAGGTAAACAACAGTCATTGATCCTATAAGACAGGTGATGACCAAGATAGTAATAAAGATTTTATTTAGACAACTTTTTTTAATTCTTTACGAGGTATTCATGTATTAATGTTTGCTTTAAGGTATGCTAAGAGATAGACTTCCTTAAATTAACATTTTTTTAAATTAAAGCTTAAGCTATGTCAAAAAACTTATTATTGACACTAGATTTTTAGAAAATCCAGTTATTGTCAAGTGTAAACTAACAACAATAAAAACGTTTTATTTATTGCTAATATGTGCAGACAATAGGTGAACTATGTTAAAAACACATGTCTTAAATTTGGAACATTTTTATAGGTGTTATCTACACTGTCTTGTACAACGCAAACATATCTATAATGTGTTGTCTTTCTCTGCCTCCAAGGAATATATCTACAAAACGACAGCTTCCATTAAAAATCAGACTTCGCCCCTGGATTATACGTAAAAAACTTTCAAGTAAACATTTTCAATTCTACAGCAATCCTGTATGAAGGTAGTAATTAGAGTTGTGCCTTTGAAGGGTCAATAACATTATAGTCAATTGATCGGTTATTTGACCGGTCGAAAAACAGTCGTTACAATCACTTGAGCTCATTGAGCAAAACGTCGGAGACGACAGACTAGATAACTTTAAAGGAAAATATAACCTGCAACGATCCTAATGAGGATAAAACTCTTTTTTACATATAGAAGGAATGGACTTTGGAAGCAAAAAAGAAATTAGGAAGAAGAAAATTATGCAGTGAAAAATGTCCCAAATCAATCCCCTCATATACCAACAAAAAATGCAATATGTGTTTCTAAACTATGCACGTTTGGCACCCAAATCCCATTCAAAGTTCCTACGCCTTTTAAGAAAGCATTGTGGCCCGAACCAAAGCCTCAGCGAAAAAGAATATTGAAAATCCCTTCACTTAAATGAGAAAAAAAGAAGTCAGAAAAGACAGAAAAAAAAGTTAGAAAAGAAAGAACAAAAAAAAGTTGCAAAAAACAAAGAACAACAAAAAAAGTTGCTCGAGAGCGGAAATAGTTCAGATGATTGATATGAAGATTCTGAAAAATAATATTGCCCAATAACTCAGGGAGATATTTGCGACAGAAATTACGTCTTTGTAAAATTCCTTGAAGGCAGAGAAAGACAACACATTATAGATATGTTTGCGTTTTACAAGACAGTGTAGATAACACCGATATAAAAGTGATCTATGAGATATTCAAATGAAGATAAGAAAATATTTATCTGTAATGAAAAATATTTATTCTTTTGTTAAAAAAAATTATGTCTTAGGTGTATTACCTACGAATTCCCGTCAGTAGACGTTTTTGAGGCCTAATTACCTGTTTTTTCTTGCATTTTAAACCTGAATTTTTAGATTTAAAAGTTATCTGAGAATCTTATATTAATCGTTTAGTTTATAGAGATTTTACTAAAACGATTGTAACGGTGCCTAAAATGTTCCAAATTTAAGACATGTGTTTTTAACATAGTTCACCTATTGTCTGCATATATTAGCAATAAATAGAACGTTTTTACCACAAATTGCTATTAGTTTATACTTGGCAATAACTGGATTTTCTAAAAATCTAGTGTCAATAATAAGTTTTCTGACATAGCTTAAGCTTTAATTTAAAAAAATGTTAATTTAAGGAAGTTTATCTCCTATCATACCTTAAAGCGAACATTAATACATGAATACCTCGTAAAGAATTAAAAAAAGTTGTCTAAATAAAATCTTCATTACTATCTTGGTCATCACCTGTCTTATAGGATCAATGACTGTTGTTTACCTTAATGTATTATTATTAATCTTGACATTACTTTTGACTTAAATCGGTAAAGTCCTTTTCGCAAAAAATGGTTCTAAGTCAATGACTGCAATAAAACTACCTGAGGCGACATAAAAAGACTCAAAATTTATTTCGATCTAGATATAAAAAGATAATTTTAAATGTTTTCAATGTTTACCTATAGCAGATATTTTAAATACATTTTTGAAAAATTAGATGTCTGAGGAGTGTTCAGTTATATTGCATTTTGCAAAATATTATACGTATAAAACAACAGTATGTGGCGTCCGTTGAAAAACATTCATGGTGCATCTTCTAGTGTTTCGGTGAAGAAAAAGCATTTTTCTATCGATGCTATGGAAATTGTAAAAATTGCTTATAGTTCTTTACTTAACAGAGGACTTAACGTTATTTGAGTAAGATACCTCCGACTACAGTAAAAAGAATCATGTCAAATTCCATCACATCAAGAAAGAAGAATAAAGATGCAGCTATCGATAAATACCGATATGTCGATAAATACCCATTCCTATTAAAGACTCCTGTGTGAACTACCATGAAGATACAACAGCAGAACCTTTTCAAGAAGGGATGTACACCCGGAATGAAAACACATCGTATTTTTCCATCCGTGAAGGACTAAGAATCAACATATATAAATAAATATATATATATATATATATATATATATATATATATATATATATATATATGTATAATTTACAGATAAAATGAAAAATATTTTCAGACCTAACCTTTGATTTAAATTGGTGCCACATTTGGTCTATAGGATTTAAAACACAATACTAGTATGATGCGACTAGCCAGCATGCCCCATTTCCTCTTCCAATGCGTCACAAAAATATTTTTTATACAGAATGCTTTTAAAGCCCCTAGAAGATTTTTGTTTATAAAAATCTTTAAGATATATATATATATATATATATATATATATATATATATATATATATATATATATATATATATATATATATATATATATATATATATATATATATATATATATATATATATATATATATGTATATATATATATATATATCTAATACATAAATATATAAAGTCCGATCCTTTACTATACAATGGAATCGCCCCAGATAGTTTTATTTGAGTCATTCAGTCAGTACTATTTTTCGTGAAAAGCACTATATATAAGATTAAAAAAAAAGTTATTAAATATCTGTTTACACCCATATCTATGTATATTAAGTTTTAGATTCAGATATTTCAAAACGACTATAAAACCGCATTGGGTAAATCGTCCATACAAATACATAAAGTTTCCATATTTAAGAGTCTCTTTTTTTCTTTTTAAAGAAAAAAGTAATAAGGACTGTTCAGTTTTATTTGAATATTCCCGAAGTAAAGTACGTACGAGTGAATTTTTATTTTTAATATTTTCTGCAATAACATTGCGTATTGCATAAATTGCATTTACATGAAAAACAGATAAATAGAAACAATTTTTTTGTATTTGCGATTCTACGTTAAATGGTACAAGATAAAATTTTATTGGGGTATTATGTAGAAACTGTAATGATAACATTTATCGTACTATTTGCCTCTTTTAGCCTTAAATAAACATTTTAAACTTTTATTTTTGTTTTGCATTGTTCAACGAAGGTTTTCTATGATATACACACTTTTGTGATAAATGATCTCTCACACATCTTATTAGTTTTTGGAGACCAATCAATTTTTCTGAAATTCTGATACGTGATTTGGAATGGCAAAATGAGCATTTTCATTAATTGCGTTTTAAACTCTCTGTGGTACCGAAAACTGAGCTTAATGTACCTTATTTTAATTTCTACACTAATATGTGATTTAAATATATGTAAAGGCTTAACATCTTCACTACAATAACAGGCTTAGAAATATTATATAGGATGGTCGCGGATCTCAGTACAGTTATATAAAATGTAAATTATAAAACATTTTTATAAAAAAGTGAAACAAAAAATGCACTAAAAAGTGAAAAATAATATCGCTAAACTTATTCTTAATTATTTAATCACATAAATATAATCACGTATTTAGTCAATTCGGTGTTTTGATGTCTAATACTAGGCGTATAAAATCCTACTATCTTTATTAGTTTGGCGCCTACTTCACCGAGTAAAATTTTCAAGGTAAAATAAAATATTATTTTTCACTTTTTAGTGTATTTTTTTGAAGTCGGTTTCATTGTTTTATAAAAAAATTTGTTTCTTCTTAGTTTTATCTATACAAGTTTTATTGTAAAAATCAGGTTTAACAAATGGTCCAGTGCATAATATTTTTTTTCTGATATAATGGTGATCGCGAAGAATCGAGATGGTAAAGTAGAATATTAAAAAACTTTTTGCAATATATCTTGGCGCAAATAACAAAATAGTACCATTCCGTCATTTTAGAGATTTTTTAATTTTCTTGCCGTGGGACCACTCCGGCAATAACCTGAATATCCCCTAACAATTTCATCCAAATTGGTCAAACCATCGCGGAGTAATCGATGTACAAACATAAAAATAAATACATAGGGTTAGGTTAAACTATAACCTCTTTTTTTTAGAAATCGGTTAAAAATTATAATGAGAGTAGCCGGTTAATAACGTTTTATTCAAACCGAATGTTTTTTAAAAATGTCAAGTAAAATGCTACATTTTGAGCTTGCACTTTTCATGGCCACCCTGTATACTTAAAATTACATAACGGCATAACAAAGGAAATACTTTTAGCAAATGTGGTTGTAGGTCTAATACACCCCTCAATGCTTTAGTTTGAAAAGGGTATTTAAAAAAAATAACAAAAAAAATAGTTTTTTTTGACATTTTTATACGTATTTTCTTTTATTTCGGTTGCATATTTTAACACCCAGCGAAGCTAGGGTGAGTGCAAATGCCCCTTTGCACTTACCCTAGCGTCGCTGCTGATTGTCAAGAAACGAGAGATCTGGAGGTCTCGCCGGAAGACCAGGACTATTAGTGCCTATTCATTTTCCAGGAAAAATATTTTCCAAATACTGCCTTATTCTAGCGGATTTATGAGCTGGTGCCTTGTTGAAGGTATGTTACGTCAGCTGACTTAAGGCAAGTTACCACTTAGTAATTTCGGTAGAATAAGATACAGTATTTGTCAAGCTCCTTTGATATAGAAGGTGTAAATAAATAAAAGCGAAAAACTTCCGGGTGTGATTCTTGGGTTCATTTTAAGAAAAAACTTCATATAAACATATGTCCTAAACCTCATAACTAAACCGAAACCACTCTACATATTTTGGTGAAACTCGGTATGCAACTTCTATGCATTAAGAAATATTTTCTGATGTACACCAATTTTCCTTCCAGTGGCATTCGTGCGGGATTTTTACTGAATATTTTTAATAAAAATATGGTAAGCCACTGCTTTCTTTATCTGAAAACAAAAATTATTTTTGGAATCCTCATTAAGTTCCGAATAAATTTGATCTCTTCACTTTTTCTCATCCGACGTTCGGATTGTTAAAAAGGATGTTTAAAAAAATAAGAACCATCTGTTCGCACAGTAATATCGAAAAAATCGGTAATATCTGATGCCGTATATGATACCTACAAACCGTTTGATTTTATCCAGCACTCGAAGTGACGGCAACATAATACCCTTTTTAAAAAGCATTTCGAGTGCCTGATTGTAAGTACCACTCCGAACAAATACATACACAAATATACATCTGAAGAAATTAGAATTACAAAAAAAGGTACCTATCATATACATAATGTATTTAAAACATCGAAACATAATTAATCAAAAATCAGAATCAATGTTGAAAGTGACCACTCTTTGCAATTATACAAGAGTCTGTACGCTTGCGCATTTGTATACCATGCGAGAATTCTGAATTACTGCACATGAATCAACGATACGGTTTCTCAGATCAGCAATATCCTCCACCGGAGTCTTGTACACCAAAGTTTTTAACTAACTCCACGTGGTAAAATCTAATGGATCCATATCCGATGATCAAGGTGGCCAAAAATGTGGGCCGCTTCGATCTATCCAACGATTTGGAGAATGTTGGTCTAAATAACGGCGTGCTAATAAACTGAAATGTGCAGGAGCCCCATCATGCATAAAGCACATAGTTCTTCTGACATATAAAGCTATATCGTCGAGCAGTGCTGGAAGTACGAAGAAAATGAGTGTATGTTTCTCCATTTAATTTTTGAGGTAAAAATTGGGGGCCAAATAAGTGATCTCCTAGGATTCCAACCCATACATTTACAGAAAACTGTTGTTGGTGTTAAGCTTCAGTTAAGGAATGTGGATTTACTTCTGCCCATATGTAGTTAATGATCGTCTGTAAACAAGATCTGTACCAAAAATTCGGGATATTGCTGAATCATTTCTAAAATCCAACGAGAAAATTTAAGGCGTCTAGGAAAATCATGTGGTAACAGAGCCTGAACCCTTTGTACGTGATATAGATATGATAATTGATCGTTCAAAATAGCCCAGTCACATGATATTTAACTGCGAAGCAATTTTTCTAGTATTGGTGTCCGGTTTTTCATCAATTAAATTCAGTACTCATTCTTCCTTTTTTCAAAGGTTCCAATTTCCCGTAGTCGCTGATGAAGGCATGTAAACAATGTATGATGAGGGGCCATCCTTTGAAGATACATTTCAGCATACATTCTGGATGCTTATAATCAATTGTCGTTAAATGAAATGCATTTCGGTCATTTTTGCGTTTGAATAAGTAGCCATCTTATGAAACGGAATCTTGATAACATGGATTGAAGTTGCACAAAGATGTACTCTAACAAAACAATACTATGTATTTTAAATAATACGGCAAGATTGAAAGATCTATTTACTACACTCTACTACAGTGCAAAAGTATTCGAAATATGTAATTTAAACTCATTCAAATAATTTAATACACGCTGTTAAACAAAAAAAGTTAAAAGATATTTATTAGTTTAAGTTTTAAGATCGTAAAAGAAAAGAATGCTAGTCAACAAAAAACTCTAATTTTAGATAAGGGAAACCCAGTAAAATGACGCGGCTTGTAGGTATCAAATCAGATATTAAATTACCAATATTTTCAGATGGTTTTTATTTTTTTAAGCGAAAGCGTCGCGCGGACCAGAAAAGGTGAACAGATCAAATTACTCTGAAATGAATGAGGATTCCAAAAATAATTCTTGTTTTCAGATGAAAGAGTGGCTTATCATAATTTATTAAAAAATATTCAGTATAAATCCCGCACGAACGCCACTGGTAGTTCTAGGTGCCGACTCCAAGAAAACTTCTAATGGGAACGGTTTATTACGTTTCCCAGTTTTGGATACGCGTTCAATATGGGCGCTGTATATAAAGCGGTGTCATCTCTTTGCTTTTATTTAATGCCGTACGCCCGTACATCGCAAATATATTTATTTATTTTTTCAAATATGTATGTCTACATATGCAGTTACAATGTTTCTTAGCGCGTGTGTGAAGATCGAAATAGGTACTGTTTTTTAATCACAAAAATGTAATTAATAGACTTAATACGATGAAGCAGTACTAATCAGTCTAGTTAGAGTATTGTATTGATTTCTGTGAAATTAGTGATTTTAACCTTGATAAATTTAGTTGCATGTTGGTTATTTGTACTAGTACCTATCAGTGGCGGCTCGTCAGGGTAGGCCTCTGAGGCCGCGCCTCACCCCTAAAATAAAGGAAAAGAGAATTTTTTTATATAACTTTTTATCTATTACCAATTAGAAATATACTTTTTAACAGTTTTACAACATAATAACATTAAAAAAAAAACAAAATATAATCCCATAATAAATATTTTAGAAAATAAATTCTGACCACATCAAAAAACCGACCGTGCAATCCGTGCAAACCCATTCCTAAAGAAAGTGCTCTGGAATGAGGCGAAATAATTTTAGCTTGGAAAGTTTCGACTTCTGACCTATTTATCAACCGCCGGCGAGTCACCTGATTACGACAGAGCGGGATGGCGATTGCCGATGCACGCGTTTTCTATTGCATTCTTGAGGCGATAAATCTGTAGCTTCGATATGCTCTTATTGGTTATTTAAATCACATGACTAGCGAAATATTCCAACGGCTTCTTTTTACGTGGTGCGTGCGACTGAGAAAGAAATAGGAAATAGATTGGGATAATCGCTGATTGAGGGCGTTCTGTCTTTTAAGGTGAATAAATACGCGTGAGTAAGTTTTTGTTTTGTTTTGATTTGGTAAGTTGGACCGTTCCATTTTTTGTATTTGCTTTTTGCTTTTGAAATGAATCCTATTCACGACATTATTGCTTCATTAATTGAAACGCCTTTTTTAAGAAGAAGCGAAACTGAAAAGAAACAGATATTAGGTAGCCGTCCGACGCCGAAAATTTTAGCAATATTTAACGATAAGAGGCAAGGTAAAAAATATTCAAGAACTTTTCAAATATCTTGGTACGAAACTTATAGGTGGCTATGCGGAAGTATTTATAAAGAAAGCTTATATTGTTGGCCTTGTATTTTATTAGGTTGCGTCAAAAATAGTTGGAGTTCAGGGGGCGGATATTCGGATTTAAAAAATTTTTCACGAGCAGTAAAATCGCATGAAAGTTCAAGAGAGCATATTAAAAATTCGGTAGCACTTACAAGACTGGAGCAAAATAGGGCGACTATTGCGCAAGAAAATGCAAGTCTTAATAAAATTGTTTATAATGAAAATGTTCGAAAAAACCGTTTATTATTAAATTATTTAATTGATGTTACTTTGGGTAAACAGGACTTGGCATTTCGAGGTCATAATGAAACAACAGATTCTTTTAACCGTGGCAATTTTAAGGAAATATTTGCATGCTTAATAAAAAGAAATGCCGAACTTACTGAACATTGTGCTAAATTTAGTAATATTTTTACGGGACAATCTAAGACTATACAAAATGAACTAATTGGTTGCACACATGACTATATTCAAGAATATATAAAAAAAGAAATCAATGACACCGATTGTTGTTTTTTTGGCGTAATTGCGGATGATAGTACTGATATAACAGAAAAATCACAGTGTTCGATAACAGTTAGGTATGTGACCAACGGATCTTTAAAAGAAAGATTTTTAGGATTTTTTGACGTTAGCGATAATAGAACAGCAGAGAGCCTTTTTCATTTAATACAAAACAGCTTAGAGCCTTATGACTTTAAAAATAAATTGGTCGCGCAGTGTTACGATGGGGCTAGTGTTATGGCAGGTGAAATAAATGGGCTTCAAACAAAAGTTAGATCTATTGCTCCTTTAGCTATGTTTACTCATTGTTGCGCCCACAGATTAAATCTAGTTTTACAACAGGGAACAAAACTGATTACCCAAAGTTGTATATTTTTTGCCACTTTATTAGGAATACCAAATTATTTCCACCAATCACCAAAACGGTCTTTTGTGCTTAATCAGATAGTAGGTAAAAGAATTCCGCGAGCTGTAGAAACGCGATGGTATACACGGTCTAAAATTTTAAACTTAGTGGCTAATGAATGGGACAATTTAATTATAGTATTTGAAACTATTATTAATGACTTAAGTTCTGGAACAGAATCTATTAATGGTGCAAAAGGATTTCTAAAGCATTTTAATGATTTCGAATTTTGCCTTTTAACGCATATTTATAAACAAATTTTTAGTTGCACTGATGTACTGTTTCAAATATTACAGTTAAAGCATTTAGATATAAATTACTGCATTTCGCAAATAAACCTTGCCAAGCAACGAATTATTGAATTTAGAAACGAGGACCATTTCAAAGAACTTTTCAATATTGCTAAAAAAGCCACTATTCTGCCAACTAACACACGTCGAGGGCAATGTTCTAGCGACTTTGATATTTTTACTAAATATAAAATATTATATTTCGAAATAATAGATTGTATAATTCTTCAATTAGGGACGCGGTTTGAAAATTTAAATAATTTAAATTTCTTTGCTTTAGTCGATTGCACAAAATATTCGGAATATGTTAAATGCTTTCCAGACTACTTATTAAATAATTTATTAAAAAATTAATTATTTTTCATATCTTAAACGGATCAAAACCTACCTAAGAAACACAATGACACAAGAACGGCTTTCGGGTTTAGCAATGATGTCAATAGAGCAGGAATTACTGTCAGAACTTAGTGAAGACCAAAACTTTTACGACCAAATTATAGATAAATTTGCAACCTTAAAAGACAGACGTATAGATTTAATGTACAAAAAGTAGTTTTTTTATCTTATTTCATACAACTATTTATTTTATTATCGCAATCACCGCTATATTTTAGTGATAGGTGTACATATTTTACTTGTTTTGTTTACTTTTTATTTACTTTTTTTAGAGTTTATTTTTTTAGTTTTTAATGGTTTAGTAGGGCTATTGGCGATGACCTCCATTAAAAAAAAAAGGTCAACGCGTCGCAGAATAATACCTCATGGGTGACGTGGAAATTTATTCACATTTAAACAAAATTAACCTCATGTAGCCTCACCCTTCAATATACTCACGAGCCGCCACTGGTACCTATGTGATGACGTACACCAAAAGACTAAAGAATAGCCTCAAGAATTCATAGATTTATTTACATCTTTTTGACCAGTTTAGGTAATAACCTTGTGGATGTATTACCTCATTCAATTTATTTCATTCAAGTGTAGTAGTACAGCGAATAGAAAAAAATATGTTTTTTTTGTAGATATGTCAGTTATTAAAATACTACTGTGTAATAGTCACAATTAGGCTCATAATTTGGCAAGTATAATTATGAATGAATCTGCTGTTACCTATTAGTCGATATTCTTAGAATTAATAAAAAAGTCTTTAAATTTTTTCAATATATATATATATATATATATATATATATATATATATATATATATATATATATATATATATATATATATATATATATATATATATATATATATATATATATATATATATATATATATATATATATATATATATATATATATATATACAGGGTTCGCCAAACTCAGTGGCGTATTAGAAGTATATGGAGAACGAGTAAAGATATTTACTTGAGATTTGGGTAAGTTTCATACTAAGAAGTGAACTTTATTTTAAAAATAATTTCGAAGTTGCGGCGTTGCCAGCTCTATTGCAGACAGACAGAAAGTTTCTTTTTTTAAATACAATACCCTGTATATTATTGCATTGTCAAATTCTATGTATTATTCTGAGCATTTTTTATGTAGTATATCCTATACCTAATTTGAGAGGTTTCTGAAATAAAAATTATTTTCTAATTTTTAAGGGTCAAATCGAGTTCAATGTAAAACACGATATATTTTTAGAACGTTGTCCCAGAATTCTGAAATTTTTATACGAGTTTCCGAACATGTAGGTTAATTGACGACTCAAGGTAATTTTTAATTAAAAGTTATACAGGGTGTATAAAAATATAGTTTATTCGCGATGAACAGAAATGTTCATAACTCGATTTTTTTAAATGGAACACCCTGTATATTTTAATTGCATCAAATAGAGAGAGACATTGCCTTTCAAATGACATTAGGTATTCCTATACCTATCTCTGATGGGTAATGAACTAAGTGGCATTTTAAAAAAAAATCGACCATTTTAGTATTTTCTGTAAAAAAAATCTATTTTAAGCGCACTGAATAGAGAAGTAAACATTTTTGTCAAATACTGGCAAGTTATTTCTACGTATATCTGTCTTAAAGATACCTAAATGGAAATACTTTTCTTGAGAAAAATCGATAATTTAATAGTAACAATATGTATTCACAAACGCTTTTGATAAAAAATTAACGATACTACCGAATAAAACAATACTCACGATGGAACACCCTGTATATTTTTGTTGCATCCAACAGAGAAAAAATTACCTTTCAATAGTATTAGCATCGCTGATGATTAATTAATTAGATGCCATTTAGTAGAAGCACGAATAATATCTCGTAAAATGAAAGATTATTTAACTAGTAGGCTGTGCACGCCTGTCATCTCCCAGGAAACCAAACAGAGAACATTTGTTTTTAATATGCATAGTTGTCAAAAATTCACTAATTTAAAATGGCAAATTCTTACTCAAGTGTAGAAATTCTAAATTTGTTTTATGTACACGGTCAATGTGATAAAATAATATCAAGAACATGTAGACAATTTAATCAACTTTATCCAGATTCTGTCCCAATGAACGAGAAAAAGTTTAAAAGAATAGAGAAGAATTACAGAGAGTACAATAATGTTAAAAGACCAAGACTTCAAGTCAAACCTGTAACAGGTAACGAAGACAATGAAATTACTGTTTTGTCTTATTTCCATACATACCCTCACGCATCAATTAATAGCGCAGAGAAAGATTTAGGCATTTCTTACAAATCGGTGGAAAGAATTTTGCACAAACATAGAATGCATAATTATAAATTTATAACTGATCCTCCTCGTCGCATACTGCGAAATGATCCTGATGCGTACACAAGAAGATCCCAACTTTTTAAAAAAAGTTATTTGGACGGATGAGAGCAAATTCACAAAAGAAGGGATATTTAACAGAAGAAATTCACATTTTTGGTCCAAAGAAAATCCTTATTTTATCAGAGAAAAAGGTTTTCAATACAAGTTCGGTTTCAATGTATTTTGCCTCATGATGAATGACAAAATAAAGTTTTGCTTTTACGATGAAAATTTAAATTCTGAAAAATATTTGGAAATATTGAAAACTACAGTTTCTGATTTTCTCGACGAGTTACCATTGAACTTACTCCGGAGCTGCTGGTATCAGTTAGATGGGGCACCGGCTCACTGTACAAACAAAGTAAGTGTGGAACTTACTACAATCTTCGAAGACAGATGGATTGGCCGACGAGGTCCATGGATTTGGCCACCTAGGTCCCCAGACCTTACCCCTCTCGACTTTCATCTTTGGGGCAGGGTAAAAGGGATAGTTTATCAGACGCCAGTAGAAACAAAGGAAGAACTCCTAAATCGGACAAGAGAAGCACTGCTGGCATTATCCGCGGAAGAGATTCAAAAAGCAACGAGTCATGTAATGACACAAGTTCTGGAATGCCTCAGAGTTAATGAAGGACACTTTAAACAGTTCAGTTACTGACAATTCATTTGGGGATAGTTCTGTTGTTAGCTATATTTTTGTAATATTGTTTTATTCGGTTGTATCGTTCATTTTTTATCTAAAGCGTTTGTGAATACATATTGTAAATATTAAACTATAGATTTTTCTCAACAAACGTATTTTCATTTAGTTATCATTAAGATAGATATATTATTGACAAAAATGTTTACTTGTCTATTTAGTGCTTTTAACATAGATTTTTTTTCCAGAAAATAATAAAATGGTCGATTTTTTCTTTTAAATGCCATTTAATTCATTACCCATCAGAGATGGGTATAGGAACACCTAATGTCATTTGAAAGGCAATGTCTCTCTCTATTTGATGCAATTAAAATATACAGGGTGTTCCATTTAAAAAAAATCGAGTTATGGACATTCTGTTCCTCGCGAATAAACTATATTTTTATACACCCTGTATAACCTTTTATTAAAAAATACCTTCAGCCGTCAATTAACCTACATGTTCGGAAACTCGTATAAAATTTTCAGAATTCTGGGACAATATTCTAAAAATATATCGTGTTTTACATTGAAGCCGATTTGACCCTTAAAAATTAGAAAATAATTTTTATTTCCAAAACTGCTCAAAATAGGTATAGAACATACTACATAAAAAATGCTCAGAATAGTTCGTAGAATTTGACAATGCAATAATAGACAGGGTATTGTATTTAAAAAAAGAAACTTCCTGTCTGTCTGCAATAGAGCTGGCAACGCCGCAACTTCGAAAATATTTTTAAAATATAGTTCACTTCTTAGTATGAACCTTACCCAAATCTCAAGTAAATATCTTTACTCGTTCTCCATATACTCCTAATACGCCACTGAGTTTGGCGAACCCTGTATATATGTACATATATCTATATATATATATATATATATATATATATATATATATATATATATATATATAATATATATATATATATATATATATATATATATATATATATATATATATATATATATATATATATATATATATATATATATATATATATATATATATATATATATATATATATATATATATATATATATATATATATATATATATATATATATATATATATATATATATATATATATATATATATATATATATATATATATATATATATATATATATATATATATATATATATATATATATATATATATATATATATATATATATATATATATATATATATATATATATATATATATATATATATATATATATATATATATATATATATATATATATATATATATATATATATATATATATATATATATATATATATATATATATATATATATATATATATATATATATATATATATATATATATATATATATATATATATATATATATATATATATATATATATATATATATATATATATATATATATATATATACATATATATATATATATATATATATATATATATATATATATATATATATATATATATATATATATATATATATATATATATATATACATATATATATATATATATATATATATATATATATATATATATATATATATACAGGGTTATGATAAATTAAGGAATAAATTCGTTATCTTGGAAATTAAAAAGGTAATAGAAAAACGCTCGAACTCGTCGATTTAGATTTATTTTTACGCATATTTAGAAATTATTTTAAACTATACAGGGTCACTCACAAAAGTTGTACAACTGTCATCTTTGATTTTTTCAATACAACGCCTTATTTTTTTCTGCTGATTTGAATTCGCTGTGAAATTTTAGACATTTTTGGTATAACAAAACCTATGCTGAAAATCAACAGTTATCGACATATTCTTATCTAAATAAAACCTGTGTATTTAATAACCTATCGGACATTTGTATACCCTACCTATGTCGGTCGCGTAATCCCAAAGAAAAATGACTTTGTCACTGTCACTGTGTTAACAAGTCATATAATTTATTTACGATCTGCCATTTTGATTTCAAATATTGACTATGCCTTTAACAGAAAAAGAAAGAATTGAAATTCTAATAATGCTTGGTACTGGTGATAAGACTAGGACACAAAAAGAAGTTTGTCAGCTGTTTAACAACAGATATCCTCATAGGCAACCTATTACTCAGTCTGCAGTGAGCAAAATAGAAAGGAAATGGACGTATACTGGTAGTGTTACGGACCGCTTTGGAAAAGGTCGCCCTAGGATCTCGGATGAAAAGAAACTAGACGTTCTCTTAACTTTTCAAGATAATCCACATTCCTCAACTACTGACGCAGCCTATAATAATGATATACATCAAACAACAGTTTCCAAATTTTTGAAAAAAGAAAATTTTTATCCCTATAAAGTGAAATTCGTTCAAGAATTAATAAATGATGATTCAGATCGCAGAAACAAGTTTTGCGAAATTATGACCAACATGTGTAATCATGATCCATTATTTGTCAAAAGAATTTGTTTCACAGATGAGGCAACATTTTGTCTCAATGGAGAAGTAAATAAACAAAATTTTAGACACTGGGCACAAGAAAATCCTAACTGGTACAGGGAAAGTCATACACAGTATCGTCAAAGTGTTAATGTATGGGCTGGTATTGTAGGCAATAAAGTTATAGGTCCATATTTCTTTGATTCCTCACTAATGGGGCAAATGTATCTTCAATTATTGGAAGAGAATCTTCCAGCATTAGCTACCCTACATCCTAATGTAAACGATCCGTATCTTCCCAGTGAACTGTTATGGTATCAACAGGATGGGGCACCACCCCATTTTGCAGCTGATGTCAGGAGATACTTAAATGAAACCTTTCCGAGACGATGGATTGGGCGACGTGGGACAATAGAGTGGCCGGCAAGATCGCCGGACTTAAGCCCGTTAGACTTTTTTCTTTGGGGGTATGTGAAAAACGAAGTGTATAAAAATAAGCCACATACTATTGAAATTCTTAAGGATCGTATTCGAACTGTTATAAGAAATATTCAATGTGATACAGTTACTAATGTGCAACAAGAGTTTTTCCATCGTCTAGGGCATTGTAGAGCTGTAAATGGTGGACATTTTCAAAATTTAATAAAGTAGTTTTCTTATTTAATTTCCTGATATGTGTTTTATGTTTTATTTAGATAAACATATTTCGATAACTGTTGATTTTCAGTATAGGTTATGTTATACCAAAAATGTCTAGAATTTCATAGAGAATTCAAATCAGCAGAAAAAAATAAGGCGTTGTATTGAAAAAATCAAAGATGACAGTTGTACAACTTTTGTGAGTGACCCTGTATAGTTTAAAATAATTTCTAAATATGCGTAAAAATAAATCTAAATCGCCGGGTTCGAGCGTTTTTCTATTATCTTTTTAATTTCCAAGATAATGAATTTATTCCTTAATTTATCATAACCCTGTATATATATATATATATATATATATATATATATATATATATGTATATATACAGTGTGTCGCATATAAGATGAAGACAAGTCTATATTTTCTTGCGTTTTATAGCTAATAATTTGAAATTTTGCGCAGTGGTACAAGATACATTTTTTAAGATATTACTGTTCAATTTCGCTTAAAAGCCCCGCCTACTACGTCCCTGCAGGTAGTCCCAATTTTCCGTATTTTGCTTCGCGATAAAGACATCAAAAAAAGTCATTAGATGAAGTTGTTCGGAATGTAATTCTAACCTACTATACGAAGTTTCAGCAATAAATTAGTATTTTTACTTTTTCACAAAATTTGGAAAATTACCTATCAGACCCGGTAAATTCTGGTTTTTAGCTTTCCATTTTTACCTAGGGCGTTTAATTTACCAAGATTGCTCTTAAAACAAAATCTAACGTTTAAATTTATCAGGTTAAATAAAAATTTACTTAATAATTACTAATCTTATTTATTTATTTAAGTTGAAGAAAAAATTGAAATTATAAAACTTTTTAGTACTAGTCTATATTTTCTCTAGTTTTTTAGCTTGCTATTTAAAATTTTAGAGCTTCAGAAGATCTATCTCTCAATCGAACGTAAAAACCTTCAACGGGCCTATTAGTTGTTCCAATTTTCCATATTTTGCTTCACGATAGAGATATGAAAAAAATCATTAGAAAAAGTTGGACCTAATTTTAACCCAATGTATCGAATTTCAGCACCAAATTTTTGATAGTTTTTGATTAGGCCCGGTATAATATGAGTTTTAACTTTTACTGTTTTATCTAGAGCATTAGATTTAACAATATTGTCATTAAAACAAAAAAATGTAACGTTTAGATTTGTTTTGTTTTTAAATTTAATATTTCATAATAATAAAAATGGCATTTCAACATTTAAAACAAATTAAAAGTAAACCATTTGCAGTTAATAAAAATAAAATGATAATGAAGTTGCGGAAAAGTAACACAGGAATTTAACGTAAGACTCTGTACAGATCGAGTTTTGATGCACTATTTTTAAATAAATTGCCAAGCAATAAAAAAAATTTTAAAAATACATAAAACACTATTATTTGTTTAACAGAAAATAGAACGTGAATTTAAATACATTTAGTAAATATAAAAATTATCGAATATATCCTTTTTCTACTAAGCCGCCTCCAACTCTTATACATTTTTCAATTATCTTGCGATTATGTTCAGCTACTCTCCTTAATTCACGTATACTAATACCATTGCAGGCTTCTCTAATTTTTGTACAAAGCTCCTCTTTATTTCGTGGTCTTGTTTTGTACACCTTGTTCTTGATGTGTCCCTAGAAATAGAAATCTAGCGGCGATAAATCAGGGGACCTTGAGGGCCACTGTTCATAGGGACTATTCCTGCCTATCCAACGTAAATGTTGATTTAACCATAGGCGTACTACCCTAGCGTTATGTATTGAGGCACCATCCTGTTGAAAGTACATTTCTCGACGCAGATTTAGAGGCAACTCTTCAATAATGTCCCAAAGTTCATTTTCATAAAAGTTGAGTAGCCGATTCATAATTATTCACAGTAAAAAAAACTAATTTTGTCAACAAAATTTGGTAGAGTGGCTTAAAATTGAAATCTAAACTACTTTTTGTTATGAATTTTTTTTATTATCTTAATTGCGAAGCAAAATATGGAAAATTGAGTCTACTAACAAGGTCGTAGTAGGCAGGGTTTTTATGCAAGAATGAATTTCGCGTAAAAGGCCTGCCTACTGCGACCCTGCAAAGAGTCCCAATATTCCATAGGTGCTTTGTTTCACGATAAAGATATTAAAAAAGTCATTAGAAAGAGTTGTTCAAAATTTACTTCTTACAAAACATACGAAACTTTAGCATCAAATTCGTATTTTGACATTTTTTCAAAATTTGGATAATTATGGATCAGGACCTAGAGGTCGTAGACCATGAGGACTTGTTTAGATTTGCTTCTTAGATACGCGCATTATATATTTTTACCTAAATTACTATTTAACGATGTTTAGCATACTGCCATTTCGTAAAAAAGTTTATTCAAATAAAGCGGCTTCAGTTTCGTGATGAATATTATTTCGCATAATCGCATTGTTTGCCTTACGTTAAACTCTTGTGCTACTTTTCTGCACCAAAAAGCTTAATTATTTTGATTTTTTCTGTTAAACTTAAATACTGAATCAGCATTTTCCTTGTTATGCAATAAATACTTTTAAAACAAGATTAGCAGTTAAATTTTCTTTAAATCTGACAAATTTAATCGTCAGATTTTGATTTTAGGGCAATCTTGTTAAATCTAACGCCCTAGGTAAAAATGGAAAGATAAAAACCAGAATTATACTGAATATATATCTGGGTCTGATCTGTAATTATCCAAATTTTGTGAAAAAATAAAAATGCGAATTTATCGCTGAAACTTCCTATAGTAGGTTAAAATTACATTTCGAACAACTTTTTCTAATGACTTTTTTTGATGTCTTTCTCGCGAAGCTAAATACGGAAAATTGGGACTACTTGCAAGGTCCTAGTAGGCGGGGTTTTTAAACGAAATTGGACCGTAATATGTTGAAAGATGTATTGTTAACTTCTACCACTGTACAAAATTTCAAATCATTAGCTATAAAACGAAATAAAATATGGACTTGTCTTCATCTTATATGCAAAACACTGTATATATATATATATATATATATATATATATATACATATAAATATATATACATATAAATATAAATATATATATATATATATATATATATATATATATATATATATATATATAAATATATATATATATATATATATATATATATATATATATATATATATATATATATATGAAATATTCACATTGATCTTGCTCGATAAAGTATAATAATCTGCTATACTTTTGTTTTCTTTTTAAAAATGGTCTACACGAATCATCTTGTTTTATACTTACAATGCATCTTTAAGCTGCCTTTTGTACCCTAAACAACCTATTAAGGTGTACATTGACCACCAAGCTTCATGCCCAGATGCCATAACTCAAAATCGAATCAAAAAGTAAATAGTAGGTAGTGAGAGCAGCAGTTTGATTTAGTTGTTTTGATTTTCCTGTTTACATATATAGCTTTATTTAACAATTTTACATCAACTATTACACCTAAAAATTTCACAGTAGGTTTTTCGGGCCTAGCTTCAAACACAAATGACTCAGTCCTGCCCTCGTTCAAGACTAACTGATTCAGTAAAAACCACGATTTAGCGTGCTGTTATAATCATCTGCATACAAAACTTTTGCAACACACACTTCAGTCATGATGAGGGCACTAGTTGTTTCAGCACAACTCACTGCCTGATACCTTCCAGACAAAGAGCTCTTACTCCATAAAAACGTTTGGCTAATAAAATATTTATATTCACACAATTAAAATGTAATACTCAAATCTGTAAACAGCCCTAAAAATGTTTTATTTTTATTTTCAAAAGCATCTCATACAATTTGTCAAGCTAAGTATTGTATCCATAGTTGTCATGCCCTTCCTAGAACCAAACAGTTCAAGAATTAAAATCTTATTCTTATTGAGGTAGGAAAGAAGCTGCTTATATATAACAGTTTCCAGAATGTTGACAACTTACGTTCCTTTTACCTTTTTTATGCAAGGGAAATGTTTTAGCTAGTTTTAGAGGTGTTGGAAAACAACCTTCCTTTAAACATTTATGTATCATATCCACTAAAGGCAAAAGTAACATGTCATTTCTTAAAACTAAATACCTACACTCATTTCGTCAGCTTCTATTTTTTTTTAACTTAATACCCTTTAAATTATACTGATCAACTGGTCTAAAAAACAAGGAGTTACTCTGCATCAAGTTATTGTCTAAAGTGTTGATATACATTAGCAGAAGGTAGGTTATTTATCAATGTTTTAGCATGACTCACAAAAAATGTGTAAATTAATCAAAATCCATTACAGATTTAACAAATGAAACAAAAGAACATGTACTGAAATAAATTTTATTTTAAAATATACACAGAATACAACAATAAATAAAGCTATATTTACCAAAGATCACACATATACATAGGCTCATACATAGGTATCTCACTTATTGCACAAAATAGCCCCTAGTAACTAGTTGAAATAATATTTACAAAAGAAATACAGGCCCAGTTTGGTGCTTACACAAATTATACACAATATTATACATAATACACTCGTCTTTGTACAGAAACCGATGCAAAGAGGTAGTTATAACCATGGGTAATGGCATTCAAAATGGCATTTAATACAAGGAAAAATTTTACAAAAAAAAACTATGTCTAATAATGAAGAACATAATATAAGCATATTGGCTATTTACTTACCTTATGAAATTAAAAATAGATATGCATAACGCACAACAAAATATAGGGTCAGTAGGTATTAATGTAAAAAATGTAATAAATATAAACCCTACTTTTGTATCTAATAGTACATAGTACATAGTAGTAGTAGTAGTAGTAGTAGTAGTAGTAGTAGAGGCAGTTAGTGTAACCACTGGGGGGCATTGGGGTATGGTATTTGGATCAGCCTATAATTAGGGAGGAATAGAAAATGAAAGAAAAAAAAATATCAGTAATAATAAAAATGTAAGTTATTAGATTTTTTAAGCAGAATATTTTAATGCACCTATGCCACAAACTATACCATACGGAGTATTTAAAATAAATATAAATAAAACCAAACTGCTGTTTTTACATAGTGGATTTCCTTTCAAAAAGTAACAGCTATTTGAACCAACTAACACTTTGGACACTATTTACAAAAACATTTGGAATTTTGCTAGAATAAATCCGAGTGAAAAGTAATAAATGTCTTACCTAATATTATTACCCTTGAAGCAATGCTTCGTTATTACCCCTGAAACAGTACCTAAACAGGTAGCTATACACTTCATTAAGGTCAGTAAACACTTATTTCAATTACTATTTTGTATGAAGTAGATATAAAAATCAGTATTAACTACATATCAGGTTAAATTCAGAATATACCCATAACGAAATGCAATTCAGTTGAATTGAACTAATAAAATTTTAAAAAGTTTGATAAAACCTCAACTGACATGAAATCTGCATTGATTCAAGCATTCAAGTGGCTCTCATGATAAGTTCAGCTCTAGTTCAAAAATACAGAGATGCTGCAGAGTGAGGAAAGGCAAAGGTAGCAAAATAAAATGAGCCCCTGAGCAAACCGGTGTCGAAGGCAATGAGGAGGTGGAGAACAAGTTTACTAAGAATACCTCTTAGGCCTAGGTGCTGGGCTTGTCTCCCCATCTTACTACTACTACTACTATAAAAAAATCAAAAAAATCCTTGATTTGACAAATTGTATTGGAATCTAGCAATTCAATCTTATTAAGTAAGTATATCTGCAATGTATTGAACAAAAATTATAAGTTGCATAAAACTGTTATAGACCCTAGAATGTAAATTACAAGAAATATTGGGGAAACTGAAAGTTTGCATGAATATCCAAAACATTAACTCTTAAACGCAGTTTTAATACATTTGACACAATTCTTACATATGGGGCAAGGTTATTAAATTTGCTTGTACCTCCATTGCAGCATTAAATTTCGTTCTGTCCTTTCCTAAGTATGTATATTAAAAAGAGATATATATAAAAGCCAATGGAGCTACCCATAAATTTACAACTTGCCTCTACTTACTATCTAATCTATAAACAACAGGTTTGTTCCAACACAGAAACCTCTCCAACATTTATGGATACTGGATGTTTCCTCAGTCTTCACATTTTTTTTTAAATTCTATATATATTCTATATTCTATAATATCTAATGTTGATACTGATATAATAATCAGTCCATAATATATTAAAAAAAAGACAACACATGGTTCAATCTGTAAATATATTTGAGCAACTTTTTCTTAGCCAAAATGTTCAGGGCAATGATTTATTCTGGATGTTGTAGTGAACATTACTATTGGAAATATGCTGCATTATTGCTTAATTATACTGCTATTCTATAACAAAGCGGAACTTCAGATCTAAAGCGGGATATTTTGGTGAACATTCGGTTCAGGACCCCAAGATAAAAAAATAAAAAATAATTATATTTAAAATAAAACCAATAAATCGTTTTACCATATTCAGTTGTAGAATTAATAGGCAGTAGACTATCTTGGAATATACTCATCCATGCACTTCCTTATAATTTAGAAGCAATTGAAAATAAAACAAAAAACCATATAAAACAAAATAATTCCCCTGGTCATTTTAACTTTTAAAGTCCAAACAGACAAAAAAAATTGTTTTCAATAATCCATGTATTTTTATTGCTAATAAAGTAAGTTGATGCTTGATGTTCCAGGGTGTTCCAGATTCGCATCATTAATATCTCAAAACATGATTTTATTAGTGACATATGCTTGTACAAAATTGATTTAAAATGACCAAGTTATAAATTTAAATTTATATCAAACTATAGTAGGCTTAAAATTGCAAATACTTTGCAAAAAACAAAACTAAAACTAAAGATCTTGATAAACCTGACTTAAAATATCATAATTAAATTGTTTTATTATTAATTTTGTTCACAACCTTAGGTGAAACGGTTTCAAGGATAGCTAATTTTAAGAGCCATTGATGAAAGAATTGCCTTAAAATCTTCTAGTAAAAAAAAAGTATTAAAAAAAGTAAATACATATTTTGTATATTGTAATTTTAAAAAACCCATAAATTGACTTTTATTTAATGGATTTTTTCTTAATGATTTTGAGAAGCCATTGACGAAAAAAATTATCTTAATATCTGAATGGTCATAAAAGAAAACTTAACTGAAAGTTGCTTGTAAATTAAAAATTAAAATATATATTGTTTTAGCATATGTCCCTAATAATTTCATTTTAAAAAATTATATGGTTTAGTCCTCTGAAAATGTATTGATCGATATTCATGCCATGTTTTCATTTTTTTGATAAAGATTAACATTTGACTACAAAAATTCTCGTTTTTCGGTAAAATTGTAATAAAAACTTAAACTAGGACTCCAAAACCCAATATTATTAACAATTTCCATATTCAGTTACACCTGGAGAGAGAAAATAATAAAATTATTCTTATGTCAACCAAATTCAATACTGAGCCAAACTAAAAAAAAAACATTTCTTCATATAAACTACAAAAAATGCTTTTTTGTAGTTTACTGCTAGTCGGGACATAGCACTGCTGAAGATTGATAGATGGAAATTAGGTTCCCGGTCCTGTACCAGTTTTGGTGAAAAAAAAGCTTTCTGAGAAATTACAAACAAAAAAGTTTGCCATATCAATCAAACTTAATCGCTATGATGTATGCCAGATGTATAATATCTATTTAGGGTCGAGTGGGGTAAATGTAAACAGGGGTAATTGTAAACGCGGCCTACTTTCAGTTCAAATTTGCCGCTAAAATTCTAATATCCGCCGATTCTAGCTTATCCTTCTTCTTTCAGTGTACGCGCGATGTTTGTGTTTTCTGGCGGCATTTTAGTTTGTTTTGGTCGTTCGCGTGGTTGTGCTGCGGAAATTCTGTTTTTCGTTTTGGTTGGTGTCGTGAAATTTGATTTTATTTTTTTTTTAACTAAAGGTAAGTTGAATTGCAGCTATGAATAGCATTTTAAATACATTGTTTTATTGTTTTATGCTTGATTAAGAACTGATTATAAGTTAAACTTATATTAAATTTGTGTTTACATTTACCCCTCTCAAAATATTGTGAGGGGTAAATGTGAACAATATTTTGGGGTGAAAGTAAACAACATTTTCAATGTGGGATAAAAGTAAACAACAACTTTAAGTCAATTTAAGATTTAATATTGATTGTATCTTGGTTTCAGATGCCTCGAAAATATATTCGTAAGACAAGTGGACCTGACTACACCAAAGAGGATCTTGCAAATGCAGTCAGCGATGTTCAAAACAAAAATTTGACTTATCGAGCTGCTTTTGAACATTATAATGTTCCAATAGCTGTAATTTCACAAAGAATTAACGGGAGAAAAACCTCAATCGATGCCAGTCGTGGCCGTAACAAAACTTTTACACTGGACTTGGAAAACAAAATTGTTGAATGTCTGCTAGTTCGAACAAACTCAGGATACCCCTGTGATAAGGACGAACTTTTGAATCTCATTCAAGAATATGTTAGAGCTAACAATTTGGTAACTCCATTTATTAACGATAGGCCAGGAAATGACTGGTATTATGCTTTTTTGAAGCGCCACAACGATATTCTATCAATAAAGAAACCAGAACACTTACAAAAATGTCGTAAGGAGGCGAGAAGACCAGAAGTCATATACCAATTTTATAATGATCTACAAAACACATTGTCCCGTCTTAGCATTGATGGAGAAGACAAGGCTTGCTTCATCTACAATGCGGATGAGACAGGATTCAAAAGCGACCCTAGTCTCCTAAAGGCTATTGGACCGAAAGGTGTACCTTTAGCAAGACTTTCTGGGGGATCAGGGCGGGAATCCACAACTGTGTTAGCTTGTGTAGGAGCTGACGGTTCTGTACTTCCGCCTCTAATAGTATTTAAGGGAGCAGGAATCCAGGCAAGGTGGACATCTGAACATGCATATCCAGGAACAGTCTATACAGTATCTAAGAACGGATGGATGGAAGAACCACAATTTTATACATGGTTTACAAAAGCGTTTATAGCTCACATAAGAAACATTCGTGACAACAAAGGCCTTCCAAATCAAGCATGTGTTCTCCTTTATGATGGACATTCGAGTCATATTAGTGTCCGAATTGTTGAAGAATCCATCGCCAATAACATTACACTTATCAAGCTGCCAAGTCACCTTACAGATATGCTGCAGCCTTTGGACAAATGTGTCTTTGGTCCTGTAAAAACTCATTGGGAAAAAAATTTAATTAGATTTGCGAAAAAACAAATGGGGAAAGGAACTGGCCGTTTGTCTAAATCAGAATTTGTGAGAATGCTTGGAGAAACTTGGTCATTATCAATGAAATCGGAAAACATCATATCAGGCTTTAAAAGTTGTGGTATTTTTCCAGTCGATAGAGGCATGTTTCCCAAAAAAAGCTTTCAGAAAACATGAGTTGGAAGAATACCTGAAGAAAAATCAGCAACAAAAATCTGAAACTGCGAATCAAACAAACGAGAACACAGGTCATACATCAGCTGTTCACAGTCCTCTTAACGTCACAGGATCAAGTGAACTGACGATTTTACAAAATCAGCAACAAACATCTGTAAGTGCAAATCAAACAAATGAGGACTTAGACCTGGCAGAATCTCATGCACCAGCAACTTCAGCAATCAAAGAAAACAATAGTATGACTTATAAGCATTCTGCAACTGAAACATGCACACTTGGTTATTTAAAGAAATCACTTCCCGAAAGGAACCTCGAGGAGCATTGCGAGAGCAAGAATATTTTATCATTTTGAAAAAAGAGTCCCTGTCAAAGAAATCTAAATATAAATTGGAAGTCTTATTTTGATTTCTTGTAGTTTAAGAATTATGATTTTGAAATGAAGATATACCATTGTGGTTCCTATCATATAGTATTATTATAATATTGATATATAGGTTCAAATCTGAAGTAATGACTGTTTTTATAACTAGTATTTGAATAAAAGCTTTAGAAATAATACTGTTTTTTTTAAGAGGTAAATGTAAACATGTATCTATACTTCATATGAATATTGGAAACAAGTGAGGATGTTGAATGTTTACAAATGCCCCTTAAAATATCACATTAGGCTGGCTGGTTTTGGATATAGACGTTTACATTTACCCCGAACATACTGGGGTAAATGTAAACATGGACAATTAAAAAAAAACAGGTTTTAAACAACTTTGGTTACATTAAAACATTTTCTATCCATTGTATCCTAATCTATATGGTCCAATAATGATTATGACGCAATCGTAATTTCAAATTACGAGGTAAAACAATTTTTCAGATCAGTTGAATAAGGGAAAGAACTGACTTTGTCAAAATCGTTTACTTTTGCCCCACTCGACCCTACAGTCTTTATTAGTTTGACCCCGACTTCATAAATTTAAATTTTCCAGATGAAATAAAATATCATTCGTCGTTTTTAGTGCCCTTTTTATAAATGTCATATCTAAAGTTTTCAGGACCTAAACCTAGGTTTAAATTTTGGGTATCCCTAATAAAATAAACACGCTCATCGCAGATGAGATTTTTGCCACAATGACGATCTTAATTTTAGATCAAAAGCGTCATCTATACATATTTATAAAAAAATCAGCAATACACATTGTCAAAAATTAAAATTGAAATTCATGCCATTAAAAGCTTCGGAAACCATATGGAACATGACATTTCTATATTCCTTTTCTCCTTATCTAATGAATAATTATTTAAATATTTTATTCAGCCTCCATTTTGTTTCGCCATCTTGAATTCAAACAAAGAATTTCACCAAATCATTCCTACATAATACTTGATTTATAGGCACAATTCGAGGTTAATTGGGTAAGTAGCTTTTTATTAATAATTTTTTTTACATTTGACTAGGCTATCATTTTGTTCCGTCATATCTGATTTTTATCAAAATATTACCAGATCATTCTTATATGACCCTTAATTTTTTTCCAGAATTTGAAATCAAGTGGGTAAGCAGTCTTTAGCTATGCCGATAGGGTTTAGAAATCATGTTGTTTGGCATCTAGGGCCATAAAACGTGTAGATCTGAACAAATCTTACCAGAACTAGTCCATTTAATTTTCAAAATTTTTTGCTTGTATGGCTCTATTTTTCATGTTATTTTTATTCATATAAAGAGAAGCAGAACTACAAATTATTGCCCTCTTTTTCTTCACTATAATAAGGCAAAACCAGATTATATAAACATAACATTTTTTTTTTCAAAACCATGATCAACTTTTTAATACATTTATAAAAATATTGTTTTATTTCATGCACTTTTGTATACCTCTAATATCCCGATATCTTTAACCTTTACTGACAAAATTAACTGTGACAGACAAACTGGCAAATAAACCATGCCATACAGTTCCCCATTTTCACATTTTGGTGTACGTAATGCTAAAAATTACATTCACCTTCCTAAAATCAATCAATTTTAAGCTATAAAGAGCAGATGTGATCCACTTCTTGCCAAACAAAGTTGTGGAACAGTAGTATTCAAAAATTTAAACTGAATTAATTATTTAAATTGTTTGTAAAATTTTTTTAGACTAATCTACTCAAACCGACTTAAAACATAAAAAATGTGTTTTGTTACATGTGTGTTCATGTCCATATTGTATAATTTTTCCCCAAATTTTTTTTCAGTTGGTGTTATAATAAGTATCAGTATTTAGGTTTTTTTCTAGATTTACATATTTTAAAATAACATTTACATTTTAGTACAGACATAATTTTTGTTATATTAAATATACTAAAGGAAGTATTTTATAGCTTCAATCTTTATAAATAAATTTATTTTAATTTACAGGTTTCATTCAAATTGTAGAAGTTCTTAGAAATTTGTCACTTGTCAGTATATATTTATAAACAAGAATTATTTTGTCTAGTTTGTCCGAAACCTCATCACTGGTACTCTTATATTTTACTCCACAGTGGATTGTTGAAACCCTTTCAAATGTGTCGCTCTCCTAGGCATTTCACACTTGGAGATAATGTAGGAATCTTAAATAATTTATTTTAGATTCAATCTTTTTTTTTTTACTTCACGGCTGTTACAATGGCAATAAGAAGAGGAAGGCCAAAGCGCAAAAAGACACAGACTTGACAGGATACCTTAAAAAGATACATGGAAAAGTATGAGAAAGACCCTAATGCTTCAATGACATCAAATTATCAGAAAAAAATAATATTTTGAAGAGAACAAGAAGAGCAGCTTGTTAATTCGCTTAGTGCTAAAATTAATCAGAAGCTTCCTACAAGAAAAGTAAGAGATCTTGCTTATGAAATTGTAGCGAGCCATAACATGAAAAGGCTGGCAAAATCAGATCAAAACAAGACAACTGGTATCGACATGGTTCAAGAATTTTTGCAACAAAATAGTGCACTTTCTCTCAGAACTCCAGAAGTCACTAGCCTCACTAGAGCCACAAGTTTTAACGGAGAAAATGATATGACTTTCTTCAACAATTTAAAAGTTAAGCAAAGAGGAGTCTCGAGCGGAGCTCAGTGAGGACTGTATCTCAAATGTAGGAGAGACAGGTTCCAAAACCATAATAAAAACTAAGAAAATTATCATGACCAAGTCTCAAGCAAGTTGGACAGGTGACATCGGCAGAGAGGGAACTGTTAATTGCAATGTGTGCTACCATTAGTGCTTCTGGTCAGAGCATTCCACATTTCTTAGTGTGTCCTCAAGTAAATTTTAAACTTGCTATGCTTAATGGCACTACCGATGGGTCGGCCATGTAAGTTTATCAGTTCTGCAAAGCTACAGCCTCTCGATGTTGGGGTATTCAGACCTCTTTAAAATGCACATGAACAAACTGCTAACGAGTGGATATCCATAAATCCACCCACCTCAGTTTTTAAATGTCTATAAAATGACATCAACTTCCACCTAAACCGGAAGTTGAATTCTTAGAACTCCAGTTTAACCGGAATTTGAAGTCAGTTTATAGATATTCAAAATCCTATGTTAGGAAAGTGCATACCATTTTGAATTAAATCAAACTATATATATATAGATTTTATTGTAGCTGGTTAAAGTGCTCAAAATGTTACATTTATAATTTTTTTGGGTGTAAAACATGTTACATAACATGTGATTAAAATTAATTTTAGAATTTAAAAATGTATAGAATGTCCCATTTAAAATAAGGAAGATGTTAGTGATCCAAGGGAAACAACATCCTGTATATACAAAAATAAAATAAAATAAACTTTTATATTTAGATTTTTAAGGTTTTCTCACCTAAGCCTCTACTAAAGTCTAGTCAAATCAAGATGCAGTGCATATTATAACTAGCCACCTTTATTTAAAGACGTATTACTCACACAACCACTTTTGGATACATTTATTCAATTTCAATGAGGGAAGTTGTAGGTGTAGGGGAATTTACTAATTTTTTGTAAATATAATTACAATAACACTATTTTCCTAACTACTAATTATTTAATATTACCTTTTCAAAATAGATTTTATAATTATCATATATAGTATATATATATTGAAAGTCAATATTTTAGATGATCTCATGTACTTTTGCATTTCTTCAGTAAAAGTATTGAGTCTGAGAGGGATTTCTATAGGAATTTTTTTTATCATTTAGGAGGCATTATAGAACTCACAAAAGTATATATTTTGTAAATATATCACATTTTGGCTAAGGAAAAGTTGAACCAAATACGTATTTTTTAAATTTTCTTGTTCAACGTGTAAAAATAAAATTGTTATAGGTCTAAAACTAAAGCTCTTTTAGGTTAATCCCAACCCTATTCTAACCGTACTTTTTTGTAGCCTCATTTACTCATACATAAATAAATATGGTCAAAATTTCAAATAGCTACATAATGCCTAATACTGAAAGTAAGCAAAGTGTAAAGGGCTAAGCACCTTCAAAACATTGACGAGCAAAATCATAAATCATTAGCCCCATGAACACATACATGGAGTTGATGCAGTACATTCTTTCTGTTAGACTGGTAGGTACTGAAGAACCCTGAATTTTTTTACTGTGTTGGAATGAACCTAAACCACAATCATTATTATAAACATGACTTTCTCAAATTCTTTGCACAATCCCATACATACCCTGTAAACTTATGGCATCAGTATACCTTATACTATACTATTCCACTGGACTTTTCATTGTTCAGTGGGGCATAGGTACCTCCTGATGGTTCTTTCTTCTTAAAGGTAACATAAGTGTATATTAAACTAGCTAGTACACTAATATTCAGACCAACAAAATTTAACCATGAGAAAATGTAGTCACCTCCAATCATCATTCCTAGATAGGTCACACAAATGTTTTTGAGGCATCCAATAATTGTTGTTGTCAAGGCTGAGTTGTATAAAGTACATAATATAACACTATACATTAAAATAAAACCCATTACACTTGACAGCAAAAACTGTATAAAAAACAATGGATCATTCCAATCTTTATAACTGTACGCTGCATCAAGATCACCAGTGTAATATGATAGAAAAATTGCAGGTACAATCATAAATAAAGAATTATAAAACATTAACCCATACTTTCCTAATTCTTTAGAGTCCAACTTCTTTTTTGTATAAACTCCATTTATTGCTGTGAAAAAGTCATTCAGCAATACAAAGATATAACCTTGCATATTAAAGGCAAGATCATCACTAGCTGCTAACACTGCTCCTCCAACCATCATGTATACACTAATCTGAATACTAATGCTAGGTTTTAAACCCAGTATGTATAACTCCAGAATCATCGTCATTAATATAGAAAACCTTCGAAGAGCTGTAAACATGGGAAGGGACAATTCTTTGGTACCCCCAAGGCCAAATATCATGTTACCAATGTATATCAGTGGCAATGGAAATATTTTATTACAAATACTTAGATCAAAGCCTGGAAAACTCACTATTCTAAGCTTTTTGGCTATAAAAAGCACTAGTATTGTAGCAATCATTTGTCCTATACCCAGTACTTGGAATGAGGGAAACCCATAAGTTGTCAGCACAGTCTTGTTCACCACTGTAATCATAAATGAAGCAACAGCATAAAATAGTGCTGAAAGAATTTTCTTAAGAAAAAGCCTAGGGTCGGCAATATCATCCTGAGTGGCAGTCATGTTAGATTTTTTTTCTAGTTTGTAGTTACTGTCACACCACTAACACAAAAATATTATTAAATAGACTTAAGATCATGGTGTCTTGTGAAGAAAAATCTGACACGTACTAAGCAGTTAAACTATTATTATACACGCTTTATTAAGTTACTTAAAAAAATGATTATTTGAACAAATTAGACTCGTCATCTGTGTTTTTATCTTTGAAAGTTTGAAACCGAGAGATTACGTCAAACTTTTGCTTGCATGGTTAACCAAAATAACAGAGGGGGCGACATCTATTAATAATTAAAAAAAGTAACCAAACTATCATAGCCCTCAGTGCAGAATTCTTGTTTGGGTTTCCAATAATTAAATTGAATTCACCCATAATTTTACTGTTCTGGTAGTTAGTTGTGTATAGCTTATGGTTTTTAAAGAATAATGCTTGGATTTATCTCTAAAATTTCAAGGGGTCTCCTCTTCCTAACCTAACTAAAAATATGTTCACAACTCACATTCAAATCCATGTTTACTTCCAACTTTTGTCATTTAAAGGATAGTTCACCAAATAACACACATTTCTGTCCACATTCTTAGAGGTTTTCATTTAATATCCGCAAGTCAACTACAAAACCATAGGTACTTAAAATCAAAAAACAAAAATTAAGAAATGAATGTCAAGGCCAAGGTTTCATTTGTGAAAGTTAAATAAAATCGTAACTTTTAATTCTAAAGTGCTTGAATGTACCGAAATCAAAAATAAAGGAAAGCCTAATGATTTGTCCATTTAAAGTTAGGGCCTTTCACCAGTCGGTGAAACCGAAAGATGTACTTGGGTTTTTTTTATTATATTATGGAACAACGGTTTTCCTAGCATTCCTATCCAGTGTTTTTTAATTATCTTTGAATTAAGTGGTCCCAGCGGCAATCGATGCTGATAGTGGTTTCGGTGGATATTAAGGAGAGGCATTTTTGTTTTCCGTTTTTTTTTAAAATGCAGCAAAATCAGAAGTGTTTTGCCTAAATTACTACTACTGAAAGGAGTATAAACAAAGCCCGTTAAAATTTTGGTGTGAACTATCCTAGCTCAGAGTTAAGGCATTGGAATTGCATTAAAAACTTTTAATACATAAATATATACGAAGGTATAAAGTCACTGCATTTTTATATATTTAGGAGAGGAAAATAGGTAGAGGAAGTTCTTTAAACGGCTTATATTTGGCAAGAGCGGCTAATCCCTGAGCATAAAAACACATTGGTCACAATGTTACCATATCTTTTAATAACGTTTTTGGAAAACCTAAACACCACAATGCGTCTTAATTTTACGGTTACCGTATTACGGGTATTCAACGCTGATTTACTTTAGGAAATATATTTTCTGTATAAATATAACATTAAGATATTTTTGGAAAATGGATGTTTTTATGAATTTGATAAAGTAATCAGGATGTACACAGCACAGCAAGAAGAGCGTATTAAAATTATAGGAACATCAACTGGGAGAAAATAGTAGTTTGCCACCATTGAAAGAAAAGAAAAAGTACTGGAGAAAGCAAGGGATATATTGCTCGGTTGACCGCCACAACTTTGACCTTGCGGTTAATAACGACGGAAAGTGGTGCTCAGACGATTAGCCGTGCGTCGTCTGGACACATAGGTACATAGTAGAAAGTGAAAATCTCTAGTATCAACTGGGAAGGCTGCAGCTTCTAAGAGACAAAAGGAGATAGGAAAAGGCATTAGAAAAACGGTACAGAGTACCACAAGGATTGATAGTAACTAGAGTTCTGTGCAGCAATGGCGGCAGGTGCATAAGAGCTGCGGAGCTGCTTTGTTTAACAAATCAATCCGAAAATAAAATTTTAACATTCCTCCAGATTTTTTCTCTAACGCTAACAACACCGGAACTTTCACGGCCTGAGGTTCCCCAGCGTAGGCTCGTTTTCTGACTGGCCCGGCACTCTGGGTGCACAGCGACGATTTTTGAAAATGACACTTCGGGTTGGTCGGGCGCCGCACGAGGCTTAATACGGTGACTTCTGGATGATTTGCGGCTGCACGACGGCAGAATACAAGAGTTGCTTTGTTTATTTCGAATCACGCGCGCGACCGTATTTTGCTTGAATCGTTCGTTCTATTGGTTCTGCTTAGTTGCATAAATATGAAGTTTAATGATAGAGTTTATAGTAACACAAAGTCATTTTTTGCTTGCGTAATTTTTTAATGCAGAACACATCCTTGAACATCTCACGCGCCACTGTACAGAAGAGAGCTATTGCGGCCAAGGCGGAGGTTGAAGAATTTAAAGAAGATAGCACCATTCCCCTAAGACAATAAGCAGATGTAGTGAAAGTAGAAAACATTCTAGAACAATAATTAAACCTGCACAAACCAGAGACATAAGTGGAGAGGAAGATAATTGTACTTATTATTGACGTATTTAAAGTGTCTGATCAGAAATTTATATGTACGAACGAAGCGGCGGCAACGAGAAAGAAAAATTAGATGAGGCCGAAGAGATTAATCAGGACATGGATGAGCAATTAAAAGGATGCGGAACTAGGACTAGGGAAATCCGAGTTCCAGCGCGGTTTCGGGACTATATAGTATAACGGATAGAATTATTTTCCCAGAAAAAATATTGACCTATTATATATATTAACAGTAGGCAGAGAAGAAAATAATGTCAAGGAGGAAATGAAACGGAGTGATTATCGCAGTGGTGGTACTTGTTGTTGGAAGTGAGCGGAATGGCTCTCACAGCTTACGACTGTAGGAGTGCAAAAACAAACAAATCCATCATATCATTACGAGTTGTAATACCCGTAGATGTGATCGGTTCTGTGCGTCGAATTTGTACATATACTGTAAAAACGTAAATAATATGACTATGTCTAGTACAATCGTCCCTAAAGGTGTCTGAAGGGATCCTGACATATATTCACGAACTAGGAAAAGCTGAATGCCGGAGAATACACACGTTTAGACAATTTAAAGGAGTAAATGGTCATAGTATCAGCAAACTACAGCCGGATATTAAGATATCTACTGCATTATTCATGGCAAGAAATATTGATGAAGATAGTAGCTGCACGGGCACGCAGTATAGCTGGGATCGGAAACAATGGGAAGGTGTAGCTGTGCAGGCAACCGTTAGGATAACATTGCAGAATTTGCTAGGGTGACCTTAGAAATAAATGAAATCTATTTGAGAAATGGGGTAAACTTCTTAGATGGAGAATGTATGGACAGTATTACAGGCAAAACAACGTGGATTTAAAACCATCCCACCGTATGTGACCGATTTAATGTCTTGTGTAAAGGACCAACTATTTTCAGCAAAGAAAATTAATACGCATGAATATCTAGTGTCCGAGAATTGTGCGAATGAATGCGTTGTACACAATGAAATGTTAGAATGCTTCATGGAATTACCTGTGACAGCCTATACCAAAAATTATTACTAATCACCGGGAGACTCGGTTACTACAAGAACATGGGGAGCCAGTGGAGTGTAATTCGGTCATTCATAACATAGAAGATAGGTGGGTTGGATTTTACCTCTTTTTAGAAATGGATGTATACCAGCAGGAATTAAAAGCAGATTCTGGTGAGATACCTAACTTTCAGAGTACATGTACCAAGAATTTAAGCAAGCACAAGACCCCATCATGTTTATATAATAAACAAACACTGGAGTGTTCTCCAATTCTCGCCAATTCAACTTAAAAAAAAATGTATAGTTATTTCTCTAGTGTTAAACAATGGAGTATGGTAATACAATGTTGCTGATTGCATTTAATTGCATCTTTTTGGGATATATTATTCACTTTGCTTTTTCTGCAGAGAAGCAACAACAGAACCCAAGGAATGAGCCGGCTATTATCTAAATGTAAATTCGTTAAAACAAAGCCATAGACAAAATACGGATAATCAGACAGACAACTTACCAGAGGAATGGTTACCGAACCAACGGCTACCACAGATGTCTTTTTGTTCTCTACGTCAACAATTGGCAAGGTTGCCACTTACTAGGTGGATTTTATTTGACATCAATGATATGAAAACTTAAAATATTAAGTCACAGAGAGTTGCTGGCAAATCCATCTTGCTTACTGGAAGAATGTTATTCAAAGGTATGAAATATAAGATACATTACATTCATATTAATATTATAGATAGTGAATCAGAATGTAACTTTGAAGGGCAGCAATGCACAAAAAATACAAACATCCCAATTGCTAAGAAAAAGTGTATTCAGCATTATAATGTCGATTGGGAGAACAAAAATGCAATGGATAAAGAAACGCGCTAAAGGTAATACATATTTTTATTGCAAATATTGTCACAATGACTACAAAGGTGGGATAACGGAAATATCGGGACATGAAAAGACGTCCAAACATGAAGTTGCTGCTAAAAGTATGCTCACACAAAAAAAACCTTCTCGATTTCTTCAAAGAAACTGAAGATCACGATATTATTAAAAAAGGAGTAACAAGGCTGGCATTCTTTATTGCCGAACATAACTTATCATTTATTTTAGCAAATCATTTACTTAAACTAATTCAAGCTGTATATCTCGATTATTAAGTTGCAAAAAACTTGTGCTAGGTAGAAAAAATGCTCTTCCATTGTCAATAATGCAGCTGGTGACAATAATTTTCAGAAACTTACATATATTCTTAAGCAAAAGGACAAAATCACTGACGTAGGCTGCACAAAACATTTATAATTGATTGCTAGTTTTTTGACGTTACTCCCCATTCTCCAAAAGTGGAATAGCTGAAATATTATATAACCTAATCAAAGAATTTTTTAAACAAAATGAAGTAGATTATGTAAAAAAAATGATGCTATTTGCCTTTCTTGATTTGTTGATTCAAATGAAAGAGAATGTTATGTCACTTAGAAATTCTGTTTACAGTAAGGTGGCCATATTTTTTATGAGTCAATACAGCACACATAAGGAATTTTTCAAAATTCACAGGGAATTATACAGGTTCGAAATGGTTGTTTACCATCCCGTTCCGGAATTCACTCATACCTTAATATAAAATAAGAGTTTATAAAACATACATTTATAAATATTTTTCTCAGCTATGGATTTTCTTTAAGAGCTTAACATTTTTGGAGATTTCTCCGTAAGAACTCTCACTACACTACAAGTTAAAATCAACATAGATCTAAATGTTTCTATAGAGACAATTGAAATGTATCACTTGTCCATATACATTTGGCCACTTCGGCATTCAAGGCGATAAAATAACAATACCACATCAATATCATGCGGTCGTTGCGATCCCATATATATTTATCTCTGATCAATATTTAATCATCAAGAATAAAATACAGGACTTTTTGCAGGATGCCTACAATACAAGATTGCCGATAAAAAGAAAGGACAATGCTGTATACAGGACGAATGGTCAGCTTAGTTTACAGTAATCTCTGGTGGAATAGAGAAGAATGGTTGGCAACCCTACGATCTATGACTCTGAAAAGTAAAGATCTAAAAAATCTTGAAAAGTGATTTTTTCACAATTACAATACTTTATGAGGAAATAAAAATATATTTAATGTGAAGTTTAGTTCGAAACGAAAAAGTTACATGATGAGAACCCTAAAAATCAATCTTTCCCCGCACCCTCTCTAAACTTTTACCTGTAATCAATATTCATGAGTTGAAGCATGCAGCGTCCTTTTTTGTCACGAATAAAATAGAGCACATTTTTATGATTCTGAATTGCGAATTACAGTATTCTCGTCATAAGTAGTTTCCTTTTTATGAGCACCCAAAATATGGATTTGTGAAAAGTACAGTGTATCTATTGGGCCTTAGATGTCGCCGTAGGAATAAATAACGTACAGCGGCTTATAATCACTGATCACTGTAAAATAACGTTTGAATTAACGAAATAACGTGATAATTTTTATGCCTTTCCTGTTTAGCTTCATATTTTAAATCTTAACCCTTAACTACTGAGGCCCGATTATCGGACTTTAAGACGGACATGGAGTCTGACAGACTCCTATTAAATGTGTTATAAAGAAAATAAAATTTTTTGCTAAAAGTTGTTGCTTATAAGTAAAACCTAATATCTTTTTTATTTGTTTAATAAAAGAATATTAACAATTTTGAAAAAATTCCTACAAACACATGGAAAGTAAAAAAAAATTACGCACGTCTGTCCGACTTTTAGATGGGTATAACTCGAATAAAAAAAATCATATGACACAGCCACTTTAAGACGCTAATGAGAACCAAAAATGCGGAAGCTACTCACCTTGGCAGACGTCAAATTTTTTTTTTGTGAGAGGAACAACTCAAAATCTATTATGAAGAGTTGTTCAGACTCCGCCTCAGTAGCTGCGGGTTAAACTGGATAGATATTAATTTACCACACACGCATTCACGATTTTCCGTTTAGTTCAGTACCCTTAGTGCGATATGACATATCCTCCCTTAATGCTCATACGTGCAATTATCGAGAAGCTATGGATAAATTTATTTTTACAAATTGTTTATTTTTTTTTTAATATTTTGAAAAACAAAAGTTTATTAGGTAAAAGCTCGGTTGAGCTTACTATGGCAGATTTTAGTGATTTTTGATCCATTGGTAAATTTTGGGGCACTGCCTGATCACGAACGTGAAAGCAGTTTTGTAGACGTTTCGCTTTTGAGTTATCCGTTGTTAAAGTGTACGTTTCATACAAAATGGTCAAATTTTATAATAATTCACTAAAAGTTAACATGTTAATGAAAAAATTATTAAACTAAACAGATCACGTCGAGTTCTATTTTAAAACAGATTTAGAAACTCGCATAGTTGAAAGCCAGAAAGCGTTTGTTATGAAAGTCTAGAATTTTTCTTGTTAACCTGAATCTTTTATTTAGCACAATTGAATACCCACCTAATTAATTATCCATCAACGAAAAATGAGCAATTGTTACAAGTTACAATGTTATAATTCTTTGTTCTTTTATTGTCGCATACTTGTTTAAATATAAAAACCGGTGCTAGTAATTTACAAAATAAGTTTTCCGCCTTTTACATCTAGGAAAGTTTAAGAACATGGAGGGGGGCGCTTGTCCCACCCTGGAAAATCGAAATATTGTATATTACATATATATTGTAGTAAAAAATTGGTTTTGCTCCCCTCTGGATAAGACAAAATCTTCTTCTGGCCTGTTTTGGAGTTACATTGATATACCAAGATGGTTTATGGATGACCTTTTTTATTTGTGATCAGTTATTTTTAAACATTGTGGAAATCGGTCTGCGGATGCCCATGAATAAGAAAGGATCAGTATATGCTTTTATAATTTCTCCTTCTTATTGCATACTAGTCTGGGTATTAAAAGAGAAGTGTTAATCTTGTAGACGATGATGCCGGTGCTATCGACCTTTATCACAGGAAATGTAGCTAAAAGCAGGCTATATTTCCTGGGATGTATGATTTGAGTACTTTATAATATAGAGCATAGCCGGAGAAGCAATAATCTTTTTTACTACCAGTAATGGAAATTGTGTACCACTGAGCGAGGGAACAATGATTCAGAGAGTAGTGATTTTTTTCGTTTCAATGTAAGCGTTCGTGGCATAGTGGCTAAAGCTTTAAATCGACATTTTAAAGTCTGCGCGGGTCAGGCTTCGTGTGGGTGCCTCAGTGGCATATTTAGAATGCCTTTCTGGGGGTATAATCATTTAGCGAGAAAAAAAGTCCTTGGTTTTTCTTAACACAACATAGCATCAGCGACGACTAAAAAAAAAGTTTCTCACTTATAAAATCGTGGTAAGTTACTATAAAATTATTTTTTATTTCAAACATTTTGCTTCGGTTAGTAGCTCTGGGGGTGGGGGGCATTTTCCTCCTACTTCCATTGAATAAGGGAAGTACTGCAATCGCGAAAAAATCATCCTACGAGAATTTTGAAAAGCTTTGCGTTTTAGTAGCCCTCGACCCCGAAAAAACATGTCCTCCCATTTCCGTCAGTCCGTTGGTCTTCATTTCTGTGTTTACGCCGCATAACACAAAAATCGGTCAAAAATGGAGGTCATATTGGGATAAAACGGTTACATTTTTTTAAAAATCCAATATGGCGGAACAAAATGGCGGCCTCACAAAATGTAAAAAAAATCAATATTAAAAACTGCTTATTAAGTGAACTTCAAAATACTACAACACATCAGCTACTTACAAAAATATAAATAAAAAGAACAGAAGAAATGAGAAATGCAAAGTATTAAATATGAAACACATTACATAATAGAACCTAAAATGAACTTCTTCGAGTTTTTTGGATGTAATATCAATTATGTCACGACCAAAGTTTTTACAAATATCTTGTGCTATTGATATTCTTGAAAGATTTGCAAACCCAATGCACGTGTTGTATCCTTGTCAGGAACGGCACTGATTTGTTATCTTTTTCTTTAGCCGCTGAAATCGCTATTTTTTTCTAAGGAGGCCTGTGTCGCTTCGGTGTATGTCAAATTCATGATATTGTTCTTTTCTTCTAAGTAGGCTTGTGTCAGCATTTGTCAAATTTACATGTCATTAAATATTTGGCTATTTTGCGTTCGTGTTACTTATTACATGTGCAAAAGAACTAGCTAGTAATCATAAAATGCCACGATATAATCGTTTGTCTAACAGTGGGATACGTGACATGATTTTTGTTTTAGCTTAAGCAGATTTTAGCTTAAGCAGATTTTCTGCGCCGTTCCGATATCTACAACTATATCCAAATCGAAGGCAACCTAATTATAAACTTTTCAGAAATCTTTACAATAATTTAGGCGAAACAGGATTATTTCGCCCGAAAAGCAACAATGGTGCTCCAAAAACTATCAGCGTAGATGAAAAAGACGAACTTTTAATTCGTGTTTCAGAAAATCCAGGTTTGAGTACTCGCCGGTGAAATAGGGCGACGGGGGTAAGTCAATGGTTCACTTGGAAAATTTTAAGGAAAGAAACACTTCATCCATATCATTAGACTCCGGTTCAACAGTTATTGCCTCAGGGTTTACTAGCTCGCATACAATTTGCCAATGTTTACAAAATATGCATATTGAAAACCCAAATTTCCGTCCTAAGATTCTTTTTACTGATGAGGCGACATTTACTAGACGAGGTGTTTTTAATTGGAATAACAATTATTTGTGGGATTCCGAGAATCTACATGTTGTAAAAGAAAGACATTTCCAGCATGAGTTTAAGGTTGTGCATGTGGTGTGGTGTAATTTTCTTTTGAATTGCCAGCTAATCTAACTGGACCTCGTTATTTAAACTTCCTTGATGATGTACCACTCGCCTTAAGAGAAAATATGTCGTTTATGCATGACGGTGGTTCATCACATTTTGCGTTGCCAGTGCGCCAATATTTACATGAGCAGTTTTTGTTTAGGATTTAGCATATGCTGAAGAAGTTAATTCTTTGCAGGAGTTGCGGCAGAAAATACAAGGAGACGCAACTACCCTCAAAAATAATAAAGAAGTTTTGTTTCACATTCAAAGATATTTAATAAAGTGTATTGTAAAATGTACTGAGGTGGATAGTGGAGAAGTTTTTTATTATTACTGTTATCAAAATTGTTATTGTTAAATATTGGTTCTTTATTGCTACTCCGTACCATTTCATCAATTAAGTACTTATAAAGAAAAACTTAAACTATTTAAATGCAAATAAAACAAAAACCGATAGAGTTAGACAACCTAAACAAGAGTACCTTTTCTATGCAAAATTGAACGTTCTTTCACATTTTCATCCATAACTCAACAGATAAAAAAATATGGTTTGATTTACCTAAATAACAAGCTGAAACTAGCGCCCTCTAGGAGCAACGTCGAAATAAGTTTCAAGTTCGTAGTGTTCATGCCAAAGAACCTAAAACTACTAATTTTGACATTTGTACTATGAAAACTTTCTCAATTATTGGAACATTTCAGAATAAAATTTAAATTTTGAACGACCTGAATCTCCGAAACAAGCGACATTGGTACAAGGCATCTTCAGCTCAATCATAATACTTTGGTGTCTAGTATTTCCAGTTTAGAGATTGCCCACTCTTTATGAATAACTTTTGATAAATAGAATTTATTATATTAGTGGATCGGTAACAGTCGGAGAGCGGCATGACGGAGGTGCCAGGTTAGCTTTACGTTTGACAACACAAAGCATTGATGCAGGGAGGGGGGGCAAGGGTGCGATTGGAAAATGCAAACATTGTATATTACATATGCATATATATATATATATATATATATATATATATATATATATATATATATATATATATATATATATATATATATATATATATATATATATATATATATATATATATATATATATATATATATATATATATATATATATATATATATATATATATATATATATATATATATATATATATATATATATATATATATATATATATATATATATATATATATATATATATATATATATATATATATATATATATATATATATATATATATATATATATATATATATATATATATATATATATATATATATATATATATATATATATATATATATATATATATATATATATATATATATGTATATATACATATATATAATGTGTTTTCATTCTGGGTGTCCATACGTTCAGTACTGTCCTTCTGAAAAGAACAGTTTTGCTGACGTTTTGCCAAAATCACATTTGGCGTTTTCGAAGCTTTCTTTCTCGCGTCCGAATAGAGACTGAAGTGTTGGTGACGGCGACGCTTCCTTCTGTACCCCCACCCGGGGCTAAAGGTTCTATCTGCGCGGCCGTTGGTCGTTATTTATGTTTTCCGGATGGTGCTGTTGTTGTTGCGCTAATTGCGCCTTGAGTTTTTGCGATTTTAGATTTGTCGATTATTGTCTTCCATACTGTTGGTAGTTTTATGATTCGTCCCTTTTATTCAAATTACCTTGTTTTTCAATTTCTATGGCTTCTCGAATTATTCTGGTCTTATAGTGTTCTCTTCTGGGCAATCTCCCTACACCCATCGAAATTTATTTTATGGCCGGTTTCCTGATAATGTAGGAATAAAGCTGAGGTTGTTTCTTTGTTTCTGATGCTGAGTTTATGCTCTTCCACTCTTCCTGATATTCGCCTGTTAGTCTGCCCAACGTACAACTTTTCACACTCCTGGCACGGAATGCTGTATACTCCGTGGTTTTCCAGTTTGATTTTATCTTTTGGGTTGTAGTTTACCTATAGTTGTTTGTGGCTTATGTATTGTTTGTATGTTGTGTTTCCTAAGAATTCTTCCGATTCTGTCTATTGTGCCTTTTACATATGGTAAGACTACTTGTTACTTTCCCGGTTCATAATTTTTATTGTTCGTTGTTCGGGAACCCCGTGCATTAATCGCTTTCTCCATGGTGCGATTTGTGTAGCCAGTTTCAGTTAATCGCACTGATCCTGATATTAGGGTATTTGCCACAGCTTGAATTTGTGCTGGGTGATGATGTGATTTTGCATTTAAATATCTTAATTTTAATTAATATTCGAAATGTCCGTTATGCAGTTTTGTGACCAGAACATCTAAAAATGGTAGTTTGTTGTTTTCCTCTAACTCTAGAGTAAATTGTATTATGGGGTGGATTAAATTTACGTGAGTCAGAAATTTTTCGAGCTCTGCATGGCCATGTTGCCATATAATAAATATGTCATCCACATAACGAATCCATAATTTGGGTTTTAAACTTGCTTTCTCAAGAGCTTCTTTCTCGAAGTATATCATAAACAAATTCGCGACTACTGATGATAACTAGGACTCCATTGGAGCTCCATTCATTGGTTTATACATTTGCCCGTTGAATGAAAAATAAGTATTTTTAAGGCAATGCTTGATGATTAATTACTGTAGAAATAAAATTTATTGCTCCAAGAATTGATCTGATCCCGGCTAAATGTAGAGTTGTATTATATGTGCCTGGAAATCCGTCATGTCCAATGCTTCGTCGATGGGAATGAAAACACATTGTATTTTTCCATCCGTGGAGGACTAAGAATCAACACTATACACCTCTACGGGGAGGAGATCTTCAAGACAATCAAGACGTATGAGAAACTGAGAGCTAAGAAAACTAATCTTTTATGTGACTAACCTTTCAAATTGAGTGACGTGACAGCAATTTATTTCCTACTTTTACACGGTTGTCTTGTCATACTAAAACTAGAAAAACTAACAGCATACTTCAAAATGCTAGTAAGGCTTTATTAAAAGAACAAATCCATCAAACTAGAAAACAACTAGCCGAGACAGAGAAAGAACTTTTAAAGTTAATCTTAAACTAAGCAACATCATTCACCCTTTATTGTGGTATCGCATAGAAACTTTGGCTTTTTGACGAACAGAATCAAATAAGAATATTAAGACGGATAAACTTTCGAAAAAATATGACAATCTTCTAAGAAAGTCGAGTCAACCACAAGTATCATCAGTAGACGTCGAGAAATTAGAGCGTAATATATCATCCTACAGTCTCTCAGAAAATGAAAAATCCGTACTGAGTAAGGGTTTTAATTTTGCGATATCTCCTAAGGAAATCCCTAAAGAAGAAATAATAGCTAGAGTGGAAGCTGTACTTGACTCGTCTGAAGAAACAAAAGCAGAGGAGGCAAGAATTTTAAGATCAAGCAAAGCACCAGAAAAAAACCTAAATGCCACTGAACAAAGGTCCCTAACAAATCTTCGAAAAAATAAAGACATCACAATCCTTCCAGCAGATAAAGGAAACGCAACTGTAGTTATGAATACCCAGGATTACATACAAAAAATGCAGGATATCCTACAAGACAATTGTTATAGGCCTTTTCTAAAGGACCCGACAACGTACCAACAACTAAAAATAAAATAAAAATTTCACCAATAAACCCCGAAATTCAACAAAAAATCATACCACGGGAAAAGTCGAGCAGATGTCCTAAACTCTATGGTTTACCAAAAATACACAATCCAGGCGCCCATCAGACCCATTGTTAGTCCTGTTAGTTCGCCGCTACTAAAACTGGAGAAATATCTTTCTGAAATTATGCAACCAGCTGTAGAAAAAGCTGATTCATTTGTAAAAAACTCGGAGCAAAAGACGATATCATAGCAAGCTTAGATGTCAAATCGTTATATCCCAGTATTCCTATCGACGAAGCATTGGACAAGATTGCTATGAACGAGGATTTCCAGGCACATAATACAACTCTGGGAGCATTCCCTTAAAAATACTTATTTTTCATTCAACGGGCAAATGTATAAACAAATGGATGGAGCTCCAATGGTCCTCGCTATCACCAGTAGTCGCGAATTTATTTATGATATACTTCGAGAAAGAAGCTCTTGAGAAAGCAAGTTTAAAGCCCAAATTATGGATTCGTTATGTGGATGACATATTTATTATATGGCAACATGGTCATGCAGAGCTCGAAAAATTTCTGACTCACGTAAATTCAATCCACCCTAGAATACAATTTACTCTAGAGTTAGAGGAAAACAAAAAACTACCATTTTTAGATGTTCTGGTCACAAAACTGCATAACGGACATTTCGAATACACCGTGTACAGAAAACCAACACATACAGACAGATATTTAAATGCAAAATCACATCATCACCCAGCACAAATTTAAGCTACCCTAATATCCAGATCCGTGCGATTAACTGAAACACAGACGAGACAAAACGAACTTAAGGTAATATCTAGTGCTTTAAAGAAAAATGGCTACACAAATCGCACCATAGAGAAAGCTATTAATGCACAGGGTTCTCGAACAACGAACGAAAAAAATTATGAACCGAGAAAGCAACAAGTAGTCTTACCATATGTAAAAGGCACAACAGACAAAATCTGAAGAATTCTTAGGAAACACAACATACAAACAATACACAAGCCACAAACAACTATAGGTAAACTACTTGAAAATCCAAAAGATAAAACCAAACTGGAAAACCACGGAGTATTCAGCATTCCGTGCTAGGAGTGTGAAAAGTTGTACGTTGGGCAGACTAACAGGCGAATATCAGCAAGAGTGGAAGAGCATAAACTCAGCATCAGAGACAAACAAACAACCTCAGCTTTATTCCTACATCATCAGGAAACCGACCACAAAATAAATTTCGATGAGTGTAGGGAGATTGCCAATATAGAACATTATAAGACCAGAATAATTCGAGAAATCATGGAAATCGAAAAACAAGGTGATTTGAAAAAAAGGGACCAATCATTAAAACTACCAACAGTATGGAAGACAATAATCGACAAATCTAAAGGAATAAAAGGAAGCGTCGCCGTCACCAACACTTCAGTCTCTATTCGGACGCGAGAAAGAAAGCTTCGAAAATGCCAAATGTGATTTTGGCGAAACGTCAGTTTTGCAAAACTGTTCTTTTCAGAACGACAGTAGTGAACGGATGTACACCCGGAATGAAAACACATTGTATTTTTCCATCCGTGAAGGACTAAGAATCAACATATATATGTATATATATATATATATATATATATATATATATATATATATATATATATATATATATATATATATATATATATATATATATATATATATATATATATATATATATATATATATATATATATATATATATATATATATATATATATATATATATATATATATATATATATATATATATATATATATATATATATATATATATATATATATATATATATATATATATATATATATATATATATATATATATATATATATATATATATATATATATATATATATATATATATATATATATATATATATATATATATATATATATATATATATACTAGGTTTGCCTTTAGTACTCGCTAAAAAAAGGCTACTTAAGACCCAGGAGCCAGCGTCACCAAATTAAACGACGATTACCCCAAGTCAGCGTTTTCTTTTTCAATAATATATGGTGGAATATTTAAACTTTTTATTAGACATTTACTATAGTAAATAATTTATAGTTCGTGTTTCTAAATAAATCTTCAGTTTGGTTTAAGTATAGTTTTATAGGTTATAAACGTAAACTTGAAAAACTGGCATTTTTTTGGCAATATTATAGCAAAAATAAGCGAAATAAAACTACTTAATTTTAGTGTAACTTTGAAAAACTTTTTTGTTTTAAAATTTCATAATCTGATATTCTTATATAGCTATTATTACTATAATTAAACTTAAATACTTGCTAAAATATGTTTGGTTGGCATTTGGTAAAAAATGTCTACTTATTGACCATATTCTGACCTCGATTTCTATTGATTAAAAATGTCATATTTTGGCATTTTGAACAGCTATTCTTAGTATAATTTAACTTCAATACTTACTTACTAGAATATATCTGGTTACGTTGTGGCAATAAAATCGACAGATATTTCTACTTTTTGACCATTCAATAATACAAAAAAAGTTGGAGGTTTAATTACCCCGTAAAAGGTACTTTTTGGCCAAATTATGCTATAGCCTATCTACATTAAAAATTGGTACTTTCGGAGCCAAAAACAAACAAACCAGAGTCATTCGCCAAAATTTGACAAATCTCTGGTTTTTATGTGTCTTTTATGGCGAACTCTTAGGCAAAAAAGCTCATCAGCTAATTTGTGCTACTTGGGTAGTAAATCTAAATAACACGGAGTAATTTTCTAGGTTGCTTGTTTTTAACCGACTTCAAAAAAGGAGGTTCCGTTTTCGATGTGCATATGCCCAAATTTTCTCTACACAACGAATTTAAAATTTCCACCATGTTGTAAAGCAACATTCGAGGGTTGTTTTAGTATAGAGAAATAGCTCGCTAAATTATAAGGGGCTTGCGCAGTACTAGAAAATGTGCGGAGAAACGGAAATATCTGAAAAACGCTTTAAATACTACTAAATTAAATAACTAACCAATTAAAATAAATAGAAAGGGTGTAATATTAACAAACAGAGCAGAATATACAACATTTCTTAAATACATACTCTAGTTCTTTATAAAAATTAAAAATGAAAATAGGAATACAACATATCACTGGTATGGAATTCAACTAATTACAATAAACAATCTAAATATGCGTATAATTTGGTAACAACTTTATACAAATCCTAAAAACTGTAATTTATTTCAATCAATCAATTTTTTAATTTATTTTCATTATTATTATTTAATAGTACATTTAGGCAGTTTGCAATAAATAAATTATGTCCTTTAATATTTTTCTCCATAAAAAAGCTTTTATTCCAGGAACTACAATTTTACCGATTTTTTTTACATTTTAAGCGGTCATTTTGTTTCGGAATAAAGGACTTGCCCTAAAAATTTACCGGTCTATCCCTATTTGACACATGATTTTTGTGCATAATGTTTTTTGTTTAATTTTACGGGAATTGAAGAACATGTTTTTTGGGGACTTGGGACCCTAAAAAGCAAATATCCGCAAAAACCACCCATGATGATTTATTTTACGATTACAGTACTTTACTCCTCCTTCTTACAGTACTTTCCCTCTAGGGAACTATTAAGTTCACAATAAAAAGGATGAAAATAAAACATTTTGGTAAAAAGAAGTTCGATTTCAGAAAGCCCTTAAAAGTAAGAAACAACATTTTAAACGACCTTAAAAATTTTTGAAAATCGGCGTTAAACTAATAAGCAGTCATACATGGATAATTTTGGAGGTATTAGATCATCAAGTATAAAAGAAACCAATTAATATGAAATACATGGGTCTACTTAATATCTTAGTGGTTTAACAAAGACTTCACACGTTAATTTTATCTTTTCAGTGCTTTCCTGAAAAGAGTTTTATTTTTTAAATGTTTTATTTTTCTATAATACATGTTACTTTGCTACCAAAAATCATGTATTTTTTATCGATGCGTTTACGTGGGTAGCATGTGCA